>JAWNLS010001080.1:10530000-11257500 GCA_035042185.1 Drosophila kambysellisi | reverse complement strand
TAATATTTTGATATTGTTGTCATTGTAGTTAATTCTTGTAGATCAGATAATAATAATAATAAATAATAATATCAAAATATAAATGCTACATTAATGGAATGTATGGAAAAGTTTTTTTTTTCATCAGTTGTTGGCTGATCTTTGATAGTAGACATTTTTTATTTATTAATCTATTTAATTTTATATCCTAAGCAGAGTCAAAAGAAAACTGCAAACCTCACCCTGAACCAGAACCAGAACCAGAACCAGAACCAGAACCACAAATCACAATTCACAAACGATCCGTTGCAATCAATTAATGATTTATCTTCAGCAAAAATGTCTCATTGCTTGAGTGTGTGTGAGTATCTGTGTGTGTGTGTGTGTGTGTGTGTGTGTGTGTATGTGCCTAAATGCTTCAACAAAGAATAACTAACGAGGTGTTATAATTATAAAGAGACACATAAACGTGTCCATATCGATCGTGAAGCGTTAATCTTGTCTAAGGGCTCCCAAAATGCTGAGGCGCTTGTCATTAGAATATATTGTTCGAATTTCACGTTGGATATCGATTCGATTGGTTTTTTTTTCTTTTTTTTTTCTTTCTTGTTGTTGTTGACTTTATTACTCGTGTATCTGTTAGATACTCGCGTTATTTTGCCATTTCATTGATGCTGTCGTAGACTTTTCCAACCTCTCAATGAACGAATGCGCCGCGATCCATGAATGGGCCACCAAATCTGAAACACCATTCGAAGTGGCTTCGAGAATGGAAATATATATATGTATATGTATGTATGTATGTATGTATGTATGTATGTATGTATGGCACTCTCGCTGGGTTTTTCATTGATCATTTTCAACGTTTCAATTCGTTTCGACATTTTGCTGCGTAATTTGTGTTAAGTGGTTTCAGCCCACTTCAGATACTTCATCTTTGGTGAGGAGATTTTGAGTTTGCTTCCGCGTGAGTCTCAAACTCGGTCTCTTCATGTATGTATGTATGTATATGCATACATACATATATCTGAGACTCGAATGTATATGTTTAATTTTGTTTTATCGATTGAAAACAAACAGCGCACACACACACACACACAGCACACACATGGATATATCGAAAGAAAGCCACGGAAATTAAAATGCGGCAAGCTGTGCATTTATCTCGTCATGACACGCCCCCTACCCCATGCCTCATGCCCCATGCCCCTACCCCTTGGCACAGCCCTCTATAAACAATTTCAAGTTGAGCTTGACCAGCGCTTTGATCTGCGCCGAGTGATTTTGTTTATTTTTGTTCATAATCGACACAAACGCTGACCACCTTCGCCTTCTTCTCCCTCATTGCTCCTCCTCCTCCTCCTCCTCCTCCTCCTGATCCAGCGATGTTGATCCGATCTCGCTGCCTTTTGATCGGGGCGCGAAAATTGTGCGCCTAACTCGCCTGGCGACGACCTCATCTCCGACACCGACTCCAACTCCGACTCCAACTCCGACTCCGACTCCAACTGCAGACATCAGACTCAAAGCGTCAGCCGGTAGTTGCTACCGACAATGACGAGGGCGTTTGTTGCTTCTGCTTCTGCTGCTGCTGTTTATGATGATGATGATGATGATGATAATGATGATGATGACGTGGCATAGCCATAGATAGACCTGGCAAAGATGGGCTGTCAGGCGGACAATGGCCAATCGGTTCGCTTTGGCTATGAAATATGCGCTGAACAGCGAATGTGCAATGAGCTGACGGATTGATGATGCTGTGGAGATCAAGAGCAGATCCAGCGCCTCTTTGTATTCCGCCAGATCATCATCAGCAGAGAACGAACCTTGATGAGCAGCCACTAGATTTGCCAGCCAGCCAGCCAGCTGCCAGCTGCCAGGCAGCCAGTTGGTTCATTAGCCTAAATGGTAGCTGGAATGTGTGAAACTACTTGTGCTAATAGATCACTTATCGATCATATTCAGGCAGAGAATACATTACTCGGCTCTAATCGTATTTCATTATAATTTTACGATTGTTAAGCTATATTGTTAAAAAGCATAGCAATGCGTAAAATGGGTGGTTTTTAATCTAGCTGAACGGTTGTATTTAGCATTTGGGAATCCCCCTTTCTCGGATAATGCATAAATTCAAAATCCACAAACAAAACTTACTTCAACAATTGAAAATTGTAACAAAACTTAATTTTATTTTAGTTTTTCTTATTTATTTGAAAGAGAGAGAGAGAGAGCAACAGAATGAGACGAAAAAGAAACAACAATAAAATGAGTTTATAAAATTAATAAAACAAAACTAATCAAATATTGTCAAAATCAGCTTTTAAAGATATTGAAATATGAGAAAACGGAATACGAGTATTTTTTTTTTTTGTTGTTAATAAATCTGAATTTCTGAATTTAATGAAAATCGTACAGTTGATCATGTTAGTTTATATAATATCCATATCTTTAAATGCTTCAACATTATAACTCTTTATTTTATTGCTATTACAATTAGAGGTTAGAAAATGTTTCTTCTGCTACTTTTGCCCAACATCATTAAGAGTTTTTACTCTATTTTAATGAGTTCAATATATGCCTATGTAATTCTATATAGCAATCCACTGAAAATGGTGAAAACAGGAGCAACTGTTGAATGTATGGTAGTCCTACAATATTCTCACATCTGCTCGAATTGAGAATAATGAATAAAATAAGGTTTTTGTTTCATTTAATAATGTTTACAAATTGTACAACACACTTAATTTGATGTTTCAATTGTGCCTTGTGAGCATATCAAACACCTACTCACAAATAGGGGTATATATGTACATATATTATCTATATAATGTCGATGCTGACCTGACTCCGATTTCAGTAACTAACTGTGGAGCTGACTTTGGTATTTGACTTTGAGTAGAAGTGGGATTGCTGCGATTCTCTGCTGTTCGAGGTGGGTCTTTACGCATCACTGTGCTCAGAAATTGCCCATTTATTTAAGAAATGACAAAACAAAAAAAAAAAAAAAAAATAAATAGTTAACATTTTAATAGTAAACATTTTTCCAGCGAATTGTTCCGTTTCCATTCTATATTTCACTCTCTTTCGCGATGTGTGCGGTTTTGTCTAATGAAGTTTCTGTCGTATGCGGCTATTTTCTCCCCCATTCACCGAGTCGACAACTTTTACAAAAACGGAAACTGGCAATTTGCAAAAACTAAAAAAAATTAAATAGAAAAATTACAAATGTATTAAATAATACATGGCCATAAACAGCGGGGTTGGGCCGGATGCGTCTGACGGTACATTGGCATTATGCGTTTAGTTACGCACTTATTTGTTTGGCGTTGGGGGGATTCGGATCCCAGAGTAGACCATTTACAGTCCCGACTCTCTTCTCCCCTCCATTCGGAAGAATCAATTTGCTATTGCCACTCTCCTGACTCTCTGACTCTTTGACTCCCCCCTCAATTTAGCAGACTCAATTTGCTTTTGCTAAATAAGCATTCAAGGTCCGGAACTTTTCTTCTTCGTCTTCGTTCTTTCTTTTTTATCGCAATGCGTCAGTGCGTCCGTAGATTAAGGTACCTAACCATCTGGGCAGATACTGTGCCACTTTTATGACACTTTGCAGACAGCCCAGCAATTAGTTGCCTGCGTTGCGGCAAATTGATTCAACATCTATAATTTTTATACTATTATACCAAAAAGGTATAATAGTATATTGGTTTTGTGCAATGTCCGTCATGCTGTCCGTCCGTCTGTCCGTCTGTATGAACGCGCGTTCCTCCGACACCCTTAGAGATAGAGACTTGAAACTTGGAACGTATACTGGAAAGTTCCCTCAAAGAGTCTTGGGTTTGGTCCTACGTCCACTAGGGAGCTAGAAAATCGATAAATGCGATTTTAGCAAATCGATAAATCCACATATCTCTCAAAATTTAATGGATACAGTCACCAATTTTGGTTGGTAGGTTGTTGACGAGGTCCTTGAAAGATCGTCATGTGCCACGCCCACCTCCGACGCCCCCATCATCCCCGCCCCTAAAATTTTCAAATGGCTATATCTTCCGCAGTTTTTGTGTAGGGAACGTCAAATTTGGTAGGTATAATTTGTGGTGCCACGCCCACACCTGCGCCTATAATCGACAATTCCGATTGTAAATCGATAACTCCGTATATCTCGGAAAATTTTAAAGATACAGTAACCAAACCTGGAAGGTAATTTGCTGGTAACCTTCTCCAAGGATTGTCATATCAATTTTTTTGGGCCACGCCCACTCCAAACCCCAAAACCGATAAACGCCCATACCCCCCGCAATTCAAGTTAGTTAGTTACCAAACTGGGTAGGAAGATTATTAGGAAACTTCTCTATAATTTTTTTGGGCAACGCCTAATCCCGCCCCTAAAGTCTCGAAAAGCCCATATCTCCGGAATTTAAGAGTGAAAGTAGCTTATAAAATTTTTGGTGTCTGCTCTCCCCGTGTAATTCTGCTAACCGTCTTTAAAAGCCACGCTCACTTATATGAAAATCATATACATATTTATTAGTAGAGAATTAACATCATGTGTTCCCATTAAAAAAGGCAAACTTGGACAGTATTTCTTGACTGCACACAAGTTATGGTATAATAGTATTTCGCTGTCGGTTACGTCCGACTGCAACGTTCTATCTTGTTTTACAATAGGAGAGAGAATATTCAATCAGCACACATTTCTCTGCTAAATTTTCAAAAAATAAAACTTTCAAAAATGATATTGAAAAAGTCTCTGGTTCTGTGCGAAATTGGCTAAATAATGCAAAATCTCTGTTCGGTTCCAAATGCTCAACTCTCGATATTTTACTTATTCGTATTTTAGAGAAAGAATAATCGATTACAAATTTTAAAAAAAAAATTGTAAATAAAAGAAAAAGATAAAGTTAAAAGTAAGCAACAGTTTTATGACTATTAAGCTAATAATTCATTATTGTTATACATATTTTATTAGTATCTAATAATTATACTTTAATTATTTAATTAATATTATTTTATTTTTTGTATTTATTAATTAATTATTTTTATTACTATTACTATTGCCAAAATGCATATTTTTTTCTTTCGAAATTGTGTTGCATGAATAATTGCCCGAATGACTTTTCAAAAATGCTTTACTCTACTCCATTAATTATGAACAACTTAAGCATTTGTGCTTTTTAAAAGCAAATATTGATAAGAAATGAACCTAAAATGAATATAGTCTTATAGTTATTTTTTATTATATTTATAATTATTTTTATTATTATTATTACTATTTGTTTTTTTTTTCGAAATTGTGTTGCATGAATAATTGCCCGAATGACTTTTCAAAAATGCTTAACTCTATGAGTATTTATAAACTGATTAATTATGTAAAGGGGCTTCCTGTCTTGAGCAAATATTTGAGCTTCTCTATTGTTTGGGCCAAGTTTCTTTGTCTGTGCTTTTGGCTGCTGGCATTTTTTAAAGTCAGCATCGCGACGCTGAGGCCTGAATTTTGATATGGCACACAAACATCGATTTTTGCCGACAGTCACGTCACGTTTTCACCAGAGACACACCAGAGAGAGGGAGAAAGAGTGACAGAGATAGAGATAGAGATAGTAAGTGAGAGAGAGAGAGAGAGAGGGATAGACTCTGGGGGAGGACAATGGAGCCAGCTCGGTCAGTTGATCGGGCGATCAGTCGCTATTATAAGATCGTTAATAAGCGCTTGTCAATTTTCAGTAAAGTGTACAAAAAACGTTTATAATCATTAATAATAGCAATTTTTTAATTTTGTATAGAAAACCCAAGTCTCAGTTTAGACCCGGGGCAACCGGACAGTGGACAGTGGACAGTGGACCAGTCGGCGGCTCTGGTGGTTGCCCTTTTTTGGTTGCTCGAGTGCGTCAAACAGTAGCTAACAATTTTTTAAAAGCTCATTTAAATATTTCAGGCCCAAATGCGACGCCAGAAAGAAAAGATAGACAACAACAGATAATGAGCATATGGCATCGAAGATTATCATTATTATAGAAATCAAAATGAGCGCCGAAAAAGGGGTCAAAGTGAAAAAAAATCGAAATTATTCCAATATGCCAACAAAAGATTTTCGACTTGTCGCCGAAGTAGTTGGAAAGATGTATCTAAGATATCACATTTGTCTGTTTGGTTTTTATTTAAAAAAAAAACTAAATATTGCTTACTTTTTGATAGGAGAAGTTAGGATTTGTCTTATATCACAGTTCCACATGTCGGTCTTGCAAGAAATTCTTACATTTTGATTGAGTCCTTTTTATTGACCCTCTCCAAATAGCCGCCGTGAAATTGATTTTGCTGCGCTGATTAGACAAATTAATTAATTTTTTATTTTTTTTTTAGAACCACTCGCTACTTTTTCCTCCTCTCTCTTAAACAATTACAATAGCCTTCAGCATGATGGCAATTTTTTTTCTTCTTTTTTTTTTGGTCTCATTGGGTTTTTTGGGGATTCCCCCTCTCCGTGCCACAGATGCTTGACCCATTTTAAAATAAATTATAGCCTAAATTTAAAAAAAAAAAAAAACTTTAATTCAAATTTAAAAAGCGTAAATATTATTAATGGGAATAGTTTATGCTCACTTGTTACTTATCAAATAGTAAATTTGTGTAGCCAAAAATGTGGCTGGGAAAAGTGTAAAATTGCAATTTGCGATTGTTGCAGTTGCACACTTTAATTGGATGGTCTTGAGAGCGTTTAGCACATGCGGCCAAGTCAATGGATAATTGCTGCTGCAACAAAAGGTTGCCGGTCGCAGCAAGAGAAAATGGATCAATGAACCTCAGCTCAGCTCAGCGCAGCTCAGCTCGATTCCAATTTCGAGTCCGAGTCTGAGTCCCAGTTTGAGATGCTTGGGGCGTCGCTGTCGGCGAGAGCAAAGCCAAACAAAACGCTCGGCAGCGAGACGACGTCGGCGTCAGCGTCAGCGTCAGCATCAGCGTCGACTGCAGCGCCCATTTAAAAACCTTTTAAGTCATCAGCCACGCCCACATTTTTAAATGCCGTGCGCAGGCGCCACCCTGACGCCAGCCGGAAATGGGTAAACTCAGAGCCAGAAGACAGAAGCGGAGACGGACAACGGAGTGCGGGGTGCATGTTGCATGGTGCGGGGTGCGGGTTGCAAAGGTCTTGTGGTCTTGCGTTGCCTTGCCTTGACTTTCCACAAGTATTTCCATTTCCATTTCAATTTCTATTTTCAGTGAGCCGGGAAAAGTTGCTGAGCTCCTTGACTAATTCGATTGCAATTAGTTGCAGGCCGGGAAAAGGCTCTCTCTCTCTCTCTCTCTCTGTCTCTCTGTCTCTGTGTCAGTCTCTGCTCGTCTCGTGTCATGTCGTGGGTGCGTCATAGTTGTGTGCTGTGACAGGATTTGGCTCATAATCCAATTAAATGCATAGCAGCAGTTGCGGTTCGTTTCCTGCTCGCACCTGTGCGGCATCTCCTCGTCTCGTATCATTTTTTGGTTTTTGGTTTTTGGTTTTGGTTTTTGGCTTTTGGCTTTTGGCAAGCGGACGCGGAAAGGGGGCAATGGGCAAGACACAAGACGGCCATTGATCGATCGGCCAATGATTTTGCATAAATTATGAACCACAAAACAGAAACGTTAACTTTTGGACTACAAAAGCCGAAACGCCGCCAAATGAAAACATAAAAAACAAATTCAGGAAACAAACGAATCGCCTAAAAAAAAGTAAAATCGAAGCTTGGATGCTCTAACTTATATATATTAATATATATATATATAATTATGTACTGCCAGATGAGTGGATATAGATTATTAACACTGATTAATTTACCATATTTTATTTTTATTTATTTATTTATTTATTGCCAACTAAAATCAGTCGACAACAAAAATACAAAAAATACAAATTTTATCTAAATTAAATTTAAAATAAAATTAATATTATAATTAAATTAGTATTTATAATTTATTTATTTTTTTACCATGGCTAGAAAATGCTTTGCGTATCGAATGCAAGTGCGGCTTTGGCCAAAAGCAGGTCCGTTGGAAAGTCAGCAGCAGCTTTATGCCTTATGGATGCCACCCAGGCTGGCGTGAATAGATACAGATACAGATACAGCATCAGATACAGATACAGATACAGCATCAGATACAGATACAGATACAGCTTCGATTTGGTTGCGTTACTAATTTTTGTAGCGTTTTGCATGCGACAAAAGCATTGAAAGCGGGGCATTTCAAGAGTCAATTGTGCGTCAGCATGAGTCAGCAGACGCGGGAGGTGGAGTGGAGTGGAGTGGAGTGGAGTGGACACTGAAAATGTTGAATGGGGCATGCGGCAAAGGGAATGAGAATGCAGTCAGTTGGTTTCGTTTTTTTTTTTTTATTATTTTGTGTTGTCCGTTAACAAGCGACTATCAGCCGTTGCAGATCTGCAGCTTTTGTGGCCTTAATTACAATCTTTTGAATACATTTGGCGCTTAATCACATGGCCATGATCTCATCCCCCACCCGCTCCCGAAACGCTCTCTCTCTCTCTCTCTCTCACTCTCACTCCCTCTCTCATCATTAACAGCACCTGCGACTCAAAGCAATTTAATTTTGCTCGTTGTTTTTTAGCCGAGTTCTTTTTTGTTGTTGTTGTTGTTGTCGTTTTGGCCAACGCACAGTTGAAAGGCATCTTGAGTGAGAGTCAGTGACAGAGTCCAAGTTCAAGTCCCAGTCCAAGTCCAAGTCCAAGTCCAAGTCGAAGTCCAAGCTTATGTTCAAGTGCCGCCGCAGTCGGAGCCCTGAGCCGCAATCATCAATCACAGAGTGCCGGATTGTGCGGCTTTCAACACGTTTAGCTGCGCTCCAACGATTTGAGATTTTAACTGGCACTCTCTCGCCAGAGCAGCACCAGCAGCGCCAGCAGCAGCAGCAGGAGAACAGTTCTGCAAAAGGGAATCTCCTTCACTTTTAACAGACTCTAAATGCTTGACCACTGTCCATAATAGTTCAAGTTGTTGCCGTTTTATAACCGCTCCCTATGATTGCTCAGTCAGCTCCGATGACATCGTCAAAGTCTCCACTTTGGATTCGCTTTCCTCTTCGTCTTCGTTTTCGCCCTGTGCCTTGTGCCTGGGTGCCTTTTGTGGCTTCTTCTTTCGCGTTGTCAAGTGGAAAATGTTGTAGAAATGTGTGGTACTTAAGTCCATCACCACCGCAAAACCACACAATTTAATATCGAATACCGAAAAAAGCATACAAAAAAAAAAAAAAAAAACTGAACAAAAACTCATATGAAACTTAACTAACTATATATAGATATATATAGACAAGTTATTGTAGCTGCCAGCTACCAACCGGTGGACGATGATCTATTGATGTACGAAGGGTTGGGCCAGGGGTTGGGGGAGGATGTGTCTGTGGCATCGTCTCGTAACCCGCTTCATAGCACAGCAGGCTTGCCAGGGGTCAGAAGACAATCAGTAATTAGGGTATGGCTGTCTAATAGGATAAATATATTTATTTGAACGAAATACATACATATATATATATTTTATTTATAGGATCAATCAATCAATTCATTCAATTTATAATCACATTTCAATAATAAATAATCTACAATAAACTACATTCAAATAGATACGCAGAATTCCAATCGCTTTCAAGCAATCGCAATCGCTTTCAATCAAAAGCCTTCAATCTGAATGATTGCCCTTGTTTGTGACAACCAGCATTTCTGATTACCTTTAACCGTTGACAAAGTGCCAAACACTCTCCCCCGATGTGTATATATATATGTATATATATATATATAGCTATATGTATGTATATTTTTCAGCTCACCCTTTGGTCACCGCAAACCGCATACATCAACACAGTCGCAGTTTTGAGTTTTGAGTCGCAGCTTGAGTTTGAGTTCAATTTGCAATCAAGCTGCACCCTCCCCTCATCCGATCCCTTCGTCTACATTTCAGTTGTCAATTGAGTGTTGCCCCCTCCCGCTGGCCACGATACTAAATTGGTAACTAAATACTTAAACTAATTTTAAGGTTTAACAAAGTCCAAGACGTTGTCGCGTTGACAAGCGGCCGGTCACTTGACCAATGCGACGACGTGAGGGAGGCAGCTCGGGGTAGAGACAAGGGTAGCCGCATTGACCGCAAGCAATGAAGTGTGTTCCCAACAGAAACAGAACCAGAGACAGAGCCGAAGCCGAAGCCGAAGCATGGGACTAGGGTGGGGATGAGGATGGGGATGGGGCATGCCTGTGGTTAGAGCCCAGGGCAGAGACTGTAAGTGCGACTCGAACTGGAACTGGAACTGGAACTGTTCGACGGGGTGGGGGGTGCCTGGGCACTTAAGTAGCTACTAACTGTTATTTACATTATTTGCTAATTTCGTTGGCCCAAGAGTACCGCTCAAGTGCCGCATACGATGAAAATTTCTAGGGTTTCGCTGCGGGGCCCAAAAAATACAAAAAAAAATAAAAATAAAAAAGAAACATAAACAAAAAAACTGTTAAAGCTACAACAAAAAAGTGAGATTCTTAAATTCAAATATGAAATTCAATAGGGCGGCCAAAAAAGCGCAGCGCAGCGTGAAAGTTGCACAAATTAGAAGACTGAGAATGTAACCAAAGCACTGCCTCGACTCCATATTGAATGCTAATGAAGCTAGCGATGACCCCAGCTCAAGAAATTGAGAAACTGAGCGATCAGCTGACTTAACACTACTACTATACTATACTTTACCACTGAAATCGTGATCCATAATTTCGTGGACCCACATCTACATGAATTCAGCTCAATAAAAAACTGCACTCAAATTTCAATTTGCGTTCAGTTTTTGCAAAAATAATCCAAAATCAAATCTTTAAAAAACTTCCATTAAAGTTGCACAAATCGATATCAACATTGTTTTTATATATATATAATATATAATACCAAACTAAACTGCTCACAGAAAATGTTCAAATTCTAGGGTATAAATTTTCTTGTTGTGTGTGTGTGTGTGTGTTTTTTTTTTGAAGTGTATCTATGCATATTCGTCTCCCTGTTGCTGGTATCTGTATCTTTGTATCTGCTAATTATTTGCGAGGTTCGTGTGAACTCGGTTTGTAGGTTTGTAGCTGTACGTAGATTTTTTACCGCAAATGTCTAATGAAGTTGGCCCGCTTTGATTGAGTGGGCGCAATTAAGCAGCCAAGCAGGCGACGCTGGATTCGTGGGAGGGGGGAGTGGGGCAACTGGTGGTGGTGGTGGGGTGGGTTGGCTGTCTGGCTGGCTGGATGGCTGGCTGGCTGGCAGCTACCCACATGTACTGACAGTTAAATACAGTTGAGATTTGCGACGTTGCCGCGCATATTTCTCACTCATAATTAAGTCGTTTTGAGCGCATTTAGAAATTGTTTTCGCTGCGTGTTTAGTTTTTCTTATATTTTTTTTTTTTTATATATAAAGCGAGCAGCTAATTGCAACAGATTTTCCCATGGAACGCTTGCCCCTCCCGCCTGCCACCGGCACCACCACCACCCCCGGCCAACGGTCCAGCGAAAGTCAGCATCAGCATCAACTTTAGTTGGCTTTTGGTTTTGGTTTTGGCTGTTGGCTTTGGCTGTTGGCTGTTGGTGGCAATGTCTCAAATTGGGTTATTATGTGCATAGTTAAGGCCATCGCATGCGACACTTAATTGCAATGGAATATGCTGCCCTAAGCCTGAGATCTGGGTCAGTTAAGTGGCACAGATCTCAGTTGGCGGGCACGGGCACGGGCTCGGGCACGGGCTCAAAACTGATTCGATTTGGATAACATTTGTGGCGCAAATGTTCGCATAATTTATAATTACGTATACGATGCGTATGCGGCACATAATTATGCACGGCATTTGCGGCTTTGCCACTGCCACAAAGCCAGCACGCAAAAGATACAGATACAGATACAGATACAAAGCCAATACCAGTTACAAATACACAGATACAAACAGTTTCTGGTTTTTTTTTTCTTCTCTCTATTATTATTATTGGGTGTCAGCCATTTTTTTGGTTAGCCATTGAAATTGTTGGACAAAAGCGGAAATATGTTGAAATTTCAAATTAATTTCCTAATTTACACGTTACGTATGCTGCTTGAGTGCAAAAGAGATAGCACGAGTATGGGTTAGTTACATTTTTGGACACTCGAAGAAAAGGGGTGAATAGAACTTAACAATTTCTTTTTAGTATTAACTGGTTTTTTCTTATTTTCTTTAATGTAATTTTTAAATATATGTTTTGTTTATGAAAATTAAATATAACATAAATTATTTTAGCAAATTACTTATAAGAAAAATGGTAAATTTGACAGCGATTTTTGTTTGTTCTTTTTTTTGTTTTTTTGTTTTAAATACGTTTTTGTTTTTAATTTTATTTTTGCTGAGTGCAGTTAAATCTAGCTTAAAGTTGCACACAAACTGTTGGTTTTCAAAACTTTTGCCATACTTCATCCTGTTGGTTCTTGTTCTGCCACAATTTCCATTTCCATTTCCATATTCAGTCGGTTTCTGTTAAGCGCACGCATCAGTTCCTGCCGCATTTCACAAAAAAGAGCTGAACGCATAAATTGTTATGCCTCATAAAAATACAAAATAACAAAACAAACAGCGGCAGCAGCTCTAAAAAATAATAAAAAACAACAACAACAACAACAACAGCAACAACAACAACAACAACAACAAAACAAGTAGCGTCAAGTAAATTGAAGCATTTCGTGACCAAATATGCTAAACAGTGACAATTTCACAAATGTCTATTGTGCGCTACAATATAATTACGCGTCAGATATGGCAACAGATACTTATGCACACACACACACACACAGCAAACACACACACACACACACACGCACGCACACACACAGAGAGACACACATATACATGGATAAATTTGTATCTACAGCTGTGCAACTTTGCCAATTAATTTGTGAAAATGCGCTAAACAAAAGACGGGAGGGATATAAAAAGAACACAGAGATATAGAGAACAGAGAGAGAGAGAGAGAGAGAGAGAGAGAGAGGGGGAGAGAGAGAGATGGAGATGGATATTGAGATCGGTATCACTTAGTTAAAACTTTGCGCACATGAATCTAATTGAGTTCGTCGCTCAAATTCAATTCAAATTATGCATGCACACCCACCCAACCACTGAACCACCCAACCACCCAACCACTCAACCACCCACTCACATCACCTGAGTGGTGGCTCCGGCATCCATTGTTGTAATGCGGCACTTTATTCGCTTTAATTAGTTTTCGCCACTTGAATACATTTTGTGCCGTTGTGCCCATTGTGATGCAGATGCTGCAAATGCTTCCCCTTCCCGTTGCACTTGCAGCGAGTATCTGTTAGATTCACATTTAAATATCGTGTACACATAGATACACACAGATAGACACACAGAATAAGCTACGGCGTCATCGTTTGCTTTTTGAAAGCAATTCAGTTTGTTGGCATGTTATACCAAAATTATTTCATTATATACGGCCTGAAAATGACTTCCGTTTATGGCATCGACTTTTGTTTTAATTTACCAACTCTCACACTCAGCATCTCGCATCATTTCCCCCCCACCCCCCCTCTCCATCTCTCTGCGGAAATCTGAAATGTTTGTAATAACCATAGATCGGAAATAGAGACGAGTGAAAAAGGGTTAATTGCATTTTGATGGCATTATAAAGTCCGACGATTGTTGGCTGTTCATTTTCTCAACTTGGTTCCGTTTGCTACCAACTGAAACTATTTACATTGTAACGACCATGACATGTGTGATATGTGTGGTAGTGTGTGTGTGTGTGTGTGTGTGTGTGTGTGTGCTAGTGTGCTAGTGTGTGTGTATGTTCTTCTCTCCCATGTGCGTATCAAATCCCACATGAATTGCTGATAAAATACTCTGCTTTGCTAAGCACTTAACTGAAAATTTTATTTTGAATGTTCGATAAATCATTGCCAATACGAGAGAGAGAGAGAAAGAGAGAGCGAGAGAGAGAGAGAGAGGGAGAGAGGGATAGAGATGAGAGACTTTGCGACAGATATTTGGCTGGCGCATCCGCCAAACTGGGTCCGGGGGCACAGGCCAATCTCTCTATCTGTATCCATATCTATGGCACATCAATTGAATTTTAATGGAAATCGACGATGAATAAAAGAGACTAAAACGCTGCAAAAGGAATGATAAAAAAATCGAAGGAAAAAAGATAAAAAATAAAAAAATTGGTTAGCTGGCAAGCAGTTGGAAAAGGGGAAAATCGTACGTGGAAATAAAATGAAACTGGCAATGAGCAAACGGTTTTAAAGACTGTGCAGCGGGTCGTAAACTATCAGACGATGCCCTACAGTAGCGAACACTGGCATTAACAGGCCCAGTTTTAGATAGGCTTTATCGGTTAAGTGTACATATAACAGTTCTATAATAAGAAACTATTATTAGTAGCGAAATAGATAGCAATAGCTTTTATTAAGCAGTGCAAGTAATTGAATACCGACTGGTTACACTCTGTAGAACAGTATGTTTAACACCTACATCATTTTGTATAATAGTATAAACGTTTGTATAACACTTTGCATGACAGCTTGCTTAGCACTGGTATAGGTAAGAACAAAAATACAAAATGTGTTCTTAGCACACTCAATATATAATACAGTTAGTATAACAGTTAATATACTGGTTAACAAATTGTAGAAGAGTATGTTTAACACCTACATCTTTGCTACCCTAGATCATTTTGTATAATAGTATAAATGTTTGTATAACAGTTTGCGTGACAGCTTCCTTAGCATTGGTGTAGGCCAATATAAGAACAAAAACACAAAAAGTCTTCTTACTCGATCTATAATCCAGTTAGTATAACAGTTCAATGTAACATATTACACATATAAGCGTATGCTAATTCTAACACTTCTAATCGGTTCAACTATAATAGTATAAATAATATAATAATAGTTATATATATATAATACTTGTATAACAGTATGTATGACAGTCCAGTATAACACATTAAATTCTAATCTTAGTATACCAGCTCAGTGTAACAGTTCAATATAACAGACAGTATAACAGTAAGTATAACAGTTTAGTATAACATATACTTCTAATCGGTTCCACTTGCCTGGCCAAACTGAAATGCCCCTAACCTGAGTGCCTTTCTAAGCATCGAGTCATTCATTGTAACGCATATTTACATAGAAAAGTTCGACTCGTTCAGCTGTTCAACTGTCGATGACTTATTTTTTCCAGCCGCTCAGCGACTGCGTTCTGCTTCAGTGCAGCCAAATTCTGTTATACTGGAGGCAGAGAGCCTGTCGCCAAACGGTCCCAAAGCCATTGGACACCCAACAACTGGCAACGAACCCAACCCGAACCCCACCCAAGTGCCCAGCGTAACCAAAAATCTAAAATGGCCAATTTTACAATTTCAAGTCTGGTGTTGTCCTTGTTGATGTTGTTGTTGTTGTTGTGCGCGACAATTTTTCTACACAATTTTGGTCCTTTTTATTTTTATTTTGATTTTGTTTTTTGTTGGTTTTTGGTTTTGGCAAAGGCAAAGGCAGTGGTTGTCCACCAAAGGAGGGATGGATTGGGGATGGAGGGATTGGGCTCAATTCGCGCCGCTTCGTCTGTTCTGCCTTTTTTGCCGTTTTTAAATGGGCTTTTTATGCGCGGCAGATCAATAATACATACTTTATATAAAATAGAGACACATGGCTAGTAAGAGGGGGCAACGGACAGTGGATGGAGGGGGGAGGGGGGGTCAGACTGGCTGGCTGGATGGCTGGCTGGATGGCTGGCTGGGTAGGAAGCGCGGACAGGATATGCGCGCCAAACGGAAATGTGCACATTTATTTATCCTGTTTCGATTTCGCTTTGATTTTTCAACATTTTTGTTTGTTTTCTTTTTTTACATTTTGCTGCTGCTGCTGATGCTGCTGCTGTTGTTGTATTTTTATTTTATTGGAGAGACTGCTAAACGAAATTTTCAAATGGTTTACCAGGAACAGGAACAGCATCCAGGGACAGTCATAAGAGGGCTGAAGAGCCGTCTGGCACAGGGCGCAGTTTAGTGGCTAGTGACTGGGCCCTGTTGCTTAAAAGGATACACAATATACACACTCATCCGCAAACACACACAGACAGACAGAGACAGAGACAGAGAGATAGAGAGAGAGAGAGAGACAGAGAGAGAGATAGATAGAGAGGGGGGAGAAAAAGAGAGAGGGAGACAGACCAAAGGCTTCTGTTTAGGCAGGCACAAAAAATGTTGTAAAATATTTGAACACGAGATTTTTCACGGCTGGTAGTTTGGATGTTCAGCACCGTTACAGTCGGTGCTCGGTCCATTTGCATAAAGGAATATCTAGGCGCCAGGAAATACAGCAGACTCATGCATTTATGCAATCAAAAATTGGACCCCAAAAGCCACCCATTAATTGGGTTTTAAAGTTCGATGGGTCCACAAATTCTCACATATTCGCAGCATATTCAGTCGAATCTGTCTTGTGTTTACAACTGGCAGAATAGTAGTTCATATTTGCTAAATTAATAGTTAAAGATTAGTCTATTAACTCATTATTTTATTTTTAATATAATAAAAGAAGCACAAAAAGCAGTTAGTGAAGTTTGCCAAATTGTTCGATGCAAACTTTTTCCCAGCCAAATAAAAATCGAATTCAGTTTTAAAATTTAGGTACTCTTGTATTAGGGATCGAAGAAAATAAGAAACATCAGCTATTGTATTATATAATTAAATTAAATTAATTAAAGAATTAAATTTTACTATAAGCCTTACAGTATTGATCGATTGTTCCTATGAAACCCACACAATAAACTATATCTTTGTGAATGAAAAATTGGTTTATAAATGCTGTCTTTGGCAGGTAAAGATTTGGATTTGGTGAATCAAGTAAGCTTCAAAACTGAGAAACTGATTCGCACAGACCCGGGTAGATAATTCGGGCTATATCCATATAAATACATACATATTATATCTCTAGACAAACATTATACTTTTGTGAGGTTGGAAATGTCTCCTTCTCGGCACACATTCAAGTTGCAGTTGAGGCAAGATTGTTAATCGGAATTATGTAGAATGATATCAATCTGTGCTAATCAAGTGGTCCAAGAGTACAGGGTATCTCGCCAACTAAACAGATTCGGTTCAGGCATAATATCGTATCGCTGTTCGAGATCAATGCTATCCTGCAGTTGGGATCGGACATATGAATTGTTTATATCGGGTCTGTTGTCTAATGATGCTGATCAAGATTATATTTGGTTACCATGCAAGTTGAACGTTGCATGTTGAAGGGTTGCAGAGACGCCTCCTTCTGCTGCATGTCTGTATGTATGTATATTTATTATGCCCTTTTTCATCCACTGTTGATTTTGTTGTTGTTTTTATACTATTATACCAGAATGGTAATAATAGTATATTGGTTTTGTGCAATGTCCGTCATGCTGTCTGTCCGTCTGTCCGTCTGTCCGTCTGTCCGTCTGTATGAACGCGCGTTCCTCCGACACCCTTAGAGATAGAGACTTGAAACTTGGAACGTATATTGGAAAGTACCCTCAAAAGTTAAAGTGTCTTGGGTTTGGACCTACGTCCACCAGGGAGCTAGAAAACCGCGATAATCGATTTTATCAAATCGATAAATCCACATATCTCTTACAATTTAATGGCTACAGTCACCAATTTTGGTTGGTAGGTTGTTGGCGAGGTCCTTGAAAGATTGGCATGTGCCACGCCCACCTCCGACGCCCCCATCACCCCCGCCCCTAAAATTTTTAAATGGCTATATCTTCCGCAGTTTTTGAGTAGGGAACGTCAAATTTGGTAGGTATATTACTGGTAGTCGCCTTTAAGAACCGATAACAAATTTGTGGTGCCACGCCCTCACCTGCGCCTATAATCGACAATTCCGATTATTAATCGGTAATTCCGTATATCTCCGAACATTTTAAAGATAGAGTAACCAAACTTGGAAGGTAATTTACTGGTAACCTCCTCCAAAGACTGGCATACCAATTTTTGGACCACGCCCACATCCGCCGCCCCCAGGAACTTCGTCCCTAAAAATTTAAAATGCGCATATCTGCCGTAATTTGCAAGCTAGAGTCGCAAAATTTTGCAGGTATGTTACTGGTAACACCCCCTAGGATCGATAAGAAAATTGGATGGCCACGCCCACTCCACCTCCCTAAACCGATACACCTGTTGGTGTAAATCTATAAACCTATATATCTCACGCAATTTGAAAACTTAAGTCACCAAATTTTAAAGGTATATTGCTAGTAACAACCTTCATAAATGTGGAAAAAAAATTTTGGACCACGCCCACTCCCGCCCACAAAAAACGATAAATGCCTGTATCTCCCGCAATTTACTTAACAGAATACTTAACGTATGCTGTTAATTTTGGCGCAATGCTGCTTATCTTGCAATTTGGTCACTCTTAATCGAGCGCGTCAAATTGTGCCGCCTCTTTTTTTATAAAATTTCTCAATTTTGTATAAAATATTAAATCTAGTAGTTCGATTCAATTTAATTGAATGGTACATAACCGAATTGAACAACAATTGAATTGAATCGAGCTACTAGATTTAATATTTTATACAAAATTAAGAAATATATTATATTTATAAGAATTACATTAATTTATGTAATGGTATAATAGTATTTCGCTGTCGGTTGCGTCCGACTGCAACGTTCTATCTTGTTTTTTTTTTGTTTTTAGGTAGGCTGCTATCGTGGCTAATTGAGTGCACTAGCGGACTTCGAATCGAGCACCACTCGTGGCTGCAACTCGTGGCTGCAACTCGTGGCTGCAACTGCAATTGCGTTTTGTTCGTCGGCTGCTACCGGGTTTTTGGAGCCGCTTGGCCATCTACCGTGTACCATGTATGTACATAGCTCTGTCCTGAAGGACGATTAATGAAACAGGCTGCCGTTGAAAAATTAATGATCAATGCTCAAGTTATAAATGAATGCGGTTGAGACTCTCGTTCTGGCTGTGGTGGTGGAGTGGTGGAGTGCTAGTGGTGCTGCTATTCCTGCTGCTGTTGCTGCTGCTTCTGGTGGTTGCTGGCTGTTTCCATCTGGCGATGGCATCTTCCATCTTCATCTGGCTGGTCGAGTCTCGTGCCGGTTATTATCAAAATCTTTTAGCCAAAAGTGGCTACTGTGCGTCCAATTCTGCCGCCTTTGTTGCAGTCTCTGAGACAACTGCTGTTTGTTGTGTTGCCGCAGTTGCTCGTTGCCACTGCTGGTTGCATGATACCATCAGGCATCGACCATTAAAAATGTTGTGCCATCTTCAATACGGTGGAGCGCAGACAGGAAACCACCAGCACCACCCTGAAATGCTATTCGCTCTATGATCAATTTAAGCCAAAAATGCAATTAGTTGGGGGCGTCGCAAACGTGGGTGGCCAGCCAACAATTCTCAGCGGGAAAATTATAACAATTAATGGTAACAATGCTTGCCACACAATGTATGCACTGCCTGCCCCCTTAATTGATGAAGACTCGCTGCATTTTATTAATGATTGCTTCAAGTTCAACTTAATAACTCAAGCACAAGAGCTACAACAATTTCTAAATAATAATAATAAAATGATATCCTCTACGAAATTCAAATTAATTCCGCAAGTAATTATTTAAAATATTTAATTTAAAATTCTCTTTTGTACCACAAAGAAATAAAATTAAACTAATTTAATTCAACTGTAAACTGAATTTGGGATTAAATGAAAAAAGTGAGTTAAGAGGAGAATAACTTGGAAATCAATCCCGAATAGATTTTCTGCTTTCAAAAATTATTAATATAATTTATTAATTTCTTTGAAATGAATCAATAATTCTTTAAGGGAAACTGATATACATCAAGTACTCGAAGTACTTCAAATAAATGGAATAATTTTGCAAGTCTTCTTAGAATTCTTAAGAATATTTGTAAACTATGCAAGAATTTGAATAGGTTTTGAAAGCTGGGTTTCGGCTTCAATAATTCACAAAAAAGCTAACAAATGATTTTATTTTTAGTATAAGTCATTAAATTGAACTTTAGTTGGTCTGCATAATTCTTGGCGAAATGCATTTATTTTTTTAAATACATTTTTTTTTATTTTATTTTATTTTATTTTTTTTGCAGCAGCAGCAGCGTGTTGTAATCAATATATTTGCAATGGCAAAACGCGAGTTTAGCAACTGGCGCACTCGAGGCATTTAAGCGCTCAATTGTGAGGCATTAGCCGCAAAAGGTGCACAATGCACCCAACCAACCACCCAACCACCCAACCCAGCCACCCACTCGCCCACTCGCCCACTCACCCACCAAGTGATCCGGGTCCGATTACGGATTACTAGTTGGCCGTGCTATTATTTGCTGCTGTTGTTGCTGTTGTTGTTGTTGTTGTTATTGTTGTTGTTGTTGGCGATGTTTGCCGCAAATGGTGTAAATGAATGCAAGTTTGTTAATAATAAATGTTTAGGCGCTTGATTACATAAAATTGCAATTTGTCGCCACGGCTGCTGCGAGTCGACCACAAAAGTTGCTTTAACCATCAAGTGAGACGTAACTAATAATAACAATGACGATAATGCCCTTACACACACACACACACACAGATAAACACACACACACACACACACAAGTACACTCACTGGAGTATCCACAGTAATGAGCTGCTATCGATTTACAGAGCGAACGATCATTATATGGCCCAGAGTCTGGTCTGAGCGTCGGAGTCGCGGAGTCGCGGCATTATTAATAAGCCACAACAACAATTACAACAATAAGAGCTGTCCGGCAGCCGTTTGCTTGTTGTAAGTAGCCCGAAACAATTTTGCGGCCTAAACTGCAGAGGCGCTGGCCAAAGCCGGCAAAGCCGGCAAAGACGGAGACAGAGACGCAAATGGAGACGCAGTCAAAGCTGAAGCTGAAGTTGATGCTGATGTTGATGTTGATGTTGAAGTTGGAAGCGCGCTCGCGCCTAGCAAAAAGGTGGAACCACTGCCAGGTTGGATGGCTGGTTGGCTGGTTGGCTGGTGTTGGATGATTAATGTAAGGCAATCAGAGCCTTTGACTTTTGGTGTGACTACTGCGTGGCCGCCTCCACTCGACTACATTCGACTCGAGTCGACTCCACTCCACTCCACACCACTCCACTCGACTCGAGTCGACTCGGATCGCAGCTCCATTACAAATGAAGCCAGTTGACTTGGTTTTGTTTGGCGACTGATGAATGCAGATAAAGAGAGAACTGGAATGCCTTTGAAGCGAGCGCGCCTCCAGCCACCGTAGGACAAAATGCAACAATAAACCAAACAGTTGACGAGCTGGCGGAGCTGTTTGGCCTGTTAATGAAACCGACGTGGATCCGACTCAGTCTCGAGCTGATGGTGATTGATGAACTGCCTCGCACTTTGGCCAAGACTTGCAACGGACTGTCGACTGCGGACTACGGACTGCGGACAGCGGACTGCGGACTGATTCAGACTGCCACACGATTGCAGGGCTAAATTAAATTGAAATTAAATTAACGCCTGAATCGTTGAAAATGCGATCAAAGTGTGAAATTAACATTCTGCGCTAATCAGGCCCCGAGCAGCACGCGTTGCAGAACGCGTTGCAGAACGGCGATCAACGCTGCTGGAGACTCCTCAGCTTCTTTTGGGCCACTCTTTGGGCCACCCGGCACATTGCCAGCTGAGCTCAACTGTACACAACTGTGCACAACTGCCACTAGAACAAATCATCCAAACAGCCAACAGCCAGCAGCCAGTTATTGATAAGCATCACATTCTGGTTGCACACAGACAGAGTCGCCTCTCAACCCTTGCGACAGCGGCGGTGTCGTCTGTCAAATGGCAGCAGTTGCCAACACCACCCAGCCCCGTAATCGAGTACCATATATATATATATTGTATATATATGTATATATATTTATTCCCATACTCATATTCATATTCCCATTCCATGTTGCGTTGCGCTTTTTGTGGTAATTTACATTTGGTTATCATTTGTTTTGCATCTTCATCGCTTCCCGATTTGGGTGTGGGGTGGTTTCGGGCCCTGGCCCAGGGTTGGGCTAGTTAGCCACCCTGTCAGCTAAGTTATTCTAATTTCATCGCTTTCAAATACTCATAACTCATTTCAAGTGGCCCATTTGAATTGGTTTCCTCTTTTTGTGGCACTCCTCGATGCTCAACTTTAGCTTCGTGTTGCTCATTCGCAGTTTCAGGGGTTTCAGCTTGATTTCCATTTGGGAAACAGTTTATTGATAATTCATTTATAATAATATATGTACATATATATATATTTATTCTGCTCAAAACATTTGACATATTATTGTATTAATAAGGCTTATATCTTATCTTAGAAATCTTATAAATATTTTAGTATTTTTTGAAATATATTAATAATTTTAAATTTTTTTTAAATTTAATTTAATTAAATTTTTATTTTTTTTTTTTTTGGTGTCGACTGACTTTAGTTGACAATAAATAAATAAATAAAATACGTTGCAGATTCAATTTAAGTGCGCTTCCACTTCTCAGAAATATATATCAAGTATATATGTATATATATATTCAAATATGTATATTTAAATGGAAATGGGAAAAAGTAAAATCTTAGCTATTGTTTAAAATGAAAAGCTGAAACGAGCAAAAGCTTTGACAGCATTTACTCCTATAATTAGCAGTAGATAAATAATATATTTCTTAGCTGTCCCTTTTATACAAAAATAACATATGAGTTAAAAATTGAAAAATTTTAAATTTATTTGTATAACCTTGCATAATGTGTCATCTGCCGTTATTCAGCAAAAACTGAAGAGATTCAATTTTTCGTTATTTTAATTCTCAAATCTGAAATCGTCAATTGATTTCTTAAATAACGAAACGTTGTTTCTTTGAATATAATTGAAGATAAAGATTAATTATTTATTTTTTGAAATATTATTTTGTATTTAATGTTATTATATTTACTGTTAGCATATAAATTAAATTGAATAGTTATCAGTTTAAAATTCTGTGTTAAACAAATAAGATACAGTCCAGTCAGCTATTAGCATAAGTGGGTATATTTTGTATCAATTGCAAGATTAAACAGATATTGATTAAATTAAAAAATAAACTTAATTTAAATTATATTCCAAGCTTCAATTGAAAGACTCGGTTTCTTGAGAATCTATGGACTTTCTGGCAGATCGGAGCTGCGTTCCTTGATTGCATTAATTAATAATGTTAGGGAGACAAAATTGAGTTGAGATATGCACAAGTAGGAAGAGTGGTGCTGAAGAACAAACCAGGAAGAGGAAGAGTTGCTCATCTATAACAATATACAATATACAATAAACAATATATTATAAGAGGGGTAAATACAATGTGTAAGTTGATGTTTCAGTTTCGCTTCCCGATCGGAATGATCAAGTCAAATCTCCCAGGCATTGATTGCACCATAGACAAACCGCTAACAATTCAGCAGTTACACTCGAACTATGCCAACACTCACACACACACACGCAGACACAAATAGTGGTACTCACAGATATTCACACTCATTCATTCACTGCACTCACAACTGCTACTCATACCCATTCAAGTGCCTAATCATTGCGCTTGCACTCATTTTGCTGGGCATTGTTTGCAAAACTGAATGGCGCCTTCCTTTCGGATCGGGCGATGCTGTAGTTCACACAATTAAATTCATTTAAGTGCTTCATTATGAGCATTTCTTGATGCTCCACTAAGTAAATCTCGTTTGTGGATTGCATCCATCCATTGCTGGCTGCTTAGCAAATTCGCATCCAACTCTGCAACTCTGCAACTCTGTAACTCTGCAATTCTGCAACTGGCAACTGGCAACTGAGTTTGCTAATTGCTGCAACGAGTTTCACCTAACAATCGCTGTGTGGCATTCTCCTCCTCACCCTCACCCTCCACCTCCACCTAGCCCCTCCTCAACATTTGGCCGATTTTCCAGTTGTTGTTTGCATTTTCAATCACAATTTACTTTGCAGCTCGTCTCCATTCATAATTAATTTTTATCAGGCGCAGATCTGGCCGGGATGCGACATAGACTCTACTCTGTGAGCATAGCACTCTTGCTGGCTGGAAACGATGTCAGCCAGCAATTGTAGCTATAGAAACAACATTTGCAACGCTAACAGCCAACAATCATCAGTCTGAAGAAGATGCAACCATCCCTTCATCCCTTCATCCCATCATCCCATCATTTTTGGCCATTTAATTTTCACATAAAATTCCTTGTCGTATCGCGGTAATCGCCGCAGTCGCCCAACATTCGAGTCCGGCTCTCGGAACATGTTCCAGCAATTTAATTTTTGCTAAATTTTCTCATAAAAATGCTCGAAAATCGAAATTACAGACTCCGCAAATATAAATACAACTATGGCCGATCTGGCCGGTTCTGGTACCAGCTTGTGGATTGATGGCCAGTTGCGTTTGATTGTTTGATTGATTGCCGGCTAGCTGGCTGACTGGCTGGCTAACTGTCTTGCTGTCTGACTGTCTTGCTGGCTGACTGTCTTGGCTGGTTGCCTGAATGCCAGTTTCGATGCTGAAGCTCGAAATGAGGCACCAGGCATTTAATTTGCAACATTACAACCGATAATCAATACAATGAAGAAATATTGCAGCATTCGAATCCGGCGACCCTCGCTCTGCACCCCCCCTTCTCCACACTCCCCCACTCCTCCCCTATCGTCGTACTCCGCTCCAGTCCCTACCCCTAGTCGACAAACATGTACATTTCAAAATTGTTGCATTTGCGTCGTTGATGGCTAAAACGTGATTTCTATGTTTCCCAGTCTGCAACAGAGTTGATGATGACGACGATGATGATGATGATGATGATGATGATGATGTTGATGATCTGGCTTATAGCAGGTCAGCTTTCATAGGGGCTGTCAAAGGAGATGCGGCTAGACAGGCTCCCAAATGGTTCTACATTGTTCCAAGAATATGTTAATCTTAAATCAAGCAAAAACAAAAAACTGATTTTATTTATATTTATAGTATTTTATTTGAAATCAATTTTCTATCAGCTAAAAAAATTATATTAAATATATTTTTTTCTCCAAGAAATAAGAAATAAAAATTGCATTAAATTAGAGCTGGAGACTATCAAGAAACAATTTTAAAAAAAGATATATATTAATATATATATATATATAAAGCTCAGGTGTTTTATTTTTAAAATTTTAATTTTTATATTAAATATATTAATTATTTAATTATATATTAATTATATTTTCAATTTCAGTGGAGCCACTTACATTTCTATATAGATTCAAGTTATTTGGGAAAAACTGTCATATTAAAAATATATATATTTTAATTGATAATATTTTATGCAATAATGTTATTTATTTAAAATATTTAATTCAAAAATTGTTCTACATTTTTTTTAGGCAAAAGCTTATTGAAAATAAAATGCCGACTAGATTTGGTGTAGGAAATCAAAAAATAATTTTTGTATTTTACTCAATTTTTGCGATATTTTGTTGATGTTCGCTTTTGCTGTTTTTCTGTTTTGCTGTTTTGCAGCATTTGTGCTTTTCCTTCATTTCTCTAAATTGCAATTTGGCCAAATTATATGGCAGACAAAGAGCCGCAAATGCTGCTGAAGCCCCCCGCAGGACACGGACAGGGAGCAGACCCCATTGGACGTGCAAAGAAAATGCATTTTATTTAGACGACGACGATGACGACGACGACGACAGTGAAGCATCCAGCGAAAACAATTGTAATTGAGTCGAAGACCTGCAGACCCTGAGGAAACCGGAGCCCGCAAAATTACTGCTTTAAGTAGTGCACAAAATGTCTGTCAAAATGTCTGCAAAACGTGGCCCACACTGCGCCGGGGGAGAGCCCAAGAAGTCCATGATACGCTCTTGCAGCGAACGATCGATCAGTCGGCCATCATGACGACGATCAGGTGGGGAGTTGGTCAGGGAACGAGGGGAGTCAGAAGACAGCTTGCTGGCGACTGCAATTGCCAACTGGCAACTGCCAACTGCCAACTGGCAACTGGCAACTGCCAATTGCCAACTGCCAAACGACAAAGTGCAATTTGAGGAGGCCAAAACGTTGGACGGCTATAACGCGATTGGTGCATTTAGTTTGCCAACTGTTGCCTGGTCGAGTCAGTTATCCACGCGGCGGCCATTTTGAAATTGCCAACAGGCTGCCATCATCTGCCACAAGCAGCTGCATTAGCCGCATCAGCACTTGCAACTACAGCGTGAGCCGCAACTGCAGCTGCAGAGTGGTCAGAGACCAGAGAGAGCCCTGGGATTACAAGCTCCATCTATCCGAACAGGGAACAGGGCGTCGGATATTCCCGGCAATAAAATTAACAATTTCCGTGCATTTAAAATGGAATACAAAGCACACAACGGGCCACAGACCCAAATAAGTGGGGGAGCAGCACTTTCAACCCTTCCAAATTGCATTATTCAATGACAATGGCGGGTACAGTGGAACATCGCTGTGCGGAACTCGCATTCTCATTTTTTAAATATTTTTAATATTGCGCGTTAGCTAAGCTTAGTCTTATTTATTATTAAATAAATACAAGTTAATCATCAACATCCTAATAATAATATATTCCCTGAAATACACTCTACAATTATACTTAATTATAATTAATTATATATATACTTAAGTATATATATATTTTAAAATAGTTTACAAATATTTAATTTAAGTCTATAAATGAGTTCAATTTAGTTCACAATTCAAAACTCATAAGACTAAACTAAAAGACTTTTTATTTTCATTGGAATTAAAGGATTTTAGCCACTTCATTTTTTATGTACTCTATTATTTATTTAGTTTGTTTATATATTTATTTATTTATGTAGTTTACATATTTATTTTATGTAATTTATTTAAAAATTAATCAACCTCTCAAAAATCAGTTGAAATATTATTTGCACAAATAAAGTTATATTTTAAAATTTAAAATTATATTACATAAAATAATTTGATTTCGATTTCGAGTTGGGTATTGATTTTGTTGACTGTAGCAAGTGTGGCAAGTGTGGCAAGTGTAGAATTTTCCTTCTCGTTGCTGTCCCGTATGTGTGCCAAAGTCTTTTGGAAACTTTTCCTCCACAAATATCAATTTCCGCTGGCGACGTTTTGCCCATAAAAAAGAGCAGCATAAATTGTTGCCATTGAGAAGACAGTAAATTGTATGTGAAAGCAGCTAAAAGCGCCACATTATACAAGCCAAGACACACACACACACACACACACACAGCAAGAGAGAGTGTGTGTGTGTGTGTGAGAGAGAGAGGGTAGCAGGCGGTAGATAAGCGTTGGGCAAAAGACGCCAGTTGACAGGGACCGGAAATGTGCGCTAAAGCGAGATGGCGCTGTCATTGCCAGGACTTGACTGGTGTAAGGAGAGTGTGGGAGGGGGTGGGTGGGAGGAGGGGGAGGGGGAGCTTGGGGATGTGTGGGTAGTTTTCAAGGGGGTTGCTGCTGCTGCTGCTGCTGCTGCTGCTGCTGCTGCTGCTGCTTGGGGTGTGTGCGTGCGTAAAACACGAATGCTGCCGCCATTGAGCGACTATCGAAGCATGGAGCTGGAGACAGGACTGCCCCCCACCAACCCCCGCCATCCCCCACCAACCCCCACCAACCCCCTCGGGGCTCTGACGTCAGATGCATGCGCAACAAACTAACCGAAAACTTTCTATAAAACTTTGTGTCTGCTTGTGTGTGTGTGTGTGTGTGAGTGTGTGTGTGTGTGTGTGTGTGTGTGTGTGTGTGCGCACATAAGCGTTATTTTTCTGCGCTAGAAAATCGGCATAATAAACGTAAATGTTTGCCGAAAGACGTAAAAACAAACTGCCAAAACCAAATTTATATGTATGAGAATATATATCTATATATATATATATGTGTGTGTGTGTGTGTGTGCGTGTGCGTATGCCATGCCAAGCAAATAAAACTAAATCAGTGGCACTTTGTGCAATTTATATGTTAATATCATTTGCCTTTGTAGTCAATTTGGCCGACGGGCGCTTGTAATTGGCTTGGGGTTAAGGAAACAGAAAATAAAAAATTTAGCAAGGGGTGAGCATGTGTGTGTGTGTTCGAGTGTGTGTGTGTGTGTGTGTGTGTGCGAGTGTGTGAGTGTGTGTTGAAACTTACTGAACTAGAAGATAATGCTGCCAAGCCAGCGACTGCGACAAATTTGCGCCATAAAGAACAAAGACAAACTGAGTGGCGAAATCAACACACACACACACACAAACACACACACACACACACACACACACACACACACACACACTCTCTCACATACACGTTTAAGTTTGTTAGCTGAAAATTGAATTATGAACTAAGCAAAAATTGAAAGGAGTGCTCATTTCAAAAGTGCCTAATGAAGCATGTTCGACTAAATAATACCCTGTACGCAGCTCTAATAAGCGTCGCAGTTAAACTCAATAAATTTAAAAAAATTTGAAACTTTTATTATGCACTAAACTTAATGTTAAGATTATTAAATTATTGCTTTCAGAATGAAATATTCTTCGTTCATTAGTATTAAGTGTGATAGTTGTTAGTTTCAAGAAGAAATCTATAGCTACGAAGTGGGTTCGACTACGAGACTGAACCCTGTTGAGATTAAAATTTATATTAAATTTATTTTTAAATTTCCCCCTCCACAGCTCTGCACACCCATATGTAAGCAGCTGTGCAGTACCGTTGCAGGAGAAAAAGAAAATCACGAACTGAAAAACGAAAACTTACATTTCATAATTCTCAAATTTTTCTCCAGTTCGTGGGTCACTTATACTGATCCGCATTGGAATATATATTATATACATATATGTATATATCTGTCTAACGAGCTATTAAATATGGACAATAATAAATAAATTCCGATGTAGATTTTGTTAGAATATTTTAAATTTTTTATTTTGAGTCTATATTTTGGATCGTAAAAATATATATACCTTAGGGGATCGAAGATACGTCTTTCTGAATATAAAACGTACATATTCACCACTGCTTTATATATTTATATATATATATATATATGTATATATATAAAATATATAACATAGTTGACTAATAAGCTGTGCAATGCCAGCTTTGACACCACTTGACACCTGTATCCTTAAACTATGATTGGTCGCAGAGTTTGATTATGTGATTCTCTCTCTATCTCTCTCTCTCTCTTTCTCTCTCTGTCTCTCTCTGTTTCTCTTTCTCTCTCTCTCTCTCTCTGTCGCTGGGTAAATGTGTTGTGAATCAATTTGAATAGGAGTGGAATACAAGCTGTGCTGACGCTAATTGCCATGTAGGCAGTCAAAGTGGCACAAACAAACAATTCAAGAGCCAAGCAAATAAACCAAATGCAAAAGGGAAAATGGGCAGTTTGGGATGGAGGAGAGGAGGAGAGGGTGGAAATTGGGCGAAAGTCAAACGGATGTTGCGTATGCGCCGTGTGGCCGACGACCAACGCCCACAATGACTGGGCCGAGTGCGAGTGCGAGTGCGAGTCGGAGGACTTGGAGAAGGACTTGTGTGGAACGTGTGGGGCATTAAATGTCACACACAGCGCCACACACGTGCCAGGAAGTCAAGTGGTTGGTCATAATACGGCTGACACTCATAAATCTAAACAAATGGCAAGGCAAATAAACGCGCACAACGCCACAAGGATAAGGGCAAGGACAAGGGCGCTGTGGTCGGGGGAGGGTCGGCGGGGATTGCCTTTGCATATGCGTTGGCCATGACTAATTTGCATTATGATCCAGCCGAAGGACGTTGAGGACGACGTCGCCGGTTGCCATAATCTGCCTCAAATCGTTTTTATTGTTCGCACTTAAGTTGCGTAAAATAAAAATCATGTTTCTAACGCCACACACAACCTGCCTCTCTGCCACACACCACACACCACCCCCGTTCCCGTTCCCGAACCCATTCCCCTTCACGTTGAGCTCAAGAAAAGCCGCAGCATGTGAGTCTTTGCTGGTGGCCTGCCCCAGATCCCCATACTAAGCTCCATTTGCCCTGAATGCCATAATTTTTATGTGAAAGCATCACGCATGAACTTCTCCTTTCCCAACCCATTCCCATTCCCCTTCCCACTCTCCCACACTCCCTTCATCCCCTCCCCCGCTCCATTAGAGCTTTATCAGACTTAGCCTTGTGTGTTGCGGCGCTGCTTTTGTTCAAGAAAATCTGCGCCACAAATCTGTGTTGTTTTTTCGGTTTCTTTATTTTTTTTTTTGTTTTTTTTTATTTTTTATTTATTTTTCTTTTTTTTTTTTGGGTGGACGTTTGGGGCTTATTTTATGACTGTGTTTTTGTTTGCATCGCTTTTCGGGGCACAAAGTATTTTTATAGCTCAATTAGCATATGCAAAGAGGGTTGCCGCCCCCATTGGCATACAGTACGCCCCGAAAGGGTTGTCGTATCCAAAATTCGACCAGATAATTAATCAAAAAATAACATTTTCACCTCAACTCCACAAAAATGGAGACATTTTTTTTACTCAAATTCAAACTAAATGAAGTAAATAACACGAAGAACTCAATTGGTTCGAGTTTGATCGACGTTTTAAGTGCACTGTAAAAAAAAAACAAAATATTTGCAGAAATGTTCAATTCTCGATAAAGCATTTAATGCCAATTTTTAAGAGTTGATTGTTTATCAAACAAAAGCGATGATATTCGTAGGAAATCGAACCCAAATCGAACCCAAATCGAAAACATATTTGAGTGAAATTTTTACCACTTTTTTAAGAAGTACATAAATAAGTGTAAGCAATTCTTTCTCCTATTTCTCTAATTTCTTACTTTGGAGAATATCTACTCAATCTGAAATATTCTGTACATTCAACATTTGTAAAATGTGTTGATAATTTGAATTTAAATTCTACCCCAGTATTTCGTATTTTTTGCGATAATTTTTATTACAATTTTATTTTAAATTTTGTTCTCATTTTAATAATGAAAGCAAAATAGAAATGAAATACTTTTTAATATTTAAATTGTTTTTGTTTTTTAGTTTATTATTTATTGGCTTGTTTGCGGAAAAGTAGTCACAGCCTGTCTAAAGCTGTAATTATTTGATTTACTATGACAAACATAATTAAGTTTTAATTAAGTAAGTAGAAACTCTAAATGTTAATAAAAATAAATTTACGAAAAATTGGGCGCAATTTGTAAAAAAAAATTGATTACAAATGAATTTAAGCAGGAGAGTCTATAACACAATTTATGTTACTTAAGCTCTTTTTTGTGCTGTGTACTTATAGTAGAGATATATATGTGATCCCTTATATATATAGATAGATGTATGTATGTGTCAACATGTGTGTGATTGCCTACTTTTGTGCGCAATTAGAAATTAATTTTAGCGCAGTTTCGCCGGCCGCGTGCTCAGAGTGGGTTAAATGACTTTAATCACTTCCCATGGAACCAACAAGCCAGCAACCACCACGAAAGTCAAGTGGCCCGGACCCACTCATCGTGGTGTGGGCTCACGTGTGCCGCTAAACCCTCCCGTTAGCCCAGGACTAACGTCCCCGGACCCAAATGCGACTCCGTCGACGGCGGCAGGCATGATTTATGCTCGCCAGTGGCAACAATAACAAATCAACGGCAAGCGACGTCAGCAAAAAGAAAAAAACAAAAAAAAAACAACAGCAGAAAAAAAAAACTACAAACGGAAACAAAATACCGTTGGAAAGCACTTAAGGACCTTTTCATTAAGTGCGCAGCGCCGACGCCGGCAGCAGCGACGACGGCGACGACGGCGTCGATTGGCGGTCGACGGCAGCGTAAAATTTACTCTCGAGCTGATTTGACATGTTCACAGGCAAATTAGTGTCGCCCTTTGCTGGCGGCACATTAATTTCAACGCTAGCCAGCAATACCACACCACCGAACCACCGAACCACCGCACAACCCTCCCCCACCTCCTACACCACTGCGTGTTCAGCAACAAATTTTCGTCGACTGGCACCTAAAATGTTATTTAGCGCATGTTTTAGCCTTATTTATTAAAGCGAAATTATTGTTAATGAGCCGGGCGGAAAACTAACCACCCAACCACACACATCCATTCAGGCACCACCACCACCTCCACTAGGAACACCAGCAACACCCACGGAGTTGACTTCAACGCAAAACCAAAAATCAGCCACACGAAATTCCGACGCCTTTTCGACATTAACTCGAAGTGAAACTGGGAAACTAATTGCGTGAATTTCGTCGAGCAGTCCGGGAAACTGTTTCGCCTTTCGCTATCGGGCTTTTAAACGAAGGCATTTGATTCTTGTGCCGATTGTGCCACAAAATGATTTAAGGCACCCCCACAAAATACAACAAAAAATACAACAAAAAATACAAAAACAAAAACGCAAAAACAAAAACAATAATCACAACTGTCGTTATAAGCGTTATAAGGGGTTGATTCTAGATTGTTGTGTTTGGCCTGGTAAAATGGCGTAAATATATTATTTGGCCAGGAGAGGAGAGCCTATAAAATGTGTAACAAAAGGAAACTCATTTAAGATATTTATGAAGTACTTTGCCAAAGATTTGTAACGACCCAGCGACTTGTTTAGCTTTTATTTGTATATTTATGCACTCATATTTTTCATGTTTCTGTCTGCGTGTGTATCTGTGTGTGTCTGTGTGTGTGTGTGTGTGAGCATTGTAATGACGGCCAACTAAAGTGGCTGGGTGGAGTTGTGGCCAATGTCTGGGCCTAATGAGCTTGAAATTGTGGTTATTGCGGTACATATGAGCAAGAAAACATGCATCACAACGCTAATAACAATAGAAGTCTGTCAAACTCGGTCGGAATGTTTGAATAAATCGGACAAGCTGATAATAAATTATACCAATAACAATATAATAATAACTACAGATACGAATAAGAATGTCTCAAAAATTGTGAATTCACATTAGTTTAAGACTTCATTTCAATGACATACACAAACTGCAATTTATTTATTTATTTATTTGTTTATTTATTGCCAACTAAAGTCAGTCGACACCAAAAATGCAAAAATTAAAAATTTGTATTAAATTCAATTTAAAATTAAATTTAAATTATAAATAAATTAAAAAATATCAAAATATTTATAAGATTTCTAATATTTCTGGGCCAATAATACCAAAATTATTGTAATGGCTTAGATTGTCAGCTTGAAGGCGAAATAGGAAATTTAACTTGAGGACCAACTCAGATACAAATTTGTAATCAGTTATCAATATTATAATCAGTCGTATCAGACAATTATAAAAATAACAATAAAATATAATATAATATAATATAATATAATAGAATCTGTTTATAATCAAATTGGTTAATTTCTGGGCAGAAGCACCAGATCTGACGTAAGTTAAGTAAGGAAATAACAGCAATGATGGAGAACAATTGGCTTGAAATACTTAACGGTTTCTTGACATTATATTAGGCTAATAAGTCAAATAACTTAATTTAAGATTTCTGCTATTGGCTCTGCTATTTCTTTTAGTAGCAGTAGCAAATAGCAGAGCAATATTTCTATTGCTATTGCTGCCACAGAGTAATCAGTTCAAAAACACTGATAATATACATATATATAAATGTTAAATAAACCTAAAGTAATATATGTATGTATGAATGTAAATATATATGTATGTATATATATGTATAAGTGCCACTGGTACAAGTTAGATTATTAGCAGAATAATAATGCCGGAATAGAGAACATTGGGCTGTCAGAGTTAAGTGCATTATTTTAGCCTTGCTGTTCAATTGCTCATCGAGTGACCCGTGACAAAGGAAGCCAACTGTTTGCTGTTCTTCACTTCCACGTTGTAATGTGGCTGGGTTTTGTTTGGGCCAAGTTGCGTGCTTGTTACACGTACTTTCCCACAAAACATACCCCGCCTTCCAATCATATTGAAGCGCATTTCCGCACACCCAAAGACAATGGACACACACACACACACACACAGACACACTCACTCGCACACACACAAGCGCACACACACACACATGCTGAGCCACACACGGCGCTCGAAGTGTAACAGAAAATTGTTTTGGCAATTAAAAAAAAAAAGCAGGAAAATATCTGAGTACGAAAAGATGATGGCGAATAACTCAAAAAACTACACAGCAAAAAAAAAATAAATAAAAATTGCCGCATCATTTGAAATTCATTAGGTCGTAGGTTGAATATGTTTTTTTTCGGGTCGGGGTGTTTGTTGGAATGCGGTGGTGGGGGGGGGGGGGGGGGGTGAGGCAATTCAGTTCCTTTCTTGTTGCTCTGAAGGGTATAAATAAATCAACAGCCTCGCGTGCTTGACAGTTGGCCATGAGTAATAGAGATGAAACACTGAGAGAATTATATCAAAATAGAGAGAGAGAGAGGGTGAAACGGAAAGATAGCGACAGAGCGAGAGAGATAGAGAGAGAGAGAGAGAGAGATGGAGACAGTGAAAAGTCGTCAATCATGACAGTGAAATGTGTCAACAAACGTCAAACAACAGCGGCCACAGTGCGGTCACAGCTTCATCAGCTGTCAGGCAAGGATGAGGATGAGGATGAGGATGAGGATGAGACTGTGACCAGGCACTGGGCCCAGGATAAGCGCGCCTCTACATCAAATTGAGTGATGATCTCACAATGATTTGTCACAAAACATAAAAACAAATGCAACAACTCTCCACAATTGCACTGCAGACAATAACAAAAAGATTACCCAACCCATAAATATATTTAGCTTCATCTTTTATTGCTCGATTTTAAATGATAAAAATAAAAAATAAAAATGCTAACTAATATTAATTCAAAATAAATTGCAAAGTTGTATTTAGGCAGTCAGACTAAATCGAATTTAAGTTCCGATTCCGATTCAAGTGCGTGAAGTTGTGTAAAAGTATGTGACAGGCTAAAGAAAGTAGCTTTGAACCCAAAAGTTATATTTATTTATATAAGAAACCGATCTCAGAAGCTTTAGGTTCTCGTAAATCCCCTCAAACAGAGGCACACTCGCTACTCTGATAAATAGTAGCAGTTCCGGGTTTTTGCGATTCACTAACTCATTCAAAGTTGATTCCCGATTTCAATTCTAAAAATTCATTCGTTAAAAACGCGGTTCCGATTTCGATTCCAATTCGATTTTTTTAAAAAATAAAATAAAAAATATATAAAAAATTGATATGATAACGGAATGCAATTCATATTTTAGAATTGAATAATTTGTAGTCAGCTCTCGGCGTTGTCTCATTTGCTTAATGCGTTTATTGCACCTCTTTGTTGGAGTTGCATAAATTCCTTTCCACAGGCATTGCAACAATTAACAAGTTTTTGGGAAGGACCTGTTCTAGTCCTTCGTGTTGTCTGACACATATACACACATACACACATACATACTTGTATATGTATATTTATATATATTTTCATGCATATTTCATCTCGATTCTATTCCAGCGTGTTAAGCATTTGTGAGAAAACAAAAAACACAACATTTTTAATGCGTTTTCTGCGTGCGCGCATTTTAAGTGACTAAAAATGCTAATCGGACAAATTAAATGCCTCCCCCCCCACTCCCACTACATCTCCCCTCTCTGATATTCTCCCACACACTGTTCGGGCTCCTTATCTTTATCTATGTATGTGTGTGTCTGTTGGTTAGTTAGTTAGGGCTCTTGGCCAGCGTCCGCTAAACGACGGTTTGTTTGGCTAACAACAAATGAGGTTTTGGCCCTGGGTGTTGTTGTTGTTGTTGCTGTTGTTGTTGTTGTTGTTGTAGTTTTACGCTAATGTGAAAGCAAAGTAATGCAAACGAGCAAACGCAGGGCAGGTGGTGCTAGGTGGTGCTCGGTGGTGCTCCGGTGGTGTGGGTTGGGGGAGGGTGTTTTTCTTTTGCATGACCAACAAACAGTTTGCTGTTGTTGGTGTGTGAATTATTTTATGTGAATTTGATTGCGAGCGTTTATGCCGGAAAACACGCGGCCCATTCCCCAAAATGCTTCAAACTCCGACTCCGACTCGGAGTAGGGAGTTGGGAGTAGGGTGTAGCCTGTGTAGACAGTGTAGGGTAACACGAATCGGGAGCCGGTAGTAAAAGTTTTGGTTAACAGGCACCCCCCGCAGGCTTCGCATATGCGGAAACGGAATTGGCATAAGCCAAGTTTTGAGCCACAAAAACCGAAAGCGTCGACGCTTTTGAGCCGGAGACCGCACAGTTTCCGAATGAATTTAAAATTCTATGCTCTGCCCAAACTCAATGCTTACCCATGCCGTCCCGCTTCCCTTGTCCGTCCGTCCGCCTTCCCTTTCCCCGTCCCCCTCCCCATCCCCCTCCACCACGTCTCTCCTACACACTTGCGCTCTCCCGTATTAATCATAATTATGTAAATTTCTTGCCACTGTGCCGGGGCCTTTGGTGGGCATTTTTTGTTGTATTTTTCTCTGCTTGTAGGGGGTGGGTAAGGGGGGAGGGGGCGTGCTCTTTTTGTAGGTTGTTTGCACAATTTTCCACCTTTTATAGTACAGTTAATTTTCGTGCTCGTTGCGGGTTCGCGTTTTGCCCTTGCCTTTTTGCATAATACATGACTGCGTGTAATAAAATATAAAAAAAAATAAATAAATATATATAAATATACATACATACATATATATATATATATATATATATAAATATATATAGAATATAGTAAAAATAGAGAGCGAGCGAGGGAGAGAAATGTCAAGAATTTCCCAGTTCGTTTTGGAAACGTTTTTATGCAATTTATTTGTGTTGCGATTAGCGAAAAACAGTTACTTATTAATGTGTGTGTGCGTGTGTGTGTGTGCGTGTGTGTGTGTGTTTTTCAAGCTGGTCTAAAAGTGGCTATATTTAAACGTTAAGCAACTGTTTGATTCTGAATCGATTTTAGATCAACACTTGAAGACAGTTTCATCCGATTTGTGAAAAATGCTTAGGATTATTGATCATTGATTATTAGTTATTAATTATTGAAATATCTCTGACATTTTGTAAAATATTCTGAAATTAGGTCACTTGAAAATCATTTTATGGGTTCAATAACAACGGGAACCGCAAATCACAAATCTGCGAGGCAAACACAATTGTTATAAATTTCGATTCATATTTGATTTTTTGGGATATGACTTTTGATCCGCTTGTGAATCATAACAATTTCAAAATTACCTTCAAATGAGTTTCTAGAGCGAAAGTTGGCCTGCGGGGAGACCCCTTGTAGCAAACAGTTTTATATTGGCCCAAACCCAAAGAGAATCTCAGTTAGCAGGTAAAACCGCTCTTTTGGCGTGTTCAGTCATAAAGGTAAAAATTGTACATATTAAAGAATTGTGTGACTAAAGGAAATGTCCGTGCGAGGGAACTGGCCGTTAATAGGAGCTTTCACTGTATATATTTAATTTGTAGAGTGTGGAGACAAATATGTGGATGGGAAGCAGATGCTACAGACAAACAGAGGAGGAGAAGATCTTAACAGGCACCTTGGCTTAGTTGAGGCCCGTCTAACTGCAACGGCAATAACATCAAATAATTAACTAATTAAAATCCAAGCAACAGCCTACGACTAGCAACAACAGCAACAACAGCAACAACAACAACAACAACAGCGACAACAACAACAACAACTGGCAGTAATCGCAAATTATGAGTGCGCGCTTTTTCCCGGGTTTGGGATCCAGTTACTAACTAACTTTAGTATCGCATATCAGCCCAGCTGCAGAGGCAGAGGCAGTGCCACGGGTGGGGGGGGGGGACGGAAAACATTTGCCAAAACAGAGCCAGCGATGCCTGTGAAAAACCGCAACAAGCTCATCGAGCAATTTTCACACAATTTGCAATGCGAACGAGATGGAAACAAATACCGCAAACCAAAGCCGATGCCAAAGTCGAAGTCGAAGCTAAAACTAAAACTACAACTACAACTAAAACTAAAACTAAAGTCACAAGCAGCTTTAACTAGTTCAGTTGAGAGAGGGATTGTTGTTGTTGTTACCATAATTAAAACAGTTGGCTTGTTGTCTTGCTGCGAGGCGCCAAATTCAAATCAAAACAGCCAACGCTGAAAAACAAAGGCCAATTAAACATTTAGTTGCTACCGACCAGCTTCGAGAAATGCATTTTCATCATTGTAGGACTTCGACTTCCTCCTATGCAACTGTGAAATGATCGAAAGTCATCCATTTTCCATTTTCTTTTTTTTTTTTAATTTTCCTGCTTGGTACAAAGTGGTGCAACTAAAGCTCAAGCAATTTTTTAGCTCATTCCAATATTATTCCAATGTCTGATTTAATGAATTATATATACAAATAATACAAATAAATTAAAATATGTTTGTAATTAACTATTTCATTTTCAAATAAACATTTTCAATAAATTTATTAAAATACACATTTAAAATCAATTTTGAATAGTTTTTATTTTTTGCTGCTGATTTTAACAAAGTTGTGTTTTGTGTACCCAAAATACAGGTGACTTATTCGATTTAAATGTAGAATGACCTGAACCCAATTTACAATTCCCAAATGTTTTGGGCTGATTGAGACTGGTTAACAGTCTTGTCCCAAAAGCAATTTCTGCGTAAGCCAAATAAACATGGCCATTGCTGTTTTTTACAGGTAAAACGAGCAAAAAAACGAGAGACGGCACAACTCAAGTTCTAGAATGCCATTAACTTTGTTTTACTTTCATTAATCATACGCAGCGTGTGACGCAAAGGAGGCAATTGAAAATGAAATGAAAATGGGGGAAATGGGGGAAATGGGGGAAATGGTCAAAAAGTGTTGCCGTCCAATTGATTGATTGATTGACTGCGCAACAAACTGGCTAAGTGCGTTTTGGTCATTTGTCACGAATGCGAAACGAAAGTGTCCAATGGATGTTAAACGCCATACTCAGAGGGGTTGCTGCCACAGCACCACCCCCAGCACCACTGCCGCAATCCACCCACCCACCCACCCACTTCGCTGGCTGGCTGGCTGGCTGGCTGCATATGCAAAGCGCAACTAAACACCGCTAAAGAGTACAAAGTGTTGTTGGGGTTGCCCCCTTGGAATTTGCACGCGTTCACGTTAAACGCTGAAAATTAAAAGGCAACAACGTCGCCAGCCGACCAGCCCCTTAACCACTCAATATCCCCCACCAACCACCCAACCACCCAGCCATAGAACCCACCCAATCCTAGACCTGCATTCAATGCAGTTTCGTGACTCGTTTCGGCTTTTGACACCAAAAGTCTGGCCAACAACAACAACAACGATTCGAAGGCTCTAAAAGGCTATTTTGTAAAACCAACCCAAACTTCAGCAATCCCAAACCCAAACCCAAACCCAATCCCAACTATGCTGAAGCTGACCAATTGTTACGATTGCATGCTAACATTGTAATTGATTGCCCAAGCTCAATTTTGGGGAAAGGGGATGTTGTTGCTGTTGGTAATTTGATTGCGCAATTTGCGCGCATTGTGTTGCATAGTTTTTGGCGCGCGAGCCTGCTTGCCGCATGTCGCAGGCTGGGGTTTGGGGCAATAAGAACGCACGAAACCGCCAACGAACATGACATGCATTTATGTCACGTCACATGTGGAACACGCATGGCCAACACCAACACAGACACACACACACACACACACACACACACACACACACCAAGAGACGAGTGCAACTATTTTAATTGGCGGCATTCCGCAATTTTATGACTTTTAAAATTCTACATATATTTCATGCCTTTGCATGGCAAATGGCAAACATGCAACGTTGCCACACTTCAATTGGCTTTTGAAGGACACACACACAAGTGCAATGCAATGCGCAAGGATATGCCTGAGTGAGGCGAATGCTCCTTCCACGGGGGGTGTAGAGAAGGGGCAGGAGGGTGTAGGGTGGTGGAAGGAGGGAGGCAAACGCTGGCTTGTTCGCCCCGTTTGTTCTTGTTGTTGTAATTAGTGAGCTGCATTTCTTTGGCACTTTTGGTCGTGGCAATTAAGCAAACTGGCAACACACACACTCACACACATACACACATACACACACACACACACACGGGCAGAAACTATATGAACAGAATAAATGCCCCCGGACCGCAGTCGGTGCTCTCTTTCACGAGGGCTGCTCCAAAAGGCTATGCAAAACCCGAATATGAAATTATGCAATTGAAAAGTGGAAAGGCGAGGAGTGGCAAGGGGAAATTGGGCGTATATCCATATATATATATTTATATGCATATATATGAACAAACAGAGCAGACCTTTTGAACAGAAAATGAATGGAGAACTAACACTGCAAGTGAGGCCAATAAAAACGAAACTAACTGTAGGCCAAGGGCAGTGCTAGGCCTACAAATTTGTACGTTAACATTCGATTAATTGTTATCGAAAATATGAATATTGCGTGCACATCTTCAATTATCATTTAATTTGAATGCACATGTGATCAGTGACTGAGTATTTAATCGAGCGTATTTAGACAAGCCAATAATTGATCATATTCGATAATTGAGTGGCAATCGATAAGTTATCGATTTCATAAGCATTTGTGTGTAAAGTGTATTTAATCATATTTGCACCTTAATGTACATTACAAATTCATCGATTGCTCGATAATTATCGTTTGTTTCTACAGTTTTTTAATTAATATCGAATAATACATATTTCGAGCTCTATATGCACATATAGAGTCGTCACTTGGTATCATTTCCAATGTTTTCACTCACAGCTCCAAAGTCGCCGACAGATCCAACAGTTTATCGGCCTAAGCACCGCCCAGCGGGACGCAACTCATTCAACCCAAGTTGGAGTCCGAGTCCGATTCCAAGTCCAATACTCAATCTGAACCTTTATTTTATTGTTTTTTGTTCTCGTTTTTTTTGCCACTGACAATAAGCGTTGTGCAGCTGCTGCAGTTGCAGCTTCAGCTTGAGCCACAGCCACAAACACTTTTTATGGGGTGTCATTAAACGTGGACGCTGGAAACAGAGAGATGCGTTGGGGACTGAGTCGAGCGGGGGCCAAGGGGACAACTCACAATGTTGCCGAGCGTTGTGTTTCTTCTTTTTTTTTTATGGCTGCAACTTGGGCCCATTTTGCATTTCACTTTAATTCAATACGACTTAATTTCTTTTTGGATGACCGGCGAACGGAACCCGCAGCGACCATTCTTGCTGCCGCAAAAGGTGGCAAGATAACCGAGGAGCGTGCGGAGAGTGGTCGCAAAGCGAGAAATGCTTATAAATGCCCAAATGCGCGTAGCCGATTAATTGCACATAAAAATTAACAATAATCAGCAGCAGCAGCAGCAGCAGAAGTGGCAGCAGCAGCAGAAGTGGCAGCAGCAGCAGAAGCGACGGCAGCAGCAGCACCTGACTATTGTTAAGCTAAAGTTGCAGCAGCAGCAAGCAGAATACAGCTTGAGCCACAACCTCATAGTTATCACACCTTTTGTGGTAGGCAACGTGGGCTCAACAATGTTGCACTCTGAATGCCGGGCAACAGCATTTTTTATGTGCACCAAATTGAGTCATAAAATGCATTTTCACCTCCGCTGAAATAAAATAAAATACAAAAAAAAAAAGAAAAGAAAAACAAAAAACAACTGGAAACCCGAACTTAAAGTGCAAAGTGGCAAGTGGCGACTGACGACTGACGACCAGCGGGTTTCTTAAGCGATACATTTGAAATGCGCTTAGTTGATTTTAATGGCAACATGCAAATGTGTCGCAGGGGGCAAGGTGGCAAGGTTGCCACGTTTAGCGTCGCTGCGCCTAAGCACAATAAGAAACGCATAAAAGTCAAAATTCCTTAACTCAAACAAAGCAGCTGCTAAGAAAATAATGAAAGAGAAACAAAAAAATGAAGATACAATTAAGTAATTAGGGTATATTAAATTGTTGTCACGAAAGATGTAGATGTATCGATACCATAAGGAAATCGATTATACAACAATTTTCGATCAAATCATATTAGTTTTTCGTCAAACTCAAATTATGGAAATCTGAATTTTTTTAGTGATGGAAATGGATAATTTGTTTATTTATTTATTTATTGTCAACTAAAATCGGTCGATACCAAAAATAAAAAATTTGAATTAAAATAAAATTAAAAATAAAATTAAAATTGTAAATAAATTTAAAAATATTAAAATATTTATAAGATTTATAAGTTTTTTAAGATTTTTAAGATTTCTGTGGGTAAAATACAAATAATGAATATTAAATAAATTTTATATTAAATGAGAAAAAGTCTATAAGGTTTTACTGTATATTTAAATTTACTTTTGTTCATTAAGGATCATGTTATAATCAGTAAGAGATAAAAAAATATCCGATAGGATTTAGTATTTTTTTTTTTTACCACTTACATCACTGAGAAACTTAATAGGAAATGTACTAATTTGTATTTAAATCTAAAATTAACTGGATGATCACAATTCTCGTTTGCATATTTATCGATTGCGATTAACTATCGAATATGCGTAGCCGGATGATAGATATTGGCATTAAGTATTCGTTGATAAGTTTGCGGCACAATAATCACTTTAAATTTATGGCAAGTGGTAACTGGAATCAAAACTGAAACTGGAACTGGAACTGGAACAGCAACAGTCCCTGAGGAGGAGCACCAGACAAAATTTGAAATGTTTTATGGGCGACTAAAAATTTGCTCAACCTGGCCGATAAGAGGAGCCCAGCAAAACACGGCAACTTAATGACTAACGACGCCAGCCTGCAAGGAATGCTTTGTGGCAACGACTTGGCAAATATCCTAACATAGCCAAGCTAACAAGGCGCAAATGGGCAGTGGCCAAGTGACAAGTGACAAGCTGGATGTGAAATGAGCAGTGCCGGTTGCCGGCCAAGTTAACAGCACAGCGCAAGCGAGGTGTTGATTGTTGGCCTTTTGTGAACCTCTCAGCATCTCGGCCAAGTTAGCGACTCTCAGTGACCATAAAATGTTTGCACAGGTGCCAAAATCATTTTCGTAGCCGGCAGTTCAGTTCCTCAGCTAGATGCGTAGAATTTATAGGTTGGCTGGTGCGGGCCCTAAAAATTTAAATTGCGGCCATTTAGTGGCCAACACAAACAACAACAACAACAACAAAAACAACTCCTAAGAGCCAAGCATCAAACGACATCAATTTAAACGAGCGCCGTTCAACGAAGCATCCTTTATTTATTCAAAGAAATACGCTTTCCAAGAGTAATCTGATATTTTGGCGACATTTGTAACGCAGCTCAAAACCCAATCAGAGCTCACCTAACACAGATCATCTAGCATTATTAATACAATATAGCTAATAACAGTTATATTGTTGCAATATCAACTTTTAAGCCAAATTATAAAATAACCTTATCTCTTAATTAAACAATTGATTAACTATAACTGGTAGGGTATTAAATCTTCGAACACAAAGAAGATTGATTTTCTTTCTTGTTTGCCTGAGTACACTGAGAAAAAAATAGATAACCTTGAAAAATAAAAAACAAAACAATGTTTATTTCACGAATACAAATTCGATTGTTTTTGAATTAAGATTTTGATTATTTCAGATATTAAGTTAATAATTTTTTTTAGTTAGGAATTCTTTACTGGTTTTTCTGAGTGCAGTTATTTTTAGGTTCAGCTGTCCTTTATCTCAGTTCATTTTGTTGTTGTTGTTGTTGTTGTTGTTGGGTTGCTGGCTGATCTGGAGCAACGATAAATTGGAGCCACCTTTGTTGGCCCCTTGTCCGTTGTTGTTGACAAATCAGTTGACGTCGGGACGGCACACGCGCTGCCCAGTTTGGCGTTGTCGGAGTCTGTTTTATTCAGCAGACCCGTTGTCACCTACAAAACCCATTTACCCCCACGTCGCGACTGTCACACTGTCGCATCCCAATGGACCGTCGTCGTCATCGTCGTCGTCGTCGTCGTCGTCTGCGAAGGGCAACACATTAAAAGTAAATTAACTTATCAGCGACAAAGATCAGTTATTTTATTACGTTTGTCCACGCAGTAACACGAACATTATAATATCAAAGATGCCGATTAAGATTCTCAATGAGACCGAGCGAGATGCAGCCACATCCACAGCGATATCGAGCAGGGCCATAAAAAGCACAAAGGGTTGCAGAGCGAGAGGGTGCCTGGGGGTGAGAAATAGGGGTAGATAGTTAGTTGTTGCCCAGTTGCCAGGCCATACGTTTTATACTTATGCTTTGTGTGGACAACTTGCCACAAATATATCAAGTTATCTCTACAGATCTGCGAAGCCCTACAAATTTAGATTAGCTAAGTTTGCTGTCACTGGCAAAGACCATTAGACAATTGTACAAAATCGGAATCTTCCTTAACGAAGTGTTGTGACTAAAGTGAGAATTAATACTTAAGATTGCCCCATTGCCATCAACATCTTGATAAGTAGTATTATATGGTACTACAAATTACCAGAGGATCTCCTGAAGGAAGCACAAGAGATGCAGTCCCCAATAAAAAAATACATATTTATGTAATTTAAAATCTAGATTTAATTTAGATAACCAGAGTCTCTATTAATATTATTAATATAATAAGACAACACTTTGAAAATATATATTTAATTAAAATTGTTTGTGCTTCTTCCTTAAATTTCCGTTAAGACCTGGCAGTTTTAGATGGGCAAATTATATTTGGGCGCACCAATTAGAATATTCAGAATCGCTTCGTCTGCGGCAGGATTTTAACTTTTACCTATTTTAATTGTCATTTAAAATGTTGAATAAATTGTAAATAAAATATAAAATGTGTTGCATGCTCATTTGCAACGTGTCAACAAACTGAAGCTGGAATCCTTGAGCTCAACGATCGGCGCAACAGGAGTCTCTGGGGCACAAGCCACAATTCAGAATGACCGCCGGCAACGCAAAGTATATCTTATATATGTTTATATATATATATATGTATATATATAGATTTATATATGTATGTCTATCTCTCTTTATGTATACGTTGCTCTCTTTGACTTTGTCTTATCTGGTTAGCTGGTGGGCTTTTTCTTTATTTTTGGGCAGGAGGGAGGGGCATCTACTCGCCTGGTTGGCTGACTAACTGACTGACTGGCTGGCTGGCTGGCTGACTGGCCGGCTGGTTGGCTGGTTGGTTGGCTGGTTGGTTGGTTAGTTGGCTGGTTGGCTGGTTGGCCGCCTGTGTTGCGGATGTTGTTAACAGCAGAGCAAACATATTGATAAGGCAGTCGAGTCAATAAATTAGTGAACATTAACTGGCAAACAAACACGCTAATTAGATAGTTAGATAGCCAAGTTAGCAAGTCAGACAGCTGCCAGCAGCCACAAAATTCGCAGAAGACTGCGAACAAGGAGGGGGTGGAGGGTACCAGGAGGAGGTTCGCTCAGTTCGAGACTGTGGCAAAGGCTTCCTGTGGCTGCGCTTGCGAATGCACAAAATTACGACCGGAAAAACTGGCAAGTATCCAGTTTGCACGCCAAAAGCAACAGGGTAAGGATTGGGGGAGAGGGTGAGCTGGGGAAAATATGGGGCGGAGGAGGGGGTTGGGGGGTTGTGACAGACAAACAGACAAACTGACAACTGGCAACTGCGCATTGCGCATTGCGGTTGGCGACTTTTACACAAAAGTATAGTTTTGTACAATTATTTTAAGCATTCAATTGGAATTCGACCGCAGAAGGCAGAAGGCAGCAGGCAGCAGGCAGCAGGCAGAAGGAGGCGACCGCAGGATACTTTTGCCTGCCGCTGGCAATTACATGCATTTAAATGCAATAACCGTCATCAGCCAGGATGAGCACCAGAATGAATGAGCAGCAATCGTCGATCGTCCATCAGTCAGTCAGTCAGTCAGTCAGTCAGTCAGTCAGTCACAAAAGTAATTTTTGTGTGCATTGAGACTAATTATTTTAAATGCGCCAACCCGCAATTGAAGTGCGCGCATGCGTTCCAGTTGCCAGGTTCCCAGTTCCCAGTATCCTGTGCTATCCTGTCGTCCTGTCAGTTGGCTGCTCTAATTTCGTTGCGCCTTTTGCCACTAACCGCACTAACAAACGCCTAATGACCTGACCTGAGCACAATTCCAATTCCAATTTCCCAGTCCGAATCAATATCAATCAAACGTTTGCCGCTCGACAAATTGCATTTTTTTTTTCTGTTTTTGTTTTTGTTTTTCGGTTTTTCGGTTTTTCGGGTTTTTCGGCTTGAGCTCGGAACTGGTACACATCCGCTGTGAGAAGTAATTAGTGTACTAGGCTAATGCTGCTCCGGGGGCAACATGTGGCCGGAGTTTTGTGCGTCTCTCGGGCCGAGCTGAGCTATTGGCGTGAAATTTTAATTGGCGCCCTGCTCAGCCACTTGAACCACAAGCAGGCAACAGAAGCTGCCAACTGGTCAACTAAAGTGTGTGTGTGTGTGTGTGTGGTGTGTGGTGTGCGTGCGAGGGAGAAGCAGCTACTTGCCAGCCAAAAATTGAACCTAAATATTTTTGACATTCCATGTAAATTCACAACATTTTTGGATTTTTGCCAAATTTGACATACAAAAGTGACAAGTTTTGTTGTAATTATTATTAATTAATTTATAATATTTGGAGATGATGTTTAGTGAAAAAACTTACCTTGCGAATAAACAATTATTATTCTTGAAAGAAACATTGAATTCGAAAGTGGCAAGCTGACATTTGAGTGAAATAATATTTGTGACACACATTTAAATTGAAAGCCAAATAAATTAGTAATCATTTATCGCTCCATATTCACATGTTAAACAGCCAATGCTAAATGCTAATGTTATACAATAAAAATAAAAAATGCACTAAATTTAATCAAAGGAGCCGTCAGCAAGCAAATGCGATAAGAGAATGAGTGGAGTGAGAAATACAGGTAAACGCAAAATTGCGTAAATTAAAATTATATAAACATTTATTCAACACATAAATTTAAAAAACAAACTCTCTTTTTTGTTGTTGTTGCTTTGCCAATTTATTTTTATTGTTCTACTTTAGCAAAGCTATTTACTCTACTAGTCCACAATTTAATTATAATTGTGTAAGGAAATGGAAACTTTTCAGATATTATGATATTAAAACACCTTAATAGAACTGAGTGAGTATAAATTGAGAAATTGCACAAAAAGAATTTAGTACTTTATTTAATTTTCTTACTTTTCTTTTCTTTCTTGTGAGGCAGTTTTTGGTCATTTCTTAGAGTAAGAAATAAAATAAATAAAAAAAAACTTTTTACTGTTACAATTACTATTATGAAAAAAAAAAATCAAATTGAATTTTTCGATTTTTGTTTTTCACTCTAGATGGAAAATCTGTGGACTTTCGATAATTGATCCTTTTGCCGCAGCATCATAAGCGCCATTTTGTGGAGCCCCAAGGCGCTGCCAACTTGCTCGATGAGCTGCCCACTTGCGAGAAGCGAATAACAAAAAACAACAACAAAAAATAAAAATAAAAATAAAAAAAGAGGAAGAGGAAGAAAGACACGTTCCTTGGCCCTTTTGCCTCGCCAGTGCCTGTGTGTCTTGACCGACATTCGCTTGGGCACTCTGCTCTCTGCGCTCTCTTTCTGTTGTTCGGCGCTCAACAAAGTTGCCATAAAAACTGGACGGCAAACTCACCACACAGACATGAGGTGAGCGCATGTTGAGTTCGCGTTGCCCACCAACATGGCGCTGTGCACGAGCGGGACAGCAGGAGTGGAACAGCGACAGCAACACCAGAGAGGGTGTGTGAGAGAGAGAGAGTGAGCGAGAGCGAGAGAGAGAGTGAGCGAGAGAGAGTGAGAGCGAGATGCTGTGAGAGAGGCAGCGCTGTCAGAGTCAAGCACAATTCGCAGCGTTCTCGCTTGCGCGCTAAACCACCACCACCACCACCACCACCAACAACAGCAACAGCAACAGCAGCAACAACAGCAACAGCAGCAACAAGCAACAAACCACCACCTATGACAAAGTGGCAAAAAATTTGCTGCCGCCACAGCGACTGCGAGTGACTGTGTGAGTTTTGTGCGGCAAGAGCGCTGCAGGTGCGTTTAGTCTCGTTTTGGCAGCCACAGCGCGACGACGTCCACAGCGCAGGCAAGAAACGCTTCAGCTCCGCTTCAGTTCTTTTTGTGAAAAAGTCGAACTTCGAATTCGAAGCTGACAAACGATAACGGAACAGTGTAAAACACTTGCTGTATTTTCATCTATCTTGTTGTTTTTTTTTTTTGTGGTTTGTTGCAACTGTGTGGAGTGTGTGAAGTGACGCGAGTGCGAAAGTGAATTCAAATTTGAGAAAAACACAAAGCGAATAATAAAAAAAAAACAAATCAAAGCAAATCATTTGGCAGCCGTTGCTGGCAATGAAAGACTCAATGAGCATTTTAACCCAAACGCTGCCGACAACAACAGCGAACAGCGAGCCGTCGCCACATCATAATCATCATTCGCACCACTCGCACCACCACCACCATCATCATCATATGTATCCGCTGCAGCATCAACAGCATCAACAGCAGCAGCAGCAGCAGCACCAGCAGCAGCAACAGCCGCCGCCGGTCAACATGTCCATGTCCAGCTCATCGAATCTGAAGCCAAATCGTTCCCGTTTCATGATCAACGATATTCTTGCGGGCAGCGCGGCAGCCGCCAGCGCTGCTGCATTTTACAAGCAACAGCACAACAACAACAACAACAACAACAATACAACTAATAATAACAACAACAATATCAGTAATAACAATAACAGTAACAACAATAATAGCGAACATTTGGACACGGAATCGGAGCCAACAACGCCGCCTAGTTCAGTTTTGGGACTTGCACCGCCGCCGCCACCACATCAGTTGGCGCATCAGGCGCACCCACATCATCAGGCGCTCCATGTCCACCACCAGCAGTCACATCCGCATCCACATCCACATCCGCATACGCATCCACATCAGCATGCGCATTCACTTCCGCACGCCAAACTGACCCACTTTGGAAGCACCGCACAGCTGGCCACCAACGGCCTAAGTGTGGCACATTATGCAGCGGCCATGCAACAGCATTATGCGGCAGCCGCCGCCGCAGCAGCGGCTCGAAACAATGCAGCAGCAGCAGCCGCAGCGGCGACGGCGGCCGCTGTGGCAGCAGCAACTGGAGCCGGTGAAGCGCCGACGCCGTCGGCTGATCTTGATGATAGCAGCGATTATCACGAGGAGAACGAGGATTGCGACAGCGACGAGGCGGGCAGCGGAGTCGGCGGTGGCGGCGGTGGTGGAGGAGGCGGAGGCGGTCACATGGATGATCACAGCGTTTGTAGTAATGGTGAGGTGAGCTTCTGTATTATTTTGGGGGTGGGGGTGGGGGTGGGTAAGAGAAATCCATAGACAGATCAGCATTCAAAAATGAGAGAGAGAGAGAAAAAACAAATTGGAAAAGCGTTTTGCAGAAGTTGCAACTGAAAGCAATTGATTGCTACAGTTAGTTAGTTGCTAAAGTAAGTTAGTTGTGATAATTGATATATCTATATTTATATCTAAATATAGTGAGATAGTTGCAACTGGAAGTCGTGTCATGCCCCAAGAGCTGATTAGATCACTATTCGATGAAATGACAGATGCTTTTCGATTTAGCGAACACAAATTGATTAACAATACAATTCAACGCTGATCATTAATTATTAACTGATATCGGACATAACGGTTAAAATACAACCGCTTTTCAGTTAGAATTCAATTAATAACTTTGCTTAAAGGCAGTCAGCTCCGCTGTGAAGCGTTTGGCAATAAATTAAACCACTAAATTCAATTTGATCGAGTAAATATATGTTATATATATATATAAATATATATATATACATAATTAATTTTATTACTTAATACTTACTTAGTACTTATTTAGAAATGCCTGCATTTATGGAATATATATACAACAACTTGGAACTGGTTCACTTTCGACTTTAAAGTCTTTTTCTGCTCGAGATCCACAAACATTAGTATTATAAACTAAATGAATTATTAATTATTAAATTATGAATTATGAATTATTAATTATTATTAGATTAATTAATTTCATTTTGATTGAACTTGATTGCATGACAGATGGGATGATTAAGTGTGTGCTATTTCATGGCATTTGTGGCATTTGTCTAACTGCACAGCGATAACCAATCGCAGTTCAAATTGCCACCCTCTCTCGCTCGCTCTCGCTCTCGCTCTATGTGTCTCTCTCTCCCTCCCATTCTCTATATATATATGTACGTGCAGCTGTCTGGGCTGTCTCTGAGTGAATGTCATGCCCAAGTTCGTTGCCAGAGTCTTTTGTTTGTGTGGACGCAGCCACTTTGCAAAACAAACTGTAAAAATTGCGATGAGCATGCCACATTCTAGTTGTTGTCGGAGGTGTTGTTGGCCGCTGGGTGGTTTGGGGGGAGGGGGTATGGGGGGTATATGCGAGGGCGGCTTTTGGATACAGCTGAAAAATTGCATTTTCACGCTTTGTTTGCTTTTGCGAGTGCTTTTTGCCTCTTTTCTGATGCATTCTCCATTTCCTAAATGTGCATTTGTCTGCAAGCAAAATTGTTTAAACAGTTAACAACAACAACAACAACAGCAGCAGCAGCAGCAACAACAACAACTCCAAATGATAATGGCACAGTTTGGGGGCGTGGCCGCTTGTTGGCTGGAGGCGGAAGGGTGCACTCCAAACGCAGCTTAAACATCAAATTTTTGTGATTTTTTTTTTGTCATTTTTTTTTATCTTTTTTTTTTTTTGGTTTTAGTTTAGTTGCTGCATGCCACACGTAGCTAATAAACGGTTGTCTCTTCTACTCTTCCTTCTATTCTATCTCGCTGGTGGTAAATGTTAGAAAAAAAAAAAATGCATTAAAGGCCAGATCAATGTGTGTATGTGTGTGTGTGTGTGTGTGTGTGTGTGTGTGTGTGTGTGTGTGTGTGTGTGTGTGTGTGTGCGTGTTTTGCGTGCCAGATGAATCTTCAACTCTCGTCAACCATTTATTACAGCAATTTCCTGTGTGCAATTGCAATTTTATAAACGGTAGTCGAGTCTTGTTGGCCCAGAGGCATTGGGCTCAACGCCCAGCCATCTCTGACGACCACGGCGCGAGAGTGAGACAGAGAGAGAGAGAGAGAGAGAGAGGCAGACACAAAGGGAGAGAGAGAGGGAGAACAACAGGGTGATCCAATGTGATTTGCCTGCCAGCAGCGAAAGTTGCGTCTCTCTCAAGCATCTGCCTCTTATTTTCTGTTAATGTGACTTGACTGCAATTCTGTTTTCAAAAATGTAACTTGGTAATTGCGAGCAGCAGCTTGTTCTTGTTCTTCTTTTTTTTTTGTTTTTTGTTTTTTTTGTTGTTGTTGTTGTTGTTCAGTTGCGAGCTTAAGGGCAGCAGTTAACATTTTTCTAGTTGGCTGGTGAGCGGGGCGCGTTTAGTAAACAGTGTTGCTCAGTTTTCTTTTTTGCCAATTTAAAGTTGACTTTGGCTTAAACGCGTTCGCGGCAAACTCGCGCTTTAACTAATTTAACGCTGGTGAGCTCGTGTTCTGGCCTGGCAGAAAGTGGCCCTGGACTTGGCCCTGGACAGAGACCAGACGCTTATCGCTTAACCGCAATCAGATAAATTTACATAAATTTTATGTACTAAATGGAAAACGGGTAGGCAACAAACCAGAAAGGGGTGGAAATGGCTAATGCGAAAGGGCCAGAAGGTATGAGCAAAACTCAGCCAAGTTCAGACATGTTGCTACACATATTTGTGGCAACACTTACAAAAACACAGGCCGAGCAGAGAGCCGGAATGCGTTGAGAACGGAAACGGGCCTAAACTGTGAACTGTTTGTTAACTGTTAACTCTTAACTGCTGCTGCTGCTGCTGCTGCTGAGTTGATCGACGCTTTTAGCCATGCAAATTGTTGCAGCTATATATATATATATATATATATTTGATATTTGATTCAATTAACCTTACTTACGCTCTTCGTTGTTTACTGCTTTCCTTTGTTGCAGGTGGCAAGGACGATGATGGCAACAGCATCAAGAGCGGCTCCACCAACGACATGAGCGGGCTGAGCAAGAAGCAGCGCAAGGCGCGCACCGCCTTCACCGATCATCAACTGCAGACGCTGGAGAAGTCCTTCGAGCGGCAGAAGTATCTCAGTGTCCAGGAGCGACAGGAGCTGGCGCACAAGCTCGAACTGAGCGATTGCCAGGTGAAGACCTGGTATCAAAATCGAAGGTGAGTCAAAGAAACAAAGATTCATATAAATTCCTAAATAAAACTAGGGATTATTGAAGTAAAAGGATTATGATAAATTGGCAAAGGGAAACCAAAAGGATAAATAAATAAATATTTTGGCTTAATTTATAAAAATTGTTTATTGGTAAAACTATGTTTAGGGATTTGAAAAACTAAGTTTCCAGCAATTGTGTAGAAATTAATTGATATTTTCCCTATGGACATTTTCAACGGAACTTTTTGCATATTTCTCGTCCTTTGCAGAACCAAGTGGAAGCGACAAACTGCCGTGGGTTTGGAGCTGCTGGCCGAAGCGGGAAATTTTGCGGCGTTTCAGCGTCTGTACGGCGGTTCTCCGTATCTGGGCGCCTGGCCGTATGCGGCTGCTGCCGGCGCCGGCGTCGCAGCAGCTGCTGCCGCTCATGGCGGACCGTCGCACTCGAGCATCGACATCTACTATCGGCAGGCGGCGGCGGCAGCCGCGATGCAGAAGCCATTGCCCTACAATCTGTATGCGGGCGTTCCGAGCGTCAGCGTTGGTCCGATGGGCGCAGCAGCCGCGCCCTTTTCCCATCTATCCGCCTCCAGTTCGCTGTCCTCGCTGAGCAGCTACTATCAGAGCGCAGCGGCGGCTGCAGCGGCAGCCAATGGTGCTGGCGGTGGTGGAGGTGGTGCGGTCGGTCCGCCACCGGCAACGGGGCCAACTGCTGGTATGGGCATCATACATAAGCCACAGCCGCTGGTGACCGGATCACCAGCTCGTCCGTCGGCAGCCAGTCCGGGCCATCCGCCGTCGACGCCGAGTCCAACATTGAATCCGGGCAGTCCGCCCGGCCGATCCGTGGACAGCTCTCTGGCGCAGTCCGATGATGAGGATCAGCTGCAGGTGTAAAAAAATTAAATAATGAAAAAAGAAAACAGAAAAACAAATCAAGCCATTTTCAAGCATTTGTCTCCAAAACACAAAATGGCAAAGTTGGGCGAGCGTCTATGTGTGTGTGGGTGTGTGTGTATGTGTGTGTGTGTGTGTGTGTGTGTGTGAGGGGGATTGTATATAGATGTGTGTACGAGTGTGTGTGTGTCTTTATTTATTTTTTTGCTTCTAGTAATTTATTCAATAAAATAACTAACGAAAGATATATAAATAAATCCATTTTTTTTTTGAGGTTAGCTTTAAGATATACGATGTATTAATATTAATATTTATTTAAATGTTGTAAAAATTAGCCGCCAAACAATTAAATATAGTTAAATAATGAGATAAGCTAACCACAACATGTATTATCGCAAAAAACGAAACAAAAAGAAAAATACTTTTTTGTAGCATTTTTGGTTTTCATTTTTTTTTTTTTTTTTTTTTTGTTAAAATTATAGTTTTTGTTTTAAAATTAGAATAAACGTGCTCGTTGTATTTATAATGTAAATGTAATTCAATCCAAACATTTTTTTGTCTAAATAAATATGATAGAAATATAAACACAAGTTTTTTGTTGAACCGAAAAGAAGGCGAAGGATGGGAGGACGAGGACGAGGGCGAGGATAAGATCGAGGACGAGGACGAGGACGAGGACGAGGACGAGGGCGAGAATGAGGACGATAATGATGACGATGTGCGGGCCAACCCCTGATGATAAGAATTGCATGTAAAATGCATTTAACCGCAATTAGTGCATTTATTGGGCCAGAAGCAGAAGCGAACGTCTCGCATATTGAATAACACCAGCGACTAGTTGGCCAGTTGGCCAGTTGGCCAGTTAACTATAACTGCTCTAGCTGCAACTGGCACTGGCACTGCCAGTGCCTCTCTGCCTCTGCCACTACCGCTGCCGCTGCCACAGTTATGACCATGTCCAGTCAGCTTTTGGCCAGGCTGCGTTGCGTTGCGTTGCGTGCAACGGTGCCAACATGCAACTGAGCGCTGCAGGCCACTCCAGGCCCAGGCCCAGGCCAGGCCAGGCCCAGGCCAGGCCAAGGCAAGCCTTCCAGTTTAGCTAAGGACACCTGACAAGCTCACAAGCTCAACAGCTTTCGAGCTCCACGAGAGCATATTGAATTCAGCCAAGAAAAAACACAAAAACATAATGGTTCACAAATTACAGTTTTATTATTAATGAAAACGAAATAAATAAATTACAAAAAAAAACTGCAATTTCGGACTATGCAAAACTGGAAATTTGAGCAACATTTTTTGTTGAATTGAAATTCCTAATTACTTTTTGTAGCAATGCAATTAATATTAAATATTTTGCAAGTCACATAGAATTAAATGTTAAATATAAATAATATTTTTATAACAAATAAATACAAAATAAGCATTCAATTTAAAAAAGAGATATTTAAAATGTTAATCATGGTTTTGCGAGTGTTTAGCAGGGTATTTAGGCAGTCGGTGTGGCCGTCGCTCAGAGCTGTTTCTGCTGCACGCTTCTTGAGAGAATGTGTGTGTGTGTGTGTGTGTGTGTGTGAGAGAGAGAGAGATAGAGGAGAGGGGGGAGACTCGCGCGTTTCTCTGTTTTGCGCCTTCGTCGACAAATTGGCCGCAATGTTAATGTTGGTTTAAAACAAAAGCGACGCTTGGTAGGACAATAAATGCAACGGCCGAGAACAGCAGCAATAATAACAATAACAATGCCACAATGCCACAATGCCCGCAGGGGGGAGTTGGGCAACCGTTCATTAAAGACAAATGACACAAAACCTGCACCATGGATGCGCCCTCTCCGTGCCCCTCTGCCACTCTGCCCCTCGGCCAATCGGCCACTCGGCCGCTGCACGCTCAATTAAACATGAGCGTTGTCGGTAGCCAAATGTTGCTAATTACTGCAATAGTACCAGCAATTGGCGAAAGTGCCTGGCCAAAGAGCTGGCTAAGTGCAACCAGTGTTGGTCAACAGCACATTCGACAAACACACACACACACACACACACAATTATTGTATATTTAAAACTCTATCCGGTCTACTTTGTCAACAAAACAAAATCGATGGCCACACAAGTGCACATATTATTTACTTATCCATCAGTTATTTCATTAATTATTATTTATTTTTAATCTTTTGTGGGTCGGATGCATCGGGTTTTATAACATTAACACGCTCTATTAGCTGAGTTAATTTGTTATTATCTGTATTGCGTGGATGCATCAAAAGGCTTGTTGCATGTTGGTTAAATTACATATGTGTTTTATTTTAATAAGTGTTGACTAAATAAAAAATACAATTTAATTAAAATAAGGGTAAATTAAATTATGTGCAATTTAAAATTAATCATTAAATGTGAAAAATAATCAAAACTCAATTAAAAAATTGAATTATATCAAATTTGGAAATAATGATTAAATACAAAATTAAAATATAAGAAATAGATTTAAGCTAAATTAACACAGTGAATAGTTAAAAACAAATTTAAAATGCGAAAAGAATAATTCAAATTAAAGCTTAAAATATAAAAATGAACAGTTAAATATAAAATTTATAAAATTTATATAATAACTGTTTCATATTAGAATATGATTAAATTAAACATTGAGTAAAATTCTGGCTGCCACTTTACTCAGTTACTAATTTGTTTATTAATTTGTTCTGCAAAGCTGTAATTTGATATAATTAATTTTATTACAGATGACTTTCAATTGTTGGATTATTCCTTAATTTGTAAATGTTAAATTATTATTATTACTAATTAATTATCTTTTAACTAAAGACTTTTCGCAGATCATTATTACAATGTTTTTTTATTTTTTGGAACTTTCTGAATTGATTAAGAATATAGTATTAATATTAAATTTATTATAGTAATATTATTATTAAAAATTGCTGAGATTATTACTGCAAAATATTAAATAAATAAACTTATTCTGCTCTTATCTTCACTCTGAGCATATAATCATAATTATAAAACATTTTTGATTATGGTAGCCAATAATAAACAGAATCGATCCAAGGTAACTGGAGTAATCAGGAATATATTGGTTCTGGCCAAATGTGGGAAAAACAAAAGCCACGTAATTGGGTAAATTTCATGAATAAATTAAAGGTGCGAACTAAAATAAACGAGAATCTTCCTCATTTTTTGTACAGAGGGAGAAGCTTATCAACGTATTTGTTTTCGATATACACACACATATATATATATATATATATATATATATGTGGCGTTCGTTTGATATGCAAACTTTGTCATCTGATGGATGGATAGAGTGGGGCGCTCCGCAACCCAAACCCCACCTCCCCCGGGAATAGCGACTCTGATTGGGGAATTCGCCTGGCGCATTTATGAAATGAAGCTGAAATGTTCGTATTGGCTGCTTACTGTGCTGTAACATCAATTTGCATGGAAATCAGCAAAAACAGACCGCAGTCTGTCAAAGTATCTGATGCCGTACAACCAGCAACCCACCCCACGCCCTTAACTGCACCACATCACCACTGAGCCACTCACCCACCAAGGCCCCATATAATTGCCTGCTACACACACGGCTGGCGCTAAAAACCGACGGAGATTGGGAATGATGAGAACCGAAACATACATCGTCAACGTTCCAAGATTTCAGGGATTTCATGACACTCAGAAAAAAGTCGACTAATTTCTAGCGATATTTCTATTAAATAAATGTACACTTAACTTTAACATTAGCTTTTTTACTTGCTTCAGATTTCATTTTAAATAGTTTACAAAATTCATTTGCAAATGTTTTCTTAAAAACTTAACAATTAAACAATTCAATGTTGAAAATAGAGAAGCATTTTATTGAACAAATCTTAAAAATCTTAAAACAATTTTAGTATTTATTAATTTATTTATAATTTTAATTTTATTTTAAATTTAATTCAATTCAAATTTATATTTATTGTATTTTTGGTGTCGACTGACTTTGGTTGACAAATCTTGTTGGACAAATTTTAGAAATCTTATAAATCTTCTAAATATTTTAGTATTTTTGTAATTATTTATAATTTAAATTTTATTTTAAATTTAATTTAATTCAAATTTTTAATTATTGTATTTTTGGAGTCGACTGACTTTGGTTGACAATAAATAAATAAATAAATATATACATATGTATATGCATATATATATATATATATATATATTTAAAGTTGTCAGTTTTTTTTTTTTTTGGTTTTTATTTTGTGGAAATCAAGCGAAATTTTAGCTTGGAGCTCCACATTCCAATCGGAAATCATTTACCCGGTAAATGCAGGGAATACGAGTAGCTTGCAACATTTTTGTGGGTTGAACGAGCGAACCGGAACAACGCCCACGATTCGGGATTCCTATCTTTGCGACCAAAGAGCCACCACCAAATTGCAGACGGAAGAACAAACTCCACACTGACCAGGCCATGCTCCTCTTTTACTCAGCTCCACATGCAGTCAAATTAAACAAAAATAATAATAATAATAATAATAATAATAATAATAATAATAATAATAATAATAATAATAATAATAATAATAATAATAATAATAATAATAATAATAATAATAATAATAATAATAATAGCAATAGCAAAATAAGATTTTTTTTTTTTTTTATGTGGCAATTATATTTAAACATTAATCAACCTACTTAAAGGCTATAAAACATTGATTTGAAACAGTATAAGTATAACAGTGGATTTAGGATATATAACATACACATAGAAATTGTTTTAACTAATAATAAATATAACATAAAAACATGAAAAAAAAAAATGCAATTTATTGAATAGTTTATTGTAGCAACAAATTAATTTTTAATTCGCATTTAATTTTGCTCACCTTTTTTTGTTTTCTGTTTCGATTGCATTTCCGCTGACACTTGCCATATGCAACTTATCAGGGGTGCAGCGGCAGCGGCAGCGGCAGCGGCGCCAGCAGAGCTGTTGGGCGTGTCAAGTGGGCGGCATTATAAATGATAGTTTTCAATATGTCGCTGGCTGATGCATCTTGTAACAAATGTGCGAGGGAGAGAGAGAGAGAGAGAGAGAGAGAGAGAAAGAAAGAGAGCGCAAAGAGAGTATTAATCGCACATCTCCCCCTTTATTATTTGTCACATTTTTGCACACATATATCTATATAGTACATACATATATGTATATATGTATATATATATGTACATATATGTATATATGTACATTTCACGTTTTTTGTGTGCATTTGTAATAATGAGCACATTTGGCAATAAGCGGAAATTGCGCTTAATTGCCGCCATGAAGCGCAAAGTTTGCCATTTAATAGTAATTTGTTCAAATTGATTTATTTCATAATTGGACAGATGTCTTTGGCTTAGTTAACCCACTTTTGATACGTTTTTTTTTTTGGCAATATGTAGCTAAGGCTAATAATAATCCCAATAGGAAGAGTGTTTTTTTTTTTTTTTTGATATGGTGAGAGTATCTGGGTTTCGCTTTTGAGGGCAGCAGCAGCAGCAGCAGCAGCAGCAGCAGCTTGTGGCACATTAAAATACACAAAAACATACATGCGATGAGCGTGTGGCGAGTGAGTGAATGAAGCGCAGCAACGCTTAAGGGGCGGCACATGCAAATTTCATGTGTTTGTTTTCCACAGCGATTATATTCAATAATTGTGTGCATTTAGATAAGTTACAAGCCTCGTGGCAGGAATGGCAACGGCAACAGCAACAGCAATGGCAATAGCAACAGCAACAGCAACCAGCCACATCAAATGCAACTGCAACTGCAAAAGCACAGCACAGCACAGCACAGACAATGCCGCAGACGCTGGCCACTTCAGGCGCCGTCCAAATGGACGCCAGTCACGCCATCGCACCCTCCCCAAACCCAAATCTCAACTGGACTGGCCGGGCCGGGACGGGACTGGACTGGACTGGACTGGAGTGGATTGGAGTGGAGTTGACTTGAGTCTTGACTGGACTACCCTAGACCCTATGCCACGGGTGACGGTGTGTAGGTGTTGAAAGTAACTGCAGGCAGGTGCATCGTCAAACTTATCCCCACCCACAACCCCTCAGTTGGAAACACGCTCCTCTCTACCCAAGTGTGGTCCCCCTGAGCACATTCCCTTTGGACGGTTCAGCAACCAGGGGGTAAATTGAGCACCATATTCGCCGTAGTCGTCGGCTCTGAAATGTGTCGGAAGTCTTTAGTAAAAGTTAAATAGAAAGCATATAAAAGATTTATATGCAGTTCCCCCGTTATATTTATGCAAATTCGCCAAGAAAAGCTGCACTCTTCACTCCCAGATAACCGCTCAGGCTTTGCCAAGCCACAAGAGACCAGGACTCGTTAGTCGGTCATTTCTTCAGTCTGCCCGGGGAGCTGTTTTATTAAATATGCCAAAATTAAATTCAACAACTTACAAATGGTTTGCATGTAAATAAATTGCTATATTCAATATACTAAAATCTTCTTCTTCTTCTTCATCTTCTACGGTTTTCTTTATAATTAATATCGGTCATTAACAGTGTAAATATGTTTAGTGAAAAACACGCTAACTTAATTACTTACGACAGTATTACTGTCTGATATCGCATCTGTATCTAATTTAAAAATTATAATTGTTAATATCATTTAGTACAACTATTCAGTGTTAATTTTTTATCTATAAATCTAATTACTAATTTAAAAAAAAAACAATTAAATTTTTACTCTGTTTCGATTAAAAAGCCTTATATTGAATATGATTATTATTTAATTAATAATAAATATAAGTAATAATAAATAATAAATAAAATAATGAAAAATAATTAATAAATCTAAAAACATTTTTTGTATTTTTTTTCTCACCATTCATTAAATAGTATTTTCATATTTGGTTGAATTTACTCGAATACATCTGCTACGATTACTCATGTAACCCATATTGGGAAATATTAAAAGATTTCGAATAGAGATAGAACAAAAATTACAAACATGACATTTGAGTATTATTTCAAAAGTTATCACGATGTTTTTTTTTTTGTTTTTTTTTTTACCAAGTTCGAATTCCCCATTCGGCATTTAATCCAAACGCCTTGTAGTGAAAATTAAAACATTTGTTGCCATTTTCTATCGCAGCCCAAAGATCTCGTCAATTTGTACGGGAGCGGCAGATTAATATATATATATACATATATATATATATATAGGAAATAATAAATAGAACGCACGAACAAATTATGAAAGCAATGGGTATTCCTTGGCTAGGATTTGCCGCTTTGTGTGTGTTTTTTTTTGGTTCGGTTTGGGTTCGGGGCTTATCAGGTCTTATCAGCGATGTGAATTTGAGCGTCGCTTGAAAAGGACAACGCGAAGCTGGCGGAGAGGACAACTCAACTAAACTCAACTAAACTCAAATCAACTCGATGGAATGGATGAATTTGTCACATTAGAAGCATTAACCGGGTCCGGCATATGTGAAGGAGCTGATAAGATCCAATGCCGATTACGGGACGAGACCAATGCAGCAGAAAATCTGGACAAGGGCTGGGGCGGGTGGCTGCTGTTATTGTTGTTGTTATTGTTCCAAGTAGTGGTGGTAGTGGTGGTGGTGGTGGTGGTGGTGGTTGTACTGCTTCTAATGCAATTTTCAAAAATATTGTTGTTGGCAGTGTAATTGCCAGGATATTAACAGGGGTTGTCCTTGCGTTGTCGCCGGATTACGCTGGGCATTATGAGCAAATTAAGTGTGAAGTGGCATTTGGGATTTATTTACACACACACACATGTACACACATATACATGCACATAGAGACTAATACAGACACGCAGGCATAAAGTCGACAAGGATGCCAAAGGATCGCTGCTCTTAAGCGCTTTACGGACAACAACAAACAAAAGGCGTGCTCCGTTGACACTCGGCAACAAAAGGTGTCACATGTCAAGGCAGAGAGAGACTCCCAAAAGCAGCCAATGTCAATTTTAGCCTTCTTCTATTTTTTTTTATTTATTTTTTTTTTTTTTGTTGCTTACACTTTTGAAAAACAAACTAACAAAACAAATGCGCTGCCTTTTGGCTCCGTCGGCGTCGCGCATTTAACCCCAAATATTTATGAGGTAGCCTCTACTTTCCAAGCATCTCTCTCTCTCTCTCTCTCTCTCTCTCTCTCTCTCTCTCTCTATGTCTGTCTCTATTGGTATAGCTCGGCGGCTTATCATTTACACTTAACGGCTCAGTGAGGGCGGCGGCACGTGCCTGCCTGACGCATCCAGCGATTCATGAATTTGGCCAGTTGAGGTTGAGGTTGAGACCCTGACCCGGGCAAAAAGGGGAAACATTTGAAGTATTATTAACCGCAAAATGCTCATAAAGGATCAATTTGTGCGCACACGTGTCCAGGATAATGCCTAGCCACTGTGCTACTGGATGGATGGGAGGGGGCGTGGGGCGTGGCAGTCACCATCATAGCGACATCATTGCGACAAAGCGTGAAGTGCACATAAATCAAAGAAACGTCTGCCAAATGTACACAATATTTGATGACAGCAAGTGGGTGGAGGAGGAGGAGGAGGGAGGAGTGGAAAACTTGACGCCTTGCCTTGGACATCAGTTGTATGTTCGACCTTCCCCCCCCCCCCCCCACCCCTCACACACACACACAGTTGCAGTGCACTGTTCCATCATCTTTATTTGTAATTTCTACCTGGCCTCCACTTATAAATTAGCCATAGCTCTTTGTCATCCTTGTCAGTGCCATCAAAGTCATGAAGCTTCTGGTCTTGTACGTCTCCTGGTCTTGTACGTCTCACGTACCATCCTCCACACAGTTTCCAAGTTGAGTAAATGTTGTGAAAGTGAGTCATCCGTTGAACAACTAATGGCATGTGTTCTCATCTTGTGGATAATGGATAGTCTTTTCTATTCTAAATGATTACCATTCGTAATCCCCTGCCTCGCTTTCGCACTCCGACAGCACTTTCCTTTATCTACGAGCAGCCTCTCCAGCACATTGTATACAATACTAAATACTAAAGGTAATTAAATTGCCTTTCCAAAACTATTAACTCGTATGTCTACTTACATCTATATAAAAGCTTCAGCAAAATGCTCAAAGTAGGGATTACGATTATATGGAAACGGGTCTCTTCTTCTTCACTCACTATTTCATTTTAATCGTTTAAATTTTCGCTGTAACATTTAATCAATTAAATTATTTAATTATTTATTTTCATGCAATTTTATTTAAGAATACCATAAGTTTAACAAGTTGCCAAAAAGGCAGCAGCAATCTTCAAATTAGCTTTTTATAACAGTAGCTATTCTATTTTTTTGATACCTTCCTGAACGATGCTACACTTAAAAAAAAAAAAATCGAATTGAATTATGAAAAGGGAAAATATCCCTAAAAACTACAAAGTTATTTTTTTTTTATACCCTGAACCCATTAAAAATGGGTAAAAAGGGTATAATGGTTTTGTGCAAATGTATGTAACAGGCAGAAGGAAGCATCTCCGACCCCATAAAGTATATATATTCTTGATCAGGATCAACAGCCGAGTTGATATAGCCTTGTCCGTCTGTCCGTCTGTCCGTCCGTCTGTATGAACGCGCGGATCTCAGAGACTATAAGAGCTAGAGACTTCAAATTGGGAATATAAGATCTCGTATACCAGGCCCAGATCAAGTTTGCGTTATTTTATCGATAACTGCCTCAGTTTCTGAATTATCGATACATTTAGATTTCCGATAGCAGTAAATTCCAGATATCTCTCACAATTTAATGGATACAGTCACCAATTTTGGTTGGTAGGTTGTTGGCGAGGTCCTTGAAAGATCGGCATGTGCCACGCCCACCTCTGACGCCCCCATCACCCCCGCCCCTAAAATTTTCAAATGGCTATATCTTCCGCAGTTTTTGAGTAGGGAACGTCAAATTTGGTAGGTATATTACTGGTAGTCGCCTTTAAGAATCGATAACAAATTTGTGGTGCCACGCCCACACCTGCGCCTATAATCGACAATTCCGATTATTAATCGATAACACCGTATATCTCCGAACATTTTAAAGATATAGTATCCAAACTTATAAGGTAATTTGCTGGTAACCTCCTCCAAAGATTGGCATACCAATTTTTTTACCACGCCCACATCCGCCGCCCCCAGGAACTTCGTCCCTAGAAATTTAAAATGCGCATATCTGCCGTAATTTGCAAGCTAGAGTCGCAAAATGTTGCAGCTATGTTACTGGTAACTCCCCCAAAGATCGATAAAAAAATTGGATGGCCACGCCCACTCTACCTACCTAAATCGATACACCTCTTGGTGTAAATCGATAAACCCATATATCTCACGCAATTTGCAAACTTAAGTCACCAAATTTGAAAGGTATATTGCTAGTAACACCCTTCATAAATGTGGAAAAAAAATTTTGGACCACGCCCACTCCCGCCCACAAAAAACGAAAAATGCCTGTATCTCCCGCAATTTAAGAGTTACAGTTACCAAACTTAAAAGGTATATTACTAAGATCGAACTCCAAAATATTTTGGGCCACGCCCACTCCCGCCCACAAAAAACGATAAATGCCTGTATCTCCCGCAATTCAAGAGCTACAGTTACCAAACTTAGAAGGTATATTACTAAGATCGTGCCACGCCCACTCCAGCCCCCAAAAACGATAAACCTATAATGCATTTAAAACTTGGTTCAGGGTATATGGTAGTCGAGCTCACTCGACTACAGCATTCTTACTTGTTTATTTCTAAAATTACAAGAAAAATAAAAAATCCTCTTATATTTTTCAAAAAAATATGCCGTGGTTTTTAGAAAGAAAAAAAACCGCAGAAAATAGCAATGAAATTTGGCAAATTTTGCAAAGATATTCGGTAATTGATTATCAATATATATATATATATATATATGTATAATTTTATCTTTGCCTGTCTTATCGAGCACCTTTGCTCACATCTCGCAAAGAGTGTGAACCATGTGAACCATGTGAACCATGTGAACCCTGCTCTCTTTTTAGTATCCATCCATCCATCCGCCGAGTTTGCTTCTTTTTCTGTTACGCTGTTGCATTCCGCTGGGGCAGCTGCTGTTAAAAGACAATTAATTAAACAACGCTTTTGTCCAGTGCAAGTCAGCACCTTTTAGGCCAGTACCAGTCGCAGTCGAAGTCGCAGTCGCTGTTGCAGTCGCAGTCGCAGTTGCCGTCGCAGTTCCAGTTTGGTTCCAGTTTCAAAAGAGCGTAAGGCCTCCGTCATCATTCAACTGACCTCCAAGAGGGGCGTCGGTGGCAGGCGGCGCCCACTCACAGCTCACCCCCAAGAAGCCCCCCACACACAGAAATTGTTTGCAATTTAGTTGAAGTCGCGCCTCTTGGCCAAATTGACTTTAAATTGGCAGTTGGCGCAGCGCATCATAAATCCAAGCGGCACCAACTACAACTCCAACTCCAACTCCAGCTCCAGCTCCAACTCCAACTCCATTCAAATGCAGCTCCAAGAGCTGCTACCCAGTGCTGAAGCATTTCCATTTCCATTTATGGAGTAGCGGAAGTATCGCTTGTCCCACCAATCTCCTCAGCTGCCGGCCATGCTGGCCATCCTGGCCGTGGGGCATCGTTGGCGGTCAGCGGCGGCGGTCGCAAATTATCAACAAATTAGACTTTTCGTCGAAGTGATCGCTGGAGTTGAAGCTGAAGCTGAAGCTGAAGCTGAAACTGAAGCTGAAGCTCAAGTTGACGTTCAAGTTGAAGTTGAAGTTGACTCAAAGTCCGACTCAGCGCTGGCATCATTTTATTTCATTTGTTTGCATGTCTCGTTGTCATTTCGTTGATTTTGGCGGCGTCTCCTTTGGCCTGTCATTTCTCAAGTTGCATCTCTCAGAGCTCAAAGCAGCTCGTTTTTATAGCTGCCGCCGTCGCCGTCGTCGTCGTCGTCGTCGTCGCAGTCGTCGTCGTCGTCATCGTCTCCGTCGCCGCTGGTAAAGTGATTTCTTCAACGCTTTGTTAGCGCACAGGATTGATGCAGCTGTCATTAGGCGTTTTCGGCTTAAACGGATCCCAGCCAAGTGACCGCAGCAGCAGCCGAAGTTTGCTAAATGCGTTTTTAACGTGCTTTTAATTGTCAGCTTTGCTTTGTGGTTCCCCACATATGCCAGCACAACACCCACCACCACACACCCCACACACACACACCACACACACACACAAACACACACACACACATATATATATATATACATATATATATATATATATTTATATATATATATACGTACAGCTCCAGTCTGTAGCTGTTGAGCGCAAATTAAATCAAATTGAAACTAATTAGCATAAATAAATTTACACAAAATCCAATATCGCAATATGCCTCGTTAGAGGCTTTCACACTTTACACTTCACTGAATGATGGCGATGTTGACGACGACGACGACGTCGTCCTCTTGCCACTCCTGCCCCGTTCCTCGTTCCCCGTGACATACACAAGCGACAACTGTCAAAATAGACAAGTTGCATTTGCAAATAAATAGACGGGCATTCGTCCGAACGGAAACGGAACTGACGGCACAGACGACGCGCCAAAGGACGACGCACAGGACTCGCCTTCCCATTAGATGGGCACCATGTTCGTAAAGGGTGTTCGAGCTGGAGCGGAATGGGGGTGTTGGCTGTGCTTCGACGCTTGCGCTTAAAGTTTTAGGCGCAATAAAATTAATTGGATTTGCCGACATTGCTGCTGGCTGCTGGCTGCTGGTTGTTGGTGGTGCTGGTGGTGCTACTCTTCATCAGTTGGTGTTAAGCTGCTAACCCACAAACAGCCAGCATGCCGCACACACCCTTGCCCCAAGCTCACACTAAGAAAAAGAATCAATTCCTACAATTTACATAACCTCAATACTTCCGCTCTGTCATATCTTAATTATTGCCGCGATTTCTCCAGATTACATTTACATATAATAGTCGGGCAAACAATGACTAAGTATCGGAATTTATTTTAAATTATTATTTAATAATATTAATTTGTTTATTTCATTTTCTATGTTTCTTCTAAATTGAAGGTATTTATAATAAAAAATATACATTTTTAAATTTGATAAATTTTTATATTTTTATTACAAGTAATTTTTTGTACATATATTTTTTTGCATAGTGCATTCAAAAGCGGGACTTGATTAGACACAAGCGTAGCCTTGTTGCAAATATTTGAAGCATTCCTCGCCAGCCATGCGGCGTATGCGCAATGTAACCCCAATGGATCCCTGGAGCCAAGTTCTGTTATTTACCACTTTATTTGCGGTCTTGTCAAAGCAATCAACACACTCAACCAGCCAACCGACCAGCCATTCTGTCAGTCTGTCAGTCTATCAGTCCGTCAGTCCACGTCCACGTCCACGTCCTGGTGGTGGATTTTATTTACTCGATGCGGACCCCGAATCCAGAAGGCAAACCTGAACCTGGACTCTGGCTTTGGCTCTGCTGCTGCTGCTGGCTCTTGTCGTCCTGTTTGTTTGAATAACTGTCCGTCCGTCCGTCCGTCCGTCTGTCTGTCTGTCCGTCCGTCTGGCTGCTCGTTGAGTTTATTTGCAGAATGATTTTTCAATAATTTATGTATGATGTTGTCGACAAGCACAGCTACATCTACAGCCACTTGATTTAATGTGCGGGGTGTTACTTTCAACACCCTCCAATCATAATAATAATAATAACAGCAGCAGCAGCAGCAACAGCAGCAGCAACAACAACAACAACAACAACATCAGTCAATAGTGTTGTTGGTGTGACAATGCAATTATAAATGGTGACAAAATAATTTCCGCTGCGTGATTTTTATGACAGTTGTGCGGCGCATTCTGCTCGAATGCATTCGCATCAGAGTCACAAATTAAATAAGTATTAAGTAGTTTATCTGCAGCCTCTGACAAGCCACGCCCAGCCCCTCCACAGCAAATATCAACCACCATTATATATCCACTATCCACTATCCACTCCGTGCCACAGTTCTAACTAAATCGCATCCTTGGCATCAGCACATTTCAACTGCCAATTTAATAAGCATAATTGGATACAAAAAAATAAATAAAAGGAGCAATAAATGCAACAAACGAAACAGAAACTGACAAAGAGAAGGAGAAAGAAAAGGAAAACGAGAAGGAGAAAGAGACGGGGATACAGAAATAGAAACATGAACATAACATTGTATCAAATGAAATATGTATAATTTAAGTTCATCCTGATTTCCGACCTATTCCCTGTGCTGTGCTGTGCGGGTGTTTCCAGATAGCCTTTTGGCTCCTACAATTCATCTCTGCCAACGGCGCCGTCAAATGAAATCATAATTTAATGGGTGTCCGTGTGTCCAACGTCCCCCGTGTGTATCCGACCCCATCCCATCGTTGTAGTCGTTTCGAGACCATCGCGAATTCATAAAAGCTTGTCATTTTGTGCACGCAATCGCATTGCGTTATAATTGGAAATTGGAAATGGCTAAGAAAAAGATAAAAAATAAAAAAATAAAAAAAAAACAACTAAAAACCAAAAATGAAAAGAAAAAAATAAAATAGCGGACGCGAACCTTTGCGGAATTGAATCTGATCTGGTCTTGCTCTGGAACTTAGGTTTGGGTATTGGTTCCACTACTTCCCTCCCTCAATATATATGTATATATATATATATATATGTATATATATATATGTATATATATATATGTATATATATATATGTATATATATATATATATCCATCCACTGCAATTTACAGGCAGTTCAAGCCAAATCCTTAAGTAGTTATTTCTTAAATAGGAGCACATTCGCTGCTTTGACTTTAATAAATAAACTATGGAATGTGTTGGTTCCTCTAATGTCTGTCAAGTCCCTGTCCATATTATACATTAATGGAGTCTACTAATAGGCCCTTTTGCTCTCAAGTCAATAGTATTTGTGGCAGCAACTAAGAACAACAAATAATAATAACAACTATTGCGACAGTCTGGTTATTGTCAGAAATATGATATATTAATTCGATACACATTATTTCTAAGTCAATAAGTAATATTCAGAGGATGCATTTCCTTTATTAGCTTGGAGATACAGGAGCGAAACAATGTACAAGAAATAACAATTATTTAAATTACGGAAATAACCTTGCTTTGCCCTCCGGGAATAAATGAAATAAAACCCTAAAGTTAAACTTCTTTTTATGAGTTATCAATCTGGATTGACCACCCCCAAACCCATGCTCCTATATTAGTGTAGAAAATCTATTATAATCGAAAATCTATGGACTCATATAAAAAGAAAACGGTGTGTTAGATAAAAAAGAAACCTCTAAGGATATTTTTTTCATTGGAATCTATCCACATCCTTGCATAGTGTGGACTCAGACGTCTACAAAAACTAAAATGCGATAAATAATTTAGAATTTTTTTTCCACAATTGATTTTTATAGTCCGCAGATGAGCGACTCGGACCACATTATAGTCGTGCCCAAGATAACTGTTCTTTCTTTATCCAAAATAGTCCTATATATACACCTCACTTAAGACTGATCTTTCAAACGCTTGTTTCAATGGGAGCTGTACGATTTACTGATCCGATCCGATCATTTCCTGTATTGGAATTTTACCATCAAATGGGAAACATATCCCCGATACCGATAACCTTAATCAAAGCTAATGTGTGAAGTACTTTTTCAAATTGATCATTGTTTAGATAAATATCTTGTACTCTAGTTTCTGGAAGATATAGACTCCTGCCTGGCTACCCAGTAATTTAGACCCCTTCTGATACCATTATGTATAAAATAAAGTCTCTTTATTTCAGAGATCTGTTTTCCACTCTATTCTATAGCTGCTAAAATCGATAGATTCCTCTCTCGACGTATTTTTCCAACTCTGATTAAGTATGGAAGCATAATGGAAAGTAAATCTGCTGATCGTATGCAATATATTATATTGTAATAATGTTAGTTCAAGAAGCAGCTTGTTAGGCAAACTCATTCGAGTATCGGTTAAGTGTATCAAATGTGTGTGATTATTTATAAGCAGAGTCCTATGTGACAATTGAATTACCATGGGGCTTTATGCCAAGTGGTACTGAAATGGGGTGTTCCAATTTAACGCGGCCTTCGTCCATTTGCCAGTTAGTTGCCACCACTTCCATTGTGGCAACCGATTGTCAAAGTGGGCACGGGTCAGAGCATTGTCATAATCAAAGTAAAGCCCATTTCCACTCCCACTGAATAGAAATGCTGACAGCTGTTGGAGTCTTGCCTTTAATTTTTTATACACTTTTACCTCTGCCGTGTCCTCTTTTCAATTTGAATGAAAATATAAAAAATAAAAGAGAAAGCAACAAAAAAAAAAAAAAACCTGTAACACTTGCACCTGACCACCACAAAAGAATACAGTCCGTCGCTGGCATTGTTGATGCAGCCGTTACAACTTCATTACCACAGCAGAACAACGCCTTCCCCACCCCCCATTTGTTTTCTCTTTTCCTCTTTTGCTCGCACATGTAAAGCGATAAATCCACCCCATAAGCCAACAACCACCCACCCACCCATCCGCTGTGGACTGGGGTCAAGCCGTTGTTGGCTCTAAGTGAGTTGGCTTTTTATTGGCAGCACACGGCGCACGGACAACCCCCCGAATGGCCTCAGTCGAACGAAGGACCATTTTAATTTGCCCTAATGCGTCTATAATTCGAGCCATTAGTGCAATCACATTAGAAACGCTCGACAACCCTTTGCCAATGAGCATATTGAGCCACCAACCAACCAACAACCAGGCTGAAAGCTATTCATATACATATGTATATCTGTGTTCAGCTACATATATTAAACTGACGAGCGAATACCCTGTAAAACATTAACTGAGATTCATCCTTAAGCGGGACTGTTATATACTATATTTGTTGTAATCACGACTTGGCTGATCCTTTATATAATGTAAGACAAGAGTCAGTTTTCGAAATTACAAAAAAATTGCATTTAAGTTTGGAAAAAATATTGCTAAAGTTGCTTAAATATATATATATATTTTTTATGATGCAATTATATTAACACATTAATCAACCTATTTAAAGGTTATACAACATTGATTTGTAACAGTATGAAAAAAAAATAGTGAATTTATAATCTAAAACATAATCATAGAATATTTTTTATTGTTATTTTCTGTATATATTGTATATAATTAAATATTATGAATATTTTTAAATTTTGTATTTACCATATGCGAAATCTTGTACAAAATTCGTCAGAAACAAATTTATTTAAACTATATAATTATATATAGTATCTCTGTAGATACCAAAATTAAAAACGGTTTCTCCGAAATTCTACACAAAAAAAAAATCGTTTGATTTTTAATGCGTTTATGATTTGCACATGATCGTTTTATATATATATATATATAGAACTATACCAAATATATATTCAGTAATTAAATTTCAATTATAAGTTAGCTAGTTGCTAATAGATATATTTAGGCCAACTAGCTGGCAATTGAAACAATTATCGCTAAGCTCAGTTAGCAGATCATTTGAGAAGGGGGACTCAAAACAACTTCATCACATGCTGCTCGATATTCTGGTAACACCCCTCGATACACTCTCTAACTGTAAAGGTATATTTTACTTCGTATCAAAATATTATTTCATATGCTGACACTCGCACGTAATTAGGGCTCGACGACCACGACGGGATCGGGATCGGGATGGGGATGGGGAATGGGGTCTACTTTGACTTTGGTGTACGCTTGATTGGTTGGCCGAGCCAATTTGACTTCGAGCTGACTGACTGACAGACACGATAGCCAAAACGTCAATACGGCGGCTAATTAAAAATCAATCGTTCGGCCCCTTTTTAATTGGGCTGCAATCGGGCCGCTATTAATGGCCAAAAGGGAGCTTATCCTGGCACGTGTCCTCCACAAATAATGCCGCACACTTTCAAACGGCGCTCGATGCAAGGAGAGGAGAGGAAAGAAGAAAAAAAAAACAAAATAAAACGAAAGCAAATCGTTTGATTTTTTATGCGTTTATGTTTCATATTTATTTATAGCTTGTCCAACAAATTACGCGCTTCAGTTGCACAAAAAGGCGGCCAACACGTGCCTCCCCCTCCCCTCCCCTACCCGCCTCCGCACAACTTCGGGCACATATCCTCTCTCCCTGTGCGATTCACAGGGATCGACATTTTCAAAACTGAATGAATCTGCAGTGAGCGGAAAATGGATTTCTAATATATGGCCTTAAACATATTACATAAAGTAAAACAAAAAAAAAAAAAAATATAAACATAAAAAAATTATATATCTAGGAAAAAATGTGGCGAGCTTAAAATATGCCGGCTGCAGCCGTGGCGGGACGAGAGGGCGGGTGTGTGGTGTGGTGTGGTGTACGCAGCTCAACTTTTCCCGGAGGACGTCCGGGCTTAAAAGTTGAGAAAAATGAAACTTTTATGAGTTGAGCTTCTTCTTCTTCCTAGCATTTTCATTTGGGCCTCCAGCGGTTGGCGAGCAATTTTCATTTCGATTAAACGCTTGAACAGCGCCCAACTAAAATGGCCCGCATAAATGGCCACAGCTACAGCCACAGCACCAGCTCCAGCTTCACCTACATCGTCAATGCCCACGTCTGCTCCTATGCCTGCTTGCGCCGCTTGGGCGCTCCTATGGAGTCCAGACCGCTGTCAAACTCGGATATGGTCAGGGCTCGTGATTTGTTAAGGCTTTTCATAAAGTTGCTCTTGCCGGCGCCCTCAGGCAGATGACGTTGTCCGATCTTTTTACGATCCACGCCGTCCGCCTGCTGCTGTTGTTGGTGGTGCTGCTGCAGTTGCCGCCCATCCCCGCTAACCGTTGTCGTGTAGAGACGCCGCTTGGCACGCTTCGCCTGCTGCACTTTCTCGGGATCGCTGTGAATAACGAGCGCAATTGAATAGAAATCTACAATGTATTTAATATATGTATATTGCACTGTTGTTGGCTTACCGCTCCGTGTAGGTCAGACGATTGGTGGGCGGTGCTGCTTTCGGTGCCGCATACTTGCTGGCAAATTTGCTGGGCGCCTCCTTGAGGCCAAAGCTCTTGGCAAAGTGGCCCATGTGTGTGGCGCGCACACTGAAGATGGGCTTCAGCTCCTTGGGAAACGTCGAATAGAACTTCATCCAGGAGACAAAGGCTGCAACGAACAACAACAACAAGAACAGTGAGTGAGTGTGTGTGTGCTTGTGTGTGTGTGTGTGTGTGAGAGAATGGGAAAAAGAGTCTTAGTTTGGGTTTTGGGGCTGGAGACGGAGTCATGTTAATGCTTTTAGAATTAATTGATGTGTTGGCTTAAGTGCCTGCCCTTATGTGTGTGTGTGTGTGTGTGTATGTGTGTTTGCGTGTGTGTGTTTGCGTGTGTGTGTGTGTGTGTGTGTGTGAGGCATTCATTACAAAATAAATTTGTTAAAATGACAAATGAGCAATGTCAGCAAAGGATTTCTCGCTGCCATCTCCCATACGCAACCACCCAACGCACATTCGTCGTTGTGGTTGTTGTGGTTGTTGTCGTCCTGTCTCTTTTGTGTGTTGCGTTGGTTTTGTTGTGGGCATGTCCTTGCTAATTACGCAGCACTTATGCCAGGCAATGCCAAATTATACAACAATGATATCAAATTACCACAACGTGCGCTATGCAAAAGCCGCAATTGTCCTTCCAGCATGTCCTCGAGTGTGATAAGCATCTCGCACACACACACACACACACACACACACACACACACACACAGAGAAAACGACAGGGATATGTAAATGTGATGTGAAATGAAAAATGCTATGAAAATTTACAAAAAGAAAAAATACAACAGAACCAGCAGCTGTTGTCTGCGCCACGATTGAGAAATGAAAATGGATAAGTCACTTTGAGTAAGTGCGACCTGGTCATATGGGACCAATTCTAATAACAGGCCAACCAAAACGAACCAATTACCCAACCACAACCCAGCAGATCCCAATCGAAATATTTGTAACAACAATTAGCAGGCGATATGCATACAAATATAGCACTTCAAACTGATCATTAACAGACTTTATCATAGATTTAGAATATGTTGTATTCATCAGCATATTTAGCGATATATATAGACACACTTTATATATATATATATATACATATATATAGAAATATGGTCCCTAAATTAGCACAACATTTAAAACTAAACAAGGATGAACCTTGTAGACCAAAGTCAAATTGTTAATTTGTAAGTTTTTCTCTTATTATTATTATATTAGGGGGTGTGTGCACTGCGACCTGATGGGTCTATTGTGCCCCCTTCTGGGCTTAAAGCTCCTCCATCAACCCAAGCTGCTGCACGAATGCTAGAATTTTTATTGGGTTGAGGGCTACTATGTCATTGCTCATCATGACATGCATCCCTAGGATGTTGCTTCTTTTCCTTGCTAAGGCTACACACTCTGCTAGGATGTGCATTGAGGATTCCTCCTCACCTTCACAGAACCTGCAGAGTCCGCTACTAATTATACCTAGCTTGGCTAGGTAACTTCTTAGTCTAGTGTCCCGTCAGTAGACCGGTGAGTATTCTAAGATTATTTTTACTCATGGCTATAATCTGCTTAAATCGTTTCTGATTATAGCCACCCAAAAGACATTTGGCTTGTCGGAGTCCTGGTGCCTCTGCCCAGCTCCGCTGCCTCCTCTGTCTTTCTTCGTTTCTAAGCTCCTGTCGTCTCGTGTGCCTTTTTCTAATAAATATACAACATTTCATATAAAATATATAAGATAAAGTTTTCCGATGTTGATAATTTTTATTTCTAAACATCTTTGGTTCGATTGTCTGGGTAAACAAAAAAGTTTTTAAAACAAAACCGATTTTCCTATAGAGATGGCTTTAAAAGGGAAGAATTAATTCACTTAGAAACATACTAATATAGATATGGCTATATCGGCTCGATAAACGATACCGATCAACAAAATTATAATTAATTGCACAATTGATATGCAAATAGAAGTCTAAAATCTTATGGATATCAGTTCAATTGAATTGTGCTCTTTTTAAGATTAAATTGCGAAAAGCAAATTCAGCATTGCAACTTAAATATACAATAATACTCCGATCCGAAACTTAAAGAAGGATCGCTTTAATCTCAACAATAATTTAATTAATGCTAATCAAATATTAGCAACGCTTTGATTTATGATCTGTTTATGGAACTAACTCCTAAGCTGTCTATAAATATTTAAAGAGCCTAAGCTAAGATTACAGGTCTGGAGATATGTGAGAGATATGAGTAACTCTGCCTCACTTTAGGAACTACAACTACAACAACCACTAAAGCCTTACATCAAAATCTACGACTATTTGTGGATCAATTACATTTTGGGAGTCTTAAAAACACAGAACGAAAGAGAGAGAGAGAGAGAGAGAGAGAAAGTGAGTGAGATAAAGTCAGAGTTGCTTCTCTGCCCAGGCAATTAACTAGGAGCAGACCCCGTTTCGTTACGTTCCAGCATCTATCGTTTCATCCATCCGTCCGTCCGTCCGTTCGTCGTGCTGCTGGTCTGGGAGACGAGGGTCTCTTTTGTCTCTTTCCCTGGGCTGTGGTAGTCTGAAAGTCTCAAAGTCAAGCCCTTGTCTTTGGGGCTGCTTAATTGCCGCAAATGCGATTACAGTCAAGTGGCAGACATTAAACAAACAAAAGTATGACGAGCCCGGATGTTTGGAGACGTCTGCCAGCCGGAAGTTGAGAATAAAATAAATGTCATTCGAGCACTGTCAAGTCCTGGGGTGGCAAGCCGCACAAGAGAAGCCAGTGCGACCAACCCAACCCCCGCCCCCATCTCTTCTTCCAGCACCCCAACAACCCAAGCTGCAGCACAAACCGCACAAAATGGCTTTTCATGCCACATTCTCAACCATGCCCCCCACATTTTCATTCCCGAAAAAAATCTATTCTTTCCCTGGCCGATTGCCATTGTTCTGGCTTGGCCAGTGGGGTGGCTGATGTGGGTAGGTAGAGTGGGGGGCGGGGGCGGGGGGAGGTAGTGGGGGCGGTGCTCAGCTAATGCGCCCGTCGACGGCTCAGCGGCAAATGCGAGCGGATATATTTTATAAAGCGCGCGTGTCCATGCGGTTTCTCTTCTTCTGCCACTGCCACCGCTTGTGTAGGCGTGGCAAATTGTTGTGATTGTTTTTCCCCCTGCTGCCGATCCTCCTGCTTCTGCTGCTGACTTTGGCCCTTAGACTGCCGGCTCGGATTCGGATTTTGGGCTCAGTTTTCGGCTTAAGGCTTTGCGGCCTGCGGTTTTTCGCTCATTGTCCACTCTGGCTAGTAAGTAGTTAATCATGTGGCAAGGCGAACAAGGGGAGGAATAATACTTTTTATACATTTTTACTTAGCTAATGTTCGGATGATACGAGAATAGTTGCAAGCCAGCGAAAGCCAAGTGCTACAATCGAAAACAAAAATTAACAGAATTACATAACAATATTTAGCTGCACTTAAAACTGACATTTGTTTTAAATCGGACTTGAATTTGGAATAGTTGTCCCACACTCAAGACAAATGAAATCATATATATAGAACAATACTTATTTGGCCCATTTATAAAAAATGATATCTCCGCTTCACTCTTTCTTCTACTTTCTTCCCCAAATTCTCTTTATGTTTTTTTAAATCTGGGCAATTTGAATATGACTTCAATTTGGGGATTTCTCAAAGTAAGATGTGAAAGATACTTTAGCAGACTATCAGAATATATAGGAAATGTGGAAAGTATTTGAAATTTGATACAACCGGCCCCGTCTGTAGGCTTTAATTTATATTATCAGTAAAAAAAAGTACGCTAAAACATGTAATTTAAAAATAGAAAGTATTATTGAATTCTTAAAACATAAATATCTATAATATAAACAATAAAAATTAGAGTTGATGGAAGAACTGTAAGCTGCCTCAGAAGGAGGCACAATAGATCTAATGAAAATAATTTATTTCTAGTTCATATGCAAATATATACTGTACTTATTCGAGAACCGAGTTTGTATGGCTCAAATTAAAATATCGCTCAGATCTTCAGTAACTTGAGTTTGCTTCGACGGCACTCGCGGTTTGCTCAACTCGAACGACTTGAGAAAGTGAATTTCAACTTGAAAATTGTTTCAATTACTGACGCATGCAACTCGCTCGGCGTCAGCCAGGAGGAGTCAGACGAGTCGGAGGAGTCGTAGAAGTCGTAGGAGCCAGCGTTATGCTGACGAGCACCAAGGATGCATTTGCCTGCTTAACTTTATCCTGCTTTATAGCCATCTATCTACACTCAGAGAAAAGAATCGCATTTTCCTTCCTGTTTTTCCTGATTTTAGAAATAATGTATATTTATGTAAAAAATCGATAAATTAGAAAATCGATAATCCCAAAAATATGTTGTTTGTTTAATTTGGTAGAAATATTTTCAATTATTATGAAATTTATTTCTAAACATTTTTGAAAAATGTTGCCTAAAATTAAGCAAAGAAAAACCTGGTTTTTAGAAATATACTTTCTAAATAATAACTAGGCGCCAAAAGTAGAACGCAATTTTTTCTTGAGTGTATCTTCCCTCTCTTTTTCTCGGTTTCTCTCTCTCTTCTCAGTTGTCTTAGTTTTGTTTTTTGTTGTACCTCTAAATGCTTTTATCTGCTGCTTTGTACAGTTTTGCTCAAGCGAAATACTTTTTAATGGATTTTTGATTGGACTGCAGCCCGTAGTTGTAGCTGTAGCTGTAACCACCTACCCCCTACCCCCTACTACCTACCCCTTACCCTGGTCAACCCTTGGCCCACCCACATCCAGCTGGCTGCAGTCGTACTCCGTACTCCGTATTCCGTATTCGGTATTCCTTTGGGTGCGCTCTTAAGTTTTGCCAAGCGGCTTCCTGCCGCTCGATGCTTGACTCGACGCTTAAGTGCAATTTGAGTATTGCCATTTTGAGTGTGCCGGCAACTTGTTGTTATTGTTATTGTTGTTATTTGTTTTGTCCCCCTTTCCAATCAGAAACAACATCATCTTAATCCCCATTCCCATTCCCATTCCCATCCCCATCCCCAACATCAGCATCTTTTTCTTTTTTCATTTTCTTTTGGCTCGTTGTTTTTCCCATTGTTTTGGCCATTTTGAATATTTCGCACAATTTCCGTTTCCTGTTTGCTATTTCACATTTTGAGATACATATTTATATATATATACGTATGTATATATATTTATATATTGTTTTGAGCTCATGATTCATTTTGAATTCAATTTATGCCAGGAGCAAGAAAGTTCGTTGTATTTTGTATGTTTCAATCAAAACTGCCAGCACGCCCCCGCTTCCGCCCCACTCTCTTTTAAACCTTTTAGCAACCCCTATACGATCCCCCACCCCTTAACCCCTTTTTTTTCTTCTTTGGATGTGGGGGCGTCGCTGCAGCCTTAGTAACATCTAATTAACTTTTTGTCTGCCGCGCTGCAATTACATTTTCAACAGGACATTAACGACGACAAAAAGGACACACATTGAGCAGGAATGACACCGCCGGCAATAATACCCTTACCCACGAGCATTACGGTCAATCAATGGCTGTGGACCTTGTCTAAGAGTCGTCATGGCCTATGGCTGCAAGGATATGCGGACCAGGATAACGGTATGACGACAGGCAGGAGCCACTGGCCACTTCACGCACACACACACACACACACACACCTATTGAGAAGGGGTGGGCGGGTTGAAAGGAGGCGGGGCTGGCGATACGACACGCAATCGAAATTAACTTCAAATATGAAATAATTTTTCGTGTTTTTAACGCCAGCCAGTTGCCAACGTACAAGTGGGCGCAGCAGAGGGCTGAGGGGGGCGTGGCGCGAACGTCCAACTTATAATTGGAAAATAGCAGCGAGTGTCTATGTGTTTGTATGTCCTTCTGGTATTTCAACTCCTTTTTTATATTTTTCTTTTCCTTTTTGTTGTTGTTTGTTTTTTTTTTTCATTGAAGAGCAGCGAATATTGTGTTGTAAAAAATCATAATTACAAAGTTAATATCCTTTTGGTGAAAGGATTAAATTGCTAGTTACCTTAGATTGAGGTGGACAGGGGCCGATGGAGGCAGAGAAAGGGCTGATTAAAGGGAGGGGGAAGGTTTCATTGCCATAGATACCAACTTACCCTTGCAGGACTTGTCGTGAAGTTCGCGATCGTCCTCCAGCAGCGACTGAAACTTGTGCTGCAAATTGGATGCCGCCTCTTGAACGTTTCGCGCCTCGGCATCCCGCGGCACCAGCGCCTCCAGATAGCCATACATGTCGCCTTGCTGTATGCGTATCCGCTTGTTCTCCAGATGACGCACAAATTGCGCCTCGCTCGGCGCCAAGAAGAGCACAGCGCGTCCGCGGCGTCCTGCCCGAGCCGTTCGACCCACCCGATGCACAAAGTCCGCCGTTGTCTGGGGCGGTGTATATTGCACCACCAGCTTCACATCGGGCACATCGATGCCGCGGCCGACAACATCGGTGGCCAGCAGGACACAGCTGGCGCACTCCCGGAATCCACGAAACACGCCCTGTCGCTCCGTCTGCGTCATGGAGCCATTCAATCTGTTGTCGGCAAAAAGAAGAACCAGGTTAAAAATAAATTGCTTACGTGATTATTTAATTAATTAATTAGTTAATTATTATTTATTTTATTTATATTGAGGGTCGGATGATAGCCTAGAAATGATGAGAGTAAAAGTGGATTTCGAGGATTTCGGATGCAGTGGAAAACAAATCCTTAAAGTTGGGAATATGATCCTAGAACAACAACACGAGCTGAACCTGGTTAACATGATTTAATATTTAGCTACAAAATAAATTAAATTAAGCAATACAACTTTTGATATTATAGTAAAAACATCACCTAGGATTGCTAGCACTGAACCTACGGGATTTACACACCTTCCAGTAGTTAAAATTCTCCATTTCCTACTTTAATTTAAATGTTCTTTGTCAAGGTTAAAATTTTGCAGTTAAAGTTGTTTTCGACTTAAAAAGTAAACCTAAAAATAATAAATTGCTTACTAACAAATGTAAGATTTTGATTTGTGTAACTTAAATCAATTTTCACATCGATTTTTCAATGATTAAAAACTAAAATAGTTCTAATTTTTGGATAAAGCTTTAAAATTAGTTTAGAGCAGGATGTCAAATCAAATAAGACAAATTTGTTAATATAATGCTACAAGAATGAATTGAATCGATTTCCTTAATTACAATTTAAGAAATCCGACTGGATTTAAGAACTGCTGATCCTTGTCGATAAAAATTTGAGACTTTATTTTGCAACCGAGTGGATTCTCCAGGGCTCAAATGTTTATTTTCAAAGGATATTTTTTAACAATAACCTTTCCTTCCTATTTTAAAATTATCGAAAAGAATGTAGAGAAGAAAAAAAGAAGTAGGACCCATTAAATCTTTGACTCTAGCTCTAAAACTGCTGGCCATGAGCTCTTGCCAATATTAAGAGGATGTTAGTTCCGAGTTTGTTCCCCAAGTTCCGAGTTTGGTAACTATAGTTCTAAAATTGCTGGACATTTTAGGAGGAGGTTACTAGTAATCAATCTTCCAAGTTTGGGCTTTTGAGATTAGAATTGAATTTGAATTTTGTGACGTTAGCTTTCCAATTGTGGGAGATTTATGATTGTATCGATTTACATTATAAAATGTCGTTATCGATCCTTAAAACAGCTAATAATAATAATTATAAACAAGATAGAACGTTGCAGTCGGACGCAACCGACAGCGAAATACTATTATACCATTACATAAATTAATTTAATATTTATAAATATAATATATTAATATATATATATATATATATATATATATATATATATATATATTATAAATAATTATAAATTTATATTTATATTAATAAGACTAATTTCTCGTGTTTCTATTGTGATGCTACCTTGACTCGTGTAGAGCTGCTGTGAGCATGCGATTAAACTATCGCGTTAAAAAAATATCGCCGTTAGTTTTAAATTTTAACAATCGAACTACTAGAATTAATATTTTATACAAAATTAAGAAATTTTATAAAGAAAAGAGGTGGCACAATTTGACGCGCTCGATTAAGAGTGACCAAATTGCAAGATAAGCAGCATTGCGCCAAAATTAACAGCATATGTTAAGTATTCTGTTAAGTAAATTGCGGGAGATACAGGCATTTATCGTTTTTTGTGGGCGGGAGTGGGCGTGGTCCAAAATTTTTTTTCCACATTTATGAAGGTTGTTGCTAGCAATATACCTTTAAAATTTGGTGACTTAAGTTTTCAAATTGCGTGAGATATATAGGTTTATAGATTTACACCAACAGGTGTATCGGTTTAGGGAGGTGGTGTGGGCGTGGCCATCCAATTTTTTTATCGATCCTAGGGGGTGTTACCAGTAACATACCTGCAAAATTTTGCGACTCTAGCTTGCAAATTACGGCAGATATGCGCATTTTAAATTTTTAGGGACGAAGTTCCTGGGGGCGGCGGATGTGGGCGTGGTCCAAAAATTGGTATGCCAGTCTTTGGAGGAGGTTACCAGCAAATTACCTTCCAAGTTTGGTTACTCTATCTTTAAAATGTTCGGAGATATACGGAATTACCGATTAATAATCGGAATTGTCGATTATAGGCGCAGGTGTGGGCGTGGCACCACAAATTTGTTATCGGTTCTTAAAGGCGACTACCAGTAATATACCTACCAAATTTGACGTTCCCTACTCAAAAACTGCGGAAGATATAGCCATTTGAAAATTTTAGGGGCGGGGGTGATGGGGGCGTCGGAGGTGGGCGTGGCACATGCCAATCTTTCAAGGACCTCGCCAACAACCTACCAACCAAAATTGGTGACTGTAGCCATTAAATTGTAAGAGATATGTGGATTTATCGATTTGATAAAATCGATTATCGCGGTTTTCTAGCTCCCTGGTGGACGTAGGTCCAAACCCAAGACACTTTAACTTTTGAGGGTACTTTCCAATATACGTTCCAAGTTTCAAGTCTCTATCTCTAAGGGTGTCGGAGGAACGCGCGTTCATACAGACGGACAGACGGACAGACAGCATGACGGACATTGCACAAAACCAATATACTATTATACCATTTTGGTATAATAGTATAAAAAATAAGCAGATCCTGTAAAATAGATGAGTAGAAGCAGAAATGTACAAATCTATTAGTTTGCTTACTTGAAAAAGCGGAGTCCCTGCAGCAAAGGTGCTTCATTATCAAGCTCATCGTTCCTGGACTGATCCTTCTCCAGTTGCTTGTCGCCGTCGTCATCGTCGTCGTCCTCATCGTCCTCGTCGAGGACGCGACGTGTAAGGGCCTCGTTGAGTACATCATGATGGAAGTTCACCATTTCCGTGGTGCTCATGAACACAATGGCTTTGAATTGCTTGGGATTGGCGGCCAACTCCTTGGCGAGCAGCGCCGCAATGGTGACCATTCGCAATTTGGGGGGCACAATCACATAGCTGAGCTGAAGATTCTCTGGAATACTCAGCACACCGGTCACATCCTCCAGATACTCGCCGAGACCGTCGTCATCATTCGATTGCGCCTCAATGGTATCCTTGTTATAGCCATTGTTCCCCTTGAGCGCCGCATCCGCCGCCTCGTCACTGTTATCGATATAGATGGGATCCTTGAGCGTCAGTCCGGCCAGCTGCTGCACCTGGGCGGTCAGCGTGGCGCTGAGCAACAGACGCTGCATAGCAACTTGAGCATTTATATTTACATTGGCTTCGACTTCACTCTTCTGCTGTTCGATATCCTCGGCCCGCTGTTTGTCAATGGCCTCGACCAGCTGTTTGACATCACGCTCGTAGCCCAGTTCGAGCAGACGATCGGCCTCATCGAGGACGAGAAAGTGCAGCTTGGATAGCCGAAAGTTGGCCGTGTGCAGCAGATGATCGACGAGGCGACCAGGTGTGCCTAGCAGCACATTGATTCCCTTGCGCAGGCGAGCCTTTTCGCTCTTGCGACTTTCGCCGCCAAGCAGGGCGCCCGGCACAATCCATGTGTAGGGCTTGACCAGCTTCTGGAACAGTTCGTATGTCTGCAGCGCCAGCTCACGTGTCGGCACAATGACGAGCGCCAGCACGCCATCAGTGCGCTTAATTCGCGGCAGCTGCGCCTGCAAACGTTCCACCATTGGCAGGGCATAGGCAAGCGTTTTGCCGGAACCGGTTTGGGAGCGGACGAGCACATCCCTGCCAGCCAGTACCTGTGGTATGGCTTTCTGCTGCACGCTCGTCAACTGGCTAATGCTCAGCAGATCCTTTAGATTCTTGACGGCATGTGCATGCAGACCCAGAGACTCCACCTTGATGCCGCTGAATATTGTCTCCTTGACCGGTTTCACAGCACGCTGGCCGAGTTGTTTCAGTGCCGCCACGTCGCTCTGATCGAACAGGCCAATCTTCTTTGTGCTGCGAAATTTATTTACTGGCTGAGCTGATTTCTTTGAATCCTCTGCCTCCTTCTCCTCTGGAGCAGCTGCTGCTGCTGCTGCTCCATATGTCTCCTCGCGCTTACGCTTGTGCTCCTCATCCAGCTGCGCCTTGAACAGATCACCAGCTCGCGGTTGTTTGTTGGGATTGTGTTTTTGTCCTTGTCCTTGCGTCCTCATTGCATCCTTCAACTGCTCTTTACTAAGAATGCCCACTCTTTGCTTCGTCTTGCTGGCTCTGTCAGTGGGCACGGCTGGCTGTGGCTTGCGCTTGATGGGCTCCTCATCCTTCGACACACTGACATTAAACATAAAGTCACTGAGTGGCTCTTTGCTGGATGATTTCTCTAATTGAGGTTCTTTTTTCTTTGGCATGCTCGCATTGAACATCAAATCGCTGGCGGATGCAGGAGGTGCTGGTGGATTGTTTGGCGTGGGCGTGGGCGTAATCGTGGTCGCGGTCTTAGCGCGACGTCGCACTACAAGTGCCTTAGGCATGGACATTTCATTATTGAATTGAAAATCAAATCCGGCTGGCGCGGCACGTTTTTGTTTTTTACTCAACAAATTTTGTGTCAAAGCCGCCTTCGCCACCTGTTGGCAGCAAAATGTGAATGTTTTAATTAAGGGCTCTCGTTTCATGTATCGATTCACTCACCTTTGTTGGCATCGGTTTTGTGTAGATGTTTAATGTTATGTTGTCAACCATTTTGGGGCATTTATTTGTGCGACACAATTTGTAAATCGAAAAACGTGCGCGGTTGTTGCTTCTTCTTGCCACGCATTTGTAAACAGCTGACTGCAAGCAGTTTCAGCAAGCAGTGCGAGCAGCGCTCTGCCAAGTGGCAACGCCGACCAGTGTGCGCAATGCGTTCTGGACAGTGCTGCAAAATGAGAAATGTGCGCACTTTTCAAACAAGAATGCTTTAAGACAAATTAAAAGCCATCAATCATGTTTCCGCTATTTATTTATATATATATAAATACATCTATATATGGGAACTTTAAGTAACAATTTCACATTAAAGTAATACAGCTGCAAGGCTGCTCTATATGCTTACAACAAACTTTTGATTACATCAAGAAGAAAAAAAAAAAAAAAAAAATTTGAAATGCCATGCATTTTTTGTGTGTGTGTGTGTGTGCTTGTGTGTGCTTGTGTGTGTGTGTGTATGTGGGTGTGTGCTGTGGGTATTTTCTTCAAATGGTGGGTGGGTTATGTTTTCTTTCGGTTAACCCCAACTGCGAGCGCCGCTAACGTCAACAACAGTCCAATTCATGATGGTGACGGCTGATTCCGCTTCTGGGTCTGCTTCTGGTTGTTGTCCTGCTCCTTGTCTTGGTCCTTGTCCCAGTTCTTGCCTGGGATTAGAGATGACGGCTGCTTCTGCTTCTGCCTCTGCTTGATGCCCTGCTCCCTGTCTTTGTCCACGTCCTTGCCTGGGGTCAGAGTTGACTGCTGCGTCTGCTGATGCCTCGTGTGACCTTGCCAGAGCCGCTGCGATTGAGAGGGCCTCCAGTTTTTCCACCTTTTCGACACTCACATCCACGTCCATTTGGAGGATGCAGTGCGTACCGGCCCCCTCCACCCTTCCCGCTCGGTGTGTTTGGCAGGCAACATACATTAACTATGCGGTCACGTAATATTCCCGCTGACGCCTCTGGCACTTCTCCCTCGCAATGTAGCAGAGCGCAATCGTTATGAGCAGGGCGATAGTTACGCCCATGCCAATGCTGACCCACATGATCTCCTCATTAATTCCAACATATGAGCGTCCTATTAAAAGCAAAGTATTTATCAATTTAAAGCGAATTAGTTGCAAAATTACAAATGAAAACTACAAATAATTGGGAAAACAATAGAACAAGGAGTCAATTAAAAATTTAAATCACCATTTTTTTGTCGAAAATGGTTAGTTATCCTATAATTAAAAAAGTAAATTTCTAAAATATAGGGTTGTGCCTTTTTAAAAACTAGGGATTGCATCTCTAAAGTTCAGCGCGAATTTTTCTAAAATTTAGAAAAAATGTGTCAAATTTTCTAAGTGTGTACATTAAAGAATTGTTAAATTTTTGTTACCTTTTTTTTGTTACTTATATTATTAATAGCCATTTGTATTTTAAGAATTCAAATATGCCAGAATTTGACATAATTTACAATGCTTAGAGATTATTTAAAAAAATGTGAAAATCTTTCAATTTTTTAGAGCGATTTTCAACTCAGGTCAATTTACTGAACTTTAATGAGATTTTATTCTGAGTGTGGTAATTAGGTCCAATGTTGATGATCTGTCCAAAAACATGTTAAGTGTTAATGAGTTAATTACATAATTAACAAATATTATTAATATAATAATATACGTACCGTTGTAATAGTGATTGGAGTAGCCGGCTTTTCCGGCCACGCGACCCGCTGGCATTTTGCTTGCTTTTCAAAGCGTCTCCTGTTGCCAAAATATAAAGAAAAAAAAAAAACAAAAGTTAAACAACAAAGTTTATCCAATGCTTAATGAATTAGTGGAGTTTTCTCGTTTCCATTTGGCAGCGTTGCCAGAAATGTGTTTTTTATTTGTTGGTTGTATTTTTGTCCTTTATGTCACAATCTATGGCCTTGGCAGGATATCAATTTTTTATTCCCGGCAGACTGGCACCTTAAGTCTAAAAGCAAACACATACTTGCGATAAGAGAATGACATTACACACGAGTTAAATTCTGTTTATAACAATTCGCATTTCAAATATAACTGACTTGTGCGCACTGCCTACAAACATTTGTCAACACTAATCGAACAGCTGTTTCTTGTTTGTCATCAAAATGAAAGAAAGTTTTCGCAGTGCCTGTGTCAAGTTTTTTTCTTTCGTTTATTATTTAGTGTTGCTTTAAAGTAGTGGATGCAACAAATGGATCCACAGGATATTTCCAATAATATAAAGGACACTCCAGATGCCAGCATGCCAAAAGAACAATCGACAACCGCTACAAATGCCGGCATCGGTTCCGTGTCTGGCAAACAGCTGTGCGACTTTTGCGCTACAAAATGCTGCACCTGTGGCTGTCGTAAGTCCTTTGCCGAAAAAAATTTAAATAAAAAATAATAATATTAACATATAAATATATAGACAAAATAATACATACATATGCAGTCTGCAGAAATGTTCGGACGTTGAGTCAGACATTTCATAGCACATAGTTCTTATCAGTGCCCGTACTCTGTGCTACTCTGTTGCCCAATTGGAGAAGAGGGCATATTTGGTTTTGTAACATGAATTTGTGTAAATGAAACAGAAACCATAAAAAAATATGCACATAAAATCGCTCTCTTTTTTCTTATTTAAACCATTTTATTTGAATCACTCTTTTTCAATACTTCCATTAAGCCGATTCTGTCTGTTGATAAAACTTGGAACACATCCGTTTGTTTTGTTTTTTTCGATCGATCCAATATATCATATAGCGAAAGATGAGTTCCTGAATGACAACATTTTTTTGTGAATCAAACTAAACTAAATAGCGGATTATAATAAATCTTAAAATATGCTTGTCTGCAATCTTCTGTAATATTCTTGTTAGTATCTATTAAATTTAGGTAAAGTGTTAGGAATAAGTGGATATCCGCCGTTAAAGTGAAACATCAGATTGTTCAAGATTTGTAACAGAGTATTGCACAGTCGTTCGCAAAGTGCATGTAAATGAAAATATGTATATAAATAAATATATATGTAAATATAGAAATGCATGACTCGTTTTAAGCCTGGCTTGTAATACAATTCAAACGTTTGTGGCATAAAAATATCTGATAAATGCCACTTGGCATTCACACACACAAAAGTAATTATGGTCCACTGGCAGATCCCGTTAGCTTCGCACGACAGCTCATTGGTATTCGAGTTGTGTGTGCTTTAAAATCCAATGAATCCTTGCTGCAATGGCAGATTCAAGTTCCGCTCAAACGGCTCGTTGCGTTCCGTGCGGCCCACAAATTGCACAAAAACGAGTGCCACACTCCGTCACACTCCCCTGCAAAGCGCTGCCCCAAACCAGCAAAAACTTTTGCCACAACCGGATCTGATGCTGATGGTGATGATGATGATGCTGATGATGATGATGATGATGATGATGCTGATGATGATGATGATGATGATGATGATGCTGCTGCACATTAGAAAACGCAATTGAAATGCCCCAAAGGCCGTCTCGGTGTTGGCCGATTTTGGGACTCTGGCTGGTATTTTGGGGTGGTCCGCATTTTGCACGCTGACCACATGAATTATTCACCAAATCAAAATGATTGAGTGCACCCGAAACGATAACCAAGTTGCAATGATAAGCACAAAATTGTTGTGTCTTCTTCGAATACAAAGTTCAGCCCAATATTATTTTAATTGCATTTGGCATATTTTCTTAAATTCCTTTGGAGCAGGCATTGCAAATATAATCAATAAATTTCAATTTAACACATTTGTTTACATATTTTTAAGTAAATTTGCACTTGTTTTAAAGCCGAAAATTCATTTTAGCACAGCTTTAATAGTTTTCTCGAGTTTACAATTGAAACTAAGGCTATGCAAAATCAACTTCAAAGTACGCTTCATCTTAATACAAATTAATATAGTCTAAATATCCCAGCATATAAATTGTCATTTAACTTAAAAATCCTATGAAAAAATACTCTCGACTATCAATTATACTATATTATAAAGATAATTATTTTAATTTTTTGTTTAGTGAGATAAGTTCAAAAATAGATTTTATTTATTTTTTTTGTTTAATTGAAATATTTTATTTGATGGAATAATTTTGATAGTTGAACTGAATTGAAATAGTATCAATAAATTATTATAAATGGATTTAACTTCTCAAAATACGAATTCATAATTAACTTGAATTACTAATGAGTGAATTAGCTAGAATTCAATCACTCTTTTGCACAGGAACAAGTAAGGGGAAATTCCTATGTGGCATGTGGCTTTTGAAAAGCGTGATTATCATGGCTGTGACTTTGAGTGGCAGTAAACATGGTGATTGATATTGAATGCAATAATCGTGGATAGTTTATTTTAGTTGCCTTCAAAGCTCTCTTTTAATGCGGTCGACGCGCAATATTCCAACGAGTGATAAACATTCCCGACTACTCCGATAAATGGAGGCCAGCGAGGCGGCACTGAGTTCATAACGTTCATTCAACGGTTGCATCATCATCAGTATGCGTCCCCAACTAACAGCAACATCCGCAATTGCAGCTCAGTTGGAAGCGGAGCCCATCCGGAGCAATGTGCAGCTGCTGGGGTTCCAGGTGCGCAGTCGAGAGATTGACTGGAGGCGCTACGTCCTTCCGCTGGACGCCGGAGTGCGCGGCGATGCCGTCTATTTGGACAGACAATCAGATTTCGTGAGCAGCCATCGACGTTCGCAGAGCGGCGCTGGTCGCCGCGAGCTGTTCGTCTGCCACGACATGATGGGCAACTATCTGGCCGATCGGTGAGTGAGTTTAACATTGACAGGTTCCACGTTCACATTGAGTCCTGGAGTGTATATCCCCATATAACCATATAACCATATAACCATACCATGCTTGCAGACACTATCAGAGCTCGGAGAAGTTCGATGATTATCGTTTTATGCACTGGTCTGCCGTCGATTATTTTTGCTACTTTAGCCATGAATATGTGACCATTCCGCCCAGCGGCTGGCTAAATGCCGCCCATCGACATGGCGTACCCGTGCTGGGCACCTACATCGTCGAAGGCAACGATGGCAGTCGTCGGCTGCACGAGGTCCTCGAGAGCATCGAAAGCGTACAACGTACCGTTGACGCCCTCACCCGCCTCTGTCGCCACTTCAGCTTCGAGGGCTGGCTGGTCAATGTGGAGTGCCCGGTCCGTGGCGAGTGCATGCCCAATCTGTAGTGAGTACACATCATTCCACTTATCCACATACTTTTGGCTTACATACAGAGTGACTATTCACTATTCAGTATTTTGTATCTTGATTTGATTTCGTTGAGAAGGCGATGGCATCAGCTACTCCGTCCAAATTCAAATTTATTGAAACGAATCTAAATTTGCTGTTTGCCAACATTTTCAGTTAGTTGTTCATTTTAACTGATTGTATTTTTGCCAATCAGAAACAAATCGAATGCATTTAATGAGCAACCAACTGACTGATGGATAGAAAGAAGTATCCGATATCCGATATTCGATATGAATGCGACTCTAATTGAATTTTGATTTTAACTTAAATAAAATAAATACATTTGTATATTTACACATAATTCAGTTAACAAATTTACAATTTTAAAGATAGTTTACAACAAGTTCAGGTTAAAAGTTAACCCAAACAACAAATTCTGTCACGCATCGAGGCTGACTAATTACAAATCTGATGAAGATTAAGATTTGTAAATGTTGTAAGTGAAAAGTTAGCAAAATCGTTTGAAAAGCTCAATACATATCAATAAATTTATCAACTAGCTAATATATACAGTTCGGCTCATATATGTTTTTACATTGGGAAAAATTCATATTTTCTAAATTCTTTTGCAAAAATATGTATGTATTTATTGACTTTTGAATATTTTCTTATTATACCATTATACCATTAAAAATTGGTAAAAAGGGTATAATGGTTTTTTGCAAATGTATGTAACAGGCAGAAGGAAGCATCTCCGACCCCATAAAGTATATATATTCTTGATCAGGATCAATAGCCGAGTCGATATAGCCCTGTCCGTCTGTCTGTCCGTCTGTATGAACACGCGGATCTCAGAGACTATAAGAGCTAGGGAATATAAGATCTCGTATACCAGGCGCAGATCAAGTTTGCTTTATTTTATCAATAACTGCCTCAGTTTCTGAATTATCGATACATTTAGATTTTCGATACCAATAAATTCCACATATCTCTTACAATTTAATGGATACAGTCATCCCATACAAAATCTCCATAGTCAAAAGACTTTAGAGCCAATAAGAGAAATTGATTATTTTTGTTTATTAAATTTTACAAGTAGATAAAAAAAACAAATCTTGTTAATTTTAATGTTAAGTAGTTTAGAAATATCAATTTAATAGTAGAAAAATAAGAAAATATTCAAAAGTCAATAAATACATACATATTTTTGCAATAGAATTTAGAAAATATGAATTTTTTCCAATGTAAAAAAATATATATAGCCGAACTGTATTCTAACTTTAACTCTTAGCCACATACGATTTTTTCTTGATATAATTAAGTCAGTCTTTTCTCTCTGTACGATAAACTGGGATGTCTTTTTTTTACATCGGCTCATTACGCAAAGGTTTAATTAAAATATATACATATATATATATATATCATTATATATATATATATTTATTTATTTTGCATATTCTATAATTGAATGCATATTTCCTTAAATTTTGCTCATCTTTGTTTGTCACGAAAATTTGTTCAGCTCGAAAAAGTAAAGAAAAACATAAAACATAATTTATAATTTATAATAAACAAGCGGAGGAAAACTGTTAAATGAAGAAAACAAAATTAAAATAGAATGTTTGCGTTTTTTTTTTAATGATATATGAGTTAAATTTAATCTAGTTAATCAAATTCTCATTAAATTAGTTTTGCTGCAATTTAAAAATTTCATACTTGAAATGAAAATAATCACAAAAATATTTTACAGATTTAAATGCAAATTGTGCATTTGTTTGGGGCATATTTGGTTGTTGGTGCATCTGAATATCGAATTATGCTTATCACATAATATATACATGATTCACTGCCACATGTTGCACAGTTGTATGTATTATGCACTCACGAAACTCTCTCAACTTCTGTCCAACAGCAGGTTTGTGGAGCAGCTGCGAGTCGCCATTGAGAGGCAGGTGCCGCACGGACGAGTCTTTTGGTACGATAGTGTCATTGACAATGGCGAGCTGTCCTGGCAGAATGAGTTGAATGAGCGCAACGTGAAATTCTTCCGGGCTAGCCATGGGACGCTGATCAACTACGGATGGAACGATCGCAGTCTGGTGAACAATGTGGCAAGCATGCGACAGGAGCGGGCAGCGCCGCATCGCCTGTTCCTGGGACTGGACGTCTTTGGACGCGGCCAGGTGGGTCGATTTCAGAGCAACCAAACCCTGGCTCGGATTGCCGAGCGTGGCTTCTCAGCTGGCATCTTTGCGCCCGCCTGGTGCTACGAGAATCTGCAACAGTATGGCTACAATATACGCAAGGACGATGGCGACGAGTCGCTGAACGCCGCCTTCCTGGCCAGAAACGAGCGATGGTGGGCGCGCCTCTGGGAACATTTGGGCACGCATCCGTATCGTGCGCTACCCTTCTACACGAACTTCTGCGTGGGATCTGGCCATGGCAGTTACGAGTGCGGCGCTCGTGAATCGGCGACGCGTCCCTTCTTCAATCTGGCGCGCCAGGCACTGCAGCCGTCGGTGCCACTGGGCGACAATGCGGAGCACAGCTTTGACACCGCCTACGCCGGCGGCTGTGCCCTTCGCATTATGAACTATGAACGCGCTTTCCGGCTGTTCCTCACCGAATTTCCGCTGCCCATGGGCGTGCTGCTTCTGGGCTACGCATACAAGGTGAATGCGTCTGGCGAAGAACTGGCGCAGCACACGCTGGATGTGGTGCTGCGCTGCTGCCCGCCCCGACGACACATGCAGGATGTCTATATCTTTTGTGGCGACTACAGCGAACACATCCTGACGCCGGGTCTCTGCTACATTTCGCCGCTGGTTGGCGCTTTGCCGTTGGGATTGGCCCACGAGCAGCTGCCGCCAGAGCAAGGCGCCCTTGGCGAGAACTGGCGTGTCCGCTATTATCTGGCCAGATTCGATGGACCCGTGCAACTGCTGGACATTGGCCTAAAGTGTCGTCGCCCCCAACAGTCGACGACAAGCGCCCACTTTGGTGCCATCTATGTGCACAGCCTGCATCTGAATGATTGGGATGCCGTCCACTCATCGCAAAAGGCCGACATTGCGGTTTATGGCAAACAACTCTGGAATCACCCAGCCGCGCCAGCTCCTCGACAATAAAGTATCGTATTTCACACAAAATCAATTGGCTTTATATAAACGATTTTGATCACGTCGATATAGTAATTACTATACTATATAATATAGTAATTACTCAGAAATTACTGTGCAATCGTTTGCTCTTTCTACTTCTTCAATTTGAGAAGTTTTTAAATAAAGAATTTTTGAAATTTTTTAGTTAATAAATTCAATTACTAAGAATTGCCAGACAAATTCATTATTTCACAAGTTAGATTTATTTACATAATAATTCAATGATTTTTGCTCAATTAATTGTTTTCCATATTCTTCTGTGATAATGATTGTAACATAACATAAGCAATACCAAGAAATACCTATCTTTAAAGAGATTCCTGGTAATATTTACTATAGTTATTTTTATAGTTATAGTTTGCCTTTCAAATCGCGGTAGATAAAGGAAATTGCACATATTTTGGGGGCCTGTAAGCATAGTAATCTTCCTTCCCAGTTTTGTAGCCTTTGCTATCAGATTGAAGTAATCTTGCTTGCGGGAGATATGGACTTTTATCGTTTTTATGGGCAGGCGGGGTACACCCCTCCAGTTGGTGGACGCATGGCTATCTTTGAAGGACATCATCAACAACCTACCATCCAAATTTGGTGACTGTAGCCCTAAAATTATAGGAGATATGTGGCTTATCGATTTGCTATTATCTATTTTTATCGATTACCCAGCCTTCTAGTGGAGGTAGTGATAAAAAGTTGCCTTCATACAGACAGACGGACGGCAGACAGCATGACGGACATTGCACTAAACCAAAATCGTAGTATAAAAATATAATTTAAAATAAGAGAAATAATGAATGCTCCAAGAATAAAACTCATCGTGACCTTAAAAAGTGAACCAAGACAAACCTAAAAAAAAAAAAAACAATTAATCAAATAAAAATCCAAATGAAAGCATACTTGTTTAGTTAAACTGAGAAATATGCAATTATTGTTTAAGCAAATATGTAGAATTAAATAATTCCTTGACTGTTATTTTAATAATTTCACTCAACATGCATTTAAATTAAGCTGTAATTTGCAGGGTTCTCTTTTGTATGCATCGTCCGTCTCTCGCTCCTCCTCTAATTATTACTCATTTCTCTTTCCTTTTTCTTTCACACACATACAACAACAACAGCAGCAACAACAACAACAACAACAACGACAACAACAATTTGTGCTCCTTTGAGCTGTGCCATTTGTTTGAAGTCCTTTGGTTCCCTCGCCATCATTTATCAGGATACCAATCTTGCCCCGGCGCAACGCTGCATTTCTGGTATCCCTTTGAGTCTCTGGTTACTTATACATCCACATCCAGTGGTCACTGTGTACTCTTATACTCCTAGGCATCTGCTGGGGCAGAGGGGTCAGTTCATCGCATCTCATCTCATCTCATCTCATCTCACTGTCTGTCAGTCAGTTGCCCACTGACCATCAGTCAACATCACTTGCAGCTCTCTTAGGCGTGACTCGGTACATAACATTTTCTTCTTCTTCTTCTTTTTTCTTCTTCTTCTTCTTTTTTCTTCTTTTTGAGTCCACAAAAACGTAACACAAAAACTTGATAAAATTCAAAAGAATTTGGGGCAGTTGTGCCTTAAAAAAACGTGACCAAAACCATTGGACAATAGGGCAAACCACATGCTGGGAAGGAACTGGAACTGCATTTTGTGCAGCTTAAACTGTTTACGTTGTTGTTGTTGTTGTTGTTGCTCTTTTTGTATACTTTGACCAGTGCTGTACAAACTGTAATTTTGCCTTGCACGCTTGGCGAATGGTTAAACTGTTGGCATAAAGTTACATTTAACTTGGCAACATGTGTTGATATTAGTTACATTTTCTTAAAGTGCGAATGCACCAAATATAAATTTAGTTGAATTAAAGTTATCGGAGAGCAACGCTGAGCTTCAGCTAGGTTTGCAAAGCCAGACCAACGAACATGTGTTTATTTTCAGGAGAAAATGACCAAAAAAAAAACGTAAGAATGCGCTAGTCGAGAGAGCTCGACTGGCAGATACTCCAAATTGAAAATCTCTAGTTCTTTTAATCTCAGTTCAGTTTGTACATATTCACACAGATTGAGGAATAGATGGACATATATTTTTATGATTTCCCTGGGAGGAGCAAATCTAATCAAAACACTGGTGGCGTAAAACTAACCTTCTCCCAAATTTGGCAAAATTGTAGTTAATGCAAATTATTTTTGTAACGTGTCACGAGGAGCACCTTTAATCGGTATAAGTAATCAGAACAATACGATCTAAACACTGGCAGCGATCCTGATTCCGATCTCGAATGCATGGTTATTAATCCACAAGAGTAACCAACTCTATTCATTTGTAAAACGCATATTTTCTATTAATTAAATATATTTGTAGTAAATACATGTTCCACATATGTATATACATATATCCCGACAATATTGAAATTTTAAAGCTTTAGTTTTATTAATATTTACAATAAACTTGCGCACCGTCATCCCAAATGGACAGAAAAGATAGGCATGGTCGGATCGTGTCAACATATTTATTCGAATATATCAAATATCCGGTCGGGAACAGCACTTTTATAGAGATATGTTTCCATTTAGCACAGTGTGCTTTGGCCAGCTAACAAATATTTATGAATGCGTATTGCGTTCTTCACTTTGAGCCATTTTGATTAAATTTGCATATAAATTTGCCTTTGCCGAGTCGCTGTGCGAATATCGCCTACTGTTCGCATTCGGTGGCAGGACATCTGGCACCTCCACATTTAGTGTCCTTGCTGTTTTTGCAGCTTGCCGCATTTGACATCGCTTCAACATTTTATGACAGCATCTTATCTGCACCAAAATGCCATTTTTTTTCCTTTTACTTTTATTATTGTTACATACATAAACACACTCAAATGTACATACATATGTATATAGTAAATGCCTCTCTTTACTATTTGTAGCTGAAAGAATCGCCGAACGAATAATAATTCCAGTGAAAAACATACAGATATATCTATAAGATTCTAAGTTGTTAAGCAGCTTAATTTAATTTTATCAGTTTTAATAAAAAGTACGCGAAAATTCAATTGAAAATTGATAGTTACTATAGAGTTTTTCAACTTGAGTCTTTGTTTTTGACATATAATTTAAAAATAATAATACTATTTGCAATTACTATTAATATATATTAAATAGCATTTGCAACATCATCTCATAGCCTGATGCCACTATCAATATTACCAACTTTCTCGAATTGTCAAGTTGTTTCCTGTACACTTCTCCTTAAGGGACACAAGTCTGCACATTCAACATTCGTAAAGTATGTTTCGAATCTCTGAAATTCACACCGAATATTTGTGGAATGGACAAAATGCAAGGCACAATGGATTCCTGCCTAAAAATATGCCAAAGAATGCTCGACATAATATACCTTAACTATATGATCAATTTTGTTGAATTTAATAAATGTATAAAGATGTTATCTAGTTGATTGTGTACTTAAAACTAGAGTTTGTTTCTGCTTTGCAAGCACACCAAGTGGATATGTTCTATGTGCAACTTAAGCATTTTTATACCCTTAACCCATTGAAAATGGGTAAAAAGGGTATAATGGTTTTGTGCAAATGTATGTAACAGGCAGAAGGACGCATCGCCGACCGCATATAGTATATACATTCTTGATCAGGATCAACAACCGAGTCGATATAGCCCTGTCCGTCTGTCTGTCCGTCCGTCCGTCCGTCTGTCCGTCCGTCCGTCTGTATTAACACGCGGATCTCACAGACTATAAGAGCTAGAGACTTCAAATTTGAAATTCGTGTACCAGGCGCAGATCAAGTTTGCTTTATTTTTATCGATAACTGCATCAGTTTATGAAATATCGATACATTTCGATTTCCGATAGCAATAAATTCCACAATTTAAGAGGCAGAGTCTTCTAATTGATACATAATATGCATATACATTTTATTGATCAAATGCCGAAATTTCATTAAGATATAAATACCAAAGTTGTAGTTGAAAATATATTCTCATATTGATCTCATTTCTATCAGCAGCCTCAAGCATTTTCTGTATACATATAAATAGGTGTGAGAAAGAGATGGCATGATAATCAACGCTAGCGTCAATATATTTGTCTGTATTCTGCAGAGCCCCGATAAGTACTGTTTCGTGTACGTATGTATGTCAGTGTGTATGTGTGTTCGGGCATTTGAGTGCAAATCATATTAAAGGGAAACTAGAATATATTTAACAACTGGGTTAAGTGTAAATCGTAGTCGAGTTAACTCGACTACAGCATCTTACTTCTTAATGGTTGCAGGATATACAAAAAAGTGCTGAAAAAGTCACAAATTGCAAAAAGTAAAAATGTTCTGTGAATACGTAAACCAGCCAGAAGAGAATGTGATGAGTTTTTTGTGAGTACATTTCGTAGTTAAAGGTGAAAAATGCTCAATTTTCAACCTCAAACAAAAACCTGACATAATTTTGTAGTTGCAAGTTTTTATTTGCTCTTTTTCTCGGTTCAGTTTCCTCGCAAAGTTGAAGTTTACGAAGAAATTATTTAAAATTCTTCTATTTGACTATTACTTATAAAATAAAAATGATATATTTCATAAAAGCATATTTCATACTATGCATACATAGTTATACGCTGAAAGGTCTTTTATGAAGTGATTTGTGTTCATAACACATACACTTAACACCCAACAAATGCAATTAATGCTGGATTTGCATATATATATATATATAATCTTTATTTTGTTTTTCCTTTTTTCCTTCTGTGTGTGTGCGAGTGTGTGTGAGTGTATGTGTTTTTTTGACAGCGACTTTTAGTGCAGAACTTTTTGTTGTTGCTGACAGAATTTCAGGACATGCATGACAGCATCAGAGGCCAAAGCGGCTTCACTTCCCTTAACCCCCTTAAGCCCATTTACCCCCTGTCTGTGCCACACATAGACACACATAAAATGCCGTCGATTTGTTTTATTATTTCTGTGTCTTGGAAATAATTTCTAACTTTACGAAATAAATATAAAAATATCCCATTTATTTTAATTTGACAAATATTTTGTATTTTATTTAATGTTTTTTGCTCGTCAACTTTTTCTTTTATTTTGTTTTTGCCTTACTCAGATATATTTGACGGATTCTGTGAATCTCTCTCTTGATTGGAACTGCTTACTGGACTAGATTGTGAGTCTATCCGTGAAGACGAGTCCCGACGGGATTCAAAATATATTTAAGAAATGGAAGCAAATGACCAAAATACTGTCTGTACATATTTGAACTATAACAAGAGATAACGTTGCAGTCGGAGGTAGCCGATTGTGAAATACTCTGATACCATAATTTGTGTGCAGCCAAGAAATACTGTCCAATTTTGCCTTTCAGATTAAGGTAGATATAAGATAGTAGTCCTTCTTTCTCTAGTCTGAAAATCGGAATATCGACATTTGGGCATAGGTCGAACCTTTAAAATGCCATAACTTCGTCAAAACTCAACGCATTTTCAAATGCAAGCATTTTTTATTCATATTTTGGCCCCTAGATCAATCGTACATTTAAAGTTGAAAACGTGATTTTGGGTCGGAACATAAGTCAAAATTATAGTCCGAATCGGCTGGGGGCGCTGGAGGTGGCCGTGGCATATGTCGAAATTTGAAATGTCGAAAATTAGAGGCTGTATCCATATAATTGTGAGAGATATGTGGCTTTATCGATTTGTGAAAATAGATTTTATCGATTTTCTAGCTCCCTAGTGGACATAGGACTCCTACCTTGTCACTTTAGCTTTTAAGCGTACTTTCCAGTATATGTTCCAAGTTTCAAGTGTCTATCTCTAAGGGTGTCGAAGAAACGCACGTTCCTACAGACGAACAGACGGATGGACGGACAGACGGATGGACGGACAGACGGACAGACCCAATATACTATTATACCTTCGGTATTATAATATAAAAATAAGTAATCAAACAATAAGCGAGACAAATTTCTGAAAAGTATAAATTTAAACCCGCTTTGGAAATCGTTTAAGGTTTTCCATAAAAAAATCAGATAAATATTATAAATCAGCAATGTAAATTAGAAAATGTAGAGCCTCTTTTCGAAAGATGCAGAAGCGAAATGACTTTCTAAAAATTAAAGTGAGCTGCACAAACACATTTTTTTGGAGTCCTTTTGTCCTTTTTTTGCTTGCTCCGCCAACTGTTTGTCTTTTTATTTGCTTCGTTTGGCCTTCCTCGTGCAACTTTGCAATGTTCGACAAAAGTCTGCCTCGGGGGGCGCTGAAGCGGAAGTGTGAACAGAGAACGCCAGTTGGGTGGTCCGGTGGTCCGGTGGTGCGATTTTTGGGCGTGGTTTTGCAATGAAAAGTGGCAACATTGTCAGCTGGGAACGCCCATCATCATTAGCATCATAATATGTGCCCTTAGCCCGGTCAAGACTAGACAAGCAGATAACTGGGATGTGATTTGTGTAATGCGCCAGTTGCGCCTTCACTTCTGGATTTATGTTTTTTGAACATTGCCTGCTCCCTTCTGCACACCGAACAGTTGTGAAAATGTTGATATTTTTTCTGTTTGCTTTTTCAAAACTGTGCCACAGACACCAACTTTAATCTAGATGCATTGCATCACATCAGCCAGCTATTCAAATTGAATTAGATTTAAAGCAGCTCTTCCCAACTGACCTCCGCAGTGCGTCCCTTTCATTTTCCGCCTACATTTTCCATGACTTTGGTTGCTTTTCACATTTTGTTGAATTTACTGCGTTTTGAAATCACCCAAAGCTACAAATGCAGAGCCAACTCCAGCAAGTAATACTGAGTGCGACTATGGTATACCCTGTTAAATATTTCATCTTTTTATTGGCACATTTTCCTTACAATATGAAAAACCTCTGCCTTTTCTTAGGCAGTTATTGATTATATGAAGCAAACTTGATCTGTTTTTGCTATAAATAAAATCTACTTTTGCAAAGTTGAAGAACTTGTAGTTCTTTTAGTCTCTGAGATCCGCGTGTTCATACAGACATGGCTATATCGAACTGGTTATTGATCCTGGTCAAGAATAAAGTTACTTTACGGGGTCTCAGATTTTTCCTTTTTATTTTTTTTGTGCCTGTGACATACGTTTGCACAAAACCAATATACCTTATTTAAACATTTTTAGGGCATAACATTGCATTTGCATTTGCATTGGACTGACATTTTGGGTTGACCCAATTTCGTATTGTGTGATAAACCTTTGGCAGGGATTTGATTTTGGGCTCATTACTATGTTATTTTCATGAATTGGATTCAATTTGTAAATGCATTCACAAACATTTATACAAATGCATTAAGTGTCACTGAAATTCAAACAATATGCCAAAATGTCTACAATTGACCAATTTATATTTATATATACATATATCTATATATACATACATATATATTTAAATACCGATCTGGGCTTTGCTTTAGTATTTTGTGTGATAGAAAATGGCTTCGGTGCTGATGTAACCACCAAATACAGAAAAAATTCACCAATTATACAATTCATATTGATTGAGTAGGTTTTATATTATTACTTATTATATTATTTATTATATTATTTATTATATTATTATGTTCTGCATTTTCTCTGTTGTGTTTTATGCTAAAACTGTTCACTCACTTATAAATAAATGCTAAACAAATGCAAAACAAAAATTGTACAAATTTGACACAAAAAGCTTTAAATACGTTGTGGAATTCGTTGATGGTTGACTCAGATAAGTTAAAGTTTTATAACCATGCAGAGTTATGTTAGAATGTCAACTTTGTCAAAAAGCAACGCAATTCTTTCTTGGTTTTTTTTAGGGGAAAATTTATATAAGGGGAAAATTTAATACTACCAAGGGAAAGCGCTTTAAGGCTAAGTGCAGGTACCGTAAAATGAAAAAGAGAGATAAAAAGCAAAAAAAAAAAAACATAATAAAAATCTAGACTCTTAGCAATGCACTAAATTCAACCAATCTCGGAAATGTTCTCCAGCAAAAAAAAAATAAATATGTTTAACGTATTAAGTATTCTGTACCTTTCAACATGCCACTGTTCGAAATTACTCAACAATTTAACACAGCAGAACGAAACATAATTTAGCCATCTGTCAGTTGAGAGAGATCCGGCAAAGAATTGAGAATCCTCATAGAACTATGCACATCTCTGAGTATGGCATGCAATTAAAAACTCCTGAATGCGAGGACGAGGGGTGAATACGTAATATGAAAGCCCGACGGAAGACAATAAACTACGAGGAAGGCCAGTGAGTTAAGTGAATTGAAGGCTAGTGTATTCAGCAGAGGGACAGCTACATACACTCAGAAAAATAATTGCACTGCATTTTAAAAAGCCACTTTATGCCAAGGTAACTCAACTAATTATTCAGAAAGGATCTTTCTAATATGGAATGTCCTGTCTCTTCAGGGTTTTTATTCTCGATGTAGATTTCAGGAAAAAAGTCTAATTACCAGACTGAATATAAATATATATGTATATATTTTTTTTAAATTTAAAACTATTTTCGATTATTTAGAAAAAATTAATTTAATTAATTTAGATGCTTTAAAATTTATATATTATTTGTAAAAAGAAGAAAAGTTCTCTAGTTTTATGAGTGCAGAAAATGCAAGCAACTCTTTCAATTTCATAGCATTTCCACAACTTTTCCAATAAGTCGCTTGCCGAGCGGCAGTTGCACAAAACTTTGGCCAACATAAATAATAATAATAACCAGGCCATAAATGTGGGCACGCGGTGTCAACAGGCTTGTGCGGCAGCAAGTCCAGCTTCAACTGTTGCATTAGCCACCATCAGGTGGCAACATTAAATGCCACGGCTGCTGCTGCTTTAGCTGCAGCTTAAACAGCAAATTAATTGCAACTGCAGCTGCCGACCCGGGTCCAATTTGCTGTTCTTACATCAATTGTAAATGCACTCAATCAATGTTGGGGTTGTGGCTGGGAAATCGAATTTAAAATACTTAAATCAAGTGCAGCGCACACAAAATGCAATTTTCCATTTTCCATCGAGTGGGCAAACTGTGTGTGTGTGTGTGTGTGTGTGTGGGAGTGTGTGTGTGTGGGAGTGTGTGTGTGGGAGTGTGTGTGTGGGAGTGTGTGTTTGTGTGTGGCTTTTATTCTCTGCTGCTGCCCGTCGGGCATCGTTAATCATCAAACTAATGAGATTTCGTCTGTCCGATTGTCCAGCATTGCAAGTGTCCCCCTTGGAATTGCGCAATTGATCATAAATTAAAAGCTTCGCTTTTAATTGCAACAAAATGCTGCAGAGCAACACACAAAAGCAAACGTCAACAATTAGCCAGCAATTTTGTGGTTTGTGGATATTTTTAGTGTTTAATGTAACAAGTGAGTGTTAACATGACATTAAATTCAACTGTCAAACTTTACCCATGGCCTTGATTTAAAATAGAAAAAACAAGATAGAACGTTGCAGTCGGACGTAACCGACAGCGAAATACTATTTTACCTTTATTTGTGTACAGTTAAGAAATACTTGAATTCCGGGGGATATGGGCGTTTATCGGTTTTGGGGGCGGATGTGATCCAAAATTGGTATGCCAATCTTTGGAGGAGGTTACCAGCAAATTACCTTCCAAGTTTGGTTACTCAATCTTTAAAATGTTCGGAGATATACGGAGTTATCGATTTACAATCGGAATTGTCGATTATAGGCGCAGGTGTGGGCGCGGCACCACAAATTTGTTATCGGTTCTTAAAGGCGACTACCAGTAATATACCTACCAAATTTAACGTTCTCTACTCAAAAAATGCGGAAGATATAGCCATTTGAAAATTTTAGGGGCGGGGGTGATGGGGGCGTCGGAGCTGGGCGTGGCACATGCCAATCTTTCAAGGACCTCGCCAACAACCTACCAACCAAAATTGGTGACTGTATTCATTAAATTGTAAGAGATATGGGGACTTATCGATTTGCTAAAATCGAATTTATCGATTTTCTAGCTCCCTAGTGGACGTAGGTCCAAACCCAAGACACTTTAACTTTTGAGGGTACTTTCCAGTATACGTTCCAAGTTTCAAGTCTCTATCTCTAAGGGTGTCGGAGGAACGCGCGTTCATACGGACGGACAGACAGCATGACGGACATTGCACATAACCAATATACTATTAACCCTTTTGGTATAATAGTATAAAAAGAAAAAAAAAATCAATATTTTTTAAATCAATCTCGGCTTCTATTTTGGCCAATTGTGGAGTGTTTCAGGCATCAAATGAATACCGAATCACGTATCGAATCATCTTTCAACTCTGCATTCGCAACGCGTTTTTTTTTTTTTTTTTTGTTAGCAATTCTGGGCTTTGAATTGTTGGGGTTGCCTTCAGATCTTTTGGCGCCTCATAACTTTTCCACTTGGCCAGCAGGCCAAAAAAAAAATGCAACAACTACAACAAGAACAATAACAACATGTCGGATGCGTATCTTATTTATGTGGTTTTTATACCCTGTATATGAGAAATGCGAATGTTCTTTATACATAATAAGCAGGTAGCATTAAATATGAGCTGCAGATTTTCAATGTTTTTTTTATTTTTTTGTTCTTTAGATTTGTTTAATATTTGATGTGGGTTCAGTGAATGTTAAAGAATTACAATCTAGTTGTAAAAAGGATAAAAAGAAGCTAACAAAATACGCATAAATAATATGAATCCCAGATCGAATTGTAGCCTCCTCACAGAGCAGCTTTTAGTCGAGCACTTTGTGGCAAGCTTGTGGCTGTCGCTGTTTCTGGCTTCTGTTTCATTGTGGTAACAAAAAAAAAAAAAAACAAAAAAGGATTTCTGATGGCCAAAATATCCAAAAACAAATTTTGCGTAATTTTCGAGGTCGCTTTTGGCAGAACAACCGTTATTTTTGGTGTGACGGATATTCGTCATTATTTGCGCCTATCTATTTATGGCCAAGAAGGGTAGCGAAACCGAAAGCAACGTTTCGATGTAATTTTGTGCTGCGCAATTGTTTGGTATCTAGTTGCCAATCAGTTGAGCAAATACAAAACCCAACACACACACACACAGACTCACATGTGTGTGTGTGTGTATTTTTGGGAAATGTGGCAAGCAACAGGCAAAGCCTTCGTTTATCCTTCGAGAGCTTTCCGTTGGCGCAATAAATCAAGAAAATCGCATTTTGATTGCCACTAAAACATAGGCAGTGTCTCGGCAGCACCTAGTGAATGTTCCTGGCGAACCTCCACTTTATTGTAAGTATCCTTGTTTATGTGTATGTGCATGTCCTGGCAAAAATAATAAACAAATTTGAGGTTCTCGTCAACCAGTTGTCCTTGCCAGGCGCCTAAGAGATCAAATCAAACATGGGAATATGGTAAATGTGGCAATTTATCAAATATAATACAGAGAGAGAGAGAGAGAGACAGAGAGAGGGAGACTGACAGAGAGGGAGAGGGAGAAAGACTGCATTAATTATGTTTGTTGATGGTTTTGAAGTTTGACTGACTGGAGTAATTTAAAAGTTATCGTTTCACTTGACCAAAAGTAAGGCAACAATTGTTAACGTTTTAGGAACTTGGCCCAAGTCTATCACATTTGGAAAGTCCTCTATCATATTTTAAAGATGCCTTTAAATAGAACGAACTCTCGAACACTCGAGTGCAATATCAATTTCAATTTTTGCCATAAGATGAAATGAATGTTCTTTGGAAAAGTAATTCAGAAGTAAATTTACTCAACTCGGTTGACTGAACAATATTTATTAAAGGTGAATCAATTTGTCTGCAATTTGCTGGATATTTCATTGAATCATGAGCGTGTTATTTTTGCTTTCTTTTGATCGCTTGAATTTTCCAGCTTTTTCTCATAGTTTTTCATGCTGGGAGAAGCTCTTCAAGTGGCTGCTGCCTGCGCTTGAGACTCACAGTTTGAGCGGCACTTTGACGTCAGTTTAAATGGTTTGATTATGATGTTGATGGTGTTGTTGCTGCTGCTCTTGTCCTTGTCGTCATTTGGTCTGTTGTTATTGTCATAAAAAGGAAATCAGCCAAGTTTTCCAGCGCGTAATTTTGCGCTGTCAGCGACATCAACGCCTTCCGTTTATATTCCTTTCGGCTGGCTGACTAACTTTGATGACGAGCGACTTCAACAAAAATATAAAGTGCCAAAGAACCTAAAAACACATAACCATGTCATTCACACACACACACACACACACACACACACACGCACACACACACACACACACACTCATCACATACACACATGAAAACAGGGTCATTTACACAGGGTCGGCTGGTTCTCGAATTGAGTTGAAGGGCCTTTATTTATTTCCCCAAATATCGTTTTGCCAAATTACCCCAATATTCTTGGCATTATGATAAGTTTTATACCGACTTATTTCAGCATTTTTATATGCTAATTAAAATTGTTAAAATTGTTAATTTTGTTGCACTTTCATATTGAAAATATATTCAACAATGAAGTATGCATACTTTTAGGAGTGTGTCTCACTAAATAATTGTCAATAAAAGATAATTTGTGAAACGGGTTCTGAAAAGCGTCTGCTTTAAAAGTACGTTTCTTTTCTCTTTTTTACATATTATTATTTATACCCTTAACCCATTGAAAATGGGTAAAAAAGGGTATAATGGTTTCGTGCAAATGTATGTAACAGGCAGAAGGAAGTATCTCCGACCCCATAAAGTATATATATTCTAGATCAGGATCAACAGTCGAGTCGATATAGCTCTGTCCGTCTGTCTGTCCGTCTGTCCGGCGCAGATCAAGTTTGCTTTATTTTATCGATAACTGCCTCAGTTTCTGAATTATCGATACATTTCGATTTCCGATAGCAATAAATTCCACAATCAGAAGCCTGAAAGTTATAGTCGATCTATGTTTAGTCAATATCCGAAAGATTGATGAATTTTGAACTCTTAATTGAGAATAAATTTGGAATTAGGATTCTGATATGAACTGGGGATTGCAAAAGGTGAGAAGACTTTGCTGTTGCACCTTTTTACACAATTTATTTGTCTGAATTGGGTTTTGTACTCGACTTCAAGTCATTCCGCTCCTGCACACACACTCACACACACTCACACGTGTGTAAATTGTGTGTGTGTTTTTCACGAGCCCCACGCACTTTTCCTAATAGAAAACTAAAGTTTCGCTTCGATGTTTGGTGTTTGGTGTTTGATGCTCGTGTCTCTCGAAGCGCTTAAAAAAAATGCCATAAATAAGGATTTGGAGCGGCGTCATGGTTGACGTACCCGTCCCCTGTCACCCCCTAGGCTTATTTATTTGTATTTTTGGTTAGGCTCATAAGTTGTGGCCATGGCCAATGCTCCTCCAGTCTCTCTCGTGTCGCCGATATCAAATCGAATTCGCTTCTAGCCGAATATGCAAAGCAAAAGCCGCATAAATCAGGGCTGTCTGCCCTGAAATCGAATGGAGCTGGCAACGGGACAAAAACTAGGTAGCGAGTTGGACTCGACTGGCAACAGTCCGTAGTCCGTAGTCCGCAGTCGGTAGAGACCTGGCTGCCAGGCTGCTAGGCTGCCAGGCAAATTGGACAAGGTCCTGCCTGAGGTCAGATCTGTTTTCTGATGCATTCCATTTTTGGTGGTGCGTTTTGTGTCTGGTGTGTTTCGACATCCTTCAATGTGGTCGCCATGCATCACCGGAAGCGAGAGATTATGTGGCACAGAGAATACACCACACCGGATGCAGCAGCCAGGCCGGAAACTGGAGCAACCTCTAAACAAATATAGCCTTGAATTTCTTCATAATGGAATTATTATATACATATATATATATATATGTATATCCTTAAAGATCTAACAATTGATGGACTGCGAAGTGAAACAGATTTAATTTAATTTACTTAGTTTTGTTCGAGCAACCGTCGCTTGCATTTGTGCATTCAACCGGCTCCTTGACACTGGGTGTATCGCCTTGACAACTGCCAATCACACACTCACACACCACAAGCACAACAAATGCCACAAGCCACACATCACACACACACATGCACTGAAACTTTTGCGAGTCTGTTTAAATTAGATGTTATTTGGCGGCCAATAAAGTTGGCTGCTCAAAGTTGCTTCGCACATGTTAAGCAATTTCAGTGTTTACACTGCGCAAAATCAGCATTAACTTAGAAAATATAACTAACCAACAATGTGCTTATATCAACTGACAGGTATGCATATATACATATTTATATATACAGTGTCTCACACCTTATTTGGAACAGTGACTAGCAAAAATTTTAAAGTGCTATAAAGTTTAAACAAGAACATTTAAATCTGGAGACTGGGGCGGTGGAATTATCATGTGGGGGCAGTTCGATCTAAGCCAGGACTGTACTATTCCGTCCTTATGCTTGGGGTCGTTGTCCTGGTAGATCCGGAAAGTACGAGGGATTCCAGCTTCTCGGCACTTTGGAGTAAATTTTCCTTTAGTATATTGAAGTATACATTCCTGTCCATTGTTGTTTCAAAAATCACAAAATTTCCGGCACCGGCTGCCGAGATAGATGCCCATACCAAAACATTTCTTCCGCCGTGCTTGACTGTTGCCTTTAAGTTTTTGGGACTCAGCTCAGTATTGGAGTGTCGCCACACATAATTCCGTCCGTCCGAACCAAAAATGTTTAATTTGTACTCAAATTCAAATATGATTGTGTTCCAGAACTCCAAATCCTTGTCCAAGTGGATTTTGACGAACGTCATCCTTGACCCTATGTTTTTGCTTTTACAAATTTCATTTTCCATTGTTCTCGGGCATTTAAGTCATGGTGGCGCAGAACTTGGAGCACAGTTCCCATACTGGTCTTTTTCCTTATTTCATCCTGCACCTATTGAGTCAGTTTTTGAGCCGATAGCTTAAAATTTCCTCTTGAAATCTTGATGATCCTCGGCTCGTCCTGCTCGGTGAAAATCGGGTTTGGTGCCATTCCGCCTCTGTCCTCTGTCCGATTTTCGTCGACGAAACTCCGAATGATGTAGAATACAGTTAAGGTGTTTAGATTGACCATTTTAGCTATTTTTCGAAATGAATATCCAATTTTGAAGTGTTCCAGGATGAGTTTCCGTTGATCAATGGTAGTCCGTTTGGCTATTGTCCTTGTTGGCAGGTTGCAGCCCAAATGCGGGAAAAAACTAAACTGACTTATAAGGTTGGTCTATTTCTACCGTAAATATCCAACTTTAGGTAAAAAATCCGGGTTTTATGGCACCCAGGTGTCCAGAATGTAACTGTTCCAAATAAGCTGCGATCATAAAATTAGGTACTTTTTTACATAACCCGACCTAGCGGTTGGGGAAATCCCAGTTTATTAGGGTCATATATTAATTTTGGTGGTTAATATATGTACCTGCCATGGGTCTTTGGAATTTTTGAAAAATAATGCATAATGAGTTTATGGCAGGTAATTGAAATTTTTGCTAGACGCTGTTCCAAATAAGGTGTGAGACACTGTATATATTTACTTATTATTAACATAGTTTTTGGCAACTCTTATTCTGGGAATTGGTTTTATTTGAACTCGATCCATTCCAGAAGTTGTGCTCCCTCCGATATCAGACGACAACTTTGGTTTAGTTGTGTTGCAAATGTTGCAAATATTTGTTGTGCTGAAATGTTGCAAGTTTGCACAATTTGTGGTCGTTTTTGTCAATAGCAAACTGATAATTTACTGGCATTCCCTCGCTGGCTGCCTGGCGGCGATTGCCAAAAAACCTTTAAACTCAACAACTACTCCAACCCCACCTCCACCCCCCCCCCCCCCCCACCGCCACTCCTACACTTTCAGATCACCCCTGCAGAACCATGCTCTTGGCCAGTGCTGTGTAGTGTTGCATTGTGCAGTGCTCTATAATTGCCACTTGCCACTTGCCACTGGCAACCTTCACGTTGCGTTTTAATTAGCTCTCCAAATACATTATGTGTCTGCAAACATACATATATATATGTGTGTGTGTATGTGTGTGTGTGTGTATGTGTGTGTGTGTGTGTGTGTGTTAGTGTGACAGTGTGTGTGTCTCTGTTTAAGTGGCTTTCGCTGTTTGCATTGCATTTTCGTGTCCCTGTTGTGGTCGCTGTTGTTCTGTTGTTGTTGTTGTCGTTGTTGTTGTTGTTTGTTGTTGCAAGTGCTGCTTTAGTCAATATTAATGGTTTATTCCGCGCCCAAATTGCATTTATAATCCATGTATTGCAATTAATTACGCATATGCAAACTAACCAATTTCATTGAATTTATTACAATTTGCAACGTCAGCTGGTTGCTTTTAAAATAAGCAAATCGCATTGAAATCTGTTTAATATGTTTTATAAAAATTTCAAATTGAACTGAAACAAGTCAAATTCACAATTGCGAGTTGTGAGTTGCCTTAAAACAAAAAAAAAAAAAAACTGAAATAAGATAAATTTGGAGGAGCTCCCAGAAAGCACGTCTAGACACTTAAAGTGTCCTCGACTGACAATTGAAAGTTTGTGTAGTTGGCACACACACACATCCACACACACACACACACACATCCACACACACACACACACAAACCCGCTGAAAGCAGTTTAAGACAAGCAGGGCGTGGCTAGTGAGGGTGGGGTGGGGTGGGGTGGGTTGGGGTTTTAGACAAGTGTGTTATGCTTTCTAACTTGCTGTATCGCTGTAGGAGACAGACTCACTTGGCATATTCGAATGGGATCTAAGCCAACAACTGACTGAGATATGCAGCAACAACAACAACAACAACAACAACATTCAACAGCAGCAGCAGCAAAAACAAACACAGGAAATTAATTGAATGGGAAATGCAGTTGGTGGTTGGGGGGTTGGGGGGTTGGGGATCGTAAATTGTCTTTTTATATTGTTTTTGGGTGGAGGTCGGGCGTTTGTGGCAAACTCATCACATTATTCTAAGCAACTGCAAATATGCTTGCGTGTGTGTGTGTGTGTGTGTGTGTGTGTGTGTGTGTGTGTGTGTGTGTTTACGTTTGTTTGTTTGTATTTGCGGCTTGCCACAGGCATTTTGATCCACTGCCACAAACAATAATATACTTGACAACATCAGCGTCAACATATTAATAGTTGTATCAACACGAACCACCCAGTCGGACCGTAAGCACTTACTTTTCGCAAATGCCCTCCTGAGATGCCATAAAAAAGAAAGCAATTCATAAAAAAAAATTGGTTTATTTAAAGCGTTTTACGGGAGATCAAGTAAACAACTAACTCTTAACTTTTGCTTGGAGAAAGACACGATTAACGAGCAGAAAAATAGGAGCAAAATTGCAAATTCAAATGTGACTTTTGGGATTACGATTATTTTAATTATCTTTTATTTGTATTGTGGCAATTCCTGTTCACCGTTTTGATTGAGTTGCAAATTCATGGCTTACAAAAAATTGGCTATAATTAACTTGTTTGTCTGCAATTGAACAATATTTACATCGAAGTGAATTTTCTCAAATTGAAGGCAAATTTGAAATGCTGCTTGGTCCAACTGGGTAACTCACAGGGTTCGCACACTTGTTTAGACACCAAAATAGAATGGGCAACAGAAGTTTGGGTGAATTGAGCGTTTTATTTGCTCGAATCATCGGCCAAAGCAAATTGAAAACGCGTCAAAGCGTTATCGATACATAAATAAACCCAAACCAAATCAAAGCACACACTTTCATTTCTATAGATACAGATACAGATACAGATACAGATACAGATACAGATACAGATACAGATACAGATACAGATGAGTGTGTGTATGTGTGTGTGTTTGGTTGCTACAAGATGGAGCCATCTGCCGCAGCCTCAAATAGAAAACTTTAATTGGCAATACACAATTTAATCATAGGACAACTGTGTGCCAACTGTGACATTGTCTTCAATCCACTCACTCGGAATCCAAAAAGTATTCAACTCTTACCTCATCCGCATCCCGCTCCCCCTCAACTTCTGCTGCGTCATGAAATCACAACTAATATTTTCAGCCAAGGACTGCTCGATGACGACATGAGTCAATTTGTTGCAATTTCGCCGAGGGCATTTGACGTGTCTCAGGATGAGAACTGTTTGTCTACAAAATGCTTATCAAATAAAATGTTGAGCAAACTACAATTCAGTTTATAAAACAAAAAAAAAACAAAAACTGTGGAATATTTGAATGAATTAATAACAATCATCTAAATTGTGTGTCCTACGTCTGCAAGGGTATTTAATATGTGATCCAAGAGTTATTTCTGCGTTTGCCATTCACTTGGGAGTAGCCACGCCAAGGGGGGTGTGGGGAGAGCTTATAAGCCATAAAACATTCATGTTGCAAGATTCACTTGGAAAATATAATAGGAAACCTAAAACCTAAATTGCGTTTCACATTTATCGACCTTCTCCTTAAACCTAAAATGTTCAGTCGTTAAAATAACTAGCATATTTTAATAACAATAATAATAATTGATTTAAATTGTATCTAATTCAATATTAAGATATGTTAAAAACTATTTATACAAATTTTTTTATTATTTTTGATGAAATTAAAGCCAATTAAATTAAAGGTGAATTAAACATGACTTGAAGGCAAATTCAAGAAAATGTAATAGTGAAAAGTTGTTTCTTTAAACAATCACAATTAAATCAAGTAATCAATATTTTAAATATTTTAAATTACCAACAAAATATATATCAAAATTGGTGACTGCAGCTTCGAAATTTTTTGCGATATTCATTTATCGATTTTTTAGTCTCGCAGTGAAAGTAGCACCCCAATTGAAGCACTTTGTCTGGTGTGCAACACACACTTGCACCTTCGATATCAGAGTAAAAAACTCATTTTTTTTTTGTAGTATAAAAACTCTTTTTTTTTTTATATAGTTGCTTCAACTACTTATGACTTACGTAAGCAGCTTGGAGTTGTCTGTCCGCCTGGGCGGATTGCAACGTTGTCGTGTTGTGCTTAGTGCATTTTGGATTACAAGATAATCTCAACCCATTAGCATTTGAAAGCTCAACTTGCACTTTGGCCGTTAAGCTTACGTTTCCAGTTTTTCCTCTCTTTCAACAATTTTCCTGCTAGTCATTATTTTGTATATTTACTTCATGATACCCTGCACACAATTCAGATACTAATTCAGTGCGGGAAACTACAATCATCGATCAATACAAAGTTCTATATTTGAAAACAGTAATGAGATTCACAAGCTCAAATTCTAAATAGATTAAAAAATGTTTGTTAAAGACAATCATTGAACCTCTTACAGGGTATATTGTGGTCGAGTCTGTCTTTAATTGCTGGCCATTGGGCGTATTGGCGACCAGTTGAGACAGTTGCTGCCTCGGACTAAATACTTTGTGCATTAGGCCATGCTTTTAGTTGCCCTGCCTACATCCACCCTGTGTTTGCTTACGACTCTCCTGGTTGAGTCTTAAGTGCTGTTGTCTCTTGCCAAGGATGCAGCCCCAGGCAGTCAACGGATTGCATCCTCCCAAGTTGTCAAAGCCCACCTGCTGCTGCTGCTGCTGCTACTGCTGCTGTTGTTATCGTGGTTGTTGTTGCTGTTGCTGCTGTTGTTGCTGTTGTTGCTGTTGCTGCTGTTGTTGCAGTTGTTGCTGTTGCTCCATTTGTGCTGCTGTTGATGTTGCTGTCGATGTTTGCATTGTTTTGTTTAGATTATCTGCCGGTTTCCGCACAGCTGGCGCTGAATGGGCTAAGCGCGAGATTCCCTGTTGCTGTGGTGGCCTATTGTTGGTCGTGTTTACAGAGCTGCTAAGCTGCCAGGCGATAACGTGACAACCCCATCCCCCCCACCCCCCAACCACCACAGCACCCCCTTTGTCTTTGTCCGCTTTGAAATGTTTTCATCTGGCATTGACATGTAAATTTAATAATGCGAAGCAGCAGCAGCAAGTGGCAGCAGCAAGTGGCAGCAGCAAAGGCTGTGCGAGGCACATCTCGCTGTCGACTGGGAAACGTGTCGATTGATAAATTGCAAGAAACTTCGTCAGCAAATTGGCGAAAACAAACTTTACCGATTTGCAACATATATTTATTAATGAGTTTCAACATGTAGCAATCAACAAAAATAATAATAATAATAATAACAATAAATCACGAAGAGAAACAAAACTTGAACTTTTTCCACATACTTAAATTTGCCATGCCACACTCCAAATAACAACAATAACAACAACCAAATATATCCACATTTTTCTAGAATATACTTGTTTTATGCCGAATGTCTGTCTGTCCAGATGAGAGCAACTTTTTTCAATAGTCCACGAAGGGACTGGGAATCGATCAAATCGATAATTGCCAATCGGTCAATGCCACATTTGTAAACCTGCAGTCACAAAACTTGGTTGGCAAACTGCAACAAGCGTCATCGGAAATACGCATCGGAGGTGGCAATAAGAGTCAGCAAGGGTCACCAAGTTTCAAAAGTATTTCATTTTATAAGTCTGATCTGATTTATATCTGATAGTATAAATCCACAGCTATTGTTACATAAATAGCAGAGTATTTAGTAGTCGGTTACTTCCGACTGCAGCGATCAATCTTTTTTTTGTTTGTATTTTCTTTTGCGAAATTTTGTAGAAAATTGTTAGCACGTGTTTTGGAATAATGCTGAGTCCTTGCTGCAGCATCCCTCTATATTTTTTTTGTTTTTGGCTGCTTAATTAAAGCTGCAAAACGAGCCAACACAAAAGACAGCCATAAATGGCAAAAGTCAGTCAATTAGCGGGCAACTTGAGCGCAGCTGTTGTTGCCCATACGCCCCCCCATTGGGACTGTGAGGGACTCAAGAGGAGAGGACAGGACAGGACGGAGCAGGACAGGACGTGGTCAGGACGTCAGGAGCGTGAAGTTTGACGGGAGAGGACAAGTAAGCGATTCGCTGACAGCAGCTGCAGCATGAAGTGCCTGAAGTCTGCTTCGAGAAATGTTAATTACAAAAACCAAATTATGCTTATGCATATTTCAAGCGCTTAATGAATTTGCAACAAAAAAAAAAACCCTTCCACAGGTCTCATCATCATCGTCGTCTTTGTCAGGTTTAGCTTGCCTTGACGCACTGTGCCCTAAACTGGAATCACAGTCGAGCAATCGGCGGGATGATGGAACTAGGGGAGCGCCAAGGAACTCACTCAACTGAGACTCAATTATTGGAGTTGTTGGTTGCACTGCGCCTGTTGCCTGTTGCTGGCCAAAAGTTGTTGTTTTGCTGTTTCTCGAAAATGTAGCTCACTTTTTGGGGTTGTTGCATAAATTTAGTCTACTTATTTAGCTCCATGGAGAGATGCACTCGAATTTGCTTAGCAACACCGCCTAGTTTCGGGAAATACTACAAATTCATGGATATAAATTTGTTTACCCTGAACCCCTTAAAAATGTTAAAGTTAAATTAATAATTTTTAAACATATTTTAATTTCATCATTAACTGCACAGTTTCGCACATATCGATACAAATCGATATCCAATAGCAAAATAAAAATATATTTATTACAATTTAGAATAGCTCCAAACTATCAACAAATGAATTAAAGTATTTTAAATTATTACCAATGAGACAGATAAAATAATATTTGTGGATGCTTCTTTAGCATTCCATTTTTGTCTAAATAATATTTCCAAAAACAAAATAATTTAATATCATTATTAAATAAAATATTGACACATTTTAAATTTAAAATATATATATGTATGTACATATAAATTAGACTAAGACACAAACCTTACTAACCAACACATATTTTCATATTGAATGATTCGAAATCAAAATCAGTATAATTTCGTATCTCCAGCATTTGGCTGATAGTAAATTTCAGAAACTTTTATTTATAATTATTTATTTATTTTATTTTATGTTTTTTTTTTTCGTTATAGTATTTGGCAATACAACTAGAAAAGATGTTTCAATTGTTTTAATTTACATGTTTAACAGATAGTCTATATACAAGTCGAGCACTCTCGACTAGAATATTCTTCCTGTTCGCAACAATTTACGGGCGGAAAAAAATATATGCTTCAAATAATAAGATACCTGAAAATAAAAAAATGCAAGAGGCATATTCTGCTTGCCAGTTGCCACAGGAAACCGTTGGTTCTTGCAACTGCAACCTGATTAGTTTTGTGTGTTAATTTTTGTCTCGCTGCTGGCCACATAAATGTGGGGCATGGCGCCTAGAAACGTGCATAAAAAATGGAAGAGCCAAAAGTCAAGAAGTCGGGACCGAGCAGTCGGCTATGGCCCCAAGTGCTATAAATCTAACGATAATTTGATGAGCGACATTTAACGATGCTTCTGCGACCTTTGCACAAAGGAGCGACCTCCCCCTGACCCTCGCCCCAAGCAGCTCTCCCGCAAGCTGGGGGTCAATGAGCTAATCTTGCAACGGGCAACGTTTCGTTGAAATTAAAGCTGCGAGCTTGCAGGCCGGCTCTTGGACCAATTAAGATGAGGCTAAGTGCCGCACACTGGTCATGTGCCGTTAGTGGGAGTCCAACGACCTCGTCCGCTTTGCAATTGTGTATTGTTGTTTCCCATTTGCAGCTTATTGTGGAGTCCATTGTGGGCCAAACAATGCATTTATCATTGACTCACGTCAGCGTTATGAGGCATGCATTTATCATGTGCCTCGCACGCCTGATTTGCCACAAATTGTGCAACTGCAGAGACTGTAAAAACTGCTGACAAGCGAAGCCAATCAGCGAGGTGCTGCTGCTGGTGCTGCTGCTGGTGCTGCTGCTGGTGCTGGTGGCTGATCCACTGATGAAGATGCACTATATTTCAGATATTTCAGCTGCGCATAAAATTGCATTGAGGCATGCCTCACAATCGAAACCCAAACGAGCAATCGGGCAACCGGGCAACAGCTGCGCTGACGCTACCACATCGTGTGGCATGCGTAAATTGATAAGGCGCGACAGTTGCTTGCACCGAGTTCGATGTGGCACTCAAATACTGGCTCGTCTTGCCGCATCTGAATAGGCAAAGTTTGGACATAAAAAAAACCAGGTCGCAAATTGTAACTGAATAGAAAAATAAATACAAGCAAAAAAATGAAATTAAATATTCATGTTAATGGCATTGATGTGAAGTGTTTATGCGGCGTATACTTGATTTATATTATATATATACTTGATTTATATTATATATATATCATTTTTTTTCGAGCTTGGAATGCAAAGTGCGTTAATCGAAGGATTTGCATCTAATGAATAATAAATCCAGCCAGCCATACGAGAGGCACTCGTGCAGAAGCATTGAGGATTACAACACTCATAAATGTCCCGGCGCACAAAGATACATAGATACATAGATACAAAGATACAAAAGTGATGTCGCACAAGAAGGAAAAAGGAAGTGAAAGCTACGCAGTTCGATGTCAAATTTGCAAGCTAATCGCTGGACAACGTCATTGAAAGTGTCAATAAAGTGACAGGTAAATACTCACTTCAAGTGCTTCTGGCCAATTTACTGTTTGGGTCAACAGCAGATGTAATCGCTGGTAGTATCAACTAGCAGGTGAGTCCTTTAAGGATTTGGATGACGATTAAGGATTCAAATTTGCAACTGAAATTTACGTCGGGAGACAACGGCCTGATTTTAATTCAACGACTGCTCGGAAAACACACACACGGGACAACTGACAACCAGCGACTGGGCGAGAAAAAAGCGAACTGAATCTGAATCTCGAGTTGCCGCCTGATGCTGCACAGCGGCACGATGCTGCCCCTGTGCCACCCGAATCGCACGATGCCAGCCGAACCGAGTCGACTCGACTCGACTCGACTGCTGCAGACTGCTGTTGTCGGGTGCGCCTGCTACTGCCACAAAATGTTTGCCAACAGGCCTGCCACAAAACTCATTCATGTCATTGTAAATTGTGTTACTCGAATCAGATGCGCTTTATCCAATTGCAATTACAAAAGTATTTCATTTAATAGCAGAACAAACAGTCCGAAAACTAATATTACAAATGACAGTAACTGCAACAGTTCAAGTTTGTTGGCCCTTGCTCGGATTTGGCTCTAATGAAAATAACGGTAACATAGTCATAGTCACAGGGTATGGTCACGAGCTCCATCACTTTTCTCTGGCATCTCAACTGTCTGCCTGCAATTTTTGTTGGCCATTTAATAGCCAGTTTTAGCTTTTGAAACTGTTCAAGTTTGTGTGCATTTTTAGCAAATGATAATAAAAAAGTTTTTTATTGTGATTTTTTTTTAACGAATCCCGGCGGGATTCAAAATGTATCTGAGCATATATGTATATAAATATATAAATAATATAATAGTTAAATTATAAAAGAGTCCACCAAACAATAATGAATAAATATTCATCAAATTTGAATTAAGTAAATTTGATTAGCATTTTAGCAAATGAAGAATGTGTAATTAATTTATACATTCAATTCTCGAGATAATATTTAAGTTGCTCCAAGGATTATTGTGTTTGCCATTTTGGCCTTTCTGCCTTTAAAATTGTGGTCAATACTATTACCGAATAGCTCGAAGCGTCCGTTGAAAATTGGTTATTGGTTTTTGTGGGTTGTGTTTTTGCGGCTTACCGACCGGCAAAATGTTGCACTGCACACACATTTAATGTGTGGTTGTGCGTCGAGGTGACCGCTGGTTGGGCTAAGCCCAATTTATACCTGCACCACCCGCCCCATAATAATGGGGCATAATTGAAGTTGCGTGCAGCGTGTGGCGACCTTGGCTTCCTTCGAAGTTTCCATGCGCATGCAACAGGGCGCAACAGGCATTCAACCAGATAAAATTGCTGCCTAATTTGGAACAAAGAAATTTATTGGCAACTTTGGGATGTGGCACATCCAGTGAGATCTCATCGATCTTTTACCATCGCCCATTATTAAACTATCGCTTATTATGGAATACTTTTTAATAAGCAAAATATGTTTTGTCATTTGTTTAAGTAGGTATTTTAAATTTGTTTTTAAGCGTGCAACGCATTGAGGACCCGTCTGCAACACATACAGAATAAATATATATAGTCTTGATCAGCATTACTCGGCCAGTCCACATAGCCATGAACCGTCTGTTCAAGTTGATAGTATTATGTGGATCAGTGCATCCTTAACTTTAAGGCAATCTTGACGAAACTTGGTCGGAGATAAAGATAGATGTCATTAGATCCCAAGATCAAGAACGAACGGTTAACATAGGCACTCTAAGCACAATTATGTAACTCTCTCCAAAATCCATAAAGCTAGACAAATTTGAAATAATGGTGACTCTAAACAAATTAGCTAAGCTTACATTATTTCGCTTTTATTCGCATGACTTTTACAATAATGGAATGAGGAGATCTGTTGAGAAGTCAAATGGTGAAACGAATCGAAGAGAATCTTAAACTGAGAATATCTATAGCAATACATATTATGAAGTAGAACTATTATTATTTTGGCAATAATTCCATTTCCGTTTCAAGACTCGTTATTTGTAGTCCAATTGAATCAAATTTGTGAAGCACTCAAAACTAAAGTTGAACTTTATTGATTGTTTTTTTTTTTTTTCGTTTCTTTTCTAAACAATAGCAAAAAACTATTTCTAAGCAATTTCTGCAATTTTGAAGCAAGTAAACTATTTGATTCTTAACATTTTTTAAATTGAAAACTTAATTGAACACAGAAGCAATATGTATAAAGTAAAATCGAAGCAATTTCGGAATTGATACGTGTTTACTTTTCAAAAGCAAACAGAGCAATGGATTTTGGTTACAGTTTGAGAGCAATTGGCACTCAAACAAATTGGTATGCAATACAAACAGTTTTGAGTGTTTCCTGTCTGCTCTGTTTCTACATGCCACAATATAGGTATGTATGCATATATATGTATATTTATGTATGTATATATGATCGCATTTACTTATTGTTTTTGACCACACGTAGCGCTATTGCCAAAAGAAAAGAAGAGCAGACAAAAAGTTGTATAGCAGAAAAATAACAAAAATAAACATAAAAATAAAGAAGCAACGCAAAAATAAAAGCAAAAACAAGTTTTAATTGGCGGCTCAAGTGGCGTTCAACAGTTTCGCCAACTTTTCTGTGACTTTCTTTCCGCAATGAGTGTAAAAAAAAAACAAAAAAAAAAAACAAAAAAAAAAAAACAAAAACAAAAAAAACAAACGACACCCACAGCCACAGTTAGCATACAAATGTGAACAATTCGAGGGCTCATCATTGCGTTGCCAAGATCTGTTGCCCATGTTCCACGTTCCCCCACTTTTTGGCCCGATGTCCAACAATCGAGCAATTGATTATGTGGAAAACTACCAAATTCAGATTTGCATTGCGCTTATGCAAAGCGACCGAAAGGAAAACAAAAGAAGTGCACTAATTATGTGTTGCATGTGGAAGAGGCAACAACCGCTAAAGCAATTAAACATTTTATGAGCAAATATTTATAATCATTTTTTTTTGTATAAGCGTTGTCGCTGCCCATGCCCCATAACTGGGGCAAGTCTGGCCCACGAGAAACGGGTAACACAACACCGAACGAGCAGGTTGTAGAAATATACATACACAAAAATAATAATTAAATAATTTGAACTGCCCGGCAGCAACAATAACAATAACAATAACAATAACAATAACAACAACAACAACGGCCAACACAACAGTAGCAGCAACTGAAAATTATATAATATTGCCCGATTATGACTTTTTCCGTCTGTATTTGTTATTGTTTTCCCCTCTGTCCCCTTACTTCATTCTCTCTGGTTGGTTTTTTTTTTGTTTTTTGTGGTTTCTATTCGATTTTCACAGCGGGAACAAGATTGCAACATTTGCCTGAGCCGTGTCCGACAACGTTAACTGATGTGAAAATTCAAAATATTGGCTATCTGCGTCGCGTGGGCGTGAGAGGCAAAAATGACGCGAACATTTTCAGCCAAAAATTGCGTAAATAATTAATAGCCCAATCTGTAAATTATTTTTCACTTAAGCGAGCAGAGGTTCAAAATTCGAAATCTCGTTTTGAGTTTCATATTCAGTTAAATATTGCAATAGACTGTTGTCAACATCTCCGACTTTCTCAGACTCATAACAATAAATGCAGCATTGCTTAATAAAAGTTATATTCATTGCAATGTCCCTCGTTTTTTACAGCCAATTATTAAATATTTTAAGTTTGAAATTGGTTAACTTTTAAATTATTCAAACATCCAACTGACTTTTTATAGGACAGAGTTGCCATATGGTTTTTATTTGGAAATGTGTTTATCCAATTGCCGCTGCAGTCCAGAAAATAGTGCTAAAGGACAATCTAATTGGAACACTGCTTGAACTGCTTCAAATTAAATACATTTATTTGTATTCTATTCATTTTTTTTTTTGGGAAATATTTACGATTTGCACATTGCCATAATAATTGCATTAATGCTTTTATATGCATAAGTCATATGTTTTATGTCGAAATTAAATAGTACTTTTCACAAAAGTTAAATGCATATTTCTGCACACCTGCTGCACTGGAGAAAGCAGTTCAATGGCCGCAGTATAAGCACTGCTTTGCACATCATTTGCCTTTCACAGAGTTCCCTAAATGTTTAACTTGATAAAATACATTAAATTCGCTTCTCAAATTTGTTTATTGATTAGAAATAACATAAGTTATTGCCAAAATGTTATACATACACATATATAGCTTACATCCCTTTCTGGTGGATGCTTGGGCTCCGTCGCATTCATGCCACGGCCTCTGTGGCAGCAACTGAGCAACAATAAGGACTGCGACGTTTTCGTCCACCTGACGACGTGCTTCTTATTGACTACGCTGTCTAGTCAATAAGGAGCAAGCACGTCGTCAGGTGGACGAAAACGTCTACAACTATCATTATCAGAGCAAGGGTGCCAGCTATGCAACCCTGTTGCATCAACTGAAAAACGATCACAATCTTCTCAATCCTCTGTTGCGAGAATCCACACCCTATTTAGCTCAACTAACCACCAGGCAGTACAGGATTGTCAGATAGTTCAAGGTACGGCAACCATTGCACTACTGATTGCAATGTTGTAATTGTAGAGGCGACGCGACTGCCACCGCATGTTGAGCGCGACATCGAGCGACTGACTGACTACGTTGAGCACATCATAAGCACCAATATTGTATCAAAGACATTCCGGATGCTGTATGGAATAGGGAGTTAATCACTGATGTGTTTAACACACTGCCACATTGCCATTGCCACAAAAAATGTATACTTTAATCTTGAAAAATTATGCTTTGATTTATATGTTATCTGCTCTTCGAGAGCGCGCAGACACTTCAAGGAGCCGCGAATGGTATGCGACAAACTGCAATTGTCTTAACCAGACCAAAAACACACAATTGACTAATTATGAGGAAAGGCACGCAGCTGCAACAGCACCGTTTGGCACTTGAATTGCACCTTTAAGACCTGCTAGATGCGTGCGGCCATCAATCGCTTCCAGTGACTCAGCCAATCGCTGATCAGGGCAAAACAGTTGGCAGAGAAGCTAAAGTCGATCAAAATGATAGCTATTCTGGCGCTTTTGATCGCAATCAACAATTTCAAGCTGGACAATTATTGTTTGCGTCATTTGGATGCCAGTCTACGTAAGGTGCGCAGGCGCAAGGATCGCCAAACAGTGCCATCCACCGATTCGAGTGACAACCATTCGGGTTACGGCATCCGATGAATCTTCCTCGCGCAAAGGTCAAGAACGGCGTCATGAACTGCTTGCACAAATTATGAACTGCTTGACAGCAGTGGCAACTGCACTGCAGCAGTTGCTCTGCAAACAGCTGGAACAGCTGCAGCTGCTGCTGCTGCTGCTGCTGATCTCACAGCTGCTCAAAGTTGAAAGTTTCTTTTACTGTTTGCTTTTTGCTTTTATGCTTTTCTTTTGCTTACTGTTTTATTGGTTGTTGGCTTTTGTTTGTCTATGATAGCAATAAATAAGTATTAATTAACAGGCATTTAGCATTAACAATTCAATAACAATTACAATAAATTAACAATCAGCTGATTACGCTCCGATACTTAAATGCGCAGTCGCTGATGCAGGCGGCTACGTCGCTGCTGCTGCAGGTATTGCTGTTGCTGTTGCTGTTGCTGCTGCTGTTGCTGCTGCTGTTGCTGCTGCTGTTGCTGCTGCTGTTGCTCCTGTTGCCGTTGGTTAACCCCAACACCATTAGCATTGTCATCAACAGCTTCGCGGCTCGGCTCATTGAAAATTATGATGGTGTTGTTATTATTGTTGTTGTTGTTGCTGCTGCTGCTGCTGTAGTTGCTGCTGTTGCTGTTATTGCTGAGGGGCTCAGCAGCACTTTCATTGCTATTAGCAGGTGACGCCCCCTGGGCCAGCTGCACATCGTCATCGTCTATATTATCTTCTGCTGCACCATCATCCTCACCATCGTCATCATTATCATCACCATCGTCATCTTCATCACCATCATCATCATCATCATCAGTAGCATCTGTTTGCTTCGTTTCATCTTCCTGCTCCTCCTCCACCTTTGTTTCTGCCTCTGTCTCTGTCTCAGTGTCATCGTCTTCTCCTCCTACATCTCCTGCTTCTCCTCCTGCTTCTTCTGCTTCTTCAGCTTCTTCTTCTGCATCGTCATCCACATTCACTTCATTGTAACTATCGTCTGCCATTTGAGCAATTTCAGCTACTGCTGTTGCTGTTGCTGTTGTTGTTGGTGATGTTGTTGGTTTTGTTGTTGCTTCTTTCACCTTTTGATCTTGCCCCATCACCTCCACAACCTTCTCCTGCTGCTGCTCCTCTAACTTCGCTGTTGTTGTTGTTTCTGTTGCTGCTGCTGGCACCTCGTTGGCTTGTATTGAATTGGTAATTGTTTCAATTACTTCGTTTTGCTTCAGGTCGCTCTCGCCAAGTTTGTCATCAGCCGCCGACTCCTCCTTCTCCTCCTCCTGCTCCTCCTCCCCCCTCACTTGCTGCTGCACCTCCGCATTGTCATCATCATCATCGCCATCGCCATCGCCAGCATCAGTCGTTGACTCTACCAGGTCTTCGTCTCCTGCCATAAGCATTTCACTTTCAATTTGCAATGGTTCCGAATCGGTTTCGGATTCAGCTGTCTCTGTTTTTGGTAGCTCTGTAATCTGGTCTTCGAGCTGCTGTTGCTCCTCCTCCTGCTGTTCTGCGTCCAGCATCTCAGCGTAGTCATACTCGAGCGTATCCCTATCATCCTCATCGGCCTGAGGATTGCTGGCGGGAGGGATCACGGGCTGACCATTCTTATCAACGTACTGGACGCCATCGAGACCCATGCGCATGCACTGAAAGTGCATCTCGAAGAGATCGGTGGTCGCCAGTCGCACCACAAAGTCCATGCACATGTTCAGATTGTTGCCCACCATCGTCACATCGGTCAGCTGGACGCACATGGCCATCGGGACACCCATCATGACGGGTATGCAGAAGGGCGCTGGATTTCGCACCGAGATCCCATATTTGGCCGATTGGCGCTCATTTAGATACACCTGCAGCTGTGCCTCCTCCAGTTGTGGCACGAATGTGATATTGGCGCAAACTGCAAAGACAGTCGTAATTAGATAAAGAAATCACACAAGTTATACAGAGAAAGAGAGAGAGACGCACAGAGAAAGAAAGAGAGAGAGAGAGAGAGAGAGAGTATTGTGAATGAAAGTTGCGGGTGGAAGTTGCAAGTTGAATTGGGAATTGGAATCCCAGCCAACGAACAACAACTTGATGCGTCAAACATGCAAAAAACGCCAGCGATTTGTGGCATTTTGATTGGCAAATGCAACTATGTCATGGAAGACGAACAACAATTTGTTGTTGCCAGTGCTGTTGTCTGCCTGTCATTGCAACAATTGCTGCCAAACAACGAACAACAAATTTCGACATATTAATCACCCCAACTGAACAACTGAACAACTAAACAACTGAACAACTGGAGTAGTAGTTCAGTGTGTGCAGAGAAACAATTTCGATTTCGATTCCAATTCCGATTGCAATTACAATTGGAAGTGGTTATCAGTTCCATTGACACTTGGCAGTAACACCTGGAGCTGCATGGAAATAAAAAAAATACCCCCAGTTGTCATCTTTAGATTATCCAAATTATCGAAACATATTTGTTGATAGTCGAATCGCATAAATATCAAATATGATTCAACTATCTGTTTTAAGTAGGCATATCTGAATAAGTATATGTATGTGTTCTATTTGGACGTGGTTAACAAGGAAACGGTTAATTACCTTTCTGATCGAACTTGTACTGATCGACTTTGAGGCCAGCACAGCAGCCGCAGACTTTGGCGCGACACTCGCACGGCTGTCCGAATGTGGACCAAATGGAGCCCTTCTCCGAGTATTTGGCGCTGGCCAAGTTGCGTCCACGCGACACGCTCACCGTCGGTGGCAGATAGGGCGTGTGCGACTGCAGCTCGTAGAAGATGAGGCCATTGCTGTAGCTGCGTGCCACAGCCACCGATGCGGCGCAGGCGCAAACGGCAAGCGCCAACAGCGCAGCTGGGGACACCATTATTTATGTGTAGCAATTCGCAAAATGCACCCGGGCAAAATCCTTTATAGTTAACACGCACACAAAATCACAAAAAAAAAAAAAAAAAAACAAAAATAAAACAAAAAACAAAAACAAAAAAACAAAAATAAATAAATAAATGTTGGCGCTTATTTGATTCACTTGTTTTATTCAGCGTCGGTCTTTAAGTGTTTAACGGATTGTCTTTTGTCGCACCACTTTTGCCAACCGCCAGCGAGCGATGAGAATTATATATTAAAACGCTGAGCGCGTCGAGCGTTTGCTTAAAAATGAAATGGAAACCGCCAGCGGAGCAGCGGCAGCGGCAGCAGCAGCAGCAACAGCAGCAGCAGCAGCAACAGCAGCAGCGCCAACAGCAGCAGCAGCAGCAAAGCGACATCAACGTAAGCAGCGACAGCAACAAAAACAACAACACAAAAAGCAACACAAACAGTTGCTGCTGTTTATTTATTTTTTCTATAATTTTATTTATTTAATAAATATTTGATATAAAAACAAATAAATTATCATCTATAAAAATTGATTTACAATACGAAAAACCAAAACAGGACTTGTTGACAGGCTAAATAAATAATAATAATTCGTGTAAGTAAATTTATTATTATTTATTATTTATTATTAAATGCAATTTTAGTCGAGAAGCTCATTTTTAAATAATTTTGAAAACATAACAATAATTTGTCAAGCAAAGCTTCGTCTCTAGTAATGGTAAGAATCGCTTATCAAAAAACTGTTGACAGTTTTAATTTTAATTTAATTTATTGTAATTTAATTTATTGTAATTTAATTTATTTATTTTTAAGGGTCAAATTGCTTTTGTTTTACTTTCGAAATCAGAGAGAGCATTTGCTGAACGACTTTAAAAGCCGCATTTGTTGCTTGTTATCAGCGAGCTGCAATCGTTAAAAGTCGCTGCCAACGTTGACGTTGACGTTGACGTTGACTGCGCTGTCGACAGCGCAGCTGTTGTTTTTTTTTTGGCTCTTGGCTTTTTTCGTTTGTCTTTTTTTTTGTGTATTTTTTTTTTATAGTTATTTGTTTGTCTTCTCGGCTGCTGTTGCCATTGCTATTGCTATTGCCATTGCTGTTAACTGTTGCTGCTTGACTTTGTTGCTTGTTGCTTGTTGCGTGTGCCGCGTTGGGTCGGTTGACAGTGACAAGAAAATTGCGCCGGTCGTGACTCGATGGGAAAGCCAAAAAAAAAAAAATGTGGCTGCCACTTCAACCTCTGCTGCTGCTGCTGCTGCTGCTGTTGATGTTGCCACATTGTTGTATGCTGCTGTTATGCAAAAGCATAGCACTTGGGTTAGGTCAGGCCGCTTACGGGTTCTGCACAGCAAACTCCCACCTAACCGAAAATCCGAAAAACCAAAAAAAAAAAATGAAAAAAACTCAAATAACTCTTGGCCGGTAAAAGCGGGTGATTTGTGAGCAAGCGTTGACCGTTTTGTGTTGCTGATTTATCAATGGAAAGCAGAGCCATTGTTTCGTGGCTATTTTTGCCAGCCGGCCAGCCGGCCAGCCAGACAGACTGTTGGCCAGACGACCAAGAAAGGGTCTTCAAATGCAATCGCATTAAGCGCAACTCGCGCGATTGCATAACAAGTCTGTCTCGGCAACAAGCCCCACCCCTACCCCACCTCCAGCGCCCAGCTCCCACCTTTTACCCTATCGAACAGCTACACGTAGCGAAATTGCATAGTATAATCAACATCAATCAGTAACATCGATAAAATTTTTGTGAATATTATTTAAATTACAACAACTAATAATTCCGAACAAAATAATAATAATAATAACAATAATAATATTATTATTATTATTAAGTTGGGGGTGTGTGCAATGTGACCTGATAGATCTATTGTGCACCCTTCTGGGCTTAAAGCTCCTCCATCAACCCAAGCTGCTGCACAAATGCTAGAATCTTTATTGGGTTGAGGACTACTATGTCATTGTTTTTCATGACATGCATCCCTAGGATGTTGATGGATGGAAGAGATCCTTGCTAAGGCTACTCACTCTGCTAGGATGTGCATTGAGGATTCCTCCTCACATTCACAGAACCTGCAGAGTCCGCTACTAATTATACCTAGCTTGGCTAGGTGACTTTTTAGTCTACAGTGTCCCGTTAGTAGACCGGTGAGTATTCTAAGATTATTTTTACTCATAATTATCAGCTGCTTAAATCGCTTCTGATTATAGCCACCCAAAAGACATTTGGCTTGTCGGAGTCCTGGTGCCTCTGCTTACCTCCGCTGTCTCCTCTAATATCAATAATAATAATAAAAACAATATTAATAAGAAATAAATGGTTTACTCAAGTAGCAGACTTTCAAGCACTTTCGGATTGCGTAAGTTTTTCTCTCCGTGTACGAGCAATCTTGTAAAGCGTCTCGTCGAGTCGACGCTTTAAATTGAAATTGTCAACGTTACCAAGCGATGGGACAATTAACGCTAATTCAACTCCGTCATCGTCAGACGCTGCGCCTGCGCCAATTGCTTGGTATTTGTGGTATCTGGTTGTAGTAGGAGGGGAGGGTGGGTATCAGCCATTGGTGCAATGCACCCGTTTATGTAATGAGCATGTTGCTGTTGCACATTGTCATAGAGAGACCCGCCGCATTATTATCCATTATTCATTCAGTATTCGTTACTGATACTATCAGTTTTGAATGTGGCCCCTTTTCTTACACCAGATTCGTCTCAGTGTTATGGGGCGTCATTAGCCACAACGTGCCAACAATCGAGCAGGTGAATTGCGGGACAGTTGGTCCCTCAATTGGGTCAAGTGATGAACGCGTTACGCAGTCGAGAGCCGCTTAAAGGCACTTGCAGTCCCCAAACGATTTACAGCTTATTATAAATGATACTTGGTCGACTTGCTTTTGTTTTTCCATTTTCTATTTTCATTTTTTTCTTGGTTTTTTTTTTTGTTGGGTTTTGGCTTACACACTTATCAAATACAACACAAAATATAATGGGTTTAAGCTGTATGCGAGCAATCAACTTAAATGTTGATTTATTACGAAGACGCTTAAGAACCCGTTTTCCCATTTGCAGCTGCTACGCGGATATGTGTAAGTGCAACATTTGGTTGAATTGTGGTCATTTTTGTTGTCGCCACTTAAACGGACTTGCAATCAATTCTGGCCAAGTCGATAGGACTCATTAATGCACAGCCGATTGATATTGAATGCAATAACTCTAAATAAGCGAAATAATTTTGCTGCAATTTTGTGCACTTAAATCTATTTAAAATTTAGAGTCTAAGTCAATATTAGCATTTTTGTGTAATTTCGTTTGGGCCTATTTTTGTTATTGCCGGGCTTTCAATTTTGGCGGTTAGACAAGGAAGAACTTTACTCAATGTATTCTTTATTTGGGGTATCGAGCGCAGTATCGATATCCCTGTTATTAACATTAGTAATCGGAATGTTGTATTGATATTTAACATATTTTAAACACTTATTAACGGATTTAATGACAAATAATCCGCTAAACTAAGACAGATTGTTTTAATTGTTATTGTGGCATAGTTTTTTTTTTTTACAAAAAGTTTTAATTAAATGTGAACATAATTCTTTTACAGAAGAAATTACTTATTATTGTGAATCAAGTAATCAGGTTTTGTGGCCAACACATATTTATCGATCACTAAACGCAGTTACGGGTAAAAATAGAGGCGGCGGATATGGGCGTGTTCCCGATATATATATTATATTTATAAGTATGTCACATCAAGTTACCAATAACAAATTTTGATAACGCCATCCTTAAAATTGTGGTGGATATGTGGGCTTATCGACTTGCATATATCGATATTATCGCTTTCTAGTCGCGAAGTCAAATCTTGTACCTTTGGTAACAGAGTACAACAATAAATCCCATGACACGAGTAGTTGTAAATACATACAGTGGCGTCAAGCTTATTTCAGATGGTGTCTAGCAAAAATTTTTATTGCCTGCCATAAAATAATTATACATTATTTTTCAAAAATTCCAAAGACCCATGGCAGGTACATGTATTGACCACCGAAATGAATATATGACCCTAATAAACTGGGATTTCCCCACCCGTTAGGTCGGGTTATGTAAAAAAGTACCGCTATTTAAGATGAAAGGTTATTTCGGATGGTTACATTATGGACACCTGGGTGCCATAAAACCCGGATTTTTCTACCTAAAGTTGAATTTTTTCAGTATAAATAGACCAATCCTTCGTAGTCAAATTAGTTATATCCTGCATCTCGGGTGCAATAAGCCAACAAGGACCATGGGCAAATTGACTACCATTGAGCAACGGGAACTCGTCCTGGAACACTCAAAAATCGGATATCCATATCGCCAAATAGCTAAAATGGTCAATATAAACACCTCAACTGTATTCTACATCATTTGGAGTTTCGTCGACGAAAATTGGACAGAGGACAAGGGCGGAATGGCACCAAACACGATTTTCACCGAGCAGGACTAGCCAAGGATCATCAAGAAAATAAGGCGAAATCTTAAGCTATCGGCTCAAAAACTGACTCAATAGATGCAGGATGAAATAAGGAAAAAGTTCAGTATGGGAACTGTGCTCCAAGTTCTGCGCAACCATGACTTGAAGGCCCAAGTACCACGGAAAGAGCAATTTATATAAGCAAAAAATACAAGGTATAGGATGACGTTCGCCAAAATCCACTTGGGCAAGGATTTGGAGTTCTGGAACACAGTCATATTTGAATATGAGTCCAAATTCAACATTTTTTGTCAGGTCGGATGGAATTATATGTGGCGACACTCCAATACTGAGCTGAGTCCCAAAAACTTAAGGGCAATAGTCAAGCATGTCGGAGGAAGTGTCATGGTTTGGGCCTGTATTTCGGCAGCCGGTGGCGGAAATTTTGTGATTTTTGGAACAACAATGGATACGAATGTGTACTTCAATATGCTAAAAGAAAATTTACTCCAAAGTGCCGCGAAGCTCGAATCCGACGTACTTTCCGGATCTACCAGGACAAAAACCCCAATCATAAAGCGGGAATAGTACAGTCCTGGCTAAGATCGAACTGCCCCCGCATGATATTTTCACCGGTCCAGTCTTCAGATTTAAATGTTATTGAAAATTTGTGGGGTCTGCTGGAAAATAACATCCGGAATCACACCATATCCAGCAAACAGGATCTCCATAATGCTCTGCTGGAGGAGTGGAGCAAGATCAGTCCAGAAACTACCCGGAAGCTGGTATCTTCCATGAAAAATAGGTTAAGCGAAGTTGTTAAGGCTAAAGGATATCATACTAAGTATTAACATCCTTATTTAAGTTTTTATACCCCAAATATGTAACTTTTTTTATGACCATCCGAATTAAGCTTTCATATGTATTTTGGATATGTTTTCAATTTTTGACTAATGTTAGTTAATTAATTAATGTTTTAATAAAAACTAAAGTTCCTTTTTCAAATGTGATATAACATTAAACAAATTGGCATTTAAACATTTTGCGTTTTTTTCCTTGTTTAAACTTTATAGTACTTTAAAATTTTTGCTAGACAGCATCTGAAATAAGCTTGACGCCACTGTATATGTATGTAACGAACTACGAACAACCACAATGAGCACCACTGAGCTTGTTGTCCGCATAAATCTGTGGCATTTTGTAAACGCTTCCTTGAGCCATGCAGCTATGCCACATAAATCAACATTGAAATCCACACAGGCAACTCCAACTCCAAAATAAAAATATGACACGACGGATCGCATTGGAGCGTTGGCTGTTACAGTTTGTTTAGTGGCATGCAACTGGTTTGCGCCTGTCCAGCAACTGGTTCACGCCAAAAACAGAAAAAAGCACTAACTCCAAGCCGGGCACTTGGCCTTTAAGACCAAACCATTTTATTGTAAACAACAACTAATGCCTCTGGTGCTGGGTAGTTGACTATGCGATACCCTGTTTCATTTCATACCCTTAAATATCAAGATTTAAAGAAGAATCTCCCCCTAAACACACTTGACTTATTTTTTCTTTATTAATTTATTTTATATTATTCTATTTATTTATATTATTTACTTCCAAGTATCGATAAGAAGATGACCGATAGCAGTGAAATCGATGATTCCTTGTAAAAATATGTTGAGCTGAGTTTTTTTTTTTTTGTTAATTCCAACAGGGTATTGAAAAGCTGGATGCCGCTGATGATGATGTGGCATTGCCTAGTGGCGCATATGGGTGCGAGAGTTGTGCGTGGATTAGAGTGACCATTTGGCACTGCTGACAACCAGTTCACCCGCTGCGTTGTGCGTGAACTTCCGTTTTCCGGTGCCGGCCCAGAGCCAGACAACTGGAAACTGGATCATGAAACTGTCCAACTTAGTGCTATATAAAAATGCGTGCGGTCTTCAAGCGGAGCAACACACGTGATTCAACCAGCAGAATGTCAACGACAACTCGGCTACTCGGGCTGCTGCTTCTGCTCCTGCTCTCCAGCGTTGCCATCGAGTCCCAGCAGCTGGTCTATGCACGTGACCAGCGCTCGCTGTATGGGCCCCCAGCATTGGGCTGGAACACCATAAGTGGCTTCTCTCCGCTTGGGCTCGGTCACATGACCAAGGATGAGCTGCTGACGCTGCTGGAGGCCTGGCAGGAAGTCGAAGGCGATGCAAAGCCGCCAGCAGTGGAACCAGCACCAAGGCCACCAAAGCCACCAGCGCCACCCCCACGCCCAAGACCACCACCGCCAATACCGCGACCACCAGCACCACCACCAGCGCCGCCAGCACCACAGCCACCAATTACCGCACCGGAGCCCGGTGCACCGGTTAACGTTCGCCTACCCGCTTTTGTGCCCATCCAACTTTCGGCAATGTTCACGCCACCTCAGACAGCTGCAGCTGGAGCTGGTGCAGGAACACAAGCATCAGATACTGTAGATGGGGATACTGCTGACCTGGACATGGTTGCCCAGTCCGATGATAATGCCTCGCCGCGCATATTCCGCTTCATGCGACCGCCAACGGCAGCCGTTCAGCCGCGAGTTCGTGCCGCACAGCAGCCACAAGTGGTGCGCAACACGCTTGAAAGTGTCGACGCCGGCATTGCACCACTTGCCAGTCTTGTGCAGGCCAAGTCTAGAGTCAATCCTCCTCTGGTTGTGCCTCAAAGGTCACCAGTTCGACCCAGGTAAAAACATATTCACTAACAAACAGTTTTTGCGCTCAAACTCAATCCAATTTCTGTCTGCATCCTTTAAGATTTGTGCTGCCTCCGATGCCTTACATGGCCAATGCGCCAGGACCTCTCGAGCTGGTGCCCTCATCCCAGATCATTGGTGATTGGCGGGAGTAAACCAAAGTCTATAAGAATATCTTATTGTTATATTTTTTGTTGTTGAAATAGTCGGATAAATGTATATTGAATAAATATACATCTATCAGACTTGTTTTATTTTACTGCCCAGTTAAGCAAGTGTAAAGAAGATTAATTGTGAATTTTCAAAACAAATTTGTAATATTATATATACATATATAATGCTTTGTTACTAAAAAAATTGAGCGAGATATAGATACATATAGATATATATCTTTATTGTAGTAATAGTAGATCTGTCACATCTTAGTATTTACGGACCACAAATGAAGCGGCCTTGCCGAAAGGCACCGAAATTTCTGTTGCACCGTCGCAATCCAGTGAAATTCCCGCGGAGCCCTCGCCATCCGTTGTTATTGACGTGGAAACCTTGGTAGTATTAGTAGTATTATTTGGCTGTTCACCATCTTCATTGACGACATTCCCTTCTATATTCTCGGAATTTGAAGCCATTTCCAATAAATACTGCAGAAAACGGGGTAAAAGAATTCAAATTGTATGTTTTAAACAGCTCACAAACAATACAAATATGTCAGAGCAATAAAAGTGTTGCCACACTATTATTTGTTGAAATGTGACAGTTTTGAGTGATTAGCTGTTAATGTCATCAACTTATCCCTACTTAAAATAATTCTGTTAACTCTTACACATACATATATGTAAGCACAATATTGTAATCGGAGAAATCGGAGATTCTAAATTAGGTATTTGAAAGGCTTTTTGTTTTGGTCGCAAATAAAGTTGTTAATTAAATAGTTTAAACACCGCCCAGATCTGAAGTTTCATAAACGATGTATGCATCGAACATTTTTAATTAGGTAAGTTAATGTATAGGTGGCGCTTCACTTGTTATAACATATGTATATATATATATATATATATATGTATATATATAATTTGTATAATTTTTGTATACCAATAGGTTGTGAGCAATTTGAATGCGGATGAAAGCTCTTCTTTCTAGTTGTCAATCAACAAATATAATTATTATTATTGTAATATAAAGTTAAAACACAAATGAAGCTTTTCACTTTGAAAAGGTTTGTGCATTGGAGTGTGGAAAAGGTTTGTGCATTGGAATGTGGAAATGGTTTGTGCATTGGAATGTGATTTACAGTCAAGCTTAAAGCTGTATAAAAAAGCTTCGGGATCAAGCTTTAGCCAAAGCTGCTGGTAGAGCTTTAAGGGCTTTTACTGTTGCGTCGCTGTAAGTTGTCGGTCGTATAGCAACTTGTTGTTAACGGGATGCTTGTGCTTGTGCCTGTGGAGGCTGAAGGCGAGTTTGTTGCAAATTCAAATTCATTCGTCAACAGACTCTCGTGCGATTCGGTTCAGCAACAGTCTCATCCAGGCGGCAGCAGCGCAAGCAACAGCATCAGTGACAGACACACAGACAGACAGACAGTGAATGCGATTTGAGCGTCGTCAAGCGGCATATGAGAACAACGCGCTCGTAGCGCGTACGCATAACGGTTAAAATTTTAAAAATAATAAGTGTGTGGCGTTGTCGTGTGTGTTTTGATTGTTTTGTTGTTTTTTTCTTCATATTTTTTTCGCTGTGCCAAAAAGCCAAAGTTGTTTTGCATTTCACTTGGCAATTGTACCGAGCAAATTGACCAAGACGAAAGTCGAAAGTTTTGAAATCCACATTTCTTGGAACGGGCAGAACCCATCAATCTTCGTCTGGTGCCCAGAATTCTTGGGCCTTGTAACATTCTACTAGCTACCTGGGATTAGCTGTGACGCATAATCCGCAAATAGCTACAACAGCAATAGCAACAGCAGCAAACAACAAAACCAGCAACAAAAGGTAAAAAAAGGTGAGTATAAGGACGAAATTTGACTTTTAATCTGAATGGCTAAAACTCAATTATTACAATTAAAATTTTCAATTTAAGTGTGTTTGTGCTTTATAAAATCTAAAAAGTTAGTTAGTGCATTATTAAAAAAATAAATTTTACAAAAAAAAAAAAAATCCTAAAAAAATGATAAGAATCTAATGAAGCATTTGCTCATTATTATAATTTACTATTGAATTTTTTAAAGTATTTTTCAAAATTATTTTTAAGGAGTATGCATTTTTTCACAATATATTTAAAATAACTGTAGCTCTTAAATTGCGGGAGATACAGGCATTTATCGTTTTTTTTTGGGAGGGAGTGGGCGTGGTCCAAATTTTTTTTCCACATTTATGAAGGTTGTTACTAGCAATATACCTTTAAAATTTGGTGACTTAAGTTTTCAAATTGCGTGAGATATATGGGGTTATCGATTTACACCAACAGGTGTATCGGTTCAGGTAGGTGGAGTGGGCTTGGCCATCCAATTTTTTTATCGATCTTTGGGGAAGTTACCAGTAACATACCTGCAAAATTTTGCGACTCTAGCTTGCAAATTACGGCAGATATGCGCATTTTAAATTTCTAGGGACGCAGTTCCTGGGGGCGGCGGATGTGGGCGTGGTCCAAAAATTGGTATGCCAATATTTGGAGGAGGTTACTAGCAAATTACCTTCCAAGTTTGGTTACTCTATCTTTAAAATGTTCGGAGATATACGGAGTTATCGATTTACAATCGGAATTGTCGATTATAGGCGCAGGTGTGGGCGCGGCATTTGTTATCGGTTCTTAAAGGCGACTACCAGTAATATACCTACCAAATTTGAAGTTCTCTACTCAAAAAATGCGGAAGATATAGCCATTTGAAAATTTTAGGGGCGGGGTGATGGAGGCGTCGGAGGTGGGCGTGGCACATGCCAATCTTTCAAGGACCTCGCCAACAACCTATCAACCAAAATTGGTGACTGTATTCATTAAATTGTAAGAGATATGTGGACTTATCGATTTGCTAAAATCGAATTTATCAATTTTCTAGCTCCCTGGTGGACGTAGGTCCAAACTCAAGACACTTTAACTTTTGAGGGTACTTTCCATTATACGTTCCAAGTTTCAAGTCTCTATCTCTAAGGGTGTCGGAGGAACGCGCGTTCATACGGACGGACAGACAGCATGACGGACATTGCACAAAACCAATATACTATTATACCTTTTTGGTATAATAGTATAAAAATAAAAATATATATATCCAAATATAAGTATATTTTGCTGTGTAGGTTTCCAATTCATTAACTTTTCAGAAATGTCAACAGAGACATACGGCATCTATGAGTATAACTCTAACTGTAACTGTAACTGTAACTGCAACTGTAACTGTAAATGTTGGAGTCTAACTGTCGTTTGCCCAAACAATTTTCAACCAATTTTACTTAATTGCCTTCGCAGATAATAAATCATTTTCTTTTCCCGTGCTCCCTGGACTGGTTCACCCACTGGTTCACCCACTCGGCTCAAGCACTGGGCACAATGAGTGATGAGAATGTTGGGTGAGGGGCAGGAGCAGGGGCAGGGGTAAGGGTATCGGTAGAGGCAGAGGCAGCTACCAGAATTAGACCTTAGATGGCCTTAGATGCTGGTTGCTCCTTTCATTTTTATATTTTTGTGCGACGTTATCTGTTTTTTGCTAATTAACTTGGCTGCTTGTCACCGCTCTCTTAGAGGAAAACGCACAGAGACAGACAAAGAGAGAGAGAGAGAGAGAGAGGTAATATAGAAGAGAGTGATAGAGAATGGTAAATATATACAGAAAGACACAGCAAGGGAGGGAAAGGGAGAGTTTGAGGGAAAAGTTGAGCGCTACATTTTGATTTCGAAAATCTCATTAAAATGTTCGACAGGCGTTCCCTTTGTCCCGCCTAAGCCCCGAGAACCCCTTTATATATTCTTCAATACAAACAAGCAAAAAAAAAAAAAAAAATAAATAAATAAGGTGAAAAAATGTCAAATGCCAACGAGAATTACTTAGAGGCAGTGGGCGGTGCTGCCATGTAATATTTATTGTAGTTAAATTTTGGGTGAACTTCCAAGCGCAAAGAGTTTGCCACTTAGCCAAATAGTCATTTAAGCCCTTACTAGCCCAACAGGCAACGCCAGTCGGCAGTAAGTCATCAAATTTAACCAGAATTTCAAAAGGCAACTGTAAAAAACGGGCAACCGCCCAATAAACCAAAAAGGTGTTTCCCGAATTTGAATTAAGCTGCCCGTTGCGAATTCATGTTTACATTTTGGATTGTGGCCGTCAGACGTTTTTTAAATGTTGCCTGTTTCAGGCTTAGTTCGAAAATGCAGTTGTGCAATCTGAAAAATATAGAAATAAAATATTCTCTCATTCAATTATTAATTGAACACCAAACAAAAAAAACATTTCGAATTTTAGCTGTGGCTCTAAACATTTCAAACTCGATTCGAGGTAATTCCAATAATATATGTTTCTATATATAAAATACATACATATCACATGTATACACACATATGTTTGTCTTGTAAAACATACATACATATACATATATACAAAAGCACAATTTTTGCATATTTTCTGCTTTCTAATTATCAAAAACCTATTTTTTAACAATACAAAAATGTCTAAAAAGTAGAAACGCAAACCATTTCTGAACAAATCATTTTTTATATTAAAAAAAATTGTATTCCAAAGATTTGTCTGTCGAAATGTATTTCGTAATAATGGTAAATATTTTTAAGACGTTGAGGAATTCAACCAGACCAATAGCAAAAAAAAATATTATCAAACTAACAACAACAATTTCTGCAGGTACATATATGTAATTTAATTCCATAATTTATATTAGAAAAATGCAAATAATAAAATCAAAAAAGTTCGACTTTGAAATTTGTAAAGTGAAGCATTCGTCCTTGGCATTAACCATGAATTTTCCAGCCCATAACGGCCTTGGTTGTTGGCAAGGTTATTCTGGGAAAATCCTTGCAGCTTTCGGTCGAGGCGTGTGTTTGTCACTCAACAATTAATTGAAATATGTAATTCTATTTGCAAGTTATATAATTATAGGTCTAAAAAGCCAGCAATATTCCCCGGCCCATACCAAATCGATGACGTACTCAATTTATGTAAAATTTGTGGCTAAAAGGGAAACAACAAAATGAAAACAAAAATGAAAAGGAAAAGGAAAAATTATAATTAAATAACAACTAAAATTTAGCAAGGGATGGTGCTCGAACCAGTTCGGTTCTCGAACAGTGCTTGCACAGGATGTGGCCATAATTCACTTAGCTACCATCGAGTTGGCCAAAAGTGTACAAAAACACACAAAATGTTTCACAACGGGGAAAGGAGATAGCTGCTAAAACATAAAAACTCAGACAAAGTAACTAAGTCTGTGTACATATGTGGCACGATATGAAGAGAGCTTCAACAATATCGTTAGTTACAGCAGCAACAACAACAACAACAACAACAAGAACAAGAACAAGAAGAAGAAGGCTAACAACACTAATGGCCAGTGTATGGGTTTGTGACAGGCGGCTGTCATTTGTAATGCGCTGCGTGCTACAAAATACAAAATACAAAATACAAAAACTTTCATGTCTTGCAACAATAACTCATACACAAATTACATAAACAATGTGACGCCTGCACATTTGCAAGCTCCACAGAATTCCTACATTGTCACAGGCAACTAACACACACACATACACACTCTCACACACACACACACAGACACACACACACATGCTAACATACAGTTAGCAGACGAGCACTTGGAACAAAAATGTTGACCACAAATTTTGAAAACAGAAAAGAACCGTTTGTTATTATTATTAATTAATTATTAATTAATTATTACAATTTCTTGTATATAGAAAATATTTCAATGAATTCGAAATACTAATTCTGGTTTTCTGGAAAATTTTTTAGAGAAGTGAAAAACTATTTTTGAGAACTACTGCAATTGTGGGGCACATGTTTTTTTCCGAGTGCACTCGAAACTTTTGCTGGAGGAAAGAAGAGGACGCATTTTGGAAATAAACAGTTAACAGACTGTTTGCATCACTTTCGCGACTTTGGCAAACGCATTTAATGCAGATTACATATGAACATATGTACATATATATGTATATGCATATATATGTATGTATGTGTATTTATGTGTGTATGTTTGTATGTATGTCTCATACTAGCTCAAAGACAACTGCACTCGAACCAACGAACTGTCGCTACAGCTGAGTGTGTGGATGTGCGTGCGTGTGTGTGTGTGTGTGTGTGTGAGTGTGTGTGTGTGAATGGGTGTGTTTCTACTTACTTATGCTGCAAGAAAAGATAGTTTATGGTTGATTCACCTATTCATGCCACTTCATTTGCATATGCATGCGACTTGCCTTTGCGTCAGGCGCTTTTCTACACTATAATAATAATAATAATGATAATAATAATAATAAGAAAAATAATAATAATAATAATAATAATAATAATAATAATAACAATAATAATAATAATAATAATAATAATAATAGTACAAATAATAATGATAATAAAAATAATAATAATAATCAAAATAATAATAATAATAACAACAATAATAATAACAACAACAATAATAATAATAACAATAATAATAACAACAATAATAATAATAATAATACATGTTTAATCTAAAAACAAATAATCATAAAAAACAATTCAAAAGAGTACATTTATTTATTTAATGTCCGCAGTTCCTAAAAGGTCTTAATAAATAAAAAATTGAAAAGTAAAAACAAATTTAATTAAAATAATTAATAACAATAATACAAATAATAATGATAGTAATAAAACTAAAAATAAGAACAATAATATTCATAAATAATAATATATGCTAACCTAAGCAAAGATAAGCTATTTTTTATTGAATTAAACTAGACTAAACTAGAAGCCTGGCAATTTGCAGGAATGAGAATTAATTTGAGAGAATGAGAAATAATTAAAATAATTAAAATAATTAAAATTAAAAGAAAGAAATGTGCTTTTTTGCTCGACTTTTTCATCACTTTGAAGCACACAAAGTGAATTCATGAAGGATACTTTGCATATTTAATGGTCGAGCAACATCAATTAAACACTTTTCCTTTTCCTAGAGTCTGCTACTCGTACATAAGTAAATATACACATAAATATTTGAGACTGGAATACTCAGGGAAGACTACCAGTTACCAGTTACCAGTTACCAGTTACCTGTTACCTGTTACAAGTTACCAGTTGGCTACTAACGCTTCAGCACTCGACTCTTCCGAACGTGGCTAAATGGCAGAGTTGTGAGGCACTTAAAAAGAGCTGCAGCACCACCCGCACCACCAGCACCACCAGCAGCAAGTGCTGGACAATTGGGTGGATGGATTGGAGTGGTCTTCGAGTGCCCCTTAGTGCAAAGGGCATGGGTTTCCTCCCTGGTTCTGGTGCTGGGGCACTAAAATGTGGCAGCTGGAAAAGTGCATGGAAGAGTTTGGCATTTGCTGCTTTGCAAAACATTCGTGATTTAATTATGCCACTTTTAGTTTATAACCGAGTTAAACTCTTTGTTATTGTATATTTTATGTATTTTACAAAAGGGGCGTGAGTCTGGCATTTCCCATTTCCACATACATACATACATACATACATATATAATATGCATACTTTTAGGGATGAAAAGTTGTTCGAGCATAAAACAGTTGATCTAAATTGTTATAAATTCAGGAATTTTAGTTTTCATTTCAAATCCCGTCACTACAAAATGCATTATTCAATTTAAGATTAGATTCCACAAACTGAATTCAAAATAAATATAACAAATTAACAGCTCTCTCTTTGTTAAATAAATATGTGTAACGGTAATGCAGATGTTTTTGTGCAAGTCATTGAACTAAACTGAATTATCCCAATAACACTCTGTAAGCTACAAGAATAAGCTGTATTATTATTATTATTATTGTGTGTCGGAAATATTTCATCCTTGAATAGATGTTAAGTTTGTGTGTGCTTAGGTAGTTTTTTTGAGGCAACACTTTGTGGCAAATGGTGCAAGGGGTAACAAAAGCAGAAACAGATACGGAAACCTGTCTTTGATCATTTCAGAATAATGAAACTGGGTCAACAAGAATGATGGCTTTATGGCCACAAAAATGATAAGTCTAAAACAAAATACAGCTCACATATATTTCTTTTAATAAAATATGTATATATATTAATATATATATATATATATATATATATATGTTATATATATATATGTTATCTGGCAAAAAGTTATTTAACTGGCCCAAAGGGTTTGATGTGTTGTGTTGTTGTTTTAGGCATGCTTAATTTGACGCAGAATTGCCCTTTTCATTTCCGTTTTGCTGGTTTTTCTTCATTCTTTTTTCTTTAATTACACTTTGGTTGTTGTTGTTGTTGTTGTTGAAGAGTGTGCAACCCCCAATCTTTCCCAAGAGCAGCTGTAATGCTAGCCCATTTGCCTGGCTACCCAAATATTTTACGCTCCACGTGGCAGAAGCAGAAGCAGAAGCAGCAACAGCAGCAACAGCAACAACAACAACAATTAACAAGTTAAGTGAGCTTGCAAAAGCTGCGGGCCAATAACAGACCATATACAAATACGCACACTCCAGCACACACCCACACACACACACACACACACACACACACACACACACACACACACACACACACACACACACACACACACCGACAGCAGCCACCACAAACAACGAGAAAAGCCGCCAGCAAAAAATGCCATGAAAAGCATGCCAATATTTGTTGGCCAATTCAATGGGTTGTTGGCAGAAATATCATTTACAGTTCACAATTGTCAAAGGATAGTGTTGTTTATCCCTCTCTCTCTCTCTCTCTCGCATGTGTGCGTGTGTGTGTGTGTGTGTTAGTTCAGTTAGGTTTCCTTGCAGTTCACTTTTTAGCAGTGTGACTTTTTTAAATAGCGTGTTTTTTATTTAGTTTTGCTTACCTGTATATATTTACTTGTGTGTGTGTGTGTGTGATTATAGTTGTGTGTGTGTACTACATGATCTGTGTATTTACTATATACGCTTTTGTACGTGTATTGGTTGCAATGTGTCTCGATTTATTTATGAAACGCATTTCAGATAATCAGCTTTAACTTTGTATTCGTCCTTTTAACTGTAATCCTGCAAATGTAGTTAAAACCAGATAGAACGTTGCAGTTGGACGTAACCGACAGCGAAATACTATTATACCATAAATTGTGTGCAGTCAAGAAATACTGTCCAAGTTTTCCTTTTTTAATGGGAACACATTCTGTTAATTCTCTACTAATAAATATGTACGAGGGTGGTTTGATGAGTACCTGACCTTGACGCCAGATGGCGCCACTATTGCAATATGACGTGACTATCGTATAGTACATAAACCTAAACAGCCACAGTGAAAATTTCAGTCAAATCGGACTTTTAGTTTTGTTTTCACCACGTGTCAAAGCAGTCGTGTCCACGCATTTTAGAAAAATGGAAAAAGAGCAATATCGGTCGGTGATTCGATTCTTCTTTTTGGAGGGGAAATCACGCAGTGAAATCAAAGAACGCTTGGATACTGTGTACGGTGACTCTGCTCCTTCGATGACCACCGTCAAAAATTGGTTTAGTGAGTTTCAACGTGGTCGCACGTCCGTTTTTGATGAGCCACGACCAGGTGGCCCGAAAACAGCAACCACGGAGGATAAAGTGAAGAAAATACATGATCTGGTATTGTCAGACCGCCGGTTGAAGGTGCGCGAGTTAGCTGAGACAGTAGGCATCTCAACAGAACGAGTGTTTCATGTCCTACATGAAATATTGGGTATGAGAAAGCTATCGGCGCGATGGGTGCCGCGTTTGCTCACACCAGACAATAAGCGCAACCGCGTGACCACTTCGGAGCATGGTTTGGCGCAGTTAAAGCGTAATCCGAAGGAATTTTTGCGTCGATTCGTGACTGTTGACGAAACATGGATTCACTGGTACACACCAGAGACCAAAGAACAGTCGAAACAGTGGACTTCACCTGGCGAATCTGCCCCAAAGAAGGCGAAAACTGTTCCATCGGCCGGAAAGGTGATGGCCACGGTTTTCTGGGATTCGAAAGGTATTATCCTCATAGATTACCTAGAGAAGGGAAGAACGATTACAGGGCTCTACTATGCCGAACTATTGGGAAGATTTGACGCCGAGTTGAAGAAGAAACGGCCCCATTTGGTGAAGAAGAAAGTGCTCTTCCACCATGATAACGCTCCCGCTCACACCTCCGGCGTCGCCCAGGCCAAATTGGTCGAATTACGCTACGAACTGCTGCCCCATCCACCTTATTCTCCGGATTTGGCCCCTTGCGACTTTTTCTTGTTCCCAAATTTGAAAAAGTCAATCGCTGGGCAGAAATTTCGGTCGAACGAGGAGATTATTGCCACTACGGAGACGTATTTTGCGGATCTACAGAAATCATATTTTTTAGAGGGGATAAAAAAGTTGGAGCATCGCTGGAATAAATGTGTAGAGCTGAAAGGGGATTATATTGAAAAATAAAAAATAATTTTTCCAAAAATTTTCGTTTTTCTTATGTAGGTCAGGTACTCATCAAACCACCCTCGTATATGAATTGCGCATAAGTGAGCGTGGCTTTTAAAGACGGTGAGCAGAATTACACGGGAATTACATTCCGGAGATACGGGCTTTTCGAAATTTTAGGGGGCGGGAGTTGGCGTTGCCCAAAAATATTATAGAGAAGTTTCCTAATAATCTTCCTACCCTAACTTGAATTGCGGGGGATATGGACGTTTATCTGTTTTTGGGGGCGGGAGTGGGCGTGGCCCAAAAAATTTTGGAGTTCGATCTTAGTAATATACCTTCTAAGTTTGGTAACTGTAGCTGTTAAATTGCTGGAGATACAGGCATTTATCGTTTTTTGTGGGCGGGAGTGGGCGTGGTCCAAAATTTTGTTTCCACATTTATGAAGGGTGTTACTAGCAATTTACCTTTAAAATTTGGTGACTTAAGTTTTCAAATTGCGTGAGATATATGGGGTTATCGATTTACACCAACAGGTGTATAGGTTCAGGTAGGTGGAGTGGGCGTGGCCATCCAAATTTTTCATCGATCTTTGGGGGAGTTACCAGTAACATACCTGCAAAATTTTGGGCGTGGCACATGCCGATCTTTCAAGGACCTCGCCAACAACCTACCAACCAAAATTGGTGACTGAATTCATTAAATTGTAAGAGATATGTGAATTTATCGATTTGCTAAAATCGAATTTATCAATTTTCTAGCTCCCTGGTGGACGTAGGTCCAAACCCAAGACACTTTAACTTTTGAGGGTACTTTCCAGTATACGTTCCAAGTTTCAAGTCTCTATTTCTAGGGGTGTCGGAGGAACGCGCGTTCATACAGACGGACAGACGGACAGACAGCATGACGGACATTGCACAAAACCAATATACTATTATACCTTTTTAGTATAATAGTATAAAAATATCGATTAATATTCATGAATGTTCTAGTGAATTTATTAAATTAATTTTGGTCTCTTTTTTATTTAGTAGATTTAAAAATGAAGCTTCCATTTAAATCAATCACACTTCAATTGATTTATTCACTTTTAAAAAATGTGATTATAATAATCATAAAAAGCAAGGGAGAACAGTTATTTCTGAGACGACGAGGATATCCTGAAGCTAAGTTATTGTGCAGAATTCCAAATCCAGAATTTTAAACAAGTTTTAAACTACTTATTCCAATTGAAAATTCCACATTTGGCGGAGTTCCCATTCAGAAATACAGACAAACGGACGTGGCTATGTCGACTTGGATGGAGCCGGTTGCTGATCAAGAATATATAAGAAAGAGAAAACAACTCTTTTCCTTATATATATATACATACATATGTATGTATGTATATGTTTAATTTTGTAGTGGCAGGTTTCTTACGTGTCGCATTTTTGTTGCATGCTGCGCTCGCTGTTGCACAATGATGCGGATTGGATTCTTTTCAAGCTGCTCAGCCGGCTGCTTTTGGGTATTGGTGTGGCACGTGTGCACGTAGTTGTGGCACAAAATCAAAATTAAAATCAAGGTTGTTCAAATATCAACTAGCTGCTTGCTTGCTTGCTTGCCACAACTTTCAATGCGTACTGTTCAAAGTTGTGCAAGGCAGTTGCACCATTTGCGTGTATGCGGCGGGGGCTCCATTGATTGGCTGACCTCGAAGGAAGGGAGGGTGCGTGGTGAGGGGTGGGATGAAGCTTGAATGGGGGCATGTCGAACTTGTTGTGGGCCTACGCTGCGTATGCTCAGGAAGCATTCAACTGATTCAGTTGCATTTCATACCGCACTACATCCTTTTGTTTAATTCCTCTGAGTATTGCTCCCAAATGTGGCCAACTGCTCCATCCCCCCAAGTCCCCGGACCCCCCACACAGCCGAGCATTGCCATTCTTTTAGCTCACAATGTTGATTTTGCCACACAGTACTTGTTATTCTGTTTTTTTTTTCTTGTTTTTTGTTTTATGCAGCAGCATCAGCAGCTTCCAGCTCCCAGATCCCAGTTCCCAGCTCCCAGCTCCCAGTTCCCAGCTCCCAGGTGCAGCTGTTCGGCAACATCATTAAATGAAGTAGCTGCTGCGTAGTAAAAATAATTTATGGCAGTGCGGTTGCCGTTGAGACCTTTTCTCTGGTGTCCCAGCGCAACAATAACTGACCGTGCCACACCCGCTGCTGCAACTAATCAATACACCCAGTCAGATATCTTCAATCAACGCCTCTCACCTCACCATTGTTCAGGTTTCGACAACACTAAAATTTGAAGAACATTCTCGACCAGGCCAGAAACACAACCATTCACAAATCACACACATTTGCAGTTGGCCACATAATTAAATTAAATTAATTAATAATTAAATAGTAATAATTAAATAATGTAATGCGATATTGCTAAAAAATAAATTTGTCGAATCATTAAATGCAAAATTTTAAGTTTAATTTGAAGTAAAATGTTGTTGAATTTCCTACAGTTTTGTGCCCAAATTTAGGTAATTCCGAATTTTATTCTTATGCACATTAGTTTTTATTTTTGAATTTCATATTTATTTATTTATTTTTTTTTGCATTTTTGTCAGAGCTGAGCCGATTTTCAATTCCCAAATAATGTCTAATTATCGATATCGATGCATTGGCTATAAGGAAATAAATATATTGCTAAATATCTATTACCCTAAATAGCTTCATTCTATATAACACTCTTAGATATTTATTTATATATATATATATATATATATATGCATATTCATATAACTGTTTATGGGAGTCCACGGGTGTTTTACAGGGCATTGCTTTGTCGACCATTTATCGACAATAGTCGAGGAAATTTACATAGTTTATTTTATCATTCGCCGAGAGCCAGAGATAAAGTTAAATAAGGATACCATCTAAAGGGAATTTTAGCATAACCAAATATGAGTTTTAATGAGCGAGAAGGGCACAAGGATGAGAGCGAGGAGTGGAGCCTGGAGCTTGGGGCTACAGGCTGCGTCAGGCCAAGTGAGCAGTCGGCGACAGTCGACGAATGAATGAATAAGTGTCTGTCTATGTCTATGTATGTGTGTGTGTGTGTATGTGTGTATGTGTGTGTGTGTGTGTGTGTGTGTGTGTGTGTGTGTGTGTGTGTGGAAGGGCGCACAAGCTATAAAGCTGCCACATGCCCAGGGGGCAGACGCACAAGCTGGCCCTTCCAAATGGGATGAGAACTGAACAAAGGAGAGGGGGGGGGGGGGGGGACGCTGTTGGAGCGGGGAGTGCGCGAATTTGAGGTGTGCGGCGCCTCACTTCGCTCAGTTCAGTTGAGTTGAGTTCAGTTGAGTTCAGCTGGAGCGAAATGTTGTCTATTTAAAGAACTTTGTTGTGCCTCTGTGCCTTTTGTTGTGCCTTCAATCCAAAACGAAGACACCGACACAAACACAGACACAGAAAGAGACAGAGACAGAGACAGAGAAAGAGATACAGCTCTGCACAAACATTTGCGTACAGTGTTGCCACATCTGGGTGTAGCACTACATCTAGTTGCATGCAACACACAAGTGCATATCTATGCAGGTGCGTCACTTGAGCTATGCGCCCCACAAGTGTCGAAAAGTGCGCGCACTAAAAACCCTTGGTGGCGCCACTCACCAGCACTTGTCCTCAAGGTCGGCAGTTGCTCTTAACAATGTCGAAGTGAGCATCTGCCCCATAACACGCATGCAACATTGACACACACACACATACACTCGGGCTGCAACAAACTGTTGCTATTGTCACAACACAAGCAAATTGCTTGTTTTGTTTGCTGGTAGATTGATAAATGATAAACAACAAAATTAATTCGTTAAAGCGAAACTCTGAATAAATATTAATATTAATATTAAATTTAAATTTAAATTTAAATTTACTGCTCTTAATTTAACAATTTTTCGTAAGCCTGATCAACATTCGATTCTATGGAAATTAATGTTTCAAACTTCGGTTACAAATTGGTACCTTGATTATTGATAACAGCTGATAACAGCTGCAAACATATGTATATATAATATTTGCCAAATCTGAATGATATCCTTTATCTATATGATATCCTTTATTTATATTCATATTCATATATTTATGAATTGTAGGCAATTTACATACATACATGTATATCAATTAATTATTGAGAGGCACCAATTGCAATCGGTTGCAGTTTCGAATTGTGGCACGTTGAGTTGCCTGATTGAGTTCATGGTAAGGGGCAAGGTGAATGTTGACATAGTGCATTGTAGCATGTATTGTGGCATATGATAATATTGATGGCCGTATTGCGTTTTCCTCATCAATTTTACTGCAGCCATGAATATCAAATAAGCGATTAATATGCTAGACTAGCAGATACTACGTAATCGGTATCTGAATATCGTAATCAGTTATTCATTCACTATTCAAACGAATTATCAATATAAATAAATTTGCTACACTCGACTTCCAATTAATCTGGCTATAATTAGTCTGGCTATAACTAAAAGATTTGATAGGAATACCAAAAATTTGGTCCTCGAGGAGGAATTCAACATGAATTTCATGTACGTGATTTGGGAATACGGCTTCAATCGACAGAAGGGACAATCAGCTGCATGTTTAATTGGCAATTTGTAAATTCAATTTACCGCAATTAATTTTGTTGTTGCTGTTCGGGTTTTGTTGCACATTGATAACAACAAAGCGGAAGCTTTAATAACATGAATAATGCACCAGCTTTAATTAAAATGACCAAAATCAATCTAAAGTTAAGTCCAAATTGGCAATTGTAAATCACGAATATGAATGATGCTCTATAAATAATAAATAATAAATAAAATAATAAATTAAATATATTTTAACGTGTAACAATAATTAAATAAATTCGATTATGGCTTTTATTTAAGGCCACAACAAATGAGCTCAGATGAAAACAAGAAATTGGCTTAAGTTAACTATTTTTACACGAACTAGACTTGATTTGAATTCCTTTTGAATTAAATATAGTAATTAAATATATAATTATAAATAAATATAGTATTATATGTATCTAGCAAATCAACAAAGCGGCAGAATTAAATAGGAAAGTTGAAATTCAATATCATTATTAGGATGATAAGTGCCTTTGGGCACGTTTGATTGCCGGCCCAAAGCCGTAATATAATCTGGCCAACAAAGGCATCGTTTAGACCATAACAGCAATAGCCATAATCAAGTAAAGCACCCTTGTTGGCCTAATGTTGGCCATGTTGGCCTCAATTGGCATTTGCTACTCAAAATGCTTCACAGATTGTCACATTGTCTTGTGAATAGCCAAATGTGTGTGGAAAGTTTAAGCATAATTTAATTGTTTCAATTTGAACAAATGGAATTATTTAAATAAACACTGGAAACCTATTCTAATTGTTATTATTATTTGGCCATTGAATGGATATAATATTTTTTTAATCTGTGGAGTTTACATAACAGCTAAAGTTATTTGGCTTACAGAACCACTTCCCTTCCTTTAAACTCTGTTACCAATAGACACCTTAATTTGACAACAGTTTTTGTACATATATATATATATATATATATATATATATATATATATGTATCTATGTAAAGTGTAAATATGTATATGTGTACATACATATTCGCAGGAGAATTGGGTTTTATTTCCTTTTTTTTATACCCTTAACCCATTAAAAATTGGTCTTTTCGTCCGTCCGTCCGTCCGTCTGTATGAACACGCGGATTTCAGAAACTATTAGAGCTAGTAACTCAAATTTGGAATATAAGCTCTCATGCGCAGATCAAGTTTGCTTTATTTTATCGATAACTGCCTCAGTTTCTGAATTATCGATACATTTCGATTTCCGATAACAATAAATTCCACAATTTAAGAGGCACAGGCTTCGAATTTATACATACTATGCACATATATTTTATTGATCTATTGCCAAAATTTCATTAAGATCGGATAAAGTTATAGTCGAAAATATATTTTAATATTGATCTTCTTGCTGCCAGCAGCCGCAAGCATTTTCTGTATACATATAATAGGCAGAGCCCCGATAAGTACTGTTTCGTGTACGTGTGTATGTCTGTATGTATGTATGTATGTATGTATATGCTTGTGAGCAAAAATACTCTGTAAGAAATGCACTTGCAGAACTGAAGATTTCAGTGCAAATCATCTTAAATGAAAATTGGCCAATAAAACTAGAATATATTTAACAACTTGGTTAAGGGTATATCGTAGTCGAGCCAACTCGACTACAGCATCTTACTTGTTTTTGTTGATGTAGTTGCTGTTATTGCAGTCTGTATAGGTCCATATCTATCCACATCGTACTATATTTATGAATATGTATAAATAAATTTGTATTGATTTTTAATTATTTATATTTAATAATAAATATTTACATGAGCAGCAAAATAAAAGCCATCTCTGTGCCCCATCCGCTATCCGCAACGTTGCGACGCGTCCGAGTTTGAAATGAAGTCGACTGTTCGCCAATAATTGAGTTACTCGTAACTCGTAGCTCGGGAAATTTCTGCTCAGCTGACTGACTAAAAACCCATTTTATTCCAAAATGTAATTATTAAAATATGGGGCATGTTGCAGAAATATTCACGATTTGCTACTGCTAAAAGTTATTCAAAAATATTTCTTATAAAATGTAGATACCCTGTTTTTGATACGATCTGCAGTTGACCCGATATGGGAACGTGACTTGTTTTTCGATATGCTCGTCAATCTGAATGACTACAGGGTAACTGATAGTCAACTATTTCTCTTTATTGGCGTTTTTATGTATTTTAATTTGATTTATTTATTTTGCGTTTTGTACCGAAAAACGGGTTACAAAACCACTCGTGCCACTCATTTCCGTTGAGCAAAGTGTCAGCCATTTTGTTTTAGTTGTGCAACTGCCCAGGTAATACCTACAGTCTCGCACAACACCCCCCCCCCTCCCCCCTCCACTTCCCCCCTTGCCCACTCATCCTAGCTGGTAGCAGCCCAAACGCTTTCCGGCTGCTCGCAAAAAAATATTGAAAATTTATTTATAGTCAAATACGGTACACTGCACCTGTTTGCTGCGGGTAGAAGTTGTTGTTGTTGTTGTTTGTATTGTTGTAGGATGTCAACACTCTTTTAACTGTGTGTGTGTGTGTGTGTGTGTGTGTATACATATGTATATACAACATAATATTTGCTGTTGTTGTAGTAGCTGGGGTGTAAAAATGATTGAGTGTTTGAACTCAACTTTGGTGCTGCCATCCTCAGCCTCGTCTTTCGGTCTCCTCCTCCCGCTCCTCCTCGTCCTCGTCCTCGTCCTCTTCATAACCATCAGCTGGCAAGCTGACTTGTTTGTACCCTGTTAAGGTTAGAAGGTAGTCACAGGACAAACGAGACAACTCCTAACGCATAAGCATAGACGATAAAAGCCACATAATTTATTATGAACAATTCATCTCTTGTCATGAATAAGGGAGCCTGTCTGTGCCCAATATATCCTTTGTAAGCGTTGACCAACACTACTCGAATAACGGAATTTGCTAGCATTTATTAGTGCAACGGATCCACTTAATTAAAGGCATATTGGATTCACATTAATTACATATTTGTATTTAATATGATTACAATTCAATTAAATAACAAAAATATATTCCCATATATAATTTATAATTTTCTTTGATTTCTCAATTGAAATAAGCATTTTACTTGACATTTTCTTTTATTTTCAAATTCAAAGGTTTTCATTGGTTTTCGATCGCTTTCACTAAAGAGTAATGAAAATTCGTGCAGCTGTTTTAAAGTTGCTGCTGCTGTGTTTGGCTGGGTTTTGGCAACGTTTTAAATTGTGTTTAAGCCAGCTGCTTCTTGGCCATTGTTTTCCTTGTTGTTGCTGTTGTTGTTGTTGCTGTTGTTGTTGCTGCTGTTGTTGTTGTTGTTGTTGTTGCTGTTGCTGCTGTTGTTGTTGCTGCTGCTGTTGCTGCTGTTGTTGTTGCTGCTGCTGTTGCTGCTGTTGTTGTTGTTGTTGTTGCTGTTGTTGTTGCTGCTGTTGCTGCTATCTTCGCAGCGGCACAAGAAAATTACCAGCTAGCTGCCAGGTGCTGCTTGAGCCCAAAAAAGGGCGACCACTGTCAACACAGGATGACGATCTCTCCTCCCTCTCCCCCCTACCCCACCACCACCCCCTCTCTTGGTCCCATCCGATTCGCTTTTGCTTTCGCTTTCGCTTTCGGTTTTGGTTTTGCCTTAGAGACAGTTTGTTTGTATGCACTTCAATAAAAATTTAGCATACGCTTCAATTCACTTCACTTGACACGCACACACACGCACACACACACACACACACACGCAAACACACACACACACACGCAAACACACACACACACACACGCAAACACACACACACACACACACACACACACACACAGACACACAGACTCACACGCATACGCAAACACACGCAAGAAGGCACCCGCACACACACACAGACGCACACACACACACACAGACGCGCGCACACATAGAAAAGTCGCACCTGTAACGCCCTCTGGCGGCAGTCGGATGAAAACATTGCTTTGTATTATTCGGTCTGGCATTTTTCGATTATTTGTTGCCTTCCCCTTCGCCTTCGCCTTCCCCTTCGTCTTCGCCATCCCCTTCCCCTTCCCCTTCGCCTTTGCTTTCGGTTCGTTTTTCAATCTAAATGTCAGCACATCTAAGCACGTGCGTGCGTCTCTAAATGGCTGCCACAATGCATTTGTGTGCGTTTGTGTGTGTGTGTGTGTGTGTGTGCGTGTGTGTGTGTGTGTGTGTAATGTGTGGGTGCGCGTGTTGAAGCAAATTACTCGAGTGAAGTGCGCACTTCAAGATGAAATAGCCAAGCAACTGACACGCAAACAACTCACTTCGCATCCCTCATACCCATCAATTAAACCATTTGTGTGTGTATGTGTGTGTGTATGTATATATATACACACACACACATATATATATATATATATACTTGTGAGTTTCGTTTCGTTTCCTAATTTGCTTAACGCAACTTTAGCCAGCCCTTGCGCCATCACATCTCATCTTAGCTCGTTTCCTCTCCTCACCGATCCTTTCCACCCTCCCCTCATCTCTACGCTCCGGTGGTGGCATTTGCTCTCGTCTGGTTGCAGCGGCTGGCACAAGTGGAAAATAAAGCGAAGCGGCAGCAATTTATGTACGTGTGGGCGTGTCATAAGCAACAAATTTCAAAGAAAATCCAAAGGCGCTAAATGTTCTCCTCAGTCGTCATCTTGAAATTATTTCGCATATTAATTTGCAGCTGGCGCCGAGTTGTGCCACAATTTGATGCTTACACTAACGTGGCAAAGTGTACATATGTGTACACACAATGTTACATACATACATACAGAAAAAAAATGTTATTTGAGCCGGGCTTTTCTCGCGTTAAATTGATAAAATGGAATACAAAAAAAAAAAAAAAACATCAAAAATTGATAGTAAATAATAAAAATAAAAATGTACCGAAGAAGACTTTGACTCAATACTGAATCTACCATATGTCAGATCAAAATCAAATTGAATAAGATATATGTATATAAAGGAATCATTATGCTCAAAAATTAAAATTTAAAAATATTCAAAAATTGTGCCACAATATCAATAATAAATTTTTAATATATTGTTTTTGGTTTTTTCACTAAAAATAGTAAATATTAAATGGAAGTAAGAATGAATTAAATTCTTATATTTTTAACACCTATTTAGAAATGAATATAATTTTAATATTTATTTTCCAATTACAAACAGCCAGAGACAAATATGAGGAAAAAAAAAATTAATAAATTAAAATTTTGAATTTAAAATATTGCTGTAAACATTGTGTACATTTTTTATATACACAAATGGGGCAGGAAACTTAAATGCTGAAAGCGCACAAAGACCAATGAACGCTTTCAACTGAGTGTTTTTACAGAATACGTAGCTGGTTGCCAGTCGAACTTAGATTGCCTCAAATTGGGGCATTTAAGCATTTGTTTTTCCATGTTAACGGTAAATATTGACATGCTGTGATGCATGTGTGATGTGTGGTGTGTAATGTGTGTGTGCCGATATCAGAGCTGTCTTGTGACATGACACCCAGATACAACACAAACAACCCTCACACACACACACACACACACACACCTACACACACACCTACACACACACCTACACACACACCTACACACACACACACACAGAAGACTTTTGATAGATGATGTTGACAAAAAATTTACGGCAACGCGCCCTCAAATATGGAAATACCGTTGATGCAAAGTATTTTTAAACGTTTGATTAATAAATATTACAAAGAGCCATTATATTAATTGGCCAGAATATTATCGCATATATATATACATATATATATACATATATATATACATATATGTATGTCGCTTGGTATTTTTGGGAGCATTTTAATTAAATTTGCTAGATTTTTTTCCATTCATTTTTATTTTTTTTGTAATAGCGAAATTCTAATTTAATCAATATACACAAAGTATGTTTGGCTGATTATCGTTGTTGATAAAGATGAATACGCACATGATAATTAGGATAGTAATATTATATTGCTTGTCAGCAAAATAAGCGTTCCTTTTTTGATTTTAGTCCTTAAACAATTTCAGCAGCGAACAAATGAAGCGAAAGTAAATAAAAAAAAAACTAAAGAAAACAAAATGAAATAAGACAAACTTAAAGAAATGAAAGCAAAGTAAACTAAAGTAAACTAAATTCAAGTCACGACATTTGTTGTAACCTCACCTGAAGGCTAAACGCGCTTTAAATTCAACAACACCAAAGGGCACAAAGTTATCGCTCCAGTTCACGGACATGGCAGCATTAATACATATGTGCTATATGTGTACATATAATTCTATATACATACATATTTATACAATATATATACTATACATATGTATATATACATTCATGCGCACATTACAAAGGACAATAGGGCGCCGTTGCGCTTACCATTGACCCATTTATAATACCCGGAGCCAAATCTGCGCAACTGGACTTTATAATTATGCAAGTCACAGATAGCACAGCTTTTGGGCCACATTTAAGAGGCTTAGACCATTTGTGCTCACAACTATATTGAGAATTTCTATTTAACATTATTTGACTCTTAAAAATTAGGTTTAAAAATAATTCTGCAGATGAAATTATGTGGGAAGATGAATAAATGACCAATTCAAGAAAACGAGACAAGTTGACCAGCTACCAAATATGAAAATAAGTAAGAATGTTGTAGTCGAGTTAGCTCGAGTTACACACAAATATATTGACGCTTATCATGCCATCTCTTTCGCACACATGCGCTCGTCTATTTATGTGTACACAGAAAATGCTTTCGGCTGCTGATAGAAATGAGATCAATATGAAAATAAATTTGCGACTATAACTTTGGTGTTTCTTATCCGATCTTAATGAAATTTCGGCAATTGATCAATAATATGCATATGCATATTATGCATATATTAGAAGCCTCTCCCTCTTGTGGAATTTATTGCTATCGGCAATCGAAATGTATCGATAAATGAGAAACTGAGACAGTTATCGATCAAAATAAAGCAAACTTGGTCTGCGCCTGGTACACGAGAACTTATATATTTCAAATTTAAAGCCGCTAGCTCTTATAGTTTCTGAGTACCGCGTGTTCATACAAACGGACGGACGGACAGATGGACAGACGGACAGACGGACGGACGGACGGACAGACGAACATGGATATATCGACTCGGCTGTTGATCCTGATCAAGAATATATATACTTTATGAGGTTGGAGATGCTTCCTTCTGCCTGTCACATACATTTGCACAAAACCATGACACCCTTTTTACCCATTTTCAATGGGTTAAGGGTATAAAAACCCAGGAATTGCAAACTGGATGCTCCTCCTTTCAACATCGACTCGATATATCCTTTCACTGATGATGTATTTATCATTATGATTTATTAGCCATGCCAAGTTAGAATTTCAACTAGTCAAAAGAGTCCAACTACGAATCAAGTCTTAAGCCATCAAAGGTCCAGCACGTCTCAGCCGTTAAGACCAACACTTTGTACATAAAATTGATATGAGTGCAGAAAATAATTTTGTGCATATATATTTCGATGATACAGATACATATATCAGGCAATCCAATTAGAGAGCTGTAACTCACAGACAGCTATGAATGTGGATTAAGAATATATATACATATATACATTTATAGAAATTTAAAATTACTTCTTTGCAGCTTTTGCAATTGTAGAATTAGAATAGAATCGTAATTAAAATTCAAATCTTTTCGATTTGTCAAAATTAGCTGGAAGAAAGTGAGAAAGAGAAAGAGAGAGAGAATAGAGGAGAGAAATGAGCACAGAAAGAGAAATACCAGAGATAATACTAAAAATTGAATTAAAATATTAAAAAATATACAAATGATACGAAGAGAATTTTTCAAAGCAAAATCAGTCGTAAATATGAATAAACTAGGAACAGAAAAGAGAAATCTATGCAGATATTAAATTACTTATTTAGGATGATTACACTTACGGTTAAAAATTAATAAGTGGCTTCCTGTCAAAAGGACGAAGGACAAACGGACTTTAGGCAAAGAGAAGAGAAGAGATTCGATACCGAGGAGACCAAATATATGAACAGTATTCAGGAATCGGACAGCCGAAGTTGAAAGTTCAAAAGGGTCGCTAACATCTTTCGACCAACTCTCAATGGGGCCAATTACACACTTGACCTCATTAATAATTGTGGTCTTATCAAAACGAGGAGTTCGTTTGCTGTCAAAGTCAGCTTTATGATTTTGTATCAATGCATAACTGATTCAAAGTTGAATAAGTTTATTTAATATTTAATTTTTTTTTATTTCGATTTTCCAAAATGTTTTTTTATTATTTTAGCGAATTTGTAAAAATAATATTTGAATTGCAATTTGTAAAATATGTTAATTAACAACTAAGTTTTATGAACACTTTAAATTTTATTTTATTTTCGCGGCAAATTAGAAATAGTTATCTCAACAGTAATGATAGGGTATATGTTAGTCGTGCTGATGTGTTTTTTTTTTCTGATGTTGTTTCCGTTTGCCATTGTTGGCCTCTGGTCTGAAGACGATGCTTATGTAAATGACAGGTGACGTCGTTTATTTGAACTTTTTGAAAGCTCAAAAAATATTGCTTGCCAGCCAAGTGTGTGTGTGTGTGTGTGTGTGTGTGTGTGTGTGTGTGTGTGTGTGTGTGTGTGTGTGGTTGTGTGTTGGGGAAAAGACAACGCCGCATCGTTAGCGCTCTTCATCTTTTCATTTCTCTGTTGTTATTTTTCCTGATGTTGCCATTCTTGTTGCTTTTGTTGTTGTTGCTGTTGTTATTGTTGTTGTTGCTATTGTTGTTGTAGCTGGAGCTGGAGCTGTTGTTGTTGCCATTGCTGGTCGGCATTATTTCCTGCTTCCGATGCTGTCAGTTTTTATTAAAAAAAAACCTCATAATACCCTGCACTGCAGCCACACAATGGCAACGAAATAATGAAACGAGACAGCGTCGGCATAAAATATATACATATATATATATATATGACTTTATATGGATATATATCCCGGAGTTTGCCACAAAGTATATAAGTGGGCTCTCAGTTGTCCGGGGAACCGTAATAACACTTGTGAAACAAGTGTGTAAAGTGTGTGTGAAAAAGTCGTATTTGTTAAGCTTTTAAAGCGACTCCTCGACAAACTTGTCATTTTCAATTTAAGATTCGCGTCGAAACTTGTGCAAAATTAATCATCTAATTTATATTGCTCGAAAATTGGAAAACTCATCCGATCCATCCGTGGCAATAGATTGCAACAATGTTGCAGCAACAATGGTATTTGGTCATTGTATTCTGTATTCACTGTGGCTGCGGGCTGGTCTCCTCGCTGCTGCTATCAAAGTTAATTGTTGCAACATCTGTAGTTGCAGTTGCAGTTGCAGCAAATGCAGTTGCTGCTGAAATTCCGTTCAATCTCCGGTCTAAAAATGGCAACACCCTTAATCGCCATCAAAGCTGACGTAAATCTACATTGAAAACGTGGTTAATTCGGGTTGGTGAATTTCGCGTGTTTTTGGCTGCTGACGGTTTTCAATTTCGTTTCATTTCATCTCAATTTGGTTTGGACAGCTGTGTAAACGCTTTGAGTAATTTGCAGCACAAAATGTCTGTTTACGTTGCGCCAACTGGCAACTGCCAACAGCAAAAGTTCCCCTGCCACGCCCAAATCCCATGCCACCCCGTGGCACGGCAAAAACTGGGCTTGCCACGTGCCCCGCATTCCGTTCAATTCGACGGAGTGTGAAACGAATAAAAATCTATTTTGCAACAATCCACTGCTCAGCATGAAGGGAGTTTTAATTTTTGTTCAGTTCAGCGTCGCAAATCCCACAAAAAGAATGAAAATTGCTCTGCCAGAGACGGAGAAATTTTCAATAACTATCTCATTTCCAGACACACACGAATACACACAAACACACACAAACACACAAGCACACACACACACACACACACACACATGACACACACTTCCGCTGTCTTTTGTGCTGCCAACTGTTGAGTTATTTTATATATTGTGTGGTCCGCTACTGTTTTCCCATTGTGCCGGACCCGGCCCTCCCATTGATAAGCTGCAAATAGTCAACAGCGGGCAGTTAGACCAGGACTTGGACCCAGACGCAGACACAGACCCGGACACAGACCCAAACCCAAACCCAGACCCGGACCCGGACCGGTAGCCAAAGCCAACAGACTGCCGCATTTGCCAGTGGATTTGTTCAAAGCCATACCGAGAGTTGTCTGGCAGCAAGTGTGTGGCAAGGGGGTTGTTGCTGTTTCTGTTGCCGTTGATGTTGCCGTTTTTTGCAGCGGACAAGATGCCCCAGGCGCCGCTGTCTGCTCACTATAAAAGTTAAATTGCAATTTCAAAAAGTATTAATGCGACAGCCGTGTGCAAAGACCCGGACAACGAGCCCAGACACCGGCAAATCGGGAGACTTAAAAGAGCCCTGATATTACGGTGCAACAAAGAATAGTGTTGAATAACAATTTACAATGTTGCCAAAAAAAAAAACAATTAATCTACAACGAGACAATCGTTTTGCTGCATCCATTGCGTATACGTCTGGACAGCAAGAAGTTGCCTCGTGCAACTCTAAATGGGAGTTTTATCTAGTGCAACACTTGGGGCAGGTGCAGGACTTCAGCACTTATGCCATGGAAATCAACTTATGTTTAAATTAAATGCTAGAAAATCGATAAAATCTATTTTCACAAATCGATAAATCGATAAGTCACTAATTTCCGACATTTCAAATTTCGACATTTGCCACCGCCACCTCCTACGCCCCCAGCCGATTCGGACTATAATTTTGACTTATGTTCCGACCCAAAATCACGTTTTCAACTTTAAGTGTACGATTGATCTAGAGTCCAAAATATGAATAAAAAGTGCTTGCTTTTGAAAATGCGTTGAGTTTTGACGAAGTTATGGCATTTCGAAGGTTCGACCTATGCCCATCTGCCGATTTTCAGACTATAATTTTGCCCATATGCCGACTTTGGCTTTAGAAAACTTAAATGCGCATATATTGTATAATTTGTAAGCTAGGGGCCCCAAATTTTGAATGTATGTTACTGGTAACTCCCGCATAATAATCGATAAAAAATGTATGGCCACGCCCACGCTGCCTACGTAAACCGATACCCCTGTTGGTGTAAATCGATAAGAACATATATCTCACGCAATTCGAAAGCTTAAGTCACTAGATCTTAAAGGTATTTTGCTAGTAAGACCCTTAAAAAATCTGGAAAAAAATGTTGGACCACGCCCACTCCCGCCCTCAAAAAATCGAAAACCTAATATCTTCCGTAATTTAAGAGCTACACTTGCCAAACTTCGAAGAATTATGGTATCTTAGTATTTCGCAGTCGGTTACGTCCGACTGCATCGTTCTCTCTTGTTAGTATGGTTTTCCAAAATAATACACAGTTTAAAAAAAAAATCCTTTAACTTAAGCAATTAATGCATTAAATTAAGTGAAATGGCCTTTCAAATTTAAAAAAAAAAATAAAATAAACAGCCGATAACATGGATATCATGCTATTGGTGGAATGAGGAAATAAGGCAGCTAAGGAGTGCGTGCGTACTGGCGAAAAGGCGCTCCCAAAGTGCCAGGAGCCGCACGATCTGTGCCAGTAGGCTGGAGGACCTTAGGAGAGCAAGGTGGGACCTGAACCCCAACATGAAAATAAGCAAAGCCCATTGGGCACCACAAACAAGGAGTCACAAGGATAATTCGGAGTCAGGAGACTGTATAGGTGGTGATCTATATTTTAAATACAGTGGGAATGATCCTGGAGAAGGTAGCTTAAAGCAGACTACGGGACATGGAGACGGTAGCGAAGGCGCAGGCCATAAAACCGAGTCTGCTCTCATAACAAACCGCACAGGTGTGAGTCAGCAACAAGGCAATAAGATACCTGGGCGTCTTGATGGACAATAGGTTCAGCTTCCGGCGCCATATTGAGTACGTCAGCCCGAGAGCAGCCACAATGCGTCTTCGTCCTGTTGTCCTGCGTCACCGATTTGGGTGAGCGATTTCGTGACTTCGCACAGTCTCTGTTGGAACAGTTGTGATCCTGGCAGGAATATTGCCAGTTAAAGGAAATGATGGTGATTCACGCTAGGCGAGCAGCGACGGGGAACCCAATCACAATGGAGGCTATCGGAAGCATGTCGAGAGCAGCTTCGCTGGTTACCTGCCTAGTCTAGATGAGGTACGGCGAGCAAAGGAAGATGCACCCCAACTAAGAGGAGTGGATCGGCAGAAGTACAGTTAAGTTAGATTGCCACCTAGTCACAATTTCTAGCAGGTGGTTAGTCAAGGAGCTATCTTCACAGCTTCAGGCACGAGGACACTCCACAGTGCTCGACTCGCCCAAACGCTATCGAGGATCCCCCCGAGAAAATAGTACATTATGGTGAACACACAAACACATGCACACACACGCACACACACACACATGCGAAGAGAAATGTGCTGTTCTCATTAGCAAACATCTCCATTTTAATGGGAATGCAAATTGTTGGTAAAGCGCCCATTTTGTGGGCGTGTGAGGTATTTGGTTGGTTGTGGGAAAAGGGGGCGTGTGGCAGGCGTAAGTACATAACAGCCACGCGCTGGCTGCTATCGCAAATACACAATAGCACGCACACACACACAAACACACACATACACACACACACACATAGCAGTAAACATATGACCCTGGCCTTGTCCGGTGGCCCTCACAGCGTATACGCAATGTCTGTGCTGATGTGTGTGTGTGTTGCTGATGTGTGTTGACATTGAAAGCAAATTGTGCAATTCGAGACGTGGCTGCAATTGTTGTTGTTGTTGTTGTTGTTGCTATTGTTGTTGTTGGCAAACAGTTAACCAATTGATGGATGGATCACAAATCGTGCATTTGTTCAATCAATTCTATATTCATCGCTGAGTGGAGTGCAGTTAATTATTAACTAATTAGCTGAACTCACACACAACTTAACAAAACATAATTGTAACTGCATTTAATTTCCATGTTCAATTGTTCAATATTCTGAATGGGATTTCGAAAAACTCTCGACCAAGTGAATTGTGCACTTAACGTGATTTTATGCATTTGGTCTTTGGTAGTGAATTACGCTTGCAATTTAAGCCAAGAATGGAAAGGAAAAACTTTATTTGTTTATTTTACGTAAATTATTGAAAAGCCTTTGATGAATTTGGATTATTTGCAACGAGAGTGCTGCCTGTGAGAGTTAATCTGTGTTCAGCCTTTAAATGCAGTAAATGTGTAATTATGTATTTATATAAATATGTTATGATATACATATGTGTATGTACATATAACAGATGATTGGTTTGCACAGCTATATATTGTGGGCTTATTACCTGCTTTTTACAGCGTGTGGCATAAAAAAGAGTACCTTGAAGCTAATATTTATGTATGTCACACGTATTATATATATATATATATAATATATATACAGATTAGCACTGTATACGAGTACATACATGTATGTATATGTTTTTATGTGTAAATATGTATTAAAATTAAATTGGGTTCAATAAAAGTTTCAAGTACCTTCCAAATTTCGATTTAAACGAATCCACAGCAAGGAAAAAAAAAAAAAAAAGAAAAAAACAGGAAAAAAACGAGAAAAAAAAACAGGCAATCACGCAGCCACACCCCACACAAATACAATCACACACACACACACACACACGTTGGCAATAAAAATTGAAAGAATTATTTATTTAGAGTGTACAGTGAATACTCCTATACCCTACACACAGATGCACTCGTGCTGTTGACAGTACCTCAATTGCAAATAATGTCGACAAACAAAAAAAAGAAAAAAAAATGGTGAATAAATCTCGTTTAAAAAGTGCTCGAAATTGTTTTAAGTCATCAAATTTTATTTGGGGCACCAGCTGCACGAATATTCGTGTATGTTAAGCCTGCAACAGGGTGTGGTATAAAAAGAAAAAGTTGAAGAAAAAGTCAACGTGGCACGTTTTGATTTGAAAAGAGTTTAAAATTTGAGGCGAGCCGATGGAATTAAATATTGCTTACCGTGGCAAGGACAACTGTGTGTGTGTGTGTGTGTGTATGTGTGTGCCTATGCCATATACACACAAATCTGTGTATGTATTCACATATATGTGTGTGTGCTTTTATTTGTGTCTGCCCAACTCAGCTGTTTATCTGTGCATGTGATAAGAAAAGCCTTTTAGCTGAAACACCAAAGCAGAAACGAGAGCTTCTAAGAAACAACTCAGGAAGTGGGTCCTTGACATCTAGCCAATGTCAAATATGTGTTACATACATATATACACATATATATATATATATATGCTTGCATATTTATGTAACTCAATTAAAGTACACAAGAATGTGCTCCAAAGTTACTTTCGATGCATTTCGATGGTTGCAACTTGACATTCTTCAGCCATCAATCACAAGTTTCTACACAAAAAAAAAACACAAAAAAAAAGAAAATAAATAAAAAAAAAAAACAAAAAACGGAAACATTGTTCAAGGCCAAGTTATGCTGGTAGGCTTTATGGGCGCTATGGGCGTGGCCCTATAGCAAATGAAAATAAAATGCGAAATAATCAGGGCGCATGTGATTTGCATAATTTGTAATGTGAAATTTCCGCTTACATGACGCTCATTTCCTGTACACATACGCGTACCCAGCCAGCTCCTACTTGCCCCATCCTACTTGCCCCCTCCTCAGTCCGCAGTCTCTGATTTACTTGATGGAGAGGAGCAGTGCGTAAAGCGGTTCGCTTGGATAACTGTTTAATATGCATAAACTTGGCGAGCAGCGCACACAACCCCTCAGATTTTTGGCAGTTGTATCCTTCCGTTCCGGCCATCCCTGGATGGCCCCAAGCACCGTTCAGCAACAGGACTGGGTTGACTGATGTTTTTGGCCTAATTGGCTGCCACTGAGCAGCGCTGCACAACTTGAGCTACAGGTTTTCTGTGTCTCTTACTTTAACGAGTTTGGTGTTTTTTTTTTTTTTCTTTTTTCTTTTGCAACATTATGAATTTAAGCACATTTATGTGATTTTTTCAGAAATACTCCGAGTTACACAATATAAATTACAATTTCAATTTCAAATCAATAGAGTGTTAAAAATGAATCTAATAAATTAAGTATACAATCGCAGATTTGTAGATGACGTCACTGAGATTTTCCCTAACAAATACAAATTAGGAAAATTAAATTAATTATGCAATACATACAATTAATCGACCGGTTAGCCTTTGTTATATCGATAATTTATCGTTTTTACATCGAGCTGTTGAACTCTGAGATTAATGATAAGTATTTTATTAAATTCTTACAATCACTGATTGGATACAAATTATATATCATAAAGTACAAAAGAAAGGAATGCAATATTAGCTTAGATGATACCAAAATATGACCAGATCCGATAAATATAACCTAAGAATAATAAATAGGAATTTGTTGCTAATAGACTAACAGTAATTAACAGTCAAATATAGGCAAAGCAATTCTATTCAAATGTTTCAATTGAGGAGTGCTGAAAGTATGACAAAAGTCAATAGTAAACAACTCATAAATTTCCGACTAAAATTAAAGAGTATTTGTGGAATTTTCAAACAGAATTTAGCCAGGAATAAATTGTGGTAAATAAATAAATTCCTCAGCCACGAATTTACACTCAGAAAAGGAATTTGAAATCGAATACAGAATTTGTCGCCAAAACGCTCAGCTGTTGTGCAGTAAATATAATAATATAAATACATGTATACACACATATACACATACATATACATATATATATGTGGATTGGCTTGTGTCTTCTGAGACCAATTCCAACAACAAAGCCGAACGCGAAGAAGAATAACAACGACGATCCCTAGACAACAACGGTACCGAGACAACGACGAGAAAAGAAGAACAACAAGAGCGAATTCGCAAGACGGCGAATTCGCAAGACGGCGAATCCGATCGAGGAAGACAAGCGGCGAATAAGAAGACGAAGACGTGACGACGACGAGGGAGTTGCAGTTCGGCCTTTGACGGGATAGGTTGTGAGAGCTGCGCCTCAGGAAGAGGACGAGTTGAAGACTGTTAATACAGTTATCCATCTACAATCAAAGACATGTGTGTGTGTGTGTGTTTTGTGTGAGAGCTGCGCCTCAGGAAGAGAACGAGTTGAAAGAAGCAGACTTGAATATTAATAATAAATAATAAACAAAGCAATATCTTATATTCACTATATTAATATCGTTAAGTAATAAAAACCGCACATACATATATACATATATATATTTATATATATATAAATTTGAAATAATTCCTAGTGCATTTTGTTTTTCTGAGTGTAGCACAACTTTGCTGAGCGCTACTTGAAAACAGCGGCCACTTTAGCATGATTGTTGTAGCCTTTGAGTAAAAGCCCCAAAGAGACCCACCACAGGCAGAGATAGAGAGAGAGAGAGAGAGTGAGAGAGAGAGATAGTGGCACATTTGTTGGGCACACGCTGTAAATTTTAAATGAAGAAGGAAATTTCAACGCGCCTGTTTTATATTCAAAGCGTTTCGACTATCATTTTATTTCATCTGATTTTTACACATGAATTAATAAAAAAAAAGCACTCATTAAAAACCGACAGAGAGCATATAGACTTAACAAAGTTTTTATTCGGGTTGTAGTTTATTTTATTATATTTTTTGTTCTGTATTTTATTTTATTTTTTATCTTTGGTCTGGGCCCCGTTGCGTATGAGTTATGTGTGAGTAAAATGTTAGCCAGTTAGAAATTTGCATATGCAGCCTCCACGAACAACGGGCTAATTTGCATGGGACGGTCGTGTGGGGAGGGGGTGGGTGGATGAAGTGGTTTTTAGCCCCACAGATTTTATGCCCCACCCACCTCCTTTGGTGTGATTTGATGTGCGTATGTATTTGTGAGCTTTGTGGTTGAGTTTTTACGGCGCTGCAAAAATTTTTATGTTATTTGTGCTTTGCATACTTTTGGGCCGTTATTTAACTTGCATTTTGAATACGTTTTAAATGCCCATTTGTTAGTGAGCGTGTGTGTGTGTATGTGTGTGTGTGTACGGTATGCTGTGTGTGTGTGTGTGTGTATCGGTTGCCTCTGCTCTTCTGTTTTGGGGCTATAAAAAGAGTTTTTCTCATTTTTGTTGTGTGCGTATTTTTGGGTATTTTGTGGTTTTCACGTTATAAGCTGTGTCTGCGATGGCCAACAATTCAGTGTCTCGTCCCAGAATTCCATGCGTGCAATTAAGAGGTCCATCCAAGGGTCTCGGCCCCAGCCATTTGCCGCATCTGCTCCTGCGCGGCAGGGCAACTGTGGCAACGCTCGTTTCATTTGCATACACTGAGGTGGCTCTCAGCCGAGCTACTTCTGGTTTGAAATTGATTTTAACCGCAGCGCATACACAAACACACACACACACACACACACACATACACACAGAAAAGCTACGACCTAAACTGGCTAAAAATAAAACACAGGACCACTTAACCTGAAGCGCTCGCCAAAACCCACCCTTCCTCACCTTGCCGCACCTAAAAAATTAAAATGGCGACTGTAGCTAAAAGCCCTAGCAGCAAACCTAATGAACGCATGTCAATTTCATTTGTGGAGCACACAAAACAAATGTCATTTTGAACAAACTTATTTTGCAATTTATCCCCCTCTCTCTCTCTCTCTCTATATATATATATATATATATATATATATATCTTTTGTTTAGTTGGAATAGGGAGAGCAGCCATAACACGCGCCTAAAAGTCGCCGATGTGCCGGAATGTCGAGGCTTAAAACATTTGAACTTCTTTATCGCTCAAATTGCCATGCACAAAAGGCCCGGCTAAAGTTTGCTTTTATTACTGCAAAGTGGAGGCAAACAAAAATAAAGACAACTGAAATTTATCTTATTACCGGCGCCAGGCAGCTCCACAACTTGTCATAAGTTGTCTCGAATTTTCACTTGCGACAAATGATTTCTCTTGTATTCAATTCAGACAGAGTTCCACAAAAAAAAAAAATAATAATAATAAATAAAATTAAGAAATCCCAGACAATCAATTAAAGCATTGAAATATAAATATACACAAGAAGTGAACTACACTTAACTAATTAAATTGCACTCAATTCTGAATGTTCAGCATTTTGAAAAACTTAACATTTAATTAAAAAGAATTAGTCAACTTGTTCCAAAATATTATATTTATTGTATTTATTTTATGCTTGCTAAAAACAGTTTTTAATTTATAAAAACAAAATATATTGAATTTACGATTAAAGTTACAAATTTAATAATACAAAATTGAAAGAAGTAAATTAAATTAAACATTAAAATGATTCCTCACTATCATTTTAGTATGTAATTTAATTTATTTTTTATTAGGATTTTAAAAGTATTTAAAGGATAATATAAAGCATGGGATTTGAAAATGTAGGGATTGGCGAAACCCAAAAATCCCAATTAGTCAATTTAACTTCAGATATTATATATTATAAAGATTGATTTTTTTTCCAATATACGATTACTTTAATAAGACTGAAAAGCCAACAATTCTACGGCATTTCAATACGTGAATATAAAATTAATATTTTTATTTACAAAATGCTTGATTTATAACTTAAAATCAATAAACTCTATTTATTTATTTCGTCAAATTAATTAATTAATATTTTAATATTTAATACAATTTTAATAATATAATAAAAATAAATGCAATATTTAATAATAGACACCAAATCGAAAGTGAAACAAGACTATTAATACAGTTATCCATCTACAATCAAAGACATGTGTGTGTGTGTGTGTGTTTTGTGTGTGTGTTTTTGTTGTGAGTGCTTTTGTAACGAAAAATATAATTTCCAAAATGTTTTGCATTAATTCAGCGTTGTAATTGCTCTGCGGCGGCTGTCTCTGTCATCTCAGGCAGATACCCACACCCACACCAGCATCCACAACCACACCAGCATCCACACACCCCACATCCATTCCTATTCCTAATTCGAGTCAAAGTCCCAGTGCTGCCTCCACTTATTGTTCCTATGACTCTCTGACTGTCTCCGGATGACTGCCTGTTGACGCAGTTGTCAAGGCAATCAACTTTATTACCCGGAGCGCACATGTGGGCCTTCGTCGCTTTATTTCTGTGTCAGCTTTATGCCCAACTCCCTGAATCCCTCCTAACTGCACCTGCTTATGATTTTATGTGCTGTGCAGTAGTATATAAAAACAAAGGGTATCTTACAGCTCAGATCCGATCAGATCAACTGAATCCGAATCGTTACTTCCGATGAACAACTACAAATTTTTATATTAAAAAGGATTCATGAAGAATCTCTATATATACAATATACATAATATACATATATACATATTAAACTCTTTCATTATTAAATCAGATATACAATATATATGCCATATATGCTTATATATTTGATTTGAAGAACAGTAACATAGATTGGAGACAAAGTGTAAAAAAAAACAAATTTAAAAATAAATATATAAATTAATTAATTAATTAAAAAATAGATGCAGAGTAGCGTTGAGTCCATCAAATTGTTGTGACTGCAGCGTTTGCGGTGCTGCTTGCCGCATTTGTAATCGGCTTGCGTTTGTCTCTCTGTCTGTCTGTCTGTCTGTCTGTTTATATTTCTCTAACATTTCACAGCTTTAAGGCGCATTGCTTCTTTACCAACTGCCGCAACATTAACAAAATAGAACGTTACAGTCGGACGTAACCGACAGCGAAATACTATTATACCTTAATTTGTATACAGCTAAGAAATACTTGAATTGCGGGGGATATGGGCGTTTATCGGTTTTGGGGGCGGGAGTGGGCGTGGCCCAAACAATGTTCGATCTTTGTAATATACCTTCTAAGTTTGGTAACTGTAGCTCTTAAATTGCTGGAGATACAGGCACTTATCGTTTTTTGTGGGCGGGAGTGGGCGTGGTCCAAAATTTTTTTTTCCACACTTATGAAGGGTGTTACTAGCATTATACCTTTAAAATTTGGTGACTTAAGTTTTAAAATTGCGTAAGATATATGGGGTTATCGATTTACACCAACAGGTGTATCGGTTTAGGTAGGTTGAGTGGGCGTGGCCATCCAATTTTTTTTTATCGATTTTTGGGGGAGTTACCAGTAACATTCCTGCAAAATTTTGCGACTCTAACTTGCAAATTACGGCAGATATGCGCATTTTAAATTTCTAGGGACGAAGTGGTCCAAAAATTGGTATGCCAATCTTTGGAGGAGGTTACCAGCAAATTACCTTCCAAGTTTCGTTACTCTATCTTTAAAATTTTCGGAGATATACGGAGTTATAGATTTACAATCGGAATTGTCGATTATAGACGCAGGTGTGGGCGTGGCACCACAAATTTGTTATCGGTTCTTAAAGGCGACTACCAGTAATATACCTACCAAATTTGACGTTCCCTACTCAAAAACTGCGGAAGATATAGCCATTTGAAATTTTTCGGGGCGGGGGTGATGGGGGCGTCAGAGGTGGGCGTGGCATATGCCGATCTTTCAAGGACCTCGCCAACAACCTACCAACTAAAATTGGAGACTGTATTCATTAAATTGTAAGAGATATGGGGATTTATCGATTTGCTAAAATCGAATTTATCGATTTTCTAGCTCCCTAGTGGACCAAACCCAAGACACTTTAACTTTTGAGGGTACTTTCCAGTGTACGTTTCAAGTTTCAAGTCTCTATCTCTAAGGGTGTCGGAGGAACGCGCGTTCATACGGACGGACAGACAGCATGACGGACATTGCACAAAACCAATATACTATTTTACCTTTTTGGTATAATAGTATAAAAATCGAATAATAATCATTAGCTCACATCATTGGCTGAAATCAAATTTGAGCAGCAACCTCTGCGCGTATTTTGGGCATTTTTTTTTTATCAATTTGAATGGCAAAAACAAGCAACGATTTTTAAACATTAAAAAGAAACTGCGAACAAAAAAGAAAAAACAGAATTAATAAATAATTATTTGTTTGTAGTTATTTTTTTTTTTTTGTTTTAAGAATTTTTACTTGATGAATTGATGCCATAAAATGTTCGCATTTGCCCCATGGTGGCCTGGATGCTGGGCTAATGGCTTCTTTTATTTCCATCTCCTCATATCCGAGTGCTTTGTGTATTCCGGCAACTCAATAATTCTGGTTACTTAATGCTTTGTGGGGTCGCATCAACATCAACAGGTATTTCCCAAAAGTATGCAACATGCGCTGTTGTGTTGTGTGTACATATATGTGTGTGTGTGCGAGTGTGTGTGCGTGTGTGTTTGCGCATGTTCTCTGTGTGTCCTTCTTGGCCCGCTTCTAAAATAAAATTACACATATTTGTGAGGATGTTGCAGCTGCTACTGTTTGCTGCTCCCTCCGCTCCCACATCTGCCTCTGCCTCTGCCCCTGCAGCACGCAACGCTTGAGGCTGCGACCAGTTTTTGTGAGTGTTGAGCAATGCTGCAAATCAGAAAAAGGTTAATTTGCAATTATGTTTTATGGAAGAAGTGCGTGTAAGTGAGTGTAAGTACTTGTGAGTGCTCCTGAGTGCTGGTGAGTGCTCCTGAGTGCTTACTTTCTGCTCCACTCTGAGCCCAGGATTCCTTTTTGTCTTTTGTTTTGGTTTCTGCGAGCTGCTTCTGTTGAATATAAAATATCTTTTATTCCAGCCGAGTCCTGTTCGAGTCAATTATCGCCCCCTTGATCACAAATAATGAACATCCTTTTGACAATTTTTCGCTTTTAGTGAACTCAAAATCTAATCCAATCAACTATCATTTTATCTAATAAAAAAAAACAAAACGGGTTTCGAGAGAAACTCAAAGAAAGTAAATAACTGAATGTGCACTTATCCAAAGTACACATATTTTCTAGATCTGGATCAACAGCTGAGTCGATATAGCCATGTACATCCTTATGAACCCGTGGATCTTAGAGACTTCAATTTTGTTTCTTGTTTTCCCCGCGCAGATATAGTTTATTTTTATCGATAACTACCCACGTTGCTCCAGCATCGATACAAATTGCTATTCGATAGCTAAAAGAAAACTCACAATTTTAAGGAAATTCCAATTGATTCGTATTTTTAATATATTTTATATTATTTTTTATATATATTATATTAATTTTATTAAAATAGTTGGCTTGGCGATAAACATTGGTATGTCTTGTGCTTATTGATAATGAAGTTGAACTTATTCTTATCTATGCTTTTGTTGATATCGCTACTGACTCGATTCCCTGCTACAGAAATCGCTCACATGGAAACGATTGTCGCAAACTTGTGATTTCAGCGAATAAATTGATTGACTCTGTTTTAGTTTTTTTTCCTCTTCAGTGCTTCTGATTGGCAAAAGAAATGAGAGCACTTTTAAAGTGAAAATTGACCATAAAACTAGAATATGATTAATCGTAGTCGAGCTAACTCGAGTACAACTTTCTTACTTGTTTTTAGTTGCATTTAAATTATTTGAGATTTTGCCTTTGATTGGGAATGTGGCCAATTCAGCTGAAAGTTTCAGTTTGCTTTGCTCGAAAAATGGAACTGTCAGCGGCACAAACTTGTTGCCCCAAGGTGGCACTTTCCTCTGTTTTGCGGACACTCCCTTCGAGCCCGTGACAGTTTTTTTTTTTTTTTTAAAGGAAAACAAAGACAAGTAGAATACCAGCGAAATGAATTCAAATAAGCCAACTTTTTCGTTTTCCTTATGCCTGCGAGCGATTGAAGGCAAAGCAAGGCCAAAGGTAAATAGAAATACTTACAACTTTCCTCTGCAAACATTTCGCAGTCAAATAAGCATGCCACAAAATGCTGAATGCGTTTTTATTTCACATTAAGCAGAGGATGGAAGCGCTGCTCCTTCAGCTTATTTTTATGTGCTTAAAAGAGTGATTTTCTCTTTCTATTTTGCAATCCTATTCAACTTTAATAGTAAATCTACATTGACTAACTGATAATGGGCTTAATATTTGTATACTTGTGTCAAGCAGCTCGATTTGAAAATCCAACTCTGAAAGAAGCCGTCAACCGAAAGAGTTGTCATTGTACATATAAATAAGTTGGGCTGTTATAATCGAGAGCACTCGACTAACACATGTACCATGAACCATATTCCATATATATAATGTATTTTGCGCATTCTTGGAAAGAAGGAAGGAACAAAAATAAATCATTTTTGTCATGTATTTTATTGCAATCGGTAAAAAATATTTATCGATTCCGATTTGCCAAGGAAAACGATGTAAATAAAATGTACGTACGGTAAACAAAAAAACAAAAGTTGTTCATATAGACCCTGATCAAGAATATATTCATCTAGTGGAAGACTTGCCACATGCAATCAGCTGATGTTATTTCTCAATTGATATTTCTTAAAAATCAAGTTACGAATGACGTAAAACAGCTGTACAAAAAAATAGTGGAATTTTTATCAGAACTTTTATACATTACGTACCACGGCCGAAAATGAAACTAAAATTCATTTCAATTTTATACACTGTTTTTTTTTTGCCATCATATTTTATGTATTTAATCAAAAAAGCATATTTTTAAGCTTCCAATCTGTATATTTTTCACAGGAATAACTTTAAGTTGCTTCGGTTTGCACAAGTTTATTTGTATGTGTTTCTTATTTATTTATTTTATTTTTCTTCATTTTTTGGTGGAGCAGAAAAAGTTATTTGATAATAAGCAAGGTGTGCGTAGGGGGTGTGGGGTGGGGGGGGGGGGGGGCTTGGCAGCTCCGCCTCCTCCAAAATCCTTGGCTCGAATTTGATGCCATCGTCAGTCGAGTCGCTGACCGTTTGTTTTATTGCTTTTCCACTTCTGGTTTTTCTTTTTCTTTTCATTTTTTTTTTTTTTTTGTAACACCTGCGTTTCGGGCGTTTTGATTTGCATTTTAATGTTATTGTTCTTGTCTCAGTTGTTGGCTGTTTTTGTTAGACAAACTTTGCCAACTGCCTTTGCGCCATTATTTGCATATGAAAATTGGCAAATTGCCGCTTCGGCATTTTTATTTGGTTTTTTTTTTTTTGGTTTCGGTATCAGGGTTATTGGGTTTACAGCTTACCATACTTTGTAAAAAAAAATAAAAAATAAATCAAACTTATTACGAATATAATTTTTTTTTTTTTTTTGGTTCTTTGGTAATTAACGGGAGCAGTGGAAACTTTTAAAAATGGGCATCGAAAATAAACTGTATTCGTCAGAATAAATGAATATTCTCAATCGAAGAAATCAGTCAATCAATCAATCAATCAACGACTATTTTCAGTATCTTATGCCGATTTTCGGTAGTTTGGACAAATTAAAATTCCGAGTAATTTAGATATAAGCATCAGCGATTTTATTCGATTCGAAATTTATATAGAATTTTGTTCTCACTCTCAACATGGGGCATAAGTGAAAGCAATTTGGTATTGATTGCTTTTGTTGTTATCGCCTGGAGCCCATGCAATTGTGTGGATGCGATGAAAATGCAATTTAATTAGAATTTCCCTGCTGCTGGCAAATTCATAGAAATCATAAAGTGCACACAATTTGCATGATAATCTAAAGTTAACAGATGAGACGACTGAAGAGAAATTGGCGCATCAACACTTGTCATCCCAAATTTTTGGCGCTTCAACAGAAAATCCATTAAAATGCACCTCGAGTGGCACATCAACAGGAAGTGGGTGGGGAGAGTGGCGAGTGGGGAGTGGGAAGAACTGTGGGGATAACGGTACTTGAGGACAAGCAGCCAAAATTCGAATGCCAACTGGCAGCACAAACTAAAAGGCGGGAGGGCAACAAATGTGCAGATTTAGTAGACTTAGCCCATCTGTCCAGCTGTCCAGCTGTCCAGCTGTGCAGGACGAAGTGGCCCGAACAAGGGACCCAGCAACGGAAATCACTGAATTCAATTTAAACAATTTCCTGTTTTCGAATGGTCCTTGGCCAACTCTGTGCCCTGTGCCCTGTGTCCAGCCAGTTGGCCTGCTATCAGTACAAATTAAATGTGCTAAGCACACCAAAAATGGAAATGAAATGAACGCACCTCAGATTCAGTTACGAACACACACACATGCACACACACACACGCACACACACACGCACACACACACAAAGAATGAAAAACGAAGAGAAAAATAAGAAAAATGTAAGATGAGGAGTTCTTAGATGGCAAATAATGTGGGTGGGTGGAAATGTGGATTGCGAATTTATACACTAAAAGAAAAATAAATAACGAGAGCGACAGAAAGTGACACATTCCTTAACGGGAAAAATAGCGTAAAATTACATGATAAATTAAAAATAATACATCGCTTTTAAGCTAAGAAAGTGACACATTCCTTAACGGGAAAAATAACGTAAAATTATATGATAAATTAAAAATAATGCATCGCTTTTAAGCTAAGAAAGTGGATTACAGAGAAACAACTATGTCGACACTGCCAGCGATGTTGATCAAGAATACATATACATAATGGGCCCACACTTCAAACTTGTTAAAACGAAACTATTTTTGATGGAATTCAATATGTTATCGCAATGGTATGATATATATTCTATATAACTCAAAAATGCTTGTCTAGCAAGCAAAGGATCCCATCTGCACTTTTCTTAAAACTTACATTTTATAAACAACCATGAAAATGATTATCATAACTTGCCAGATTTAAAAAAAAAAACAAGAAAAGTTTTTAGTTCTTGCTTAATTATAAAAAAGAAAACCTAAATTTGAACAACAAACAAGTTTGTTTTGAAAATGAATAGATTGTTTTGCTCAGTGTACCAGAGAGTGCGACACTTTAATAACTTCTAGGTTTTCTTCAATATACTGAAAAGCGCCATTTCCAATTGAATTCTGGATTCTCGATTTGAAATTAATATTCACTTTGAGGATATCAATAAATTGATGCAACATTCGGTTCTGGCTGGGATTAGTCCGACCAACACGACGATGGCGATGGCGATGCCACTGACGATGATTATTATGACAACAACAACAACAGGAAAATCAAGAAAAACAACAACAACAACATCAGCAACAAGCCTGTTGTACGAAAGTTTTTCCTGCTGCTGTTTTTTTTTTGCTGTTGCTGCCTTTGGCGGCAACTTGCCAAAAATCAATAAAGGGAGCAGCCACAAGAATGGCTTAGGAGCCTACATTTATATTTACATACAAACAGTATGTATGTATGTATGTACGTATGTATGTAAATATACACAAGTACATACACATTTGTATAAGCCCCTATAGCGACCCGACTTTGAGTTACCCCCAATCACTGATTTCATGTTTTCAAATATACATACATCTATGTATGTATATACACATATGTATATATATATATGTATATTATAAAAAATTATTGTGTTCTTTACAAATGTAACAAATGATTAAATTAAATTATAAAACATATCATATCAAATAAATTTAGGTGTATATTTCTTGCACAAATTTAATAAAAGTTTATATTTCTATTAAATTAAAATTCAATAATATAGTTTTTATTACCTAACCAGTATATGTTAATTAAAATCTAAGAAAATCGAATAATCGAAATAATAAAAGTTTATATTTCTATTAAATTAATATTCAAAAATATAGTTTTTATTATCCTGTATATTTTAATCAAAATCTCAGCTAAACAAAATCTTATCCAAAACATGCAAATAAACTGAATAAATTATCGTTAGTAGCCAATTTACTTCTGCCCTTTCTTTATAGTTACAATTATGCTTTTTTAATAATAAAAATAAAAAAAAAAACTGAATATATATTTATATAATTACAACTAACGCTTTTTTTAATAATAATAATAAAAAAATTATTAACATATATTTATTTTGTATGTAGATATTTTTGGAGTTTTCAAGACAAGCAAAATAATCCATCAAGCAATGGGAATCCTTATTCATTATAGTAGGAAAATTAAAGATATATTTATATATATATATATATATATTTCTATATATGTATATATATATATATACTTTTTAAGTTTGTCATTGACTGGAAAATCTGCAAATGTGAATCGGTTTTTGTATTTGTTGCATTTATTACGATATAAACCCTTTATGGAAAACTTATAGGCAGATTGGCAGCAACTAAGTTTTTGGGGGCCCAAACTTGACACAAATTAAGGAAATTCAGTCGAAGCCTCTCAGGAAGACGGGGAAGAAGAAGAGGTGAATTTATCGATTAGTCAGCAGCTGGTTCCCGTGAATTGTGAATTGTGAGTGAAATTTGCTGTGACGATATTTTATGACTTGTGGAGGGCCATGAAAACTGTTTTCTTTTTTTTTTCCAACCGGCTTAACACGAGCATAACACTCAAAGCCAGATTGTTGCTTGGATTGAGTTTTTGGGGTTGGGTTTGGGTTTGGATTTGGGTTTGGCTTTGCCTTTGCCTTTGGCTTTTACTTTGGCTATGCGTTTGAGATATGCTTTCCAACATGGCTAACAAGCGGCGACATTTGCACAGCATAAAAAGCTGTGCGCTCCAAATGACAGTCGGATTATTTTGGCATTAGGTAAATTAAGACAAGCAAATAGGATTTATATGGGGCCCATGTACCAAGTGAACATAGAAGATTTCAAGGAAGAAACGCTGTTTATTTAGTGCCGAAGACTGAATACCCTTGCTGCCAATTTCTGAGCTTATCCCAATTATTATTAGCCAGATAATTGTAAGCAATCCAACAAAACAAAACAACAAAAAATTAACAAAAATAGTTGATATAAAACCACAATTTTGGGTCATCCGATTACAGAGTTATTTGGTTTGGGCCAAAGATGATGCCAACTTTGGTGAGCAAACCAAATGCTAACCTGGTCTTCTTCTAAGGGTATCGGAAGCGACATTTACGACATCATTTGATTTACTCAAATGGAACTCGTGCCGCCGTTTGAAAGGCAAAACAATGTCAAAGTCGATGTCGATGTCGAAGTTGAGGTCGAAAGCTATGGAAGATTGTAAATTGACAACAGGCCAAGACAAAAAAAAAAAAGGGAAAAGGAAAAGTAAAAGTAAATAAAAAGAAATTGTTTGCCCCGAAAATAGAACTGAATTTCCTACGAGTGTAATAAAAGCAATCATCATAATAATATTGTCATAATGAGTTTAAGTATAAATCACGTTGTATTTGTTCGCTGCTGAAGCAGAAGTTATTCAACTGTAACCATTGTATTCCCCAAACAGCAACGTGCAACTTGTCATATCAGTTTAAATAGCTGCTGCCACTAACTGGCCTCCTAGAAAGGGAGGCACTAAGCCAAGATCTCAATTTATTCACACAATTTATTCACTCATGTCCAGTTTGATTTGATGAATAACAATTGAAATAAGGCGGGTTATTCATTGTAGCATTTTCTGTATATACATATGTATATGTATATTGAGTTTTCCTGAGTTGAGTTTTCCTTTACCTAAAGAATGCTGCACTGAGTATAACTAAATCAAATATAATTAGGAACTTAACTTACATTCTACATACATTTTTTACTTAAAAAATAAAGCTGCTTTTCAGAGGCGCTTTGCGCTAATGAGTTAAACGTAAGTTGAGCCGTCAGTTGTGCAAAGAATGGGGAAAGACAAAGCTAACTAAAGCAGCAGCTGTCTCTCTCTCTCTATCTCTCTCTCTCTCTGACTTCTCCATAAACGTGATTAAAAGCAACAATAGAAACAATAACAATGGAAACAACAGAAATGAAGAGCTGCACTCGGCACTGTGAGATAAACGAAAAACTTTCAGCGCTTTTCGCATCAAACTTGCAGTCAAACTTGTCATTCAACGCGAGCAAATGAAAGCAATCAGTTAGTCCATCAGTCAGTCAGTCAGTCAGTCCATCAGTCAGTCAGTGAGTCACTCAGTCAGTCATTCAGCTAGTGGCTTAGTCGGTTCTCAACTCATTACAGTCGCCCCAGACAACGGAAAAGTTTGACTAATCTATGGTCTTAGATTGAGCGCAAGCAGACGATACAAAACACATTAGAAGGGCCAACCCCTGTCCCCATCTCTGCTCAGCTGGGACGGGACGGGATGAGACGGGTAGCCACCCTCCGGATGCGCACGCTTGGGCCTCTCACGTCCGGTCTCAGTAACCAGTTAACCCTCGGTGCCCCTCAGTGCTCAGTGCTCGATGCTCAACGTCCGAGCTCCGATGGGCTCTTTAAAAGCACTTCCGGACCTTACCGGGACGGTGCCGGTTTCGGGTTTGGGTCCGGGTCTGGGTCCGGGTCCGGGTGTAGGTCCGGGTCTGGGCCCGGGTCTCGGTATTTGTGTCCTTGTCCGCTTCCGGGTTCGCGATTGGGGGGTGTCCATTAAATGTGGTTGCCCTTTGGTGCGTTGATGAGTTTCAAATTGCTGGCGTCACAGTTAATTTATTTGCCTCCCATATTTGGCATTTGACATTTGTGACTACAATTTAAGTCAATAATTTGTATACTCAACAGATTGACAATCTTTTACACTCATTCACACTCATTCACACTCATTCACACACATTTACACTCTTTCACACTCAATTCTTTGCGAGTTTCGAGCCTCTTTTCTTTTCACTTGTCAAATGTTTGGCGCTGCACACATCGCTGACACCGCACTTAAAAAAAGGGACACCCACTCGACCTCGACACTTGCAACATTTTTTCTAAGGCCAACGACGAATGAGGCACACGCACACACACACACACGTAGCTGCCACTCAACGGTGGAACCATTTGTAGCGCCATCACGTGCCAGCAATCATGCAGAATCATTGCGCCATCACTTATTTACAAATACACACGCACACACACACACACACACACATACACACTAACACACATATGCTCAAACATTCCCTGCAGGAAACAGGACGTGACAAATGTAGTCTACTTTATGCGAGATCAGCAAATTAGAGAAGTTATATTAATAGTCCTCTTATACGGCTAACCAGCGCCAAATAGCCAAATTGCAACTAATTATTTGCCTTTCGATAAATGTACATAAGGTGTATATATATATATATCGAGATTAGGAGATCTGACCTGAAACCAGCTGTAAAATATATTCAATCGTTTAAAAAAAATTGGCTCTGATTTTGTGTGTTTGCAATCGCAGTCATAAATGTCGCAAAGTCAACACTTTATAATTATCGATTAGCGATTAACGATTATTATGCTGGTGGTCATTTCGGTTGAGAAAGTCGATTTTTACTCTCCGATATTTATGCAATTTTAACAGATGATCAATAATATGTCGAGTTATATTTAAATATATTTAAGATTAATATCGGAAATCGATTCTTATCGATATAAGGTAAGCCGAGCCAGTAATTGCTAAAATAAAGTAGATTTGATGAAAGCTACATCGAGAAATACTTAAACCATTTTCAAAACGGACAAACTATAAATTGTGCCGCCCTGTGACAAGGAGTTCAACATATCCGATATTTATCGGTGAATTATTATTTTATTTTGCTGCTATTTTTTGGTATATTCGGGGAACTATTCAGCACTATATGTGATTCATCCATGATTTTGATGTGGTACTTCGATTTCCCCATTTCGACTCATATTATATACTTGTCATATGGATCACAAATTGTTCAATAATTTAAACAAAAAAAAAAAACATATCAAAAAACTCTTGCTATCGGTAATCGATTTGTATCGATTATGGCGAAAGCCATCAATATATAAACTTGGTCTGCGTACGTCATAAGAATTTCTCAATTTTCTCGGGGTATAAAAAACTAATTGTGTGCAAACATCTTTTTCTAATTGGATTCAAATGAATCGTTTCCTATTTTTCAGTTGCGACCGACAAAAAATCATTTTCGATTTGTGGCTGTCACTCAATTTAGATTTATAGTCATTCATGTATTTACAAACATATTTCTTGTCGGTACCTGTTTATACACACACACACACATACACACACACCACTAAGCAGCTTGTTACTGTCCTTTGGCTGTTGTTTATCGCTCCCGATAGCGTTGCCCATATTTAGTCTTCCTTTATTTATTTGATGCAAAATTTGTCATTTATCTCAATAATGTTTGAATGCCTTGGTTATTGTTATTGTTACTGTTGTTGTTGTTGTTGTTGGGACTGTTCATTTCGTTTGGTGCTCAATATTATTCACAGTTTCTTTGCCCAAATTGGTTTTCTTCCACATTTGTTATAGCCGTATTGTGGTAAAAAAAAAAACAAAAGAAAACAAGTAAGATGCTGTAGTCGAGTTAACTCGACTACGATATACCCTTAACCCAGTTGTTAAATATATTTTAGTTTTATTGGCAAATTTCCCTTTAAAATGATTTGCACTCAAATGTTCAGTTCTGCAAGTGCATTTCTTACAGAGTAAGACGTACACGTACACGAAAGAGTAGTTATCGGGGCTCTGCAGAATACACACAAATATATTGACGCTAGCGTCGATTATCATGTCATCTCTTTCTCACACATGCGCTCGCCTATTTATATGTATACAGAAAATGCTTGCGGCTGCTGATTGAAATGAGATCAATATGACAATATACTTTCGACTATAACTTTAGTGTTTCTTGTCCGATCTTAATGAAATTGCGGCAATTGATCAATATTATGTATATGCATATTATGTATAAATTAGAAGTCTCTGCCTCTTAAATTGTGGAATTTATTGCTATCGGAAATCGAAATGTATCGATAATTCAGAAACTGATGCAGTTATCGATCAAATATAGCAAACTTGATCTGTGCCTGGTACACGAGAACTTATATTCCAAATTTGAATTTGAATTTCTCTAGCTCTTGTAGTCTCTGAGATCTGCGTGTTCATACAGACGGACAGACGGACGGACAGACGGACAGGGCTGTATCGACTCGGCTGTTGATCCTGATCAAGAATATATATACTTTATGGGGTCGGAGATGCTTCCTTCTGCCTGTTACATACATTTGCACAAAACCATTATACCCTTTTTACCCATTTTTAATGGGTTAAGGGTATAAAAAGAAAAAAAGAAAAAGAATTTCTCAATTACAGCGCCATTTGTCACATGGCAAATATCGGAGACGCCTCTCCAGCAATGAATAATAATAATTAATACCATATACCACAATAACCAGAATGGCAATTTAAATGACAATACTTGCAATGTTCGCTTTTCTCGACTTGATGCGAAAGTTGATCGTAAATTAACATTTAACACAAGACTGTCAATTATTCTTTGAGCACCCAAACTTGTTATAAAATTTGAGTTATCTTTGAAAGTTCTGAATACAATAATTAAATTGATTAATTTTACATATTGCGCCCTGCGGCGTTGCCAGTATACTTTTTTTTTTTTTTTTAAGATAAGTTGTAATCATTCCATTCCGGAATAGATTGATTGCCAACCAGATTAATAAATCAATAAGAAAATCTTGTGGCAAACTGGTATTTTCCTGATCATCTTTTTCACATATGCGTGTTTCACACAAGTTGATTACAGAGTTCAGATTGTGTTTCTAATTTCCGGGGTCGCGTTTAAATCATTCACAGCAAATTTGATTTGTAAACCTATTTTTTCTTTTTGTCCATTTCCGTCAAAACCAAATCCAATAATATTTATTAAGAATTTTTCTAATGCTGCGGCAATAAAAGAAGCGTTTTAAGCCAATGCTCCAAAGTTGCATGCAACTGCCAAAAGTAGCCTACTTCGACTAATGAGAAAAATAATATTTTCAAAGTTTTTAAACAATTTTTTGCCTTATTCTGGAAGGGCTATTGATAGCCGAGTCAATTGATATATAATTTAGTTAACTCATATAATTATAATTTTTATATTATTTATTCAGAAATATTTTGCGTCAAATGTAAAAATTGTTTACTAAAATTAAAAACGTAGATTTTGAACACCAATACGCATTTTTAAATATTTATTTATTTATTTACATATTTATTTATTTATTGTCAACTAAGATAAAAATAAAAAAATAAAATTAAATTGTATTTTTATAAATTTTTGATGAATTACGTTTCTTCTTCAGTTGGTCGAATCTAATAAAATGATGGTTATTTGCATATTTACTATAATTACTCGTATTTCCGTAATTGGCAGCTATTTTGTGAATTGTTTTCACAATTGACCCCCTCGATTCGCACATAAATATTTGATACTCAAATTGCTTTGTTTCCCAGTCAATTGAGAGTTGAGTTCATTTTCATATGTGGCTTTAATTGATATGCGGCGTTGGCCACAAGCAAAACGCCCAAAACACAAAATGCACAGAATTTGCCGTGTCAACACTGTCGGACTGCCGGACTGTCAGACTGGCGGACGGACAGACTATTGCTATTTGCTATTTGCAATTTGCCATTTGCTATTTGTGTTATGCCTGATTGCCTCATGCCCCAAAGCGGTGTCTCCCCGCTATTTACCCGACACGAGGGACACGATTTGGTTTTTGGGTTCGTGTCTGGGGTTTTTGTTGGCTGCCGCCGAGTTGGTTAATTAAACCATTTGAAAGCTGATTGCGTTTGCATTTCGGTATCCGTTGTTCTTCTAGTTGTTGTTCTTCTAGTTGTTGTTGTTTTTGTTGTTGTTGTTTTGCTCCCGTTTCCAGATAAATCAAATTTAAATGTTTCGAGTGGAATTCAAATGACGCCCACAAAACACCAAAAGCACGCCGTCCAATTGGGGTGGCCATTTGTCGGGGTTGTTGCCCCAAACCGCAAACGAGAAATGAAAACGGAATCATTTGAGGGATGGGGGGAGGGGGGGTGAAGTTTCAGCTTTTTTCCAGGTTGACTTTGTGCGTATTTTAATGTCATTTAAATCATAACAAATCCGATATTTTTGTTTTACTTTTGTATTTTGTCTGGTTGTTTTTGTGTAGTTATAATTTCAAAAAGGAGGCAACAAATAAATGATTTACCAGGCAAGCGAACAGTTATTAGCATTAAATAATAACTTTATAATTAAGTAATAAAATTAAATTTGCTAAAGAAAAACCTAAGATACTTTAACATTGCCTAGATTGCATTAAAGTGCCTCTCAATTATGGCATTTCTGCTCAGATAAAATTATTTATTATTAGTTTTATTTTATTTTTATTTTTTTTTTTTTTTTTTATATTAACAGTATTTTTTGGCTCACACAAATAAGATGTTCAACTTTAAGCTGAACTAATCTGTGCACATATATCAAGGAGAAAAACAGTTTGTCTTGACGGACTGACTGATTGATTGGCGCTTTGGGGCCGAGACAAGGCCAAAACGGTGCTGGCCAAAAAGCTGAAAGCTTCACTCACACATGAAATGTAAAAACTCTTTTTTTGGTTCAGTTTATCTCTTTAAAGTAATAATATATATATATATATATATATATGCTTAAAGCGGAAATGACTGACAAGCATATTTGAATAGTGTGACGGGGAAATATTTAATGTTTAAATAATTATCATATTTAATATACAAAATTATTTTTCTTGTGCTACAACTCTATTAAATCAAGAAACTACTACAGAATGAGAATATATATGTTTGATAAAGCTCGTAACACTAGGTTAAGATTTATGCCAGTGGTTTTCGATAATACACACAACTCCCGATATTGTTGTGTTTATTGACTTTTTTCGGGCTTTTACAGTTATTTGGGTCTAGTGATACTTCGAAAGTGCTGTCCTCACTTTCAAAGCCTCTCCAAAAGGGCTATGTTAGTTTGAGCCCTGGTTTGATAACCAAAGTTCACTTGTATTTTAAATTCAGTTGTGGCTAAAGCGAAAAAAGAGTTTAAATTGACTTCATGGAAATCCAAGAGAAATCACATTTCCATGTTTCAGAAATCTAATTTTAATTTAATTTAATTTTAATTTTAATTTTAATTTAATTTTAATTTAATTTTAATTTAATTTTAATTTAATTTTAATTTAATTTTAATTTAATTTTAATTTAATTTTAATTTAATTTTAATTTAATTTTAATTTAATTTTAATTTAATTTTAATTTAATTTTAATTTTAATTTAATTTAATTTTAATTTAATTTTAAGTTAATTAAATTTAAATTTCATTTTAATTTAATGCAATTTGTTTACGCTTAGCTTGCAAATTGTTGCTGTATCTGCTCCAGGGTATCTTAAAGTCGAGCTTTTGGATTTTCAGCGTTTTTACTTCTTCTATTTGATTTGTGTTTCTATCTCTCGTGGCACGTATCCCTCTATGGAAAACCAAACCATTTTCGCCATGAGCCTCAACTCACGCACATAACAATACATTTGTGTGCGTGTGTGTGTGCGTGTGTGTGTGTGTGTGTGTGTATATATAGTGGATTTCGATTTTGTGTATCGCAAAAAGAAATTTAAATGAGATTTACGTGAGACTCACCTTATAGCAGCTATATGTTGATTTGTTGTGGTTCTTATTTTGTGTGTGATGGGTGAGTGTGTGTGTGTGTGTGGGTGTGTGGGTGTGTGTGGGTGTGTGGATAAGTGCCAATACAATGTATGCGTTTGTGGCTACCTAATTACGTTGCTGCGCCCTTTAACGCTGATTAAGTGACGCATTTTTCCCTCGATTCCAAATTAAATGTAGCGCCGCAAATCGTCATTCTGTAGTGTTCATTATTCCTATTTGGGCAATGGATAAGTCAGCAGAAAGTATACACACACTCACACACACTCACACACACATACACACACACACCAAGGTGTACATTGAAATCTGTGTGTGCCTGTTTATTGTTGTCTGTGCCGAACATCAATTGAATCTGGCGACAACACAGAAAAACACAAAGGCAAAGCTCAGTAGACACATTGACATGTCGTCACAAACATCCTTATCGACACACACACACACACACACACACACGCACACACATACACATACCCCTGTTCTACACTCAGAAATAAATAACACTTTCAAAATAGCCCTCAAAACTATAACAAATTTTTTAAATATTATTGAAATATATCAGAAAAATTTCGTCAAAATGCTGTGTTTTTATTTACGTTATTTTTTTATTATTTTTAACATATACATTTCTTAATAGTAGTAGTAAATGTGAAAAAGTATAGATAAAAATTCATATTTTTAGCAAAAAAAAATTCCTTTTAGAAAATGAGATTTGCTCTCTCGCTTTGAGTGGAAATTCACTTAATTATAGAGAAGCTAACGTAAGAGTTTTCTTTGTACACATTAAAAAAAATATAAAATCAGACTAAATTTTAGAAAAATTTCTAATGTGTTTAAGATAAGAAATCTGAGGTTCTTAGAAAGATAATGCTTTCGAGTTTGAAGAGAAAACAATAAGGTGAACTACACTTGGTGCCAAGCGTACATCGATTTGTTTCTCTGAGTGTATGAAAATATGCTGGGTGAACTCGTCAGCTGATGAAAAGTGCAGTCAACTATGAAGCACTTTAAAAGTTCTTCAAAGGTCCCACGGAAATCTTCCAACCAATTTCCAGGATAAAATCAATTTTTTGTTGCCATTGGTTTCAAATCTCTCGTGTGGATTGCAAAACGATTTCGACTAGAAAAGTTGTTCTTTTTTATTCAAAAGCAATTTTGTTAATGGAAACAATTTGGATTTTTCTCATTAAGCTTTAAATTGAATATGTTTTATTTTTTCGATACATTTTATATAAAATTTTGATTGTTGTTTATTTACACGAAATTCAGTCTAAAAATGTATTAGATTAAGAAATAAATATTAATACAAAAAATAAGCAGATTAATGAAAACTAACTTAGAATTAAAAAATGTGAAAAATAACATGAAATTTTAAAAAAAATCTGTGGTTTTTAAATTATAAAATGGCTCAACACTTGTTGAGAAAAACCCCCGAAATCCCCAATCAGACAAAAGTGTATTTTTAATTAAAGTTAGTTTGGATAAAGAAAGAAAGATAAAGAAAAATAAAGAAGAGATAGGGAAACTGTGAACATGTGATTTTAGATATATTTTTTACAGTTAAGCATTTAATAAATAAATCATAAATCTCTCAGAATTTAAGTGCAAATTCAAAACTAAACTAAATTAATTTATGCTTATATTAAGCAATTTTAAAACAATATCTGGTGATGGCAAAGAACCCTTTAATGTATTTTATTAACATTTTAAGTAATTAAGGAGTCTCAACAACTTCTTCTCTGCCGTTTTTATCCTTTTATCCTCGTTACTTTTTCGCTTGTGTCCGATGGGCCCCTAAAAGTATGCAATTATTTTCTTTAAAGCGCAGCGCACTTTTGCTGTGGCAGCTATTTTATGGTGGCGCCCCACGACCAATTTCCATTGTTCTGAGCGACTTTCCAAAAAGGATGCTTAAAATTAAAATTATTTCAAATGAGTGAAAATTAAATATTTAAATCAACAGGCAGAATTTAGCATCTACGACTCCATTAAGTAACTAAATATATCCGCTTGTCTGTCTGTCTGTCTGTCTGTCTGTCTGTATCTGACACTATGAAAGATTCAAACTCTATTTTAATTATTTATCTATTTATTCTTGTTTAGCTAATTGAGTTTTCTTAAATTTGTATTGTGAGTTTAAACATCCTTTGTGAGTTTCTACAACAACAAATTAAATTCAAGTACATTTTTCAAATACATTTTACTACACTTTCAGGAGATTAATATTTGAGGACCAACACTCGCCAAGATTAAACTGAAAGTGCAGACTAAATCTAAGAAAAATAACACTTTTTTTAATATAAATTACAGCTCTTTGCTCGCTGAAGCGAATTCTTAAGCGGACTATAAAACTTTATAAGTTGCCAGTTTATTTAAGGCTGTATGCAAAATGTAGATTAAATTGCTTGCCACGTTTTTCTCAGAATCTTAACATAAGTAGGTGTGTGTGTGTGTGTGTGTGTGTGTGTGTGTGTGTTTGCTTGTGTATATATATGTATGTATATATTATGTAACAGAAAGGTCAGTACACATTGTTAGGAATAGAAAGTTTTGCGCAAGTCGCAGACAAAACACACAAAGAGAGAAGCTCAGCTGTGGCGAACTTTGGATGACATTTTAATTTATGTAAAAGTTTATTTGCCATCTGATTATTATTATTATTAATAATTTAATATCTGATTTTTATTGCAGTGTCGAAGATGCGTCGTTCCTCATTCACGCCCGTGTTCAATCTGAGCACCCAAGAGCCGTTGATAGTCGTTGAGGAGTCCCATGCCGCCGAGGATGGTGACGATCTGGAGGGGGCTGCCGGTGGCTGTGATCCGAGTGCCACACGGCGTACGAACAGCGATGACTCTGAGCCGGACTCACCGGTCAATCCGTATCTGTTATGCCCCTTTCCCGATATGCAGCAGCGTCGCAAGCACTCGCTGCCCTCGCTCCAAATCACCGAGGGCATCACAGCCAGTCAGGTGCGTCGCCTCTCCGAGGTCGGTGGCGAAACGGGCGGTCTCAGCCCCAAAGAGGTCGAATTTCTGGCCACTCTCTCCCAGAAGGCCAATCCGACCGCTGGCGGGCGACGTCACTCAGTGGTCACCATATCAGCGGTGCCGCCAACGCTCTTCGGACGCAATCGGCGTGAATCCATTTCCGCTGTTTCCTTCAGGTAATTGCAATTTTCAAATACGCTTTCCAAAGGGTATTTGCAAATTATCATCACGTTTGCGACATCACAACATGACATGACTAGCCCAGGCGTTATAGCCAGATCTTTATGTCTAGCCTTAAATATGCTGATTGCTGATGGCTGTAAAGTTGTTGACTGTCCATTTTCTGATAAGGAAACAATTATTATTAAATATTTAAATGATTTAGTTATTTATGTTTATCTACAAACAACGGTTCCATGATAAATATCTGGAACTTTTGTAGTGAAACATCGACGCTGAGAAAGTTTATAAAATTCGACTTGGCCAAGAATAAGCCACACTTTCATATTATTTCTGTGGGGGGAAGGGAGCTGGGGGGAAGCTAGTTTAGTGTCCATAATTGCAAATTGTGGGTGCCATTAGCCATGAAAATGCGCGGCACACACAATCAGGCAACAGCAACACAGCAACACAGCAACATAGCAACAGCCACAGAATCAATCAACAGCACCAGCATCAGGCCAAAAGGACATGGCTTCTTTGACTCTGGCCTAATTGAATTGCGCCGACGGCTGCTGAATGCTTTTGTGCTGTGCCAGCAACAAATTGTTGATATCCTGCCAATGTTCGCCTTTGCCGCAGCCCCTAATGAGATTGTAATGAAACTGCCTCAACTCAACTCAACTCAACTCAAGTCAACTCAGCTCAGCTCAACTTGGCCAAATGCTCAAGCTTAACATACATACATACATACATATGTATGTATGTACATATATAAAAGGCGGAATGGCCAGAATAGTATTTGGGTCAACGCTCTTTTGAGCTCTTTATCGAGCTGCATTTTTATTGGTTTAAATAATCTCTAGGAGGCATAAAAGTAACAATTCGATTTGGGTCAATCCCCATCCGAGTACCTTAATCTGTACCATAATCAAGAAGGTATCATTTTTTAAAGGGTCACTTTGATTTGAAACAACAAATGTTGCTTAAGTCTGACAAATATTAATTTTTTACCTTCAAAGAATTTTCAAATATATCTTTGAATATGTTTACAAGTTTCCAACTACAACTAAAAAGACTTCTGGTTTTTTTTTAAAATCGAATTTATTTATTTATTCTTTTGCATAAGTATTAATTAAGGATCAGCTTCCCATATTTATATATCACATATAAAATCACACATCACTCGGATTACATCTGCATTTACCAATTTGGTTGAATTTTGATTAGTTTATTTTGAATACAGGGTATTTTAAAAACAAAATCAAAGCAGTAGCTTAAAAAACTTAACGACCCATTAAGTAGGATTAGACCTACTCGTATTAGAGCTACTTTGCATTCATTCTTTTTATTGTGGAAACCATTTTTAACAAACATATACATATATACATATATCTTTATATACACTTGGCGAAATTCGATTGAAGGCACTTGATTTTTTTCGGTATAAAATTGAAAATACAATTTTTATACTATGATACCGTAGGTATACACCCTTAGAGATAGAGAATTGAAACTTGGAACATATACTGGAAAGTACCCTCAAAAGTTAAAGTGTTAAGGTTTTAGTCCTACGTCCACTAGGAAGCTCGAAAATCGATTAAATCAATTTTCACAGATCGATAAAGCCACATATCTCTCACAATTATATGGAAACAGCCACTAACTTTCGACTTCTCAAATTTCGACATATGCCGACTTTGTCATTAGTAAACTTAAATGCGCATATATTGTATAATTTCTAAGCTAGGGGCCCTAAATTTTGAATGTATGTTACTAGTAACTCCCGTATAATAATCGATAAAAAATTGATGGCCACGCCCCCTCCGCCTACCTAAACTGATACACATAATGGTGTAAATCGATAAGAACATATAGCTCACGCAAGTCACCAAATTTTAAAGATATATTGCTAGTGGCACCCATAAAAAATCTGGAAATTTTTGGACCACGCCCATTTCCGCCTCCAAAAACCAATTAATTCCCAAATCTCTCGCAATTTAGGAGCTACAGTTACCAAACTTGGAAGAAGGGTTAGTATCTTATATCTACCTCAATCTGAAAGGCAAACTTGGACAGTAATTCTTGATTGCACACAACTTATGATATCAGAGTCCCTAGTTAAAATTATATTTTGTTGTTTTCAATACACGTTAAATAAATAATAAAAAACGAATTAAATTTGTAACATTAAAATAACATTTTTTTTTAATAATTTTAGTTTGTTTGTAAGGTGAGTTTAAGGTGCAAAATTCGAGTAAAGGCAGTCACTTTGTAGCCTTCCGAAAAGTAAGTGGGGTGTTATGTGGAATTTCTTTAAATGGGATTATAGAGAATATATATTTATTTACTATTTACTACTAAATTATTTCTTTCTTTTTAACATACGCGATCCCTTTAAAATAAAATAGCTGTCTTTTTGCAGCTGTTCTTAACTAGTCTCCCAATTATAATCCAATATTTAACAGTCGATTAACACAGACCTTATCCGTAAACTTACTTGATTTGCCAGATATGTATATATATATATATATATGTATGTTTATATATATTGTGTATTTATGGGTACTTTTATTCACATTCGCAGCGGCAGTCGTCGGGGCAGCGCCATCGCTGGGCCACCGTTGACAGATCATCGCGGGAGCATACACAACTTGCAGCTGGACATCATGGACGGGATTGTGCAGCAGCGCAAGACGCAGCGCAGCGGCAGCGGCGTCTGGACAGCACCCGTCCTCCAGGAGGCGGACAGCAATGTGCCCGTCCAGACATAAGCGGTGAGCGGTAAAGGTAAAAGTAACGGTAACGGTAAAGGTAAAGGGGAATGAGCGCGAAACGGGACGCGGTTGGAATTGACGAGCAAACTGGACATAACACATTCCCATATATACCCAACACAACCACCGCAAACCACCACCACCACCACCACCACCCCCAACCCACCCAACCCCACCCACCAACCCCTCCCAATGCATACAGCCTCTCGCTCTCCTTTTGCTTTTGTGAAAAACAAGAGGAAAAGAGGAAAAAAGAGAAAAATTGGTTAGCTGCGACAACGCATAAAAAAAAATAAACAATTGTGCAAACGAAAATGAAAATGAAAATAAACCTGATGGCAGAGGAGAGAGAGAGAGAGAGAGAGAGAGAGAGAGAGAGAAAGTAAGATATAGCTAGCGATAAGAGAAAGAGAGAAAGAGCAAGCAAGAGAGTCACAGCCAGAGGGAATTTTTGAGGAATATGCAGAGATGAACAAAAACCACAGAAAACACAAACAGAATATGTAACAATTAAGCAGAAGACTCGACTAGCAGACACCCTGTACACAAAAATCAAACACAAAACTCAATTTGCAACCAAAGGTAACCCGTTTAAGCCAACTTGTCATTTGTTGTCTTTGTTATTGTTTAGGCCACATTCAACAAACAATTTAGTACAGTTAGAGAGAGGCCAAATAATGTGCAAATGTCCAACAACATTTTTCTATGGATTACAGGGTATATCAAAATCGTAAACGGAACAACAAAACAATCGTTCGAAAAACGCTGCAAAAACAGCTGATGCACATTTTTTGATGCAACAATTTGCACAGCTGCACCTTCCGTTGTGTGGCATGCCGCGCCACACCCCCCTGCTGCTGCCCAGCGGCAACCCTTAATTTACTTTAAGCGACGTTGGCCGAAGGCAATCAGGAAAAGTGGATCCAACCATGTCCAAAAAGCCCAAATAGAAAACTTGCAACAGCAACACGCCACACGCCACACGCAAGTTGCAATCGAAATAAAACCAAATGCAGCAAATAACAGTTAAAAGCAGTCATCAACAATATTTGAGACTACAATTCAATCAACAAATACACTTTTCATTTGTATTTCCACACCAAAATGTCTGAGTTGCTGCATTCCACATACACTCGAAAAAAAAAACAATAAATAATGCATCATTTCAAATAAATTCCAATTTTAAGATTCCTTTTTGCAATGCTTCAAATTTGCAACAAAAATATTACCCTAAAAAGTTGACCTTGAAAATGCGTGAAAAACAAAAAAAACCGTTTGTAATAATTTAATTTATGTAAACTTCTGGGGCATCATTTGTGCTGAGTGTATGAGTTTGCAGCCAAATATCAAATTTTTACTAACGGAACACAGCCTCGACACAGCATTTTGAAGGACACTCTAGGTCAAGGACACTACACGCATACCCTCTCATACATACACACACACGTACACATACATACACACATACACACATACACACATACATATATTGAAACACGCACTTGGTTAGCTACAAGGTTGCTGCATTTTTGTTGTAAGCGACACGTGTGCCACATGGCGTATGAGTAATATGCCACATTGCCTCAATGCCAATGCCAACAAAAGCCAGAACCCGCAACCGAAGAGCCAAAGGCAAATATGCGAATATCCCTTTTAATAATCGCAGTTGTTTCAGAGCCCCTCCCCCCCGCCCCCGCCACGCCCCAAAATAGCTGGCAGCATAATGCAAATCTCTGTCTGACAACCTTAACTTAAATGTGTGTGTCAGCCAACTAATTTTGACCATCAAACCCAAATGGCAGCTGGTCGAATATACAATCAAATATATCCTTTTAAACATACATATATCCTGACTAGAGTCGCTGAGTTTGCAAATATATCACAGGAAAAAAACACATTCAAATCATTGATTGATCTGAAAAAAATTGTTTTATTTTATTTAAAAATTCAAAAAACTTTTTCTTTTTTTTTTTTTGAGCAACCCACATTAAAGCAGAAAAAAGAAAAAAAAAAAAAAAAAAAACAGGAAAACTATATTTTAATTAGCCTCGATTTATCAGCAGCCAAAATAAATATCAAATTGTGACTTGGAAAACTATATATAGGTTTGCAGTTAGCCACTAGAATCGATACCTTTGATAAGCGTGTATGACAAGCCTAGCATTTTGATTGCGACTAGTTTTTGAGGACTAGGCAACCCTAACAAACTAGAAATAAATAACCACCGCTTGAGTACCACCAATCGAACTATCTACCGACTATTTATTGTAGCTACAAATAATTAATTCAGGACAAACAACCTTTCTCTCTCTCTCTCTCTCTCTCTCTCTCTCTCTCTCTCTCTATCTCATATTGCCACTGGAACATTCCCAAAAAAAACACACACATCAAAATTGAAAACACCTGCAGTAATTTTGTAGCTTCAGATGTTTGTTAACATTCCAAACAAACTATAAAAAATGTACGAATTAACAAAACTAATTAAAACCAAAAGAAAAAAAAAAATAAAAAATAAATATAAATGGTGCAAAATGGAATGCAAAGCAATTAAATAAATTCTCTATGTACTTTGGAAAAAAAAACAAAAAAAAAAAAAAACAAAAATTGAAATGTTTGTTATTGTTTAATTAGAACATAGTAATTGTGAGAATCACAAATGAATACAAAACGAGAGTTAAAATGTACCATGTAACTAAAAACAAAAAACCAAAAGAAAAGCGAAAATGGAAAATGGAAATGGAAAAGAACGTGTAACTTTAAAACTAAACTTTAAACTAGCTAACTTAAAGCAAACTAAAACTAATTTACCTACGAGTACTTTAAATGTTAGACTTTAAGTGATTGGCAAACAGTGAAGCTCCTATAAGCAAAACAATCAAATCAAACTGAGCATATTCAGATCGAACTATCAATCAATCAAACTAACAATCAATCAATCAATCAATCAAACAGCTAGTCAGTCAGTCAGTCAGTCAGTCAGTCTGTCCGCCAGTCCTCAGATTAATAAGCCACACACTTATATATCCATATCCATATGCATATGCATATGTGTGTGTGTGTGTGTGTGTGTGTGTGTATGTGTGTGTATGTGTATATGTATGTGTGTAGCAGGAAAAAGAAAAAGGACATTGAACTCGGCTTGCTGCCTGCCCCAGCCCAGCAGGACAGCAGGCATTAGTTCGACCCAATTCATCATCAATCTTTTCGCCAAAAATTCACCCCCACCCCCACACCAACCCCCCCCCCCCTCCCTCCCTCTCAAAAAATAATATTTTAGGCAAATTTCACAATTGATTTTATTATGAATTAATTAGCACTTCTCGATGTTGTCTCTTAGCATAAGGTATACATTACGAATGCCTACACACACACACACACACACACACACACACATACATATGTACATATGTACATATATGTATGTATGTAAGTGTTTAAGCTTATCTCATTCTAAATTGAATTGAAACTCAACTTTCGTTTTGTACATATTTATTGTTTTTTCCCTCGAAAATTTTCAGTTTTCACCAAAACTCTCCCATTTTCCCCATAACAAATCCAAAGAAAATCAGATCTGGAGACTCAAACTCAAAACTGAACGTATGTGTACTTAATTAATATATGTATTTAAATAGTTTTATCTCTCGAATGCCTGGACTCCTATCGCAAATGAAGAGCCCGTCATATTTTTGAATTTATAAAATGTCGCTGGACGACGAAAACAAAAAATAAAAAAAAACAAAAAACCAAAAAAAAAACAACAAAAAAGAAAAAAGAAAAGAAAAGAAAACTAAAGGCACAGCTTCCTTATTATTAATTATATAAATATAAATATAAATATATATTCAATCCTCAGACATACATGAGATACACACACACAAGTGCAAATGCGAAATACATGAATACCTTAAAGCAAAGTCAAAGGATAATCAGAAAGGAAAAGGAGCGCTTGGGAAATGAGAAAATTATATATTATATTGATAATCTAGTATTTGTAGAGAGAATCTAAGCGAGTGTACAAACTCGTTATTGATATATTTATATATATACACACCAACATATATATATATATATATACATACAAATATATATATATATATATATAGAAACCTATTGTCACAACGCAAGAGCAATCAATGTTTCAATTTATTAAATGTTACAAGAATGTTTTGAATACTGGATATACATATATATATATATATAAAAATATATATATATATATATATATTCACGACATTATCTGTAACTAAATATATTAGAGTTACTCGTAGTTGTGTATTTTAGTCGTCAAACGTTAGCCAAAATTGAAGCAGAAGAAGAAGAATAACAATCAATCAATCAACAAAACAAAAGAAAAAAAACAAAAAAAAACATCAAATTATATATGTACGTATACAAATTATTTAAAAAGAAAATGAACAAAAAAAAACCAACAAAAAAAAACGAGAAAATTTCGAAAATTGTGAGAATTTTTGTTGTTTGTGGTTTTCATTTTTTCTTTTGCGAGTTAAACATGAATAAAAAAATATAAATGTGTGTTTTTTGTCTTTGTCTTTAGCGTTAGCAAAAATACTCGTATTTTAATTATACATATATATATATACATATATATATATATATATATATATATATAAAAATATATATTTATTAAATAACGGACAAGCAAAATACACATTTAATTACTAATTATAACGATTACTTATATTAGATCTAAGCGAGAGCCGAGAAGGCGTCTGCAAACAACACATTACATTAATAAAGAAAACGATTTCCTTATATTAAAAACAACAACAACAACAACAACTTTCAATGGGTTAACAGCGAAAGCTTTTAGCTTTTAGCCAACTGTTATACGGCGTGTGTGGACTGTAATACACATCCCCAAAAGCTCTATTTGGCCAGATCCCGACAGCTTAAAGCTCAACAACAAAAGCTTTGCTGACAAAAGCTCTCAATGTGATTTTGAACCAAGCGCGAACACTTCGCACATAGATGGCGCTTTTAATTGACACAACATATAAAAAAAACAAAAACAATAACGGTGCAAATCTGATTGCACTCGATGCATGAACCCAGGCAGGAAATGCTCAGCAGTCAACAAGATAGATTAAACAACAACAACTCCATGTCATGCCCCACAACGTACAACTGTGTTATATATATATATATATATATATGTATATCCGATAAGCAGCGCGACAAGTAAGTTAGATGTAATTGGCAGAGAATTTTACAGCAACAACAGCAGCAGCTCTCGACCTTGTAAATCAACCCATTTTGTGCCCATCGGTTGCTGTCTTCGCTACATTTTTGGGATATTTTTCAAAGGCAAAAATCAATATTTTCAACTCTTGCTAAAATACAAAATTTAAATATTTCACTAAAATAACAAATTATTAAATTAATCATGCACAGCTTTTAAATATTTGTTAGTGTTTTATTTTAATGACAATGTCTGTCAGATACTTAAATTTAATACACGTAAGAGAAAAAAAAAAAAATAAAAAAAATTAAATTTAGCATTATTATTAACAAAATGTGAACAAAAATTCTTAAAGCGATATGAGTTCTCTAATCTTTTAAATTAATGCAAAATGCATTACAACTATTTTAATTTATAAGATTTTGTGGAACGGACTTTAAATATTTGAAACTTTTAATTAATACTTTTTTTTTACAACAATTTTAACACCTCATAAAATAACCCTTGTAGAAATGTCAAAAATGTTAATGGATGTGCAAATAAATAAATAAATAAATAAATAATATATTTTTGTTAATTAAGTTTCCATCTGTTTCAACAAAATCGCGACCCTGAAAATAAAGCGAAAAATCTCAACTTTTACAAAGTTTTGCATATGACTTTCTTTGTGTGTGTGTGTGTGTGTTTTTTTTTCCTCACACACAAGTGTGTGTGTATGTGTTTGTGTGTGGATTTATTAACGGGTCACGATTTCGGTGACCTTCGGCCTCAGCTCGTTTAGTCTGGTTCTGCAATCTTTGTCAGTTTAATTGTTTATATTTCAATCACGAAAATTGTCGCATGCCAAAATTGATGTTTTTGTTTTTATTTTTTATTTTATTTATTTTTTCATTTTTATGGTTAGTGGATATTGACCAGAATGGCGTAGATGTTGAAAAAAGTCTGTCTCTGGAACGCCGTCTGTTTCCGATTGATTACTAAATACACTTAACTGGAAAAGTACCAGTGTTACCCGATTTAATTGCTGACTGCGAAAAAGTATTTGTTTTGTTTCCGAGTTTCTGGATAACTCGTAACCGTTGGTGATGTCACTGGACACACTTTGGGCTGCAGCAAGATTTACTTTTCACATGCCTACATATGCATAACACACACACACACACACACACACACACGCACAACAATAATTAGCTGACTTTGGTTCGGATTGTTTGGCAATAAACCAATTTGCACAGCGCCAGACACGGTTGAGTTTTTTTTTTTTTTGGTCGTTGAATCTTTTCCTGTACACCCAGATTTTTTGGCCAATGAGTCGACGTTCTGTTACCAATTTTTAATGACTTTTATCACCTGCATCAGAAGACGCCACAATTTGGAATAGCGCAATCTTTATGACTGTTATTAGCCAGCTCCACAATGGGAACAACAGACGTCTCAAGATTTTTGAGATCAGTATAGTGTTTATTTTTTATTGCCATCTCTGTATCTTAATTTTGCTTAAATTTAAATGTTTTTATTTGATTCCCCCCCCTCCCCCCTTCCAGTAAAAGTGCAACTTGATGCAACCCTTCGTGTTTACCAAAGTTTGGAATTAATCCCAATATGAAAAGCTTTGGGGATTTTGTCATTTTATTTATTTTCATAAGGAAAAAATTTAAAATCTCAACTTTTTTTTTTTTGTATATAAAATATTGTATATATAAAATATTATAATATATGTAAAATAGCGATAAATTAAGTTTGTGACTCAGCGAAGTGCATTAAGTGTATTTGAGCAACTGTTATCCAATTGTGGCAAACCAAACCCAAAGAATTCCACTTTCAACAGATACTTCCTACATATATACATATATACATATATATATTTATATATATATTAATCATCTGGGAAACACCTTAAAAAAATAACAAACATAAAGATAATTTTAAAGTTTATTTTGCAGATAGGAGCTTAAAGAAAGTAATACATATATACATATATATATATATATATAACTGGAGAGTATATATGCATATAAAATTTTTATTATATTATTTGCATATTTAATACCTAAATAATTATATTTATTTTGCTGAATTTCTGTTTCACAATTCCAAAATATTTATTTTAAATTATGCAAGAATTTTATTCGATTATTTACACGAATTCGATTAGATTAATAAAAATCCTTTCAATTGAAATTTAACACGGCGTTTTATTATTTAATTATTATAAAATATTAACATATTAAAGAGAATAATTAAATTGTGCATTTTTTTTTTTAATACAAAAAAAAATAAATTGCTATATTTTCACTAATGGAGCACTTTATTTTTGCAACTAGTAGTCAGTAATAATTTAGCATGCAATCAAAATTAATCAAATTCACTTAAAAAAAAAAAAATAAAATAACTAAATAAATGACATAAATATTAATAACCAAATAGCAGGAGTAGAATTGTGCCGTTATTCAATGAACACATAATCAAGTGCATTTATTTTGTCATGGGATGTCGGCTGTGAACGAGGGAAACTTTAAATGAGTTAGTGAAACAGCTGCGAAAGTCGATTGGCTAAAATGCCGCCATTAACACTTACATTTGCGGTGCGTCATGGGACTGAGCAGCCCTGCCCCACTCACCTGCCCCCCTCCCCCGCTGCTGCACACGAACCAGCTTGTATGAACTGTAAGCAACCTGTTGCAGTCGTGTCATAGTTCAAACGAACCAATTTGCTGTTGCTGTTCGCAGCCAACATGTTCCAAGTTGCAGCTCAACTGGCAATTGTTTTGAAATTTGATCGAACCCAGACGCTTAGATTGGGGTCTGGCGGAGGGTGTAGCTATATATGTGTATATGTGTATGTGTATATATGTGTGTGTGTATATTTGTCATATATATGTAGTTTGCAGGCTTAGCACACACACACGCACACACGCACAGATGCATAGCCAATCGGCTCTTCTGTAGAATTCAAGGCAATCATCAAAATTGTTTGTGCGTCTCTTTCTTTTTCTCGGGGCGGGCGAGTAAATTGCTTAAGCCTGCCTGTCTGCTCTAAATACAACAATAAATTCAATTGTAAACGGCCTGAAAATCGCTTATGTAAATATAACAGTTATCCCAGACCAGTTGAGCCGACAATCACTTCAAATAAGCAAATGATGTTTGTTTTTTTCTGTTTTTTTGTTGTTGTTGTTGTTGTTTTTTTTTGGTATGCTTTGCATCAAGACAATAAACACTCAACAAGTTGAACTCAGATGTGTCAATTGGAGGCGCAGTGCAACAGCAGCAGCAGCAGCAGCAACAATTGTCCAAAATAATAACACAACATGCAACATGTTGCATGCAAAATGTGCCTCAAACATGAGCCACACACACAGCCGCTGTATAAAAAATATACGAAGGAATTACGATTTGTGTCGAGTAATTAAATAGTTATAGATTTTTAATTACTTCATTGAATACATATTGTATTTTGCCTTTCTGTATAATATCAAATATCAAATAAACTTGGAGTGTTGTTTAACTAAGTTTACTTTTTCTTTTTTTACACTTATTATGATTATTATTTATTGTTTACTTTTCTCACTTGTGTACAATTCTGATTGTCATCTGAATTTAAATAATGTTATTTATTAAATAGGAGATAAAGAACGAGACTATATAATTACAAAATAAATAAAAAGATAAGGTGAGTTTACCAAAGTTCAGAACGCTTAAAGGTTTGTGTTGCAAATGTGAAAATATGGATAAGATACAATTTTTGTTGCCACTTATTTGATTGCTAAACAAGCAGCTGAGTAATTTTAGTTTTTTTCTTGTTTGCAATTGAAAATGAAAAGTAATTTAAATCGAATTCGAAATTACATTTTTGAAATTGCTGCAAGCTGAACTTTTGCGCAGTCAGCTAAGTTTGACCCCTTGTTGAAGCGACGCCACTGTTCGAAGCGAACAGTTGGTTCGTTGTCTTGTTGTTGTTGTTGCTGGCAGCAACGTGTTGCGAGTGGCCGTCGCGTCTGTCTGTCGGCTGTCCGATGTCTGGTGTGCTGTGCTGTGCTGCTGCGTTGTCTGGAGGTTCCACTTGGCTGGCGTTGTGGCCAGCGCATCAGTCGCTCTCGGAGCGTTGTCGTGAACGGTTAACCAGCGCGGCAGAGCAAAGCCAGCAAGAACGTGTGCAAAGCCAGCGTCGTCGCCGTCTCCAGTGTGTGTTGGGAGTCATTCTTTGAAACTCACCCAACAGCGCACAGCAAATAAACATAATCAAAATCACAATCACAAAATTCAAAACAAAGTAAATTGTTAAACCTAACGAACAACAGTCAACAGTTATTATTGCAATGTGCAACTGAGCCGGCAAATCACATCAATTGTTTTCGTTGTTTTTCTTTTTTTTTTTTTAATTGTGCGTGTGAGTCTCTTGTTGAAATTTTTTTTTACTGTGCCAGTCGATTTTTCAATATAATTGTTGAAAAGTTTTTTTTGCGGTGAAATTTGCAAAAAAAAAAAAAAATATATATATATATTTTTTATATATATGTAAATAAGTAAAATCAAATCAGAAAAACCCAAATGACTATATATCGAAACAATATATATAGTAAAAACTTGAAGAAAATAAATTGGAAAGAAAAAAAAAACACGGAGCAGCAAAAGTTTACAGCAAAGCATAAAAAATAAAAAAATAAATCTTCAAGCCGAATTCGAAAACCAAAAACCAAAAATTTTTGTTCAAGGCGAAATTGAGCATAGAAAGAAAGCGTCGCAGAATTTGCTAGCAAACATTGTTGTTGTTGTTGTTGTTGTGGTTACTGCTGGCGGCTTTCGCCACTTTACGAGCAACTTCCTTTTAGCCACGGGGCCAACGTGGAAAACCAGTCTTTTTAACACAAAAAAAAAAAAAAATAAATATAAAAAAATACCAAGAGAGACCAAGAGCAAGACCCAGACCCAGACCCACACCCAAAGCCGGAGACAGAGACGGAGACGGAGACGGAGACAGAGGCTGAGGCTGAGGCAGGCCAAGCGCATAAAAAGCCCGTTTCCATTTTGACCAATTCACGTCGAACCAACGAAGAAAAAAGCTCTGAAAAAAAAAAATAAAACACAAAAAAAAGACAAAACTGAAAACGTAAACAAAACACGCGCGTTTCGAGTGTGTCCCATTCCTGTGGCAGGATAAACAAAAGCGGAAGCAAATCATTTGCAAATCGCCAAGGTGAAAGCTGAGCAAAAAAAAATACAACAACAACAAACACCGTTTTTTTTGTTTTTTTTTTGAGAATGTGGCTTAGAATTGCTCTCGGCCTTATGATAAATGAGCGGCTATTTTTCGGGCCATTTGGCCCTAAATCACTTTTGGCCAGTTGTATTTTTGGTAGCACGACAGAATTATTTTTACCCCACAAAGTACAGATTTCGACTTTAACATTTTGTATTTCTATTTTGATTTATTCATATAGATTTCTGCTTTAAAAAAAATTAGTTTTTTTCCTTTTGGGTTCTCATTAAAGTTGCAGATCAAGTTGAGCAGCTCCCCAAATTCGAGGTGGGGGGGGGGAATCTTTTCTCTTTTTTTTCTAGAACATGCCGGCTTAAGCTCTCTTCAGCTATCATTTTGTCATATTTAAAGTTGTACAGACACACACACACAAGCACACGCGCGCGCGCATACATACAGACATACATACATACTTACATATGCAGATGTGTGGAATCCACACTCGACTAGCGGCTAGAAAGCCAGTGAACAAGTTTTGTCGTTTGAGTGTGCAACTAATTTTCTAATTTGACGTTGTCGTTGTCGACTACTTCGTCGTTCGCCGATCGTTGAGCGTGGCAATAAAAATTGTGCCTGTTGCTGCAACTTGCGACTTGCAACTAAACCAAATCGCGATCCACCCCAACAACAACAACAACAACTACAACAACATACAAAGGAACTTAACGAAGTTCACATGTACATACATACATGTGTATGTGTATAAATGTATATGCTTGAGTGGGTGGGGCCAGTACGATATAGAAGAAGAGGAAGAAGACGTAGACAAAGAGGAAGGCGAAGAAATGCCAGAGATCGATTCCAATGATGTATGGCATATTCAGCATATGATTAATCGATGTGGCTCCAAAAATGAACAGTTTTGTTTTTTTTTCTCATTTCTGTTCTCCTCCTTTTTTCGCCGGTTAATTGCGCCGTCATCAGGAGAAAAATACGTAAATGATAGAAAAGAGAAGCTGTGATCGTCAGTTATGGCAAAGGGGGGGGTGGGAATGGGAATGAGAAGGCAAATTACATACATATGTACATACCTTTGTGTGAAGGAGTGATCGAGCGAGAGGAGTGTGTGAGTGAGAGGGGAGTTGCTGATCATGATGATGTTGATGATGATCATTATAAATGATTTTGTCTCGTTCTCGCTCTAGCTCTCTCTCTCTCTCTCTCTCTCTCTCTCTTGCTGCGTAACTGTGAAACGAAGCGAACGAGCATGCAAAGCAAAAGCCTCAAAGACAACAAAAACAACAACGAACAACGGCAACAGCGCAGGCAGACCAAGAAAGAAAGGTGAAAAGAGGCAAAGAGCCGACAGGTTGGCGGTATATATATGTGTGTAAGTGTATGTGTGTACATAGATGAGTATTATGATGACGAACACAAGAACACGCTCTCTCTCTCTCTCTCTTTCTTTCTCTCTCTGTCTCTCAAGTCTACCGTTCTCTTTGCTGTTTGAATGTCTATTAACATACATATTTATGTATGATACCTGTTTGTCCACACACACACACACACACACACATACATACAGACACTTTGAGCGCTGTATAGAATCAGTAAGCAGCGACTGCGACGCAGTCGACCCGATTTCAAACAACAACTTACAAAAGTTGCTCATAAGAACTAAAGCCAAGAAGGAATTTGTACAAATTTTATAAATACAAAAAGCATCATAAAATAAATGAGTAAGAAAATAATTGGAACCATATTCAAGATGTAGAAAACAAGCAAAGAACAGCAATAACAATAATAATAAATATAACAACAACAGCAACAATAATAAGAAGAAGAAGCAGGACAACAAAATGCGATATTTGGTTTTTTTTAGTCTTTCCAGCTTTTGCGTAGCTATCGAAACTGGTTCTGTAGCGTACCCACAATAAAATCTGAAGAAATTTTTGGAACAAGCCACAAAAAATATATCTACATATACACACATATACATGTGTGTATTTGTGTGTGTGTGTGTGTGTGTGTTGGTGGCTCGATTTAATTTAGCATAATATGCCGGCAAAAAGCCACACCTGCATTTTGTGTGATTTCCAACACTACTATTTGTATTTTTTTGCCACAGAAAAAATAAAAAACAAACAACAAAAATCAAGGGAAAAGAAATTAAAAAAAAAAAACAAAAGACTTCAACGTCAGGCAACAAACTTACTTTTGTACTTACGTGTCGCTTGCTGGCTGGCGTCGACAGCGACGCGGGCAGCGCAAACGTCGCGTCGCTGCTTCAGCTTACGTTACAAAGGCGCGCCGTCGCAGTCGCAGTCGCTCTCTCTCTCGCTCTCTTCTAGCAGCAAGAAAAGAATTTCTCTCCAAAAGCGAAAAGTGCGCGCGCAATTTTTAATTTGCGTTTCGCGCTGTTTTCTTTGCTTTTCTTTTTGTTTTTGTTTTTCTTTTTCCTTTTTGTTTTTCTTTTTTGTTCTTGTAGAAATTGTGCGTTTTTTTGTTTTTGTTTATTTTGTGGCCAAGTTTTGTGGGGTGATTCTTTTTATATTTTTGGTTTTTTGGTTTTTGGGTTCGACTGCTGCTGCTGGTGCTGCCTACCTGTTGCTGCGACGTGGACTCTGTAGCACTGACCAGCCCTGACCCGTGACCCATTGTGGCAGGCTTCTTAACATTTGCATGTGCAACTTGTCCTCGTATATATGCAACTCGCTCGCACTCGCTCTCTCTTTCTCTCTATATCTCTCTCTCTCTCTCGCTCACTCGCTCGCTCGTTCGTTTGGTGATGCGCCGGCGCAGCCAGCAACAAACATTGGATTACAAGCAGCGTCGTCAAGTGGCAAGCAGGAGTTGCATGCCCATCAGGTGCAAAACGCATTTTGACAGGTAAGTGAACATCAAAACCCATTTTCCATTTCCCAACACAGTCTGCAATTTTTCTTCCTTCTTTTTTGGCGATTTGCGATTTGCGTTTTGCAATTTCCGTCTAGATATTGAATATCGAGCACAAAATTGCATTGAATGCCGCATTGTGCCCCAACAAACATGCCACAACCATCGCCAGCCCCTATCCCCTTTTTGCCTTCAACTATGGCAAATCCTTTCAAGTTGTCCAATTGCCGTTAAGCGACAAAATATTGCAAAAGATTTTCTCTGTGTGTGTGTGTGTGTGTGTGTTTGTGTGTGTGTGTGTGTGTGGGGGAAACGCAGTTCGGTGGCCACTTTGCCAACAGCTTCCTTCATCCCTTACATACGCCATGTCCAGTCACCTAGTCACTTACACCCTTCCCACCCACACCCACACCCCAAACCCGCCGCCGCCGGCGCCCCCTCAACAAAATGCTTTTACATTTTGCCGGTCGAACGGTAATAAAGCTGCTGGGAAATTTCACTTGCTGCTCCATCGTCCAGCTCGGTTCTGATATGGAAATACCCTGTTGGAAAATCTCGAATATTTTTAGTGGTCATTTTGATTGTTGGTTAAAGTAAATTAATATCTGAAATCTGATTTGCATATTAATTTTTTTTTTTTTTGTATATATGTAAACAAATATTTGTGCACACATCCTACAGGGTATCTGTGATAATATCAAATATGTATATATTGGTTATGCAATTTGATGCCTGAATTAACAATTTGTAATATAAATTAATAAAAAAATATTACATATGCAAATGTAATTATTTCTCAATTAAATTGCAGCCGTTTGATTAAATTTACATACAGAATGCTCTTTAAAAATACTAATTATTAATTGTAATTATTAATTATGTATAAATATTAAAAATCAAGTTAAAACAAAAAAAAACAATTTCAAAGTTCAAACGAATGAATATGTTATGATTTTATCTTCTATCTTTTATGTTATGATTAATATTTATTTTGAGATTTACGTACCCAAAATTTGAACTTTAATTTTTCAAAATGTTTATGAACTAAAGAAAGCTGCAAATATTTATTTTTATTTTTTTGTTTAAAAATTAAGAGTTGACAAGAAATACTAAGCATTAAATCTTATTGCGACTCGGGATTAATATAATTCAGTAACTGATTATACAAATATAGACTTATAGGCAATATATAATATAATGTAATATGTAATCATAATATAACAAAAAAAACAAAATTTAATAATAATATTAATAATAATAAGATATTAGGTAATATTTTCTTTTTGTTTGAAAATCAACTTTCTTGTTTTGTTTTGTTTATTTAGCTAGGGTATCTGAGAGACTGTCAAATAGTGTTTAGTTTGAGTTTTTCCTTTTGTTTTTCTTTTTTCTTTCTATGTGTTTGTTTTTGTCTTGTTGGTAAAAAGCAAGTTTCCCCAATGCCAATCACACTGGCCCCAGAGCTGTGGCAGTCGCTGTGGCAGTGGCTGTGGCAGTCGCTGCGGCTGCGGCTGCGACTGTTGCTGCGGCTTTTGCCATCGACTTCACGTTCAGCTGCGTCTCCCTTTGCGCTCATCAGCAACTTGTTGTTGTTGTTGTTGTTGTTGTTGTTGTTGTTGTTACTGCTGCTGGTGCAGTTTGTGCGCTTTTCAGTTTTCCACTTTAGCCGTCTAAACGATTTTCCTTTAGTGTCTGCGTCTACGTCTTCGTCTTCGTCTTCGTCTGCATCTTTGTCTGCGTCTTCGTTTTCGTCATTCGATTCATACTCCGTTCTCCATCTCCCTCCCACCCTCCCTCCCTCCCTCCACTCCTCACAGCTCAGCTCTGCTTTGTTCTTCTCTTCTTGCCCTTTTTCTATTCTTTTCATTGCCATATCTCTGATGCTTTCTCCCTTTCTCCCTTTGCTCCAACCCCCCTCTTCCGTAACCGTTCGTTGCCTGTTGGGCATCGCAAGGAATTTGAAAGATCTAACAAGATTTTTCTTGAAGCAGCGTTAAGGGCCAGCATTCAGTATCCAGAAAATGCCGCTACCACTGCCACTGCCACTGCCACTGCGTCTTGTGTCTACACCCACCCCCTCAACCACACCACACACCCTTCCACCACCCCTTCATGCCGACATGTCAGCTGTAGTGTTTAACTGTTGTTGTTTTTGTTGTTGTTTTTGTTGTTGTTTTTGTTGTTGTTTTTGTTGTGAGCCGCTGATTAAATTGTTTGGGAACTTTCGTTTATAATTTGATGTGGTATCTCTCTGTGGTGTCATTCGTCCGCCCATCTCCATCTCCATCTCAATTTTCTTCTCGTTCATCTATCAGTGGCCCTTTGTTCTCGTTCTCCTCTTCATCTCCATCTCCATCTTTGTCTTCATCTTCATCTTCATCTGGGTCTAGTTAAAGCAAAGCGTATTTAGTTTTGTTCACTGTTCCTTGTTCAGTGTTCAGCAATTAAGCGGCATTTATCTTGTTCAAATTTGCTGCAAGTTCGCTTATCACAAAGCCAAACAGCAGCAACACACACACACACACACAAAACCACACACACACAAAGCGAAGCCAATGCTTTCAAGCTTATCTGAAATCACACTTGAAATCAACATGCGTAAATTATTCCATTCCATGCAAAATATGCCCAAAAACGTTAGGAAATTGTTGCATTGCTTAAAACGTGTATTTTTCATAATTTTTCAATATTTTCGTTTATTTCCCAAATTCACTCCTTATTTATTTCTTAAAAACAATAGCTAAATTTGAATAACTTGAAAACTAAGTTTCTTAAAAATGAAAAATGGAAACGTCAACATTTTTGATATTAATGGAAATATATGGTAATTATGTATAAATATTGATTTTCAATAACAATAAAGATTTCACACATAAGTTTTGATCCCGATAATTAATTCAATTGAAATTTGAATTAAACAGCTGATTGCGGGGTATCTTCAAGTCGAGCTCTCGCGATACGAGCTTTTATTTTTGGTTTTTTTTTTTTGTTGATTGTGTCATTTTTCGATTTTTCAATTTGTTGGCACATTTCTTATCTTCGAATTGCATTTTGGGATCGGGAAGTGCAACGATCTAGATTCCAGACGCGTACAATTGGAGTGGAATTTGACACGTTTCGGTGTTTCAGTGTATGATTATCAAATCAGTTGGCATAATAGGAAAAGCCTCATGCCTCCGGGTCATAGCTCAAAGTTGCCGATCAACCAACCGCAAAATGGCGAAATTCTCGAAATCAAGAGCGGAAGTCAAAAACACACACACACACACACACACACATTCTGAATACTGATGGACTTTCCGATCATCAACAATTTGGATAAAGCAATTTGCACGCACCCCAATTAAAATTCAATTGCTTGTGGCAGCCACAACTTCAGATGCAACTGGGAAATTTGGGGCAGCAGACAGGAGGAAGGAGGCGGAGGCGGAGGCGGAGGACTGAGACTAAAAGTCAAAACTTACAACTGACAGCTGTAAACTGAAGTCGAACCAAAAACCGAACCGAACCGAACCGAAATCTAGAAACTGAAAACCGAAAACCAAAAATGAAGCAAGAAATATTCTCATGCAGATTACCTGATGCTGCCAATGGCATATTTTCATATGGATTCAGTGCTGAGTGAAGGGGCAACAGTTTGGGGAAAATTGTTGTGGTGTGGGTTGGTTGAGGGGGGGGGGGGGGGTAACTTTGTTCATGGCAATTTGTCAACATGACAAATAATTGCAGCAGCAGCAGCAACAGCAGGAGGAAAATTGCAATAGTCAGCAGCGAGATACCACATGGAGAGCTGAGAAAATGTGAACTTTATTTATCTATTGTGGTTGAATATGATCAGAAAAATATATATGATGTGAATATGCGACTAATCTGATATAGATATAATTTAATATTGCACTGAAAATAAAGGAAAATATCGCTTAAAGTATGTACAAATCGCCCGAGGGTATGCAGACAGCTGGCATGTGGCAGGCAACGGGGCTGAAGTGACGTTGCCACTGATTGGAGCAACGCTGCTAAATGTGTGCATGAAAAATGCATTAGAGCTGGCCGAGACGAGGACGAGGACGAGGACGCGACAGTTCCAACGGCAGCCATCAGAGAAGAGATAGACTGAGTTTATTGTTCGCTTGTTTTCTGACAACATCCTAATGATGACACGCCGCATAAGACAACAGCTGCAACAACAGCAACAACAACAGCAACAGCAGCAACAACAGCAACAACAACAATGGCAACAAACAACATATCGAGAGCAGAGCATTTCAATTGCCGGTGCTCGAAAAGACTCCGACTGCGACTTGGACTGGGACTGGGACTGGAACTGGGACTGGGACTTGGACTGGTAAATGTAAATGCGAATGCGAATGTGAATGCGAGTGTGAATGTGAATGTGAATGTGAATGTGAATCCGAATGCGAATGCGACTATGTCCTTGCTGTTGGCTCAAGGTGTCTGGGGAATGTAAATGCATTAGAGATAAGCTGGCAAGCAAAGAGATTTTCCCCAGAAACAATTGTTGGGCTCGCTCCATGAGATTGAGATTGAGCTATATTAGGCAAATGCAATGGATAGCTACAAACACACACACACACACACATATATACATAAATACATATATATATATGTATATAGATAGATAAGGATTTTGTCTTTGTTTATCTCCAGAACATTTGAAGTGGCAACAACTAAAAGCGCAATCGCTCTGCCATATTCTTGTTGTTCAAATAAAATGCTAAAGTGCCCCCTCCCCCCCACACACACACCATGTGTATTGTGTACCGAAGAGCTCAAAATCTTGACTCAAGCTAAAATATGAATTAAATATCGTAAAACAATTCATAAGCATAGCTAAATACAACAAAAAGATGTGTTGTAAAATAAAGAACTAAAAATAATGTCTAGAATGTTGCATCGTCTGGTTGCTTTTGCATAAGGAGCACGCTTTTGCCAGGTTGCCACACAAAAGTGTGTGTTGCATAACCCAGGTTATAATGGCGCCATTCTGTGCCCGATACCATAGCTGACAGATCTGTCAATCACACTTAAAGATTCCGAGATTTTGCCATTCAATCAGTTGCACTTCATGATTTTATATTAGTGCAAAAATCAATCACAAAATATGCATATATTTTGTGGCAACTGTACCAGTCTCAAGTGTGTAGAAAAAAAAAATATATATATAAATAAAAAGTAAAAATAGCCACGGAATAAAGTTTTACCTGATTTCCAGGAATTGTGCTTAGAACAAAAAAAACCAAAAAAACAAAAACAAAAACTAACAAAGAAAATCATTTATTTGTTAATTATTTAAAATCACAATTTGCGAATAACCGCAAATTTAATATACATATACATATATATTTATATAAATATATATATACTTGAGCCATAAAGTATACGGAAAACCCCCAGAGCACTGTCCCAGTCCCGGTCCCAGTACCAGTACCAGTCTCAATCCCAAGTCGGGCTGATCATTCTGGGCTCTGCAGCAGAGGTTTGCCACAAATAAAAAAACACACAAAAAAATCAGCAAAAATGCTGTAGTAGAGTTAACTCGACTACGATATACCCTAGGCACAGCTGTTAAAAATACTTGAGTCTTTATAGCTAAATTTTTCTCTTTATCAAAAACAATCAAATTTAAGTACGACTGGGTTGATATCAATTTGAAAATAACTTGAATGTTTCTAATCCGCTCTTGAAGAAATCAGTTATGGTTATCATTAATATTATATATCTATCTATTGGTATCTTAACTAATTCTTACTAATTATTTTTGGTCTGATTGGGTTTTCCCCAATTCATGGAACAAATGTTGCACCATTTTGTTTTTTACCCCCAGAAATCTTAAAAATCTTATAAAGATTTTAGTAGTTTTCAATTTATTTATAATTTTAATTTTATTTTAAATTTAATTGAATTCAAATTTTAAATTTTTAATTTTTGTATTTGTGGTGTCGACTGAATTTATAAATAAATATATATTTTAATTATATGTATGAATAAGTATTTTAGAACTTATATTCTGAATTTGTCTAAAGTTAGTCTATTATTAATTCTGATCAAGAATATATATACACTACTGACTGTTACATAATTAAGCACAACTTCATTATACCCTTTTTGCCCATTTTTACTGGGTTCAGGGTACAAAAAGAACCGTATATATATATATATACATATATGTATGTGTGTAAGTCTGTCTGTATGTGCATACAAAAAACAGGTCTCGAGTCTTCTACGTGTTTTGCAAGCTGGGCTCAAATAAAAATGAAAAAAAAATGAAAAAAAAAATGAAAAAAAAATGAAAAAAAAAACTTAATTAGAAACAGCAACAAAAGTAGCGAAAACAAAAACAAAAACAAAAACAGAATTTGATGTGGGCAACGTTTGAAGTAAATAAAAATTAGAAATCTTACGTAGTTCGATTTGAGCTGTTGTTCGAGCGTTCTAACAACTTGCTCTCTATGTGTGTGTGTGTGTGTGTGCGTGTGTGTGTGCGTGTGTGTGTGTGTGTGTGTGTGTGTGTGTGCGTGAGTATCTGTGTGCTACGTGTTCTTTTTAACTGTTCGTGTTGTTTACGACTTTTGCAAAAAAAAAAAAAAAAAATAAAAAATAAAAAAAAATTAAAAAAAAAACAACAAAAAAAGAAGAAGAAATTAAAAGCAGCTCGACAACAAATAGGGGCGCTTCGTCCAGCTTTTTTGTGGGGCATGGTCGCAAAAGTCTCGGGACTTTTGCCTTTCATATGAATACATCGTCGTTATGCTAATTTCGTAGTCTTTTTAATTGTTGGTTTCGCTTCGAGGATTGCCACAAAAAAGAAACACACACACACACACACACAAAAAGCAGTAAAAACAAATTCAAAAATAAATAAGCCGTGCCCTGAGTAATCAAAATGTTGCAACTGTTTTGCATGCAATCTGCTGCTGATTGCCAGATGCCAACAAAAAAAAAAACATTAATTGACAAAAACAAAAAAAAAAAAAAATCACTAAATTATTGGATTTGTGTTTGTTTTCTCAGATCATTAAAGATGAAATCACTGAAATCACTGAAATCCTTGTAGCTGACTAATGTGGCAATATTTGTATATAAATTAGTTGAAATATGTTTTTTGAGATTTTTGTTTGTTTTTTGTTTTTTTTTGTTTTTCATTAGTAAACATCATTTCTAATTTAAATAGAATGTGTGTTTTATTTGTATATGTTCCATTTTGTAATTGAATATTCACATGGTCACGTAATTGCCGTAATTGCTCCAACAGCTGAACTCCAGTTGCCAGAAAATGCCCCAAAAACCATAAAAAACCAAAAAAAAACCAAAAAACCAATGGCTGAAAACACTTGCGCAAGTTTTTTAATGAATGAGCTGACATTTTGTTGGCCAGCTATTGCAAAGTTCAATATGGGTTTTGCATCAGTTTACACACAAATTAAAAGGCACCCATTTTCCCATTTCCCCTTTTCCATTTTCCCCTGCGCTCCCATGCAACAACAACAAGGCCAAATCAGAAGTAACCCCAAACTGAAAGTTAGTTAACTGAAAAGTTTTGCGCACTGCACACCAGATAGCCAAGTTATAGACATAATCACCGAGGACAAATGAATAGCAGAAAAGAAATGAAAAACTACACACACACACACACACACACACACACACTTGTCTATATTTATTTACACACACACACACACAAATAGTGAACACTTAACTTTATGGAAATAGCCAAATGCAGAATATACACAAGTTGCATGTACATAAAAGTACAACATACTATGCTACCTTTACCTTTACCGTTACCGTTACCGTCACAGTTACCTGCACCTTTGCATGTCCTTGCCCTGTTCCTGTTCCTGTTCCTCATACTAGTCCTGGTCCTCGTTGCGTCTTGGCCTTTGCCATTCGCCATTCGCCTGTGGCCTTCTTGTTAGCTGCTGGTCGCCAAATAAAAGTCGATCATAAATATTTGCCTAACAACAAAGCGCAGCAAACTTAAATTAGCAGCCGAAAAACAGCAAACAGTCTCGCACAGTGGGACCAGACTAATTTTTAAACAAAAATTGAATCAATATCCTTGAGGTAATCAAATAAATAGCAAATGTTTTATTCAAATCTTTACGAAGGAATTTTAGTTATTTTTTTTTGCATACAATTTTCTATATAATAAAAAAAAAACATATTTTGAGCCACTGTGCGTCGCCCAAATCCAAGCTACAAAATGCAAATAACGAGCAAACAGCATCAACATCAGCAGCAGCACAAGGAGCAGCAGAAGGAGCAGCAGAATCCAGGCAAGACATCCTGGTCTTCAAGATGATAAGAATGAGAACTTACCACAAGGAGTTCAGCGACAAGGCATCGAGCACAAAGCTCTGAGCTTCAGGCTCTTTATGTTGTGTGTGTTGTGTGTGTGTGTTGTGTGTGTTTGTGTGTGTGTTTGTGTGTGTGTTTGTGTGTGTGTATAAAAAGTTTAATGAAGATATTTGTTACAGTCAGTGCACCTTGAAATTGTTCTGTGGCAAGCAATGGTCACACTGCTGCTGGAAGCGACAGAGACGGGTCACAGATTGATAGAGAGAGAGAGAGAGAGAGAGAGAGAGAGAGAGAGAGAGAGAGATGGCACCACTCTTAGATTAGGTCAGGCATACAATGAGAATGCCCTGACAGGCACTGGAAATCATCTCATGTTTAAGAATATTGCAATTTTACAAAGCGTGTCGCTTAAATTTGCTGACACAAATAAAAATCAAATACAAATAAAAAATAAAAAAATAAATAAAAAATAAAAGAAACCAACAAAAATTCTTAAACGAAAAATACATTTAATTTTGATAACTTCAGACGACATGATGCGGAATGTATTCGTGATTATAAAATGTTTTTTTTTTTCTTTAAGTGGATTTACTAAAGAAATAAAAGACGTATAAATTGTATTTTATTTTATTTGATTTTTTTTTTAAATTTAATGTTAATTAACTTATTTTAGAAGTGATATTATTATTATTTTTTTTTTTTTATTAAATGTTAATTAACTTATTTTAGAAGTAATATTTATAATCCAAAATATTAAATATTAAACAACAACTCTAGGAAAATGTTTTATATATTATTATTATTATTATTATTATTATTATTATTTAACTAAAAACATTTTAATATATATTTTTATTTATTTTTTTTTTTAATTAAAATTAGATATGTTTACATAAAATATCGCCTCGCATGAGAAATACGTACATCAAAATTTTTGTAAATAAATAGATGGGTATCCGTAGTCGGGCGCAAGCTGCAGTTGGCAGGGTATTTCGATAGTCGCGTCGATTTTTCACTTGCCACTTGCAATGTGCAGTTTTATTTTGTTGTTTCCTTCTTTTATTTTTATTGTTTTTTGTTTTTTGGTGAACTGCTTAGGAATCTTTTATAGTCATATCCTGTTGCCTGGCAGCTGGTGTCTGCCTGCCTGCCTCGCTGCCTACCTGCCTCTTGGCCTGCCTCTTGGCCTGCCTATTTGGATGTCTGGTCGGGGACTGAGTGCCAGAGACAGATTATCATCAGTGGGTCCAAGTTTATTAGTGTCATTAGATGCAGTCAAAGCGCACAAAACATTCGCAATTCGTCTAGCAGAGCTCTCTCTCTCTCTCTCTCTCTCTCTCTCTCTCTCTCTCTCACTCTATCTCTTTGTTGCCGTCTCGTTTTGACGCCCTTTATTGCTTTGTGTGTCTGTTTCGAGTGTCTCGGAAATTTTTTTTCCTGTTTTTGTTTTTGTTTTTGTTGAATGACTAACTGCAAATTAGTAGCTACTTCTGGCAATTTATCGTTCATTGTCTGGCAGCGCCTGTTGGCCGGCTCATTATGAATACTAGGGGCGTGGCAGGGGCGCTGCGGATCAGGTTGTTGCGGATGGGGGGGGATGCGGGTGCACAAAGCAGGACACAAACCGAGTGCGTCTCTTTTTTCCGAGTATGCGTATGTAATTCATAAATGTTGGTTGCACATTCGTTTGCCATTTCATAGCCCAAAAGTACGAGTCACAAACAACGGCATAATAACTTGTTGTTGTTGTTGTTGTTGCATCTGCTGCTGCTGCTGCTTGTTATGGAAAGCAGCTTCGTCTCCAGAGTTTCCAATGTTTGTCTCAAAGTTTGCCATGCACAAGAAACAAAACAAATAAAAAAAAAAACAACAAAAATAAAAATATCATGATTATTTTATTATTATTTATTTTTTTTGTTTTTGTGAATGTGCATTTGGAAAGCGCATCTTTCAATCTCCAAGGGGTTTTTCTTAAATTTTCAAAAATTTCCGCATATGAAAAGAAGGAAAAACTTTGCATCTTATCTTCTTGAGACTCGTGTTTCTGAAAATGCTTTGACAATTTTCAGATTTTGTGTATAGTTTTTGTCGGTGTTTGTGTGTGTCTATGTGTGTGTGTCTATGTGTGTGTCTATGTGTGTGTCTATGTGTGTGTCTATGTGTGTGTGTGTGTGAGTGTGTTACTGTGTACTTATGTGTGTTTGATTCTGGCAACCTAATTTTTAGGTATACGTTCAGTTTTAATGGGCTTGGAGCAAACGGTGACAGCAGCATCCTCAGCAACGAACATCGCATATATGATGTGTCAGTGTGTGTTTGTGTGTGCCTGTGTGTGTCTGTGTGTGTATAGGTAGGTAGGTAGATAAATTATAGGGAGAGCTAGCGCCGCTGAAGCTCATCAACATCAGCAGCCGTAAAAACAACGAAAGCAACAAAAATGAGAACCGCCAACTAGTTTTGAATGCCTGCTCAGCAGCAGCAGCTCCTCTCAGCACCGAACACCCTCCCCCCCTTCTCATCGACCCATAACCCATCCCCAGATCCCCCCCCTGTTCGGCTGGCATTTCCCAGCTCCCTTGCAAAAAAAAAAACGCTCTCAAAACAATTGTTTCTTGTTTAAAGCCCGAGGCGCAATTTTAAATTTAGCTCTCCTCAACTCAAATGCGGCGTTTTCGTTTCGGTTTCACGACGCTTTTTGGTTTTATTTTTAATTTCTCTTTATGTATTGCAAATATATATATATATATATATATATATATATAGTATATATATATGAGTGAGCTCTATGTATATAGTCTACTGGCATTATTTTTGCATTCCAATGCACAGTATTCCCATGTGGCTTATTAGCTGCAAAAAGATCCGATTGCAAAGGTCAAAAGGTCACACGGAGTTGAATACTTTCATCGATTTTATTTCCATATAAACAAATATAATTATATTTTTTATTAAATTTTTGATTATCATACAATTACAATACTCTCAACACGGCAAAAAAAAAACAGAGATCAAAAGTTCAAAGCAGTCTTTTGTAGGCGTTTTTACTATTAAACAGATACATATAATAGTTAATATACAACTTATATATAGATATATATTATATTAATAGATAATATAGACTTCAAAGAAAAACAACATTTTTTGAAAATTGCAATTTCACATTTTTTTTTGCTTTTTTGTGGAGTTTTCTACTCTTAAACAGATTACATTTCACACAAAAAAGAAAAATTTTCATTTCCGTTTTTTCTACATTTTTATGCAAAACTAAAAAAGGATGACCAAATTTGTATTTTTTTTTTACAAATTTCATTCTTAGTTAATCGTATTTAAATATGATTAGCTAAATAAGAAATGAGTATTTTTTTTTCTCGATTTAGCTGCCAATTTCACTCATCTTGTGAACAGCTCCAATCAGCGTCATTAGAAATTTGTCAGCTTTCCATTTGTGATACTTAATAACGGAAATTAGTCTAATAATTATGAAACGGACACAAAGCGGCAAGCAAATCTCACTTGTGTCTAGTAAAACAACAACAACAACAACAACAACAACAGCAACAACAACAACAGCAATTTGAGAGCGTTTTTTTCTCCAACTCGAAATCTGATCAATCTTCATTTCATTTTCTTGTCAAATGCTGGATTATGTTAAATTTTTCATGAAAATTAATTTAAATGTAATTTTCCCAGCTTCTTTGCTACTAATCCAATTAGAGTAGAGTGGAAATTAGAGACTTTCAAAGTCGGCGTCGCCCTTAGATTTTCTATATATATATGTAGTTTTATGTTCAGCGTTGATGCCACGAGTATTTTATGACCGTTGCTGCCACATATGAAACGTAAACTTTACTGTGTTTGCAGTTATTGTAATTGTTGTTGTTGTTGTTGTTGTTGTAAGTGTTCTTGTTGTTGTTGTTGCCACATTAATAGTTCGTTTAGTATGCAGAGTAAACGCTCGCGGTGCCCAAAAATGAAATTAACGTCAAACAAAATGCTCCACGTCGAACTTTTATGATGTACAAAATAGTTGTTATACCCTGTAAATGAGCATCGGGGAGCATATTGGTTGACCTCATGAACTGAGCTGATTGAAAGGATTCACCATGATTAAAACAAACAAATTTGTTGGAAACATTTAGTTATATATTTATTAATAATAAAGGGTATGTTGCAGTCGAGCATATACGAATTGTGTGTGTGTTTTTTATGGCTTGCTCAAAGCTATTGTCAAACTTTTGACTACATATGTACGCAATAAATAGAATCGAATATAATCGAACTGTGAATGCCAAGTTTTACAGCCAAACAAATGTTTGGCCACTTTTTTTTTAGCTCAAGACGTGGCTTAAAGAGGCAGCCAAGTTATTGTTGTTGTTGTTGCTGCACTAAGACTCTTTTATTTGGTTGACTTGACATTTGATCAAATGTTGTCTGCTTATTGCTAACTGGCATGCAATGGAGCGAGGAGCGTGGAGCGGGGGGCGGGGAGCGCAGGAGGAGCGGCAACTTCACCTATGAAATTATTTAGACGCTGATCACAAATGCCATAACAACAAAAGGCATAAGTGGCTCATATAAAGCTAAGCGAGCAGACACACACAACGACTGAAGTAGTAAAATAGCCTCAGGCAGACACACACACACACACACACAAACACACACACACACACACAGGCACACACACACATGTAGCTGAGCAGTGAGACAGCGACGAGTGAAAATGATTTCCGTTTCCTGTTCATTAAATTATCCAAAAAGAAAGCGTAAGGGATACTATATATACATATACATATATACATACATACATATATATGACACACAATACACACACACACACACACACACACACACGTAAAAACGTACAGCTTTAGCCGGAAAAATGTGTTAATTTGCAGCTTGTGAAAATTGTTGAAACTTGATACAAAAAACGGTGCTAATTTACTAATAAGACGGCAATTTTTATTTAATTTTTTTTTTTGTATTTTTTTTGTGTGTTTTTTTAAAAAAGTTGCAGTTTTTTACATGCCTGTAAAATGACAACGTCAAGATTTCAATTATGAATTTGGTAGCTTGAATTACGAACTCAAAACTCCGATGTTTGTCAAATGTGTGAATTGTGCATAAAGTAAATGCACAAAAATATATGTACAACAAAATATGAACTTTAATTTAAAAAAAAATATTACAACATTTTCGCAATAGCTTATTTTAATCTCATCTAAGATCATTTTAATTGCAAAAGAAAATTACAAAATTATTTCAAAAGTGAATTTGGAGCTATTTGCCTGACCACCGCTGTGCATACACAGCATACAGCATATACACATATACATATATACATTTATACATATTTACATATTTACACACGTCGTATAGTCGTCAGATTTGAGGCACTGAATACGAAATTGGTAATACTGAACACTCATCGTTTTGGCCATATAACGTGCCCAAAAGCGAGAGTCAACTAAGACGCCTCATTTTTGCTTACTTAGCTGTTGTTACACAATTTCTCCCTCTCCCCTCACACACACACACTCACACACACACACACACACACACTGCAAAAACTTTGGCCTCGCTAATGTATTCAAAAGATATCGCAGTTTGAGCCATAGAAACACAGCTCGAGATTCTCGCCAGTTTCAATTGTTGCTGTTGCCTGTTGCTTTTGCCAGTATTTTTTTTTCTTTTTTGGCCACACACTATCGTCGCATCGTCACTTCCCCTCCCGCCTCACTTCCCCCCCACCCCACACACGCACACCCCAATGTGAATGACCCTTTTTGCCGTCGTCAGTCGTTTCTTGTGCGATTTTTTTTTTAAAGCGTGCTGGTATCGAAAAAAATCATATAACAAAACAAAAATAAATATTAGAAAATTCACACACTCAACAGAAAACAGAAAACAAAACAAAAACAAACTGTAACTCTAACTGGCCAACATTCGACCAGGCAATATGTATTTAGAATATCGGTGCTACCCCCCCGATGTGACCTGCATTCATTTTTATGGCTTCCGATTTCGTTTTCAATTTCAAATCGATGTCGTTTTGAAATCGAAACCCAGAAACGCCAGGCTAAGCAAAGTGTTGTAAAGCCCCGGAGAAATCGACATTTCTACACACACACACACACACACACACACACACACACACACACACACACACACACAGAGTCATACACAACTAAAGAAACGATTAATTCAAGCGTGTCTTTTTAGAAATTAGAATAATAATAATAATGCGACAATAAATAGAAACATTTGTTGGAAAGTTGGAAGAAAAACTTGTTTATGCTTTTCCTCTAATTTTTTGTATCCACTGTGTAAGGGAAAATTATTGGGGAAAACGAATTAATGCAGGGAAATTTGATAAATAACATAAGAACTATCAATAATGGTCCAGTCAGAGATGAGAACTGTTGAACTAGTGCTGACTTCACTTGCCCCCAGAAATCATAGAAATCTTATAAATCTTATAAATATTTTAGTATTTTTTAATTTGTTTATAATTTTAATTATATTTTAAATTTAATTTCATTCAAATTTTTAATTTTGTATACCCTTAACCCATTAAAAATGGGTAAAAAAAGGGTATAATGGTTTTGTGCAAATATATGTAACAGGTAGAAGGAAGCATCTCCGACCCCATAAAGTATATATATTCTTCATCAGGATCAACAGCCGAGTCGATATAGCCCTGTCCGACTGTCTGTCCGTCTGTATGAACACGCGGATGTCAGAGACTATAAGAGCTAGCGACTTCAAATTTGCTTTATTTTATCGATAACTGCCTCAGTTTCTGAATTATCGATACATTTCGATTTCCGATAGCAATAAATTCCACAATTTAAGAGGCAGCGGCTTCTAAATACATACATACATATACATATTATTGAAGAAACACTGAAGTTATAGTCAAAAATATATTCTCATATTGATCTCATTTCTATCAAGCGCATGTGTGAGAAAGAGATGGCATGATAATCGACGCTACCGTCAATATATTTGTCTGTATTCTGCAGAGCCCCGATAACTACTATGTCTGTATGTATGTATGTATATACATGTGTTTGTAGCCATTCAGTTCGGGCATTTGAGCTCAAATCATCTTACAGGGAAATTTGCCAATAAAACTATAATATATTTGACAACTTGGTTAAGGGTATATCGTAGTCGAGTTAACTCGACTACAGCATCTTACTTGTTTATTTTTGATGTCGACTGAATTTAGTTGACAATAAATAAATAAATATTATTTTGAAAGTCATTTTGAAGTAGTTGAATTTCTAGACTATATGTTTTGTGATAATGGCCAAGTATTGCTTTAATAGGAACCGTTACCTTTACACTCGATATTCGGGCAATCCGGGGCAGCTGTTGGGACCAGCTTTGTTTGCAAATTATTGGTAGCTCGTCCCTTTCTGGCTGAACGGCAGACAAAGGTAAAGATAAGTAAATAAACGAACGTGACTGGAAATTATAAAATCAACACGAATTGTTATATATACATATATATATATATGTATATATATATATATATGTATATATGTTTACTTGGGCTCCACTTTAATTATAAATTAGTCGCCCCCATTTGAGCATTCTCTCACTTCTGACAAGATATTCAACAAAAATAAATATATACAACAAAAATATGCCAACAAAAATCGCATAGCGTCACCTTCGCCGCAAAAAAAAAAATTAAAAAATAAAAAATAAAAACAAATAAAAATATAAAATTATAAAATTAAATCTAAGCAAGCTGAGCAAAGAATGCAACAAAGTATGCGAAATATGAATCTACGTGAAATATGACGAAATTAAAATAACATTTTAATTAACCACGAATTGAAGACAACAAAAAACGAGCATGCTCGACTTTGGTATACCCTGTACGCAAATAGATATATATATAAATTTGAGCTAATCTTCATCGTCGATATCTTTTGGGATTGAAGATATCCAAATTGATTTGATAGATCAAGTGATGTTAATTATAACTGCACTTCTCGCCAATCGCAAAGGTTGGGCTAATTGTTAATAACAATATTCAAGGGGTTTGGGGAATTATTTAATGACGGGGCCGATAAATCATGTGATGCTTTATGAAATTGTTTTGATTACCTTCGTTACTCGTTACTCGTTTCTCGTGACTGGTTTGATCTTACTGGGTATGAAAGAGTATATATCGGTATATATCGGCAGCACGGAAAGTAGGGGTATTCGATGATTTCGTCATAGGTTGTTTTCTATTGAATGCTGATCATGCCGAGGACAAACACGCTTTTAATTTGATTTATTTTACATGTATATGTTCAATTGAATGAGTCGCATTCATGATGACCATCATCATCATCATCATCATTACGAGTGGGCGTGGCAACTGGAATATGACCATCAAACCGTTTTTAACAGCTGGACGAGCATTCACCATTAATAATTGAATTTCTACATTTTGTTTTTTTCTTTCAAAACGTTTGCCAAAAAATTGCACCTGCAATTGCCATTTAAATTATTGATTTCATTTCAAAAAATGAGCAACGTATTCATATATATATATATATATATATATATATAGTATATATATATATGTATTTGACAATAATGCAGAATACTATCTAAATATTGTTGTTAGCACACAAAATTCACATTTGAGTGCGTTTTTGTGTTGTGTTTTCGACGAGTGCACAGATTATGTTCAAATAACTGCAGAGAAATTGCTTATTTGTCTTCAATTTAATATTTCAAGTCGATGCCAGTTTCATTCTTGAAATTTAACTTTTAATAAATGTGCTCGAAAACGAGACGATTCCGATTTCGATTCCGATTCCGATTCCGACTTTGATATTGATAAGTACAAAAATTCCCAAGCTCTGGCTTTGAATTGACAACCGGATTTCTTGTAAATAAATTAATTAATATTAATCAATTTATTTAAATAAATTGATTGTTAAAGCAAAGAAAATTCATAAGTCAAGGGAATACCATTAATGTGTAAATACCAAAATATACGACACCCGTCACAAAATTCACTGGTCAAATTGTAAAGTGAAGTTTTTGTTTATTTTTTGGGGAGTGCTGGTTCCACTTGGAGGAATCGTCATTTAGCAGATTTTCCGGCATTTATGTCTCGTCGATTTTCCTCCTTAAGGGTGCGTCGACTGTCGAACCACAATAGACAACAGCAACAGCAACAGCAGCAGCAGCAACAATAACAATGCAACAGATACACAAACAGACGGCGGCAACACTTCATTTCAGTTGCTGTCAGTCCATCAGTCCATCAGTTCATCATTTGCTTTGCTTGACTTTCACTTTGACGCGTTTTTCCTCAGTGCGCTCACTAATTTTCCGGATGCAGTTCGTTCTGTGTTTTTTTTTTTCGTCTCTCTCGTTTCTTTCTTTCTGTTTGATTTGTTTTTTTTTTTTTTTTTGGGGGGTTTTTATTTTCAGTTGCCCGCATCATTGCAACTTCCTTGTTAGACAAAGTTTTCCTGTCTCTCCCACACCATTAGCCCGCAAATAATGGCAATGACCCTTGGCCATTGGCTGCCCCCGGAGACAGAAAAAAATATTCCGCTTTGTGCACCGTGATGCATTTTGATGTACCTGAGGCATGTACAAACAAAAAAGTTGCACAAAATCAATTTAATGACAATCGACATTTAATAAGACACATAAAAAATGCATTTCCAATTATGAAAAGTGAAAGAATTGTTTTTGCGGAATTGTGGAACCCCTTAAAGAATTGCTAATAGAAATTTGTTGCAACATCTGTGTTGAGGGTATCTTTTGGTCCAACTCTCGATTGGAGTATGTTTTAATTGTTGAAAATTATTTAAGTTATCGAATTATTATATCAATAAGTTCATGTGTGTGTTTAATGTTGATAAGATTCGAATTTAATTGCATTTTATGACTCAAGCTACACTAAATAAATATCGCAGTGAAATTAATTTAAGACTCGTTTGCAACTTTTGCGATTTATTTAAAAATTTCGCTGAAGCGTTAAAGAGAAAACGCCACTTAAACTATTATTATTATTATTATTATTATTATTATTATTGTTATTGTTATTAGTATTATTATTATTGTTGTTGTTTGTTGTTTGTTATTGCCATTTAGTTGGTTCGTCCGTGGCTCAACTAATCTGCTATCTGTTCCACTGATTTGATTGTGATTAATGGTCTGACCCACTGCCTCCGGTCCCCAGTGACGAAACCACTCCTGCCCCACACTTTCCACAACTCCCGCTCCCGCTCCCGCTCCCGCTCTGGCTGCTGTGGCATTTGAATCTATTATTTCGATTTCCTGCTTCATATCAAATGCTTTTTCCTGCCCCACATGCCCGTACTTGCCACCACGTTGCAACTCCCTTTGCTGGCTTTTAATTTATAGTCCGACGTCACATATCACATGACATATGCCATATACTAAGTGTGTATATTCGATACATGTATGTACACACACACACACACACACACATGTGGAACAGAGAAAGATGGGGAGAGAGGGAGAGAGAGAGAGAGAGAGAGAGAGGAGCTCGAGTTACCAGTAACTGTGTAAAAAACAAAGAAGGGCGCGCTCAAAGGCATCCTCGAGGATGCCAAGCACTGCTTGAAGGGTTGCCAGCCCGTCAATGCCGTCATTCGGTCAGTTAGTCCATCAGTCGGACATGGCTGAGTTGGTGTGTGTGTCTGTGTGTGTGTGTGGGGGGGGGGGCATAGTTCAAAGGGTCTCGCGCACCTGATGAACCGACCCCAGGCACAAGCAGAGCATCGCAAATTGAGTGCACAAAAAAGGATAATCGTGCCGAAGAGCCCCAAAAAGTTCTTTTTTTTTTTTTGTTTTTTTTTTGCATGTTGTGTGTGTCTGCACAACAATGAGAACATCAACACAACAACAACAACAAAAACGACAACAACAACAACAACTGCAAAACAAACAGCGTCGAGCAAATCGAAGATTTCGCTTCGAACATTTTTGTAATACTCCAAAGGCAAGATTAAAACACACACAACCTGGCCAAATGGATAAGATATATATATATATATATATATATATATATATATATATATATAAGATATATCCAGTAGCCGACTACAAAATACCCCCACTCGAAATTGATTAGATATATCCAGTAGCCGACTACAAAATACACCCACTAGCTTTACAACTATTAACTTCAAGTTACCCCAGTTTCCAATTTTAGAATAAACAAATTTTAATTGCAAATATTATTATTAATATATATACATATATATATATATATATATATATTTAATTAAGTTATAAAAATTTATATACCCCATTTTGGGGGCAGTGTTTTAGAGGCAAAAAGGGATTTGTTCGCTGTTGGCTGACTTAGTCCTGAAAATTGAATTCAAAGCCGTAAAGCGGCACACAAACACCTACAACGAATACAAGCAACAACCAAAAGCGACAACAGCAACAACAGCAACAACAACAACATCAAAAACAACAACAACAACAACAACAATAACAACAACAGCAGGCAAAAGAACACGATAAAATACAATAAAAATGTTTGCCATTGTCGCACAGTTGAGCAAACTGAACAACATTCGAATGCCAGAGACTGAGAGCCATCCGTAGTCCGTAGTCCGTAGTCCGTATCAGTATCCGTATCCGAAATTTCCGTGTTACCCATATCAGTATTCAATTGGCCTTGCCCCGGGCCAAATGCTGGTTGCTGAGTGCCGACGGGGTGAGTGCGCGTGTGTGTGTGCCTGTGTGTGTGCGCCTGTGTGTGTGTGTGTGTGTGTGTGTGTGTCTGTGTGTGCGGGTGGGTTGGGGCAGGCTGATAGCAGGTATGTGACTGTTGCAGGATAGGGTAGTAAATTGCGTAGCAAAGGTTGGAATGGTTGGATATTTACCTGTAATGTGATTTGCTGCTCTTGCAAATGTAATAAATAAATAAATGAAAATGTTACCCAATTGATTTATGATGGTTGCTGCTGTTGTTGTTGCTGTTGTTGTTGTTGTTGTTGCTGTTGTTGTTGTTGTTGCTGTTGTTGTTGTTGTTGTTGCTGTTGACATTGCTGCTGCTTCCCATTGTTACATGAGTTAGAAGTACATAAATACGATTCTAAATGCCATTTGTACATCTAGCTATTGCCGTCTCGCTCTTTGGCCGATATTTCCAAAAAGCGCAGCAACAAACAAAAAACAAAAATAAATTACAAAAAAAAATTAAATAAATTAAAAATATGCAGCACAATGCAAAAATCGTATAAACTTCACCCATTAACACCATTTGTGGCCCTCATTATAAACTGCGAATTGTTGTTGTTACTTTGGCTAGTCAGAGATGCGAGTGTTTAACCCAAATAAGACAGAGCGAGAGAGAGGGAGAGAGAGAGAGAGAGAGAGAGAGGGAGAGAGAGAGTATGAAGAGCAAAGTGGCCGAATAGAAACAAGTCGTGACTAAAAGAAACAAAAAAAAAAGCCAGAAATATCGCTAAACATTGAATAAGCCACAAAGAGCCACAAAAAGGCACCTAGCAAAGAGAGCCACAAAAAAACAAAAACAAAAAAAAAAAAATTAAATAAAAATGAAGTTGCCACAAAACAAGTTAAATGCGGCGCCGCCAAAAAGTCAGCTTTCCTGCTCGCCTCTAGTGTACCCTGTAAATTTGCAAAAATGTTGCAATTGTATTTGAGTAAATTAAATGCAGTTAGGTGTGTGTGTGTGTATGTTGCTTGTGGTACACAGGGTAGCTGTTAGTCGGGCACAATTGTTGCTGTTTTGCTGTTTTTTTGGTGTTGGCATTTCTTTTCGCAAAACCATTGCATTTGTCGCACAATTTGTCACACGCAAATGTGGCGCAGCTCGCATTCAAGCCAGGTTAGCCGCAAAGCAAATCCGGTCAAAAGAAGAAGAAGCACAACTTGCGGCCAACTAAAGAAATTTTGCTGACTGGTCGGCCGTTGCTAGCTAGCGCGACCTCAACATATATATATATATATATATACTGATAAAACTGCAGTCACTTTGATGTGCAGTTATTATCTTACCATGTGTACATTAAATAGGTTAAAATAAAGTTGTAGCCAAAACAACAAAAAAAGTAGATGATGAAGAAGAAAAAAACGAAGGCAGCATCTCTGATATATATCGATATATAGCATTTATATTCCGATATGCTTTGAAAATACCAATACAACATCGGATCAACTGTAAATGGAAGTGAAAATGGGTAATGAAAATTTGAAATGATTAATTTTTCATTATCTTATATGTTAAGTCTTATTTCTGTCCAATTGAAGATTGGGAATTTTAAAAGATGTTTCTCAATTTGTTTTAAGGATTCTGTTTCATTATTCCAAAGTCAGCAGATTCCGTTTCAGACGATATCTAGTTAAGTTAGGTGACTTCTTAGTTTACAATGTAATCCAAGACTCTTCTTGCCCAGATCTGTTGTCGCATCACAGACATCTTAGCAGTGACCTGGCAGTGATCTGATCGGACTCTTCATTACCTTATATATCTTTTATATATACTTCTTTAATTAAATAAATTACACCTGTTATTCTGGCCTGTTTTTCCTATATACACATAAATCAATATGCATATATGCTGGCCTAAATGCTGGCCTAAATGCTGGCCTAAAGTCTGCTCAAACTTCGTTTTCGGAAAACAAAATAAATAAGTATAAAAAAAAAAGAAAAACCACCAAAAACAAAAAAAAAAACAAAAAATTTCCCATAAACACTTTTCACATTGTGGCGCCGCAAATTCAAATTTGATACTTTTAAGTATATTTTATGTTATTATTTTTATTTTTTTCTTATCATAATTCGCATTCTGACATAATGGGCACCTGATGCCGCAAACGGCTGCATGGCAAATTGGCCGTCACTTTTGGGTGTTGTCTTTCCACCACCAGAGAACCAGAAGCACCACCTCACTATCCCCCACCACCCCCCTAAGGCAGCACACCACACAGCTTTAAAAATGCGCACCCCTCATCCCATCTCCATTCCCATTCCCATCCCCATCCGCATTCCCATCCCAATCCCCATCCATCCATGGTTGGGTTTCAGCGCTCACATTAGCGCGGCTTTGAGAGGTGCGCAATAAATCCAGCTCAAAATGATTTTCGGGGCGGGGCGCTGCGGGGCAGTCATCTCTAAGGCTGGCATGGAGATGGGCGCATGATTGGCTCTGGCAGACCTCCCACCCTTCCCCTCTCTGGTCTCTTCACTCTCCGCTCCCCTCTCTATCGCTCTATCGCTCCCTCGCACGCCCCCCTCACCAACGGCTGCACAATTTCAATTTCAAGTTATGATGACGTCCAAAATGGCTCCACCACGACCCGCGCTCGCGGCCTTAATGAAAACGGACAGGTGCGTCAGGGGGCCGTAACAAGGTGCTCCTCCGTTCGCCACTTTTGCCATGTTTTCGCGTATTTCCCATATCCCCGTATCCGTTGAGGGGCTACTTTTTTTTTTTTTGTTTTTTTTTTTTTGCTTGCTTTGCGGCTGTCATTCCGCCATTTTTTTTTCACTGGGCCTCGGTAATGACTCGGCCTAAATTGAAAATTTCCAATTGAAGCGCGGCGCTGGATTTTCGAATTGTGGCAAATCAACGCCAGTTTCCCGGGCAACGCACTTACAGCACATTTCCATCCACACCCAGATTAGTTCATCATTAAAAACGCTTTTTGCACTCGTTTGTTTCCTTCAAATCACAACTTTAACTTTACCGCAAAAATGTTAATAAATGTTTAATTAAGCAAACAGGCGTTAATCACATTAAATAAGAAAACTATTTATTTAATCTTAACTCTAAAAATGAGTTATGGCCCGTTGGCAATTTCCACGCAACAACAACAACAACAACAGTTTCCAGAGAAAACTTCAAACGCGGAATTTCGAGTTCAAGAAACTTGATTGAATTTCAAGTAAATAAAACATATTTTGGGTTATTTAAACTAGAAATAGTTAATATAAAAAATAGAAAAAAAAACACAGAAAAGCAAATTAATATTTTATTTATTATTTATTATTATTATTTGTTATTTATTATTTAATTCATAATTTTAAAGCTAGCATTACTTCAAGTCCATCATCAAACTGTGGGACAATCTGTCTGTCTCTTGTCTGTTGTCTGTTGTATGTTGTATTTATTTTTTACATTACTGTTTGTTTGTTTGTCTTGTTTTCCCCATTTTTTTTTTTTTTGTTTTTTGAGCACGTTTTCCTGCCTCTTTCTTTGCGCCTTTGCCCCTTTGCCACAACTGTAAGCTAACGACTGCGTGTGTGATGAACTTTTGTGTGTGAAAACAGGTTTCACTGATTTTCAATTTCAATTGTCTTTTAAGTTCAGCTAGAGAGAAACAGAGAGAAAGAAGCACAGTTAGAAATGATGTGAATGTAATCGAGAGCGAGATAGTATGCATGCGTGTGTATATATGTATGTGTATATATGTATGTATGTATATGTATATGTATGTATATATTTGTGCCATTTTTATTTGCGCACATTAGCAATTTCTTTTGTTGACTGGCTGCCGTCGACGACATCGTTTGACTGCCTCTCTGCCTCTCTGTCTCTCTCTCTCTCTCTCTCTGTCTGTCTGTCGTTTGGTTGGCCTGGTCGCACTCCCCCCCCCACCGCCCGCCCGCTCGACATCCGTTCGCCGCTCGCCTTTCCTACTCTCTGCCCCTCTCTTCATCTTTGTGTGTCTCCTTTTGCGCTAGGGTCGACTGTTATTTCGTGGCTTCTTTTGTGGGCTAATTTTCCACTTGGATATGAAGTAAGGCTGCCCAATGCCACCCATGCAGCCTGCCACTCCCCCTCCCCCTACCCCTACCCCTCCCTCATCATCATTGCTCATCATATGCTGCCACTTATGATGATCTTTGCTGCCATTGTATTTTATTGTAGCTCATTTTTTTTAATACATTATTATTTTGATTTTCGCTTTCGCTGCTTTCGCTGTTTCTGCTTCTGCTGCTGCTGCTGCTTCTGCTGCTGCTGCTGTCAGCGTCGCAGTCGCAGTCGCTGCGTGCATTTCATTTGTGCTTTAATTTAATGTAATCTTCACAATGTTCTATTTTTCTTCATTTTTTTTTTCTTTTTTTTTTTGGTTTTTGCGTTTACGTTTCGCTCAAATTTGGATGCGGTAATTTCTTTAACGGTCCGCTTTTGTTAAATAAATACGTCATTTATTAGTGGCCATTGTGTAACGCCTAATGCCGCGATAATGGCCAAGAATGAGCACTGAACTGATACATACATTCATACATACATATATATATATACTCTGGCAGTGCTTAGTACTCAATTGGGCAATTGATCGACTGCAACATACTCTGCACTCATTAAGGGGCTTTCATTTAAATGTTCAAGTTTCTTAATTGAAGACAAGCACAATATGTTATCAGCGAAATTGTGTTTAAATTAAGCATTAATTAATTAAAGTATTTTTTGTCTTTCTCATTTCAGGATTGTGGACAAACTTCAATTGTAATGGAAATACAACAACAACAACAACAAAGTGCATAATCCTTTTTTTTTGGTGTGTTAATTCTCCCTTGTCTCCCCCACACACACACATAACACACACACACACACACACACATAAAGTGCAATATTAATTTTAATTTTTGAATGCTGATAAAAAAGTTGACGACGTCGCCACCCGCAAAGGCGACGGCAAAAGTTCACATAAAACGGCAAAAAGTTTTTCAATTATTGTAAAAAGTGTTAAAAGCGACGACCGAGCCAAAAAAATAGACCCACACTGGCAGCGAGACTGAGACAGACAGAGCCAGAGAGAAAGATATAGAGAGAGAGAGAGAGAGAGAGATCAAGTTGTTGACAGTAATATGTAGTCGTATTATCGCACTGGGAAAACGGAAAAGGGAAAAGGAAAAGCAGAGCCTTGCAAAGATTTCATAAATATTCATATCTGTATCTGTTTCTGTTACGGAGAAACCCAATTTAATTGCGTCAATTCAATTTACGTTGAAAAAAAAAAAAAAACAAAAAAAAAATTTGTAAATATCGTTAATTATTTCTACGAATATTTTTAATTAGTTTTTTTTTTCCTGTAATTGGTCTGTGTTACAAAATTAAAATCTTAAATTGCTATTGTTTTTGGAAAATGTAGAAAGAGTGCAGCGATTTGTAAGAAGTGGAGCACAGCCGCCGCTTAGCGTTGGAAAGTGTGTAAAGTTGCCACAGAGCACAAAAACAAAGAAAACAAAAATAAAAAATAAAAATACACATAAAAATAAACAAACACAATAATAAACTAAAAAGTGAGCAAACAAGAAACAAATAACTGACAAGTGGCCAAAGACAACGCCAAAATGAATCCGAGGCCCGTGGGCATTGGATTCGGATGCGGCCGCAAACCACCCAACAATGCCAAGATGCGTTCCCGGTGGCCGCCACCACCTGCACCACAATTGTCATTCACAGTGCGGCAAGCGACAACAACAACAACAACAACAACAACAACAACGGCAACACTATCAGCGACAACGACAACTGCAATGGCAGCGACAAAAACAACAACAAAACCAACAACAACAAAAACAGTTAGACAACAAATACAACAAAACCAACAAGAACAACAACACAAACACAGCAATCATTGGAGCAGCCCTCGCCCACAAATGAACGCCCTCCTCGTCCTTCTGCTGACAATTGTAGCCATCAACAACCTGGACAGCTTCCTCACCCCGGCAACGGCAAGCCTGCTCGGCGAGGCGCGACTTCGACAGAGTCCAACAGGTATGTGCCACAACTCGATAAATATCGATATCGATAAAAAATATTGACTGAGTTTTCATTAACCATAATTAACTTAATTGAAATCAATCGAATTTTTGGATAAATTATTTCTATGCAAAACGCGAAATTTATTTTCACACACTCCGCGCCACTTAAAAAAGGACAATTAATCTACAATCTGTTTACGGCTTGTGCAAAAACTAATTTTTTGTTTCTAATTTGTTGAAATTTAACCGGAAATTAAATTTTAAATTTACATTTTTATTCTGGCTCAATAACTATTAAACAAAAACGGATTATCGAAAAGCAAACAAAATGCGGAGTTTTCATTTGCGCCACTTTTAAGAAATCAAATTTTTAAATAGCTCTGTTTTTCTTTAGCTAGAAAATTACGTAAATATAAGAAAACTTTATTAAAAACAACAAAAAAATAAAACAGATTAATAGAAAATCAAAGCATCCGGTTTCGAAGGAAAAACCAAATAAATTTCTGCAAATAATTGTATTTAATCGAGTTCAAAGCTAATTGAAAACTTTTAAGTTTTCTGTTTTTTTTCCAAAGTAAAACTCATAAATAAAAATGCTGCTCATCTTGATATTTTTGACAAGTTTTAGCAATAAATAGTTCTCGAATTGATTTTGATTAGAGAATTAGGTTAAGAAATTAAGAAAATTAAATTAAGAATTAGAAAAATTAAATTTCGTTATTTTATCATTGTGCCTTCAAGTTATAACCAATTGTAAATTTGACCTATTCAAGTGGCGAGGAGTGTATGTATGCTAATATAAACACACACACATACACGAACATGTTTATAGGTGTGTGAAGCGCCTTAAAGGGAAAGGGAAAAAGCCACAAAAAGTTTGCTTAAAAACTATGGGAAACAAGTGGTATGCAACAAATATGTATAGAAGAAATATGCAAAAAATAACTGCATGAAAAATTAAAAAAGAAATATATTCCAAGTTTATGTACAACAACATGTGTGCCACATGAGGCAGCGCACCTTTGATTCTCTGTGTGGATGCCACAGCACCGGTGTATTTGTAACAAATATGAAGAAATTATTCGCCAATTTCAGATTCGACTCAGAAATAAGCATATATAACTAAGCTTAAGAATGAAATTTGAGCTTCAAATCGAATAGAACCGTTAAAAGCTAGTAAAACCGACAAGTTTCTATTCGACAAGACATTAATATTAATACTTAACTTAAGTTCTCCTTGAGTCATTTAGTCACTTAGTTGATCAAAATACACGCTACAAATCAGATAAACTTTAAGTTTTATGGCAAATTGATTATGGCTTGCAAGAGTGCACCAGAAGCAAAACAAACAAGTAAGATGCTGTAGTCGAGTTGGCTCGACTACGATATACCCTTAACCCAGTTGTTAAATATATTCTAGTTTTATTGGCAAATTTCCCTTTAAAATGATTCGCACTCAAATGTTCAGTTCTGCAAGTACATTTCTTACAGAGTCGATTCTTATAGCGTCGATTGTCATGCCGTCTCTTTCTCACACATGCGCTCACCTATTTATATGCATACAGAAAATTCTTGCGGCTGCTAATTGAAATGAGATAAATATGAGAATATATTTTCGACTATAAAATATGATGTTTCTTGTCCGATCTCAATAATATGTATATGTATGTTACGTATAAATTAGAAGCCTCTGCCTCTTAAATTGTGGAATTTATTGCTATCGGAAATCGAAATGTATCGATAATTCAGAAACTGAGGCAGTTATCGATAAAATAAAGCAAACTTGACCTGCGCCTGGTACAGGCTAGCTCTTATAGTCTCTGAGATCCGCGTGTTCATACAGACGGACGGACAGACGGACAGGGCTATATCGACTCGGCTGTTGATCCTGATCAAGAATATATATACTTTATGGGGTCGGAGATGCTTCCTTCTGCCTGTTACATACATTTGCACAAAACCATTATACCCTTTTTACCCATTTTTAATGGGTTAAGGGTATAAAAAGTTGACTAACACCCGCACACACACACACACACAAACACACATCCACACACACATCCACACACACACACGACCGCACACATACTGAGGCTAGAGTTCTTTCTTCATTCACCGAGAGTCGATGGCAAAAGTGAGGCAAGTTTGTTTTTGCCTTGATTCTCCCTTATAATTTTTATTATTATTTTTTGTTCGTTGTGTGTTTGCCTGTTGTTGTTGTTGTTGCTGTTGGTTTTCTTATTGTTGTTGTTTTTTTTTTATTGTTGGCTGCTGGCTGAAATTATGAATCAGGAAGTCTTAATAAGTGCAATTTCAAGTCGTTAGTCACATATGAAGCTCTCGGCACGTCTTGGCGAGAACAACAGACTGGCGACTACATTTAGCTATAGTTGTTGCTCTTCTTCTTATATATATATATATATATATATATATATATATGTATTTATGTATGTGAAATATGCGGGGGCGTCATGTTGCAGTTGCCGTTGATTTTAATTAAGTGAAACGTTTAATGTGCGCCACAGATTTGTGTGTTCGCGCCCTTGATGCCGGCTCTGCCGTCCGTCCGTCCGTCCTGGTGTGTGCTTGCTGCAACGGGGAGTGGTGGGAGGAGAAGGGGGAGGTCGGTATACAGTCAGGGGCAATAACTTTATGGCGAGAGACACATGTAGCGTAAAAATGCCACAGTAGTGATCAAATTGCTTTAAGTGGATCTTTAAAACAGAGGATTGTTTTGTCGCACACTTATGCATACTGCACACATACGTACATACATGTATATACACACACGTACACAGTAAAAAAAAATAGCGCATAGTTATTTAATTAAATTTGCTAACCCCGGCTGTTAATTCAGCTTCAATCATATTTTTTATACAATAAGTTTATTAATTCTTTGCGTGTTGAACATAAAAATCTTTTCGAATTGATTCAATTTACAATGATTGATCAATGATTGATCAAAAACAAAATCAGAGATTTGAATGCTTTCATATCAATAAAAATTCGTGGACTTCACTGGCTGGTCTCCAGTTCATGAGGCACGTACAAAACTATAACTTAAAATTGTTTATAAATTTAAATTTTGTTTCAATTCAATCACAACTGAACTATTACAAATTGTTTACAGTGTACAAAGCTCACAGCGAGACAGTCATGCGGTAAGCGCCTGATTTGAGTTCTCTTCATACATATGTATATATATATACATATATATAGTTTAGTGCAAGTGCAAGGGTCCACAGTACAGTCAGTCAGTCAGTCAGTCAGTCAATCAGTTAATCAGTCAGTCAGTCATTCAGTCATGTGACAGAGCAGCGTGACAAACAAGCAGTAAATGTGTGCAGTTTTTCTCATTTCCCCATTTGGACGATGTTTTCCTTTTCCTCGAGCTTCATGTTGCTGCTGGTGTTGCTGTTGCTGCTGTTGCTGCTGTTGCTGTTGCAGTTGCTGTTGCTGTTGCTGTTGCAGTTGCTGTTGCTGCTTCGTCAACAATCAAATAGCAACACAAAGTCATTTAATGCAATTTGCTGATTGCGCTCTATGCTGTTATTATTGTGCTCCTCTTCGACAAAGCTCCGCTGTACCTTTTGACATTTGAGCAGAGTGTTGAACAGACCTGACTATGCACTCTATATCCCCCTGCCCCCTGCCCCCTCTATCTCACTCACTCGCATCAATACACCCTCTCTATCCGTCTTGCTCCAGCATTCACATGGCTGTTGCATGGGTGGCTGGCGCCAAAGAGCAAAAGCCAAAGAGATGAAATGACTTTAATGACATTTAATAAACAACACAACAACAACAACAGAGAGAGAGATAGATAGAAAGAGAGAGAGAGAGAGAGCTGCAGATGAGACAGTCTGGCAACCGGATTCAAATTCCAGTTTCAATATGACAGGCGGCAACGTTGAGAATGCAGCTGCAGCAATCGATGCCTTTGACTCTCTGCTGCTGCTGCTGCTGCTGTTGATGATGCAGTTAATGCTGCTGCTGCTGCTGCATCACTGCAGGTCGCATCAATATCAATGTGCTAGTTGCAGACTGACACCCATTCAATCCTACAACAACAACGAGCCACAGCAACAGCAGCAGCAGCAGCAGCGCCAGCAACTGGTTTTATTCTCACTATTTATGATATTGCCTCATCATACTTTACCCACACATGCACACACACATACACACATACACACATACACTCATACATACATACACACATACATGCATATTTACATAGTCGCATTTATGTAATAAATATTAGATAACTGCCAAAATTCTTGTCAATCACTTTTTGGCTTTCGATATTTACACCACAAGAAATCTGAACAATTTAACAAATCAAATCTATCAAATTTAATAAATATTAATAAAAAAAAAAAAAATTTAAGTTTTTTGTTTGTATTTTACAAAAAAAATGTTACCGGAAGAACAACTTTCAATTGCTATTTAAATAAATAAATAAATATAAGTAATAATTGTATTTTCATTAACTTATTTAATATCATTTAATAATTTGTTTAACAAAATAATAATTGTATTTTCATTAACTTATTTAATATCATTTAATAATTTGTTTAATAAATAATAATTGTATTTTCATTAACTTATTTAATATCATTTAATAATTTGTTTGATATAACTCCAAGAATTCAAGAAGATTATTAATAAAATAGATACATTAAATAATTTAATTAATTTAGTCTGCTAAGTGAAAACATATCTTGAAATATTCCATATTTTCCATATTTTCACTCAATTTAAAAATTTGAAAATATGTCAAATTTCGAATTTGCATCACAAGTAGAAAATTATAGAAATCTTATAAAAATAATCAAAGATTTTAAAATATATATTTATGCTCTATACTTCAGTTATTTATTATTAATGAATATCCATATTTGAGTATGACTCATTTTCCGTTTTGAGCAACAAATATAAAAAAAATATTTTTCTTTTGAGTGGAAGCACTTCAAACTAAAGAAAGTTCGACACGCTTCGATGGCTACTCGCAAAGCAGACCAATTGTGGGTGATGGGTTGGTGGTGCTGTGGTGCGGTGGTGCTGTGGTGCGGTGGGACGATGTGGCGTTGCCTGCTACCCAATTTAGCATAATTTAGCTAGTTTTTGCAAATGTGTATACGGTATGTTTATGTGTGTGTGTGGGTGTGTGTGTAGACCATATACGGCTATTTAGTGGTACACTTAAAAAAAAAAGAAACAAAAAAGAAACCATCTTTAAATACATAATTGTATACAAGGGATTAAATTTAAAATTTAAGATGCGAAAGCATTTCTAAATACATATAAATATGGCTATATCTATAATTTTTATTTGTTTACTTATTTTTTAAAATTTTGCTTGATAAATTTGGAAATGATTTCAAATTATATACAAGATTAAACAATTATTTCTATTTTTTTTTTGCGATTTAAGTTTTGCGTAAATTCTTAAATTTATTTACTTATTTATTATCCGTTTTTTTTGTTTTTTTGAGTGTAATGCTTTTATGACCAGTTGTTTTGGAGCCGCTTGCCGCTTTGGCCTTTAATCGCTCTGGCAGCAGAAGCGGCGGCAACAACGTTAGCAACATCAGCAACATTGCAACTGCAACGCTAAACCGCAGCAGCAGCAGCAGCATCAGCAAAAGCCACCGCCATTGCTCGAAGCTTTATTTTCTTCTACTTCAGCATACACACACAGGCACACACACACACACACACACAGGCACACACACACACACACACACACGTGCAGTGGTACAGAGGAACACAGATACAAAGGCTGTGGGTGGCTTGGGTTGCTTCAGTTGCTTGACTGCTGACCACAAAGTTAATTGCACCGTGCGTATGTGTGTGTATGAGTGTGTGTGTGTGTGTGTGTTAGTGTGTTGGCTTCGTTGTTGCTGTTGCTGCAACTGCGTTCGTTTGTCCGTTGCGGGCAAATAACTTTGCTAATACTTTGACCGAGGCAGCAACTTTTATGAGAGCTTTGAGCGCAACTTTCGCTGCGGTCTTTGCAGGCTACTTAAGCTACGAACACACACTCAAAAAAAACACACACATATATATATATATATATATATTTATATACATAAAGGTTGACGCAAATTGCACATAAATGTTCAATGCTCAAATTCTAAAAGACACAAATAAAAAAGCATAAGTCAAAAATCAAAGACACAAACCCAAAGTCAAAGAAAACGGTGAGCTGCAGTTGCTGGTTGCTGTTGCTGGTTGCTGTTGCTGGTTGCTGGTTGCCGTTGCTGTTACAGTTGTTGATTGCGAATGCAAGAAGAAAAAATAAAAAAGAATCTGTGGCTGAAAGTCTCAGGCTGTTGCCTACAACTATTAGATTACCTGTGTGTCAACAGCGCGTCGCAAAAATTGCATGAGGAGGCCGAAACCAGTTTTAACTGCATTTTCCAGCATCAGTTTGCAGCAAGTACCACACACACACACACACACACACACAACACACAAACAGAGAGACACACACACACACGCAGTTGCAGTCGCAGTCGCCATTGCCATCGCTGTTGACATCACTGTTAACGTCAGCAGCGACGCGTCGCTTTGCGCTTCGCTGGCTCCTTGCTGCCTGCCAAACGGCACCCACTTTGCCCTACTAACACCGCCCGCCCCACCTTCCCCCACCAACGTACTGCTTCTGCTTCTGCTCTGCTTCTGCACTGCTTCTGCTCTGCTTCTGCAGTGCTTCTGCTGTACTTCAGCTCTGCTTCTGCTCTTTGCTCGCTGCTCTGCTGTGCCGGCCGGTTGCTGTTATTGTTATTGTTTGTTTGTTTGTTTGTTGCTCGCTGCTGTTTGTAGGCAACGGATTCGGTTCGTTGATGATCTGTTTGTTTGACGTGTGTTGGGTTATGGCGAAGGGCGACGGGGGCGTAATATCATCATACATACATACATACATTCATGCATACATACATACATACATACATACATACATACATACATACATACATACATACACAGGTCGACCGGTTGATGTTCGTTATTGTGACTAAACTGAAAAGTCGGCTTGGTCACATGTTTTGCCTTTTCTCTCTCTCTCTTTCTCTCTTTATCTTTCGATCTCTCTCTCTCTCTCTCTTGTTCTATAAGCCTCTCGGTTTTCCTTTGCTCCCTCCTTTCGCTGTTTCGTGCAAGTGTTGCTGTTGTTGTTGTTGTTGCTGCGTGTTGTCGCTTGATCGCCAAGGTATTTTCTTGCTTTATTTTGTTTCATTGTTGTTGTTGTTGCTGTTCGCTCGCTTGCGATAAAAAATATTTTTCTCGTTGTGTAGTCGGCGTTGCTTTATTGCCTCTTTGTGTGCGCGTTGTAGTTGTTGCTGTTTTCTGAGTGTGTGTGTGTGTGTTTTTTTCCGCTTTTCGTTTTGTTTTGCTGTTATTATTGTTGCTGTTGTTGTTGTTGTTCGCTTCTCGTTCAGCATTCGGTGCCTGGCACCGGCGATCACCGTTTCAAGCTGCGACAACCCAACCAGCCAGCCAGCCAGTCAGCCAGTTAGCTAGTAACAACAACAACAACAATAATTACAGTGCATGTGCACCGCAAGAGACATACACACACACACATAGATATATATATGTGTATATATATACACAAAGGGAAACAAGTACGAATGCTCGAGTCGAGAGCACTTGACGACTGAAAGATACTCTACATTAAGGACAATATACACAGCTTCTATTTAATTAATTATTTTAATACCCCGCTACACCAATTGCAAATTTGTAAAGAGGAGTATAATGGTTATGTATGTGACACGCAGAAGGAAGTGTCCTCTCCGACTCCATTCTTGATCAGGATCAGCAGCCAAGTCCTTCTGCCAGAGATATACATATTCAAATTTTGAATACAGGTTCACGTTTAACACGTGCAGATCAAGTTTGCTTCATTTGATCGATAACTGTTTCCGTTAGCTACTTTACTGGTGACTTGAGTCAGTGCTGGGCTTAGGGTGTGCAGTAGTCGAGCTGACACGACTACCGCATTCTTACTTTTTGTGTTGGTATTTTGGGAATTCCCTCAAATTGTTTTATAAATGAATGAATATATTTTCAGTAACACACATACAAATTTATACATTCTTTTTTAACATTTTTTAAAAAAAGCGAAAACCTGTTTTTTTATGGCAATTTAATAATCAAAGTTGTTAAATTTAATATAATATCATAGACAATTGATTATTCATGCGCTAAATTGTTATTTATGCCGAAATGCATTTTGAATAAGAAATAGTGTTGACTTAATATTTCACCTGCATCGAAAATAAACAGCTATAACAGCAATAAACATTAAAAGGAACAAGTGCTAATTTTCTAATTCTAATTCTCGACATGACTAACTAAACTTAAGAGCTAAGACTATTAATCACTTCTTAATATTGATGCATATGTGTGTGCATATTTAACTTATTCCAGTTTGCCAAGGTATTAAAAATTTATTTGTTATTAAAAATTATACATTTATTTTTACATATTTATGTATTTTTTTTTTGTATTGTTATATTAGAAAAAACTTCGTCACGCCGAAGATTTCATACCCTTGTAGACAGGAGTCAACTAAATTTACAGGAATCAACTTAAAATTAAAAATTATGTCACTACTTGACTTGTATTCTCGATGAAACAATTTAAACACCTTAATGATAAAGTGTTCTCAATAAATCGGCTCTTAACTATATTCTGTCTTTATCAAAAGAGATGTGTTACTAAATTATAATAATAATAGGGTATAAAACCAAACTTAATTTAATAATCCAATATTTCCAGCAGCTAGAGAAGCTCAGGTGCTGAGGCGATTAGAATTTAAGTGATTTTTTGCTATTGAAGTATCGAATACATTATTTAACCCATTTGACGTCATAGACTGTCAGCTCGCATTCATTTGTAGTTTGAGGGACTCTGAAAAAAATATTGAATTATGTGTTGCTCGAACTGACATTGAATCTGGATGTTGTTTGCTTCTTAACGTATTCATTCTGAGAGCCCAATGTCAGGCAAATTTATTTTGCGAATTTATTGTGTAATGTATATTCTGGGCATTCAAATGACTAACAGAGATAATCTATTATTGAATTTTTACTGAAATTCATCTCAAATTCACATACATACAAATAAATTTGTTATATTGATAATTGTATTCTTTTGTTAAGTGATTGTTTGAATCGGATATATAAAATATTTGTTTCAAATTTCAAATATATATTTACAATTGCACATTTAGGAATTGTTTTTTTTCTGTGCTAAGTTGTTTCGAGTTTTATGGCACTTATATTTGTATACCCTTTACCCATTGAAAATGGATAAAAAAGGGTATAATGGTTTTGTGCAAATGTATGTAACAGGCAGAATCTCCGACCCCATAAAGTATTTATATTCTTGATCAGGATCAACAGCCGAGTCGATATAGCCCTGTCCGTCTGTCTGTCCGTCTGTATGAACACGCGGATCTCAGAGACTATAAGAGCTAGCCTGTACCAGGCGCAGGTCAAGTTTGCTTTATTTTTTCGATAACTGCCTCAGTTTCTGAATTATCGATACATTTCGATTTCCGATAGCAATAAATTCCACAATTAAAGAGAAAGAGGCTTCTAATTTATGCATAACATACATATACATATTATTGAGATCGGACAAGAAACATCAAAGTTATAGTCGCAAATATATATTCTCATATATATCCCATTTCAATTAGCAGCCGCAAGCATTTTCTGTATGCATATAAATAGGTGAGCGCAAGTGTGAGAAAGAGATGGCATGACAATCGACGCTATAAGAATCGACTCTGTAAGAAATGCACTTGCAGAACTGAACATTTGAGTGTGAATCATTTTAAAGGGAAATTTGCCAATAAAACTAGAATATATTTAACAACTGGGTTAAGGGTATATTGTAGTCGAGCCAACTCGACTACAGCATCTTACTTGTTTTAATATGACAATCATTGTTTTTGCACTTTGATTTGTGTTGAAGTTTAACACTTTTGTGCATATTGCAAATTGATGATTGAGTGTTGTGGGCAAAGGTGCCAATAAATCAATAGAATATCGTCGGAAAGCCCCTGGTCATTAGATTTGCTCTGTGGATTTGCATTTCCGAGTATCGGTTTGAATTCGTATGAATTGAATATTTAATGATAGATCACTTATAGATAATATTTTAATTATAGAAAGCTGAAAGAAACAAGATACAAACAATATTTATCGTGAAATTGCAGCTATGCAAATGTCACACAATAATCTTGGCTATAAGTCAAATCAAGTAAGCTGTTGAGGTAATCGTGAGCACAAACAAATAAATACATGTTTTCGAGTTTGGTAAGAAATAAATATCGCCGGATTTGAATACCCTGTAAAATGAATTGAATATGCGTAGAAATATGTTACGGCTGATGTCACATTTGGAGACAAAACTTTCGGGATTGCAGACAATTGTTCAGCATCGAGGATAAATTTAATAAATGTGGATATTAACTATGTTCACAACATTTAGTTATTAATATTTAATTGTTGTGAGCACCTCTGCTAAGCTTTTGTAAGCTGCAGATTACGTGGCAAGCAGACCATTTGTAATTCTGTTCTCGATTTCAGTTCAAAGTTGCCGCAACAAATGTGACTAAGGCTAATTCGATATGCACAAACAAAAATTGACAAGACAAGAATAATAAAATCGATTTGCATTATGTTTTAATACATGTCCTAATCAGTGTGTGTATATGTGTGTGTGCGTGTACTTATCAGATTGTCTACACAATTTGATTTCCTGTTCGACAACAACAAACACAGCAAGATTCATATATTATAAATGTCTAAGTAGCCACCGAACCTCACCGACTTATGACTTGCACTACCTCAACTTAAAACCCATGCACATATGTATACATACATACACACACACACACACACACACACACACATACATAGGTGATATGTCATGCGTTCAATGCTGGTGAAGCGGAATAGCTTTTAATTTTTTATTTCCAACTTGTAATTACCTTGAGCGCAGCAGTCAGAATTGACATGTGACACATTATGCCGCTGACGGTGGCGTCTCCCACCCTCCCCATTCCCCCTCCCACACTTTGCTACTGCTACTAAAAAATTTCACTGCTCACACATTTGTGTCGGGAAGAAACATGTCAGGATTCTCTAACCACGTTCTATGCTGCGTATACGTAATATGCGTTTACATTGCATATTTAATCTATTCTAACTGTGCTTTTCAATGTGAGTAACAGTTAATTGTTTGTTAAATAATTAATTACACACACACACACACACACACACACACATGCTAGTATTTCTAGCGAGACATTGGCAACCAAGCACGGTCATCAACGTCAGTATCGAGCTTTTGATTGGGGCTTCAGCGTTGACTTCACCAGCACAATACACACAATATATATATATATATATATATATATATATATGTATATATATAGTATACAAAATTGTCGACCTCAATGTATACAGCTATTATGTGTGTACATAAGTGTGTATGTGAAAAACTTTTTTCAATTTACCCTCTTTTCAATATACACATGTCTCTATTCAGTAATGATGCGGCTGCCTGTGTTTAGTTTATATCAATAAAATGTGCAAAAAGGGCAAAAAAAAAAATATAAAAAAATAAATCTGCAAACATATAAAATGGCTATGGAAGTAGCGATTAGTGTGCTTATAAAGAAAATATTACCTATTTTACATACATATATGCTGTACAAACATCATATATTTTTATATCTTTTCATATCTTGTTTACCGATTTAAATTCAGTTTCATCAGAATTTAAATTTACAAACAGCTTGAGGCCCAAAAACTCGATGCTGATATTGTTAGTCCTGGCAGACTGTATCGATGAATATATACATATATATACATACATATATGTGGGGTTTTTATTACTTAACGGTATTAATATAGTGAATATAAGATATTACAACGTAATTAATAGTTTGTAATATTCAAGTCTGCTTCTTTCAACTCGTTCTCGTCCTGAGGCGCAGCTCTCACACAAAACACACACACACACATGTCTTTGATTGTAGATGGATAACTGTATTAATAGTCTTCAACTCGTCCTCTTCCTGAGGCGTAGCTCTCACAACCTATCCCGTCAAAGGCCGAACTGCAACTCCCTCGTCGCCGTCACGTCTCCGTCTTCTTATTCGCCGCTTGTCTTCCTTCGATCGGATTCGCCGTCTTGCGAATTCGCTCTCGTTGTTCTTCTTTTCTCGTCGTTGTCTCGGTACCGTTGTTGTCTAGGGATCGTCGTTGTTATTCTTCTTCACGTTCGGCTTTGTTGTTGGAATTAGTGTCAGAAGACACAAACCAATATACATATATATACATATATATACATATATATATATATATATATATATACATATGTTATCATATATATATTATCAAAATAGCTTATGGAATTTTAATACGAATCGGAATCCTGCCATTTTCTTGCATTGTGCTGCCATTTTATAGCTGAACTGTTTTCAAATCGGTTGCGAACTGTGTTTTATGTGAACTAAACCCAGTTTAGCACTTTTTTTCTATTTCTTTTTTTTTTTTGCTAATTTCTGTTTTGTTTTGTTTTGGCACTGAGCGTATAATCAAATACTGTGCTGTACTAAAAAAAAAAAAAAAATAATAATAAAAAAAAAAAACAAAACGCTCAAAGCGGCTTTTACTTGTTTCGCGATTATTTGCTGCGGCTGCTCTGCGTTGGCATTTTCTGCATCCAATGTGAACATTTTTCACACACAATAGAATTGCCACACAATTTCAGTGCTATAAGCTGCATGGGGCAGGCATTCGGCTGCTGCTGCTGCTGTTGCTGTTGCAGTTGCAGTTGCCCAACTGCGTTAAGTTTTAAAATATTCTCTTTTGGGCTGAGCAAATATTTTCACAAAACGGAATTAAATCGATTTTGTTCGTTTTCCCAGCTCCGGCGTTAATTTTTATTTTATTTTATTTTATTTCATTTCAGTTCATTTTATTTTTTTTTTTTTGTGTTATTTTGTTCGCCGTTTGTTATTGTGTTTGGCGGCCTCGCTTTTGCCTGGTGTGTTGTTATTATTTTTTAATCAATTATTAAAGTGTGCAGGGAAAATGCTTTTAAATTTTTTTTTTTTTTGTTTCTTTTTTTTTTGCACGTGGAGTCGAGCAATTTGAAGCAATTTTCAATTTCCATTCATTTGCGTCATGATGCGACAGCAATTTAATAACAAAAAAAAAAAAAAATAATAAACAGCAACAAAGAATTAACCTAATAAGCGGATCCATTTTATAGTGAAACTGCTATCAATTGCTGGCCAATTGCATTACACACCAGTGCCACTTCTCATGCCCCATGCCACACCAAAATGAAGTACTTTCATCGATATTGTCTGATTAGTGGTTTCATTTACTTTCAAGTGACTGTATTTGGTGCTCATAAAGCATTTATTTATGTGGACACAGCAGCAACACAAGCAAATTAATTGAATGGCACAGTTTTCTTCCTGAAATGTGCAACATTTCTTCGTGGCTCGTTTTTTTTTTTTATTTTTTGTTCTTTTCCGACTTTTCCGACATTCCTCGTTTAGTGGGCGCTTCTGGCAACAACATCAGTAAAAAAATATAAAAAGCAAAGAACACAAAATGAAAATTACAAAATGGCACAACAAAATGGCGTCGCTTGCCAGTTGTGTCGTGATTTTTTGCGATTACTCCTCTGTGTGTGTGTGTGTGCGTGTGTGTGCGGATGAATGTGGGTGTGTATATATAAGTACACACGGATACCGGGCAAGGTCCCAAAATGCAGCAACTGTCAAAGAATATTCGCATTTTTTTCATGCATTTCAACGCATTTTTCTCTTATAATTAAGTTGGACCAAAATAAGTGGCAACAGTGGGTTGCATAAGTGCATTCCGGCTTCGGTGATGCAATTTATGTATTCGGAAAAGCTTTCAGCATTCAGTAATTCGAATTGCCAAAAAACGCTCCAGTGTTCAGTATTGAATTAGTTCCGATGACGACTGGCCTCACAATTGGGTCTTTTGCGCTGCCACACGACGCTTATGACACGTGTGCGTTGCAAGGGCTTGTTGCACTCCAAATTTGCCACAAACTGCACACAGCAGCGGCAACAGTCCAAAATGGGCAGCCAGGTTTATTTCATAGTGCAGCTCAGAGGCAAAAGTAAAATACGAAATAAATTTCACAATTTCGAGTACAGTTCGTTCTAGAATAAATAAATGTGAACTATACATGAATAAAAAAAAATATATTTGTATTTCTAAAACACCGAAATGCAAGCAATAGTTTTAAAAAATCTACGCTTGAATTAATTAAAAAAAAATTCTGGTTTTTGGGATATACACAATATAAGATGAGCTGAACTTGGCGCCAATAGTGTGATGATTTTCCAAAACTTATCGGCGATTATTTTTCTGAGTGTTGTACAAAATGCTTTTTACAACAATTTCCAATTGTGCATCTAAACTGTGCAGGCAGAATGAAACAGTCAACAGCCAAATCTCAATCAAATTTGGAATAGGAGCATAGCTTGTTTTATGTTATCGATAACCGACTTCGTTTCGCGATTATCGATTATAATTTAAAAGCTTGGTTCCAGGTATTTTGAGCTCTGTCGATTCGGTCATTTGAACATGCTTTAATTGTAATGTTCTCAAGTACATAGATTTCCTGTTAATACAATTAATTGGCCAAATCAGACAAATAATTTCAAACACCTTTGCTAACTGTGGCATTTCCAATCGAGTTCATTTTTATAATTGGGCCAAATTGAAACAGCCAATTACATTCAGCTCATTTAACTGTACATCTCTATATATGTTGATTTGACCGCGAACAGGCTGAGGCTCAAGTCGAGAAGCCGCAGGGAACACACAGAACTAATTGGCAATGCGAACAACTACTTAACTGTATCTGTGTCTATATCTATGCCAATATCTATGTCCGTATCTATGTATATATCTATGTCTATATCTAGAATCTTGAGTTTTGCGTGGTGAGAATAATGAACAGGCTCGCCAAATGCATTGGGTGGCAATGGGTTAAGGCAATAATAGCTCATTAGCACACACACACACACACACACACATAGGACAAAACTTGCGTAACCAAATCATTATTGCCAAACATCAAATTGTATGCCACACAAGTTGTGGCAGGCATAGAGAGAGAGAGCGCCACCCTCCTCTGAGGCATGAATATCGAATCAGTTTTGTCAAAGTTATGCCACTTTGAATTATTAAGGGACAATTTAATGAGAACATTTCTGCATTGTTGGTATTTTGGTTCCGTTTTACACATAAGCTGTTGTTTCTGTATTTTCGAGTGCGCACTGAGCGACAACCCTCATACGCAGAGTTGACAGGCGAGAAAACAATGACGCTGAGTTACTGTGTAGCACTTTCATATATACCCAGAACCCATTAAAAAGGGTATAATCATTTTGTGCGAAGGCATGTAACAAGCAGAAAGACACTCGTTCTTCATCAGCACAGTTGATATATCCATATCCGTCTATATAATACCTTACATTTGGTATATAAATTCTCGTCCACCCAGCGCAGAAAACAGACTTGTTTTATTTTTTTTTTTATCGATAACCGTTTCGTTATAAGAAATGAGAGCACTTCCACGCATGCCTACATTTGGGAGAACATATTTCACAGCTGGGTTCAGCATATATCGTATGCAGCTCACCCGACTACAACATTCATAATTCTTACTTTATGTTGCTGCTGTTGCTGTTGCTGCTGTAGCTGTTGCTGTTGCTGCTGTAGCTTTTGCTGTTGCTGACACCAGACAACAGCTTAAAAGAGCTTGTCAGTTAGCGTCGTTTTAGCTGAAGCTTTAGTTGCAGCTTCAGAAGCAGCTTCACTTTGAGGCAGCTTCACTTTGAGGCACCTTCACTGGAGTCAACTTGCAACGCCTTTCACTTTGCCTTCACAAAATATAACAAAATACACAAAATAAATAAAAAAAAAAAAGAAAAATAAAATAAATAAATTTGGAATTATGTAGAAAAGTTTTTAATTACTTTCATTTATTTTGAAGCAATGTTGCAAACTTGCTGTAAATATCATGAAATCGGTGTCTGCACAAACGCAGGCAACTGGAATTCCTTGTGGCACGAGAACGCTTTGAGAACGCTCTTATCTGTCTCACTTTGTGAAGCTGCTGCAAATTTAATAATGTTCAGTTTTTCCAAATACGCTGCATTTATTGAGTGCCGCAAATGCGATACGCAACATAAGAATTCATTTCAATAAAAAAAGAATCTCTTATTTTTTTTCGTAATGTAAACATAATTAAAATTGATATTAAATATTAAATTGCAAGTAAAAAAACAGATGTATTTATAATTATTTATTTAAAATATGCCAACAATTTCCATACTTATGCAAAAGTAAGTTTCGAAAAAACAATGCGTTTAAAACTTGCAACAATTGGTGGCAATTTGTAGTTGCGACAATTATTTTTTATTCAAGTTGAGAAAATTTGAGTGGAATGAAATTATAATTAGTATTTGTTTATTTTTGTTTGTTTCATATTCGTATTATAATTAAAATACTCGTACTAATCGTTGGGAGTTTCAAAGAGATTGAGGCAACGTAGCGACCTGATTATAGGGTATCTCATGGCTCAACAGTCACGAGTTGTTTTTTTTCTTTTAGTTTTTTTTTTTTTTTTTTTTTTGGCCATGAGCTCTTAAATGTCTTTCCCTTGCCCAACTAACAATTTATTTATTTATTTTTATTTCTTAACTGAGAAACGTTTATAAATTAACTTTTTTGTTTGTAGCAACATTTGTTGTTGTTGTTGTTGTTGTTGTTGTAGAGATTTTTATGGCGGTGGCAGCTGGGAGCTGGGAGCTGGGCTGACCAGCTGGATGCCGACTTCTCATTAAGGTCCACAGTGCTTACAAAATTGTCCACTCGAATGGCGTTTAGCGCACAATTATGAGTTCGTTTTGTTGCTTTCCTGCATTTTCCATTTCCCATTTTCCATTTCCCAAGCGAAGCAACAGCGGGTGGAAAAGGATAGTTAAGAAATGGAGATGGAAATGGAGATTGAAAACAGAAGATTCTCACTTTAATTGGTGTGGCTCAGATTTTTTTTTTTAATATTTAATTGTTGCCGTCCGCGAAACTTTAAAACACATTAGTGAAGTGGGTGGGGGGGGGGGGGGGGGGTGAATAGTTAAGGGTATCTCCAACGTGCGGCTAAATGGTGTAAGTAAAGAGCGCAGGGGCATGGTTCGGGTGGGGGTGGGGGTTGGGGTTGGGGTTGTCTGTGTGTCTGCTACGCCGTAGGCATTGAGGCGTAACAAAGCTGACTTAATGACTTTGAATGCGAGTACGAAAGAGCAACAAAAAAAAAAAAAAACACGACGCCGAAATACACAAAATACACACACACACACACACACACACATACACATACAGAGCGAGAAAATTTAAGAGAAAAACAAATTAAAAATGACTTTAAAGCGCAAATGAAATTGAAGTTGAGACTCGCTGTTGGGGCTGCTTAGACTGATGCTGGGACGGTTTATGCAAGTGTGTGTGTGTGTGTGTGTGTGTGTGAGTGTGCGAGTGTGTGTGTGTGTGTGTTTACTAATGCAACAGAGAAAAACCGATGTGGCTGCTGCTTACATTTTAATGACGCCTGGCTCACTTTTCACTTTTCACACTCTCCAAATGTCAACAAGAAATGGACGCTGCTTCCGGCAACCATTTCTCATTTCTCATTTCCCATTTCCCTTTTCCCATTTCTCACTCTTCACTCTTCTTGATGCTTTTGGAGCCTTGCGAGCTGTGAAAAATTATTTACTGACATTGACGAAGATTCCACGAGTTCGCTTCCAGCCATATGCCTATTGTGTGACCTTTTCAAGCCAACTCACTCGGCCATTATCATTAGGCGTCAAGTGAGAACTGGCCAAAAGTAATCAACCGTTGCTGACATCACACTTTGCACCTTTGTTAACGAGTCTGTAATTGAACATAATTTCTCTCTTTTAATTTTTTTTTTGTTCTTTTAAATACCTATTTCGATGCCAATTTAACATATTCTTTGGTCATATTTTGTTGGCAATTAACTCACTTGTCGCGTTGTGTACTTAGGAATGCTTATTAATTCAATGTTAATAAACGCTTGGGCAGCCTTAATCGGTCTCGGAGTTCCGCTCGAGGTTTCTAATTAATATTGATTAATATTAACTGACGGCCAGGCAAATACCAATGGCCTAAATGCTGTAAGCCGGCTTAAACTAACTCTATTTCTTCTCAATGTACACCTGGCTCACCTGGAAACACCCACAATTATCCTTGCCTATGGTATTGTTTAAGGATTCAAGTAGCTAGTAATCTTGCGCTTCATTGGAATTGGTAGCTTCTGTACTCAGTTCCGAGAATATCAGATAAAGTAATCCTATCTGTGGGTCCAATAGACTAGTTCGATGAAGTCGAGCCGGAAATAGGTCTTTGTTCACATTTGAATGAGTATTTTGAGTATATCGGTGATGAATAGATATATACATATATATATATATATATATATAGAGTTTGTTTTATCGTTACAAACTTAAGGAAGCATCCAAGTTCTTAGAATATATTAATTATAACAAAGCGGAAATGCAATGCAAATATAGATTTTTTTCTATTTAAATGTGTAGAAAATGATGCCTGAATAATGTATGTATGTATTTATGCATTTATCTATGTATGTATGTATGTATGTATGTATGTATGTGTATATTTATGGAATGCAAAAACAGACGCTTTCCATTAAGCTTATCCAAGCAGAGAACATAAAAAAAAACAAAAACAAAAACATAAATCTGAGCATTTAGTGTAATGGTGAAGGCTACCCAAAAACAATAACAACAATTACAGAGCATAAATGTTAAATTTGCGAACAACAACATGCAACATCAGCGGCAACGTATGCAACTAGAACAGCTGCAACGGCAACAGCTGCAACATGGCGAATACGTAATCACTATTGACCAACTGATTGCCCGACTGCTGCCTGGGATGTTAGTTCTGCGATTCTGATTGACTGCATGACCAACTGGCTGTGACTGTGTGTGTGTGTGTGTGTGTGTGTCTGCCACACCCCCTTCCACCAACTTACCCCCTGGCTGTCAACGGAGCCCTTTTAATTAAACACAACTGCAACAGAAGCCGCAGATCCGCAATCGAAATAAAATCAAATCGCTACCTATTTATGTGTGTGTGTGTGTGTGTGTGTGTATGGTTGTGTGTGTGTGTGTGTGTGTGTGTTTAAGCGGCAGGTGGTAATGTCAATTGGCTGCTGCTGGCTGCTGGTTGCAAGCTGTTAGTGACAGTTGCAAAGATGAATGTTTTGGTGGCCATTGTTTTGGTATGCATATTGCGTAACGCCCATTAATTAGGCTAGCAAAATGAGATGTGGGCCTTTTGGCCGGGCTTAAACTGAAGTCCATTGTCGTTATGACAGTGCAACAAACAAAAAATTAAATTATAGAAAAAAGATAGAAAATAAAGAGGAAAATTTGTTAGTTTTGGCAAACAGCGTTGAACATTTTTGGTCGGTGCCGTTAACAAACTGTGGCATGTTTCCCTCTTTTTTTTTTTGTTATATAATTTTTTTTGTATACATTTTTTTGTTGCATTTTTGATGAATGTTTGGCTGCAGCAGCAGAGGCAGCAGCAGCAGCAGCTGCATTGCCTCAGCATTTGGGGCTGTTCAACACCATTGACCACGAAACAGCTGGTGCGTGACATTGGGGCCTGGTTGGGAATTTGAATGTGAATCGCAATTGCTATTGTCAGTTAGTCAGTCAGTTAGTCAGTTATTCAGTCAGTCAGTCAGTTAGTCAGTCAGTCAGTCAGTCAGTCAGTCTCTCAGTCTGTTGGTCACACTGTTTGTGACAATGTTCTGTCTGCGTGTAGTTGGGCGAGCTGCAACTGAAATATGCCACATGCCCACATGCCCACATACCAATTGCCACATGCCACATGCCCACATCATAATTTAGATGATGCTCTTTAACTGCATTTTCAACTAACCAATTTTAGTGATAACTAATGGAAATGCTATAAATTGTATCTCCAAAGGTGTTCAAATCAATTAAACGTTGTAATCCGTAATCCTGGCCAGAATTCTCCTAGACTTTTCACATTTTTAATCAATCAAAAAAATTAAGTTAGGCTGCCATTTAATTTGGCCAAAAGTTGCCAGTTTTGCATCTATCAAAATTCACAATTCCTTTGAATTGTTACATTTATTTTGTTACAGATTTCATGCCACACGATGGGGGCGGGGGCAACATTAAGCTGCATACTAATTTCATTTAAATTTCAAATACTTTACAAAATTTGTGAAAATGTTTTGTGTTTTTGAAAAAATCGTTTTGAGATTAAAAGTAAGCCAAAAGTAAGCTGTCCGTTGATGGAAGCTTCACTGTACAGAAATTCAATCAGCTTGATTGCTTCAAAATCCGTGGATTGTGCAGCAAATCCAAATTATTTTTAGTGTGTTTTTATTTGTATATAAAATAAATTATTGTTTTCACACTTCTTATAATAATAATAATAATATTAATAGTAATAATTTGTTTTGTATTATTTAATAATTTGTTAGTGGTTAAACACAATTTGTACGAAATAAAAAACTTTATTTAAATATTCACTAAACTATTGTTTTGAAATTTGAATAATGTTTTTGGTTTAATTTCTATTGCGAGTGTGTCAAGTTCCGGGAATGTTGCCTCATTGTTGCATTAACTTTTGTCTAGTCACGCACTCAATTTTAGTGTGCCTATGTGTGTGCCTAAGTGTGTGTGTGTGTGTGTGTGTGTTTAATGTTTTGTTTATGTTTTATGCGTGCGATTTTCGTGTAAATAATAATTGACATTACCGTTGTTGCTGTTGCTGTTGTTGCTGTTGTTGGCCCAGTTTAGGGTCACATCCTGCAAAATGTTGTGGTTATGTTTGGTTGCCTATACACACAACCATACACACACACACACACACACACACACACACACACTCGTTCTGTGTTGTGCCCATTCACAAGTTTATTTGTATTTGCCCAAATATGCGAATCAAAGTTTATTAAATTACAAATTGCTATACTTAACTTGGTTGGAGTTCAAATCTCTGTTAAATTATGTTTGCAGCACGATTTGCACAATTTATATATATATATATATATATATATGTATGTATGTATATGTATATGTATATTCAAATTATCAAATGCAGCCCAAGGGGTCTGCCTGCACTTGTTTTGCTGGAAAATCCCGACTGTTTTTCATTAGGTTTTGTGTGAAACGTTTTGCTGGCTCCAAAAATCAATTGGCTAATTTGTTAGCTCAATCTTAACACCCAGCCCCAACCCCACCCCCACCCCCACCCCCACCCACCTCACTTGCCACTTGCCACTTGCCACTTTGCAGTGACTTGTGATGGGTTTCATCTTCTGCATGAGCGGTAATGAATTGATGGCTGCCTTTTGGCATTTGGGATCGATGGGGTCACTGGGCTCGGGTGGAGTGGGTGGTGTGGGTGGTGTGAGTGGTGTGGTGTGGTGTGGGTTTCGTTTGTTTGCCCTTAAGCTGGCCCAATGAGAGACCCATCATGGCACCGAAAAGTTGGGCATTTTAAAATAAAAGCTTAACTCAATTATTTGATGGCACCTCGAATAATTGAATCGCCATTCGTCGTTACACGCTTTTGTTCCCCTCTCCTGACCTGCCCCCGGCCCCTGCCACTGCCACTGCCACAGCCACCGCCCCTGCCACCGCCCCTGCCCCCAACGCAGAATGGTTTGCCTAACAGACTTTGTTGACAGCTCAATGAAATTCAGAGGGGACGCTCTACAATTGAATTATCGAAGTCGAATGTCAGTGGCGATCACGCCCACACACACACACACACCCACACACACCCACACACACCCACACACACACACACACACACACACACACACACACACTCACACGCACACACACTGCACACCCGTCCCCTTGCATAGAAATACAATTAAAATCAAAGAAGTGTATGAAGTGTGTGTGTGCGAGTGTGTGTGTGTGTGTGTGTGTGTGTGTGCGATTGCAGGCATCGACAATCACAAAAAAAAAAGAAGAAAAAAACGCAGCAGGCAGACTGCTATTCAGAGTCTGTTAAAAAAGTGAAACAAAACTGTTGCTCGACAATACGAAAATTGAAAATTGAAAAGTCATGAAAGCCAGCTGGGATGTTGGGGCAGCGGAGAGGTGGGGGGGGTGGGGTGCCCAGAAGGGTCCATGGGGCATGTCCATTAGGAACGTCAATCAGTGCTTTGCAAATGGGCCAAATGGGAAACAATAAGGTTAATATCAGCAACGACAATCGACGGCACTAAATGAATGCCACACCCAACATTGATTGAAGTTGCACTCAAACTCAAGCAGCTTACAACTGAGAGTTTTCCGGACTTTTCTAGATGTTATTTGCAAGCCACAAAAGGGCTTTTTCAGCACACACCAAATCCGATTATGAAGAACAGCTATTTATTTAGGCCAATTGCAAATCACTGACTAAATACATTTTAGATACTTAACAGCATTTTGAAAAACCCGAATGAAATCCTTGACTGATTGCTCTTGTGGCAGTTGCACGATTAAGTCTCAATAATTACTGTGTGCAACCTTGAAATAGGTGAAAAAAAAAATATAAATTCACTTGTGTTTTCTGTTGCATTTTCCTTTCGCTGCTATTTCATTTGATTAGGATCAAAAATTATATTTAGCCCAATAATTGAACAAAATGTTGGTCATTTAGAAATGCTCTCAATAAATTTAATTGGCACATTCGATTAAATGTCTGTTTGTGTGTGTGTGAGTGTGGGTGTGTGGGTGTGTGTGTGTGCGAAAATGTTGTAGCTTAAATAACCCTTAACCATAACCTGGAGTGTGCTTGCCGGGAGCGTGTTGTGTTTGCACAGGTGTGTGTAAATATTTGAGTGTCGTCTATTTGGCATTCCGGTCTCTGAGATGAGGGGGTGGGCGGAGTATCAATGACTTGCGGCCTCGGCACGATAAACAAAGCCTCGTCGTTGTTAGACATTGGTCATGTCGAGAAGGTGAGAAGCAGCTGGAGAAACAGCAGCTGGTGGAGGAGGAGCAGGAGGAGGAGGAGGAGGTGGAGGAGGGTTTGACGGCTAATTAGGGAGCAGGGCAGTCAACTGTGCAGCTGGTGGCTTTTGCGGTTTTCATTTGCTTATTTAAATGCCTGACGACGTTTGATGGAGGCCGGGACTTGGGTCATAAAATAAATCTGCCATAAAACCGCAGACAACTTAAATTGAGGCACTCGATTGCAAAAACCAGAGAGGGTTGCGAACAAGCGTCAGAAGATGGCCAGAGACCACTTAGCTAAATTAATGCCAAACGTTAACAACGAATTTCAATTTTTGGCCAACAACAACAACAACCACAACAACAACAAATTGTAGTGAATGCCACAAAATACACAAAACATATCTAAAACACTTGAGAGATTCGCACACATTTCGATATTCGATATACAAGAGTTGTGAAAAGTGAAAATTTGATGTCGAATGTTTGCCGCCAAGTGTAGGAATTAAAATGTGGCAAATAGATTAGTAAATGAGTAAATGAGCTAAATAAACATAATTAACAACAACAACAACAACAACAACAACAACAGCAACAACAACAACAATCAGACAACAGTCAGCTGACAGCTGGCAGCAGACAGCAATTTGCATAGTCGGAGAGCATCATTTCAATTAACAAAATCATTGCGGCCAATTAGAGAAAGCAAACAGCAGCAACAACAAACAGCTAAGCAACAACTACAACAACAACAACAACATAAACAACAACAACAACAACTGCAAAAGCAAAAGTCATGTAATTCAAGAAAATGTTCGCGCTTATTGACATTTGCTGTAAACCATCTAACCCATGCCAAACCACCCCTTCCCACCGAGCCACCGAGCCACCGAGCAACCACCCAACCACCCAACCACCCAACCACCCAGAGCAACCGCTTGCGTTGCAACAAGCCCGCAATCGTGAACTCTTTCAACAATTTCATTAATGAAGCCGGCAGCGACGCTGAAATAAATTATGTTAAATGCTAAATTATTTTCTTTGCGCCGGCGGACAAGTTGACTTTTTCGCTTTGTATCTGTATCTGTATCTGTATCTGTATCTGTATCTGTATCTGTATCTGTATCTGTATCTGTATCTGTATCTGTATCTGTATCTGTATCTGTATCTGAATCTGTAAATTTATCTGTCTCTGTGACTATATCTGTATCTGTCTCTGTCTCTGTCGCTTCATCTGTCTCTGTGTCTGTCTCTGTTTCTGCATCTGTATCTTTATCTTTATCTGCATCTCTATCTGCATCTGTATCTGTATCTGTATCTGTATCTGTATCTGCAAATTTATCTGTCTCTGTGACTATATCTGTATCTGTCTCTGTCTCTTCATCTGTCTCTGTGTCTGTCTCTGTGTCTGTCTCTGTTTCTGCATCTGTATCTTTATCTTTATCTGCATCTCTATCTGCATCTGTATCTGTCTCTGTATCTTTATCTGTGTCTGTATCTGCATCTGTAAATGAGTGTTCAGATTCTTATATTTCAGCTTCAGGCAAATTGCATTTCGTTTTCGATCAGTTTTTCAAAATCAATTTTCTTTTTGTCAATTTTTTACTCGAGTGTCGAGTGTTGAAACTTTGTGACGAGTTTCTTACTGGCCTTTGGTTCAATGCCAAGGCCATGTTTAACAGTTATCACAAAGCGCCTGCCGATTAACAGTTAATTGACAATTTTAGCGCTAATTGGGGTTTTTTGCAATGTAAAAACAAATAAAGCTCAAAACACAGTGAGAACAATTTTTGTAGTTATTGGCGAAATTGCAGCTTGCAAATGAAAAATGACATGGCAATTTGGCTAATCCAATAATTGAGTCGTTAATGTTGCAAAGGCAGCTTGTGAAGAATTGGCTTTAACAATCTCCACAAGCAGCTGGCAGTTTCTTACAATTCAAAATCGTCGATAAAAATAAACTAAGAATGCTGTAGCCAGTTGATAATTTATAAAAAATATATACTAGAATTAATATTCCTAATTTGTAGTCACTAGCTCTTTGGAATTCGAGTTTTAATCCTGATCACAAATATATATATATATATACTGATCACAAATATAGATATACTTAATGGGGTCAGGGATGCTTTCTTGGGCATGTGCCAAATTCTTACAATTCTGGTTCCGGTTTGTTCCGGGTATTTTTAATAGTTTGTCAATTGTAAGAATTGTCGCAGAGCAATCGACAATCGCCAATCGATAATCAGCAATCGACAATCGATAATCGTTACATTCGTGCCCGGTTCCGGGTATTTTTAATAGTTTTTCAATTGTAAGAATTGTCGCAGAGCAATCGACAATCGCCAATCGGTAATCGACAATCGACAATCGTTACATTGGTTCCGAGTTCCGGGTATTATGAATAGTTTGTCAATTGTAAGAATTGTCGTAGAGTAATCGATAATCGACAATCGGCAATCGACAATCGAAAGCGAACAAAATACAACGGATGACAGCTGAGGCTGGTGGCCGATGCGGTTGTGAGGCATTGAAACCAATTAACGAACAATCAACTCCGGCAACCGCAACATTCAAAATGTGCAGCCAGTAACCAGTGGCTTACGCCGACTATATATAAATATCTGTATTTATATTTATATATATAAATAAATATATATATCTCTCTCTCTCTCTGTCTGTATATAAGCCATAGATGTTCCGACTAAATACATATATAATTTTAAATAAAATGTTCACAATTTATGCCCGATACTCGAAATGAGAAAGTTTAACAAGCACATAAAGTATATGGGAATATAAGTATATATGTATATATATCTGATATACATACATATGTTGCATGTGTATTTAATGTGGCACCTTTGACATTTTAAATCTCTGTGCGACAAGCAGTGCAAATTGTTTCAGCTTTCAGCTTTTCCCTAACAAATTTGAAATAATTACGACGATGTTCGCAATGTAAATTAAAAAAAAATAAATATTTTAATACATAATACTTATTTAATTATTTATAAAAATACAAAATTGAAAATAAAATTAAAATTATAAATAAATTAAAAAATACTAAAATACTTATAAAATTCATCAGATTTTTAAGATTACTAAGATTTAAACAATAAGATACTTCGTAGCTGCAGTAACATGAAATGAGCAAACTGTTAAGAGTACATTATTTTTCTCAAATTTATATATATATATATATATATTTTAGGCAGAAGTGTATCCAAGTGTCGATGTTAACGCGTGAATATTTTTCTTAATTTATATTTATTCGTCGCTTTTGTGTGGCGATTTATGCAAACAAGCTAGCATAATTTGAATAATGCACACTACAATTTCAGTGAAAATAAGCAACAAATAAAATAATAAACATATTAATTAAAATACAATAACATTAACATGCACAAGGTATTGTGGAAGAGAGAGAAAAAAAAAAATGTTTATTAAGCAATAAGTCATTAAATTCCAATGTAAAAGCAAATTAAATTTAAGCGCACTTGAATTGAGTAAACAAGCGATAGATAAAAAACATAAGCTGCAATAAACTGCAATTAACCAGAATCATTGACATCTGCAATAACTAAACAAACAAACAAGCAAACAAACAAACAAACACAAACAAACCATAGACAAAAACAATCAACAATGTAAATATTTGATATGACAGCCAAGTGCACAGTTTACAAAAGAAATGAGTTTTTAATGGGTTGCTTAATTGATTTAGAGCACAATTGGAAGAAGAAGAGGCAATAGTTGATCATTTGGGAACAATATATACATATACATATATATATACATATACATATATAGCCAACAAGTGCGCAGTTAAAGATGGAAATAAATAATCAAAAATAAATTAAATAATATTGCAAAATCTGTTTATTTTACTTTAAATTATGATTTTATATTATATTTTTATTTATTATTATAATTGAGTTTTGTTTATTTATTAAAGGTTTTTTTTTATTTATTTATTGTCAACTAAAGTCAGTTGACACCAAAAATACAAAAATTAAAAATTTGACTTAAATTAAATTTAAAATAAAATTAAAATTATAAATAAACTAAAAAAATACAAAAATATTTATAAGATTTTTAAGATTTCTGGGTGTGCAACATTTGTTGCATGAATGAATGTTGCATGAAAACCCAGTGAAACCCAATCAGACCAAAAATAATTAATCGACAATTGCGTAACTTAAATTAAGTTAAATTAAGTTAAGTTAAATGAAATCTAGAAAAGTAGAATTGCAATTTACACATGATGTGAGTAAACTTTTGCACAAAAGAATCTATTTGGGTGGCAAAGTGATTAAAAAAGATACGTGGGGGGGGGTCACATCGAAACTATTTAAGTGCAGGTCACAAATCTGAAATGCGAAAAAAATGAAAAATGAAAAATGCAAGAAAAATGAAAACAGAAAAATGAAAAATGAAAAAGAAAAATGTAAGCAGAGAAAAAGTAATTCAAGCTTTCAAATAGGTGCAACAACAACAACAAAATGTGTGAATGAACCGCGACGCGGGTGTTGGCAACAACTGAAACCGCGGCGGTGGCAACAGAGACGCCAACGCCGACGCCGACGCCGACAGCGACAGCGACGTCGACGTCGGCAGCACTTGGCGGTCATTGTTCCAATTTCTAACCTTTTTTTTTTCTTTTTTTTTTTTGTATTTTGTGTTCAACTCTGGGTCTCTTGCTTGGTGCACGTATGTTTATGTGTGTGTGTGTGTGTGTGTGTATGTGGAGGAGATTTTTTCAAGTGTTGTTGTTAATTTGTTTGGCAGTGGCGCGCATTTTTCACAAAAACACGCACACACACACACACACCCATACTCTTAAGAGAAATGCCGACACTGTGTGTGTGTGTGTGTGTGGATGGTAAAATAATAATAATAAAAAAAAAACCGGCTACGGCGGCGACCAGCTACCCTCGGCTTGCTGCCCCCCTCTCCTGGCTGCTAAATGTCTAACCAGTTGTGTCTATGAGCCAAGTTGCTGTTGTTGCTATTTTATGACTCTGGTTTGGTGTTGTGCATAGAAGCCTGAAGCCGCCGCAACAGCAACAACAGCAACAACAGCAACAACAGCAACAACAACAACAATCACTGCCACAAAATACAGCAGTTTAAACATTTGTATTCGTGCCTGTGGCTCACATGTCAGGTTGACCAGCCAACAACAACAATAATAACAACAATAACAACAACTTGGCTCATAGACACAACTGGTTAGACATTTAGAACTGCATGTATGTATGTGTGTGTGTGTGTGTGTGTGTGTTTGTAAAAAAGGTTTAAAGTGGAAAACATGTTGAAGAAGAAATGCACAAAAGATACAGCGAAAAGCGAGAGAAATGGCAAAGCACTCAACCCATATGACTTATGCACTAGTAAAATACTAAATGCCACAACCAGAAAATTAAAATCAGTGGCAACAAAAAAAGTAACAACGGATTCTAACTAAACTGCCAAATACTCTAAAGTAATATTATGCTTGAAGTAATCAAAATAGATTCTTAAAACTATTAATGTTATTCAGAAGAGCTACTCGGTTTTTTATATGATTCACATTCAAGCATTATAAATAAATAAATTATACTTACAAGAACAGAGTATATTTATTCAAATATAAACATGCCGAACTAGAAATCTTACAAATATTATAAATCTTATAAATATTTTAGTATTTTTTAATTTATTTATAATTTTAATTTTATTTTAAATTTAATATAATTATGATTTCTCATTTTTTAATTTTTCACAATAAATAAATAAACTCAACCAGATCCAGTCAATCTATTTGGCCAAGACTTTAAGCCGATTGGAACCTACGACTGTTGACTGATTACTTATTATGACATTCCACTTGTCTACCACTCTCAGGCCAAATCTATCTTGATTATCATATGTTAAACAATAATTTAACTTGCATTAATTAAAGTCATGCATTTCTCATTAAGTTGTCAGCTGCCAACTCAAACTTGACTCTTGTCTCGGTTTCTAAGTCCGAGCACAAATCATAAATTCTGAATTCATACATATATATACACACATATATATATATATATATATATTTTTTTTTTACAATTTAAGCTGCATTTTGAATTTGTTGCTGCACTTTTCTTACCATATTTAAAATGTGCAGATGGAAGAGAAACAGCAGCTCCGATATTTTGTTGCATGTGGAGAAGAAGCAGGTTGTTGCTATCCAGCTTAGTCAAGTTCAACTATTAAGCCGTTAGTTTAAGGCAAACACGCTTGCCACAAATACACACACACACACACACACTGAGTTATTGACAGCTGGTGTGGGTTTAAACTGAAAAAAAACACCGTTTTCAAAGGGAAGCACAAAAATGGGTTTTAACATAAAAACTAAGTGGTAGAAAATGAGTTAAAATTGCTTGTTCAACAGGCGGCAACAGCAACAAAAAAATAAATTAATAAAATAGATATATGTATACGCATTGAAAATTTGTTTTTTTTTTTAACATAGTACAAAAATTAATTTAATTACTCATAGCCATAAAATATAATAATTATGAATGTCTGAATAAAATAAAAGCCGCTGCTAAATGAATTTGGCTCGTTTTTAATACTTATTTCACATTTGTGTGTTGTGTGTGTTAAGTTGCTCTCTCCAAGTAGACATATCAATTCTGACCACACACACACACACACACACACGCACACACACACACACAAATATGTATTTCAGCTTAGAGACTTTTCGAGACAGGCAAATAAATGAATTCCTTAACTTGACTATGACGAAAGTCATAGCCAAAATAAATCTGGGTCAGAAACAACCATCACTCATATTTAAGCCATTTACTTAACGATGGTTTTATTTTTTACCAACGCATAAATATTAAATTTCTACATATTTTTTTTTTGTAAGTATTTGAAAGAGTATTTAGTTCACCATATATAATTAATCGTAATAGTATTTTTTACATACCTCCAATCAGACCACTCTTTCAACTGTTTTTCTCTTATAAAGTTAATTAAAAAAGACAACATTTGATTTCAAATTAATGATAAATTTTAGTATTAAAAATAATTAAAATAGAAACTATAAATTGGCTGCTTCACGTGTGGCGACAAGAATGTCTTCAGATAAAGCACTTGCACTCAATTTTTTTGCACAAAATGTATTTAAAAATGTGCATCAGCAAATTTCAAAAAAATTTGAAATTAATTTTCACTTTTCCACAAAAAGAATTCAAACAGCATTCAAATTAAAAAATTGTTAATTATAATTTGATAAGTGTTGACATTAAACTATGTGCAATAAATGTAATTTTTCATAAGCAACTTTTAATTTTGACTGGAGTCAACTAGATATTTTATTATCTTTATGACATTTTCATATATTATATATATATACTATATTACATTATATACATTATATAAAAAATAATTTAGTTTTTCCTTTTGAATTTTGGCAGCTGTGCGTGTTTTTTGATAAGTTACAAGAGACCTTCTCAAATTATTTATGCTGAAATTCAAATGAATTTCATACGCAAATCTATGACACAAAAAGAAAGATACAAAAAAAAAAAAAAAAATACACACCCTCTACAAAATTTATGTATTTCGTTTTGAATAGTTTTGGAATCTTTTTTTATTATTTTTTTGTTTTTTTTTTTGAGAATGTAAAGCAAATATTTGTGCAAATTATTTGCTCACAAGCTGTGCGCAACATGAGCAAGTTTTAGCCAAGTCCACGTCATGGCCACAGCATCGCGTGCCTTTCGCTGTATTGCATTCATTTTAATACACACGCACACACACACCACACACACACATGCCCTCATACACACACACACACACAAAAATTATCATCACAACGCAGTTCGTTCAACTTTTGTTCACACCATAACGCCAAAAGCGTGCCCCACAACACCCCTTCCTCTGCCGCCCGTCCCACCCCCCCCCCCCCCCCTTTGCCTTGCACTGCGTCTTTTGAATTTAAAGAGTCAATTTTTGCTTGAGCTATTTTAAAAGCTACCTCTTCCCGCTCCACCCAAATCTGCCAGCTGCTTTCTGCTGTCAGCTCCACTCTCCATTCTCCTGGCTGGGGATATCTGCGCAAATTTTGATTTGATGTTCGTACGCTAATTCAATTAGATTTATGTGCGCCATTTGACATATATCTTTCCCCTCCCGCCTTACCCATACCACTAACCCGGCAAACAGCAAACAATTTCATGGGTCTTCCCAAGCCACAGAGCAAACAGTGAGTTTTTGGTGACGTTTTGTGTTTTGTGTTGTGGATGTGGATGTGGATGTGGTTGGTTGGTTTATTTATTCCTGGACATGTCGCTAAATGGGTTTTCTTGTTTGCTCAAAATCAGATCATGGCCAATAAATCAACACTCAATTCGATTTGTGTGTGTGTGTGCAGCAGGCAGGCAAATTGATTTGCCAGCAAACATAGCAGAGCGACACTTTTCTTTTGAATCTGAATTGAGTATGTTCAGGGGCTATGAGTTAGTTCAGTTGTCCATATCAATTCCTGATAAATTTGTTTTTATTTTTTAATAAAGAAAAAAGAGTCATTGACAGCAGCAACAGCGGCAACAGCAGCAACATAGCCAAACAAGACGAACATCATGTAAATAACTAATCGAAAACAGGCTTTGTGAAATTGGCGGGCAAACGGGTTGCAGCGGAAATTGTTAATTTTCTTTAATAATATATGTATGTATGTGTGTATGTGTGTATGTGGTTGTTGAGGTGGGTTCCCAGGAGCAACTGGGCGGGCTGCGCCTCAACTGGAATCGAACTGTGTCAAAGATAACCTGCCTCTGCTGAAATCACGTATTCGCCCTGTCAGCGGCATTCTAAACACGCCCCAATCAAATGAGCTGTGCCGCTGGATAGTGGAGCGAAAGCTGCACCTGCATATCTGCTAACAAGCTGCACATGAACATGGCAGACCATATAGATACCCTGTAACCAGCTGTGACAATCATTCACCATTAACGGAGTGACACATTCTTTGAGTGTAGCTGGCATTTAAATTTATCAATTTTCATTAAATTGATGTGCACACAAATCTATAGTCAAATCTTCAATAAATAATAAAAGAAAACAAGTAAGATGCTGTAGTCGAGTTAGCTCGACTACGATATACCCTTAACCCAGTTGTTAAATATATTTTAGTTTTATTGGCATATTTCCCTTTAAAATGATTCGTTTCATTTCATTTCTAACAGAGTATTTTTGCTCACAAGCATATACATACATACATACAGACATACATACGTACACGAAACAGTACTTATCGGGGCTCTGCAGAATACACAGAAATATATTGACGCTAGCGTCGATTATCATGCCATCTCTTTCTCACACATGCGCTCGCCTATTTATATGTATACAGAAAATGCTTGCGGCTGTTGATATAAATGAGATCAATATGAGAATATATTTTCGACTATAACTTTGGTGTTTCTTGTCCGATCTTAATGAAATTTCGGCAATTGATCAATAATATGTATATGTATGTATGTATTTAGAAGCCTCTGCCTCTTAAGTTGTGGAATTTATTGCTATCGAAAATCGAAATGTATCGATAATTCAGAAACTGAGGCAGTTATCGATAAAATAAAGCAAACTTGATCTGCTCCTGATCCATAGTCTCTGAGATCCGCGTGATCATACAGACGGACAGACGTACAGGGCTATATCGACTCGGCTGTTGATCCTGATCAAGAATATATATACTTTATGGGGTCGGAGATGCTTCCTTCTGCCTGTTACATACATTTGCACAAAACCATTATACCCTTTTTTACCCATTTTGAATGGGTTAAGGGTATAATAAAAACCAGTGAAATGAAATGTCAATCGGTGGCATGGCTGGGGCAGCAATGCAAATGAACTCTCGACTGGGTGACTCGACTTGGACTCACTTGACTCGGCTGACTTGCTCCACTTGCTGGCATCGCTTGGCCCTGCTCCGTTTCCCTGGCCTTGAACGTGGCCCCGTCTCCGACTCAGTCTCAGTCTCAGTCTCAGACTCGGTCTTCTCATTCTAATTCCCATTTTGTTACTGATACCCATTGAGATTGCCATTAAGTCAGTTGTTGCTGCTTTGCTGCTATTTCTGAGTGCGATTCGCCAATTTTTGCATTTTTACACATTTTGGCGCGTTTAATTGAAATTGACATTTGTCGATCATAATTCTGTTTCTTGACACTTGGCTTGCTTATTGGAGTAATTGAATTTCCATCGATGCAATCGACCTTCTCTGTCTGTGTGTGTGTGTGTGTGTGTATGAATGTATCATCATCATCGTATAATTTACCAAAAAGTACAAGAACAACTTTGACAACAATGTTGATTTAATTAGACGTGCACAGCAAGTCAAATTGATATCGAAAATTCGTCAACGTTGTCGCATTTTCTAACACGTACGAAAACAGCGTCAGCGACATTGACAACAACAACAACAACAGCAACAACAACAAAAAGAAAAACAAAAAGAAAAAAGGAAAAACAACAAAACGACCAGCCATAACCATACTGAGCAACAGCAACAGAAACAGACACTGACAACAATGATGACAACGACAGCGACAATGACTCTGACAGTCGTTGTTGCATACAACAGGCAACAATAAGCGAGAATGCTGCAGTTGCTCAACAAACAACATAGCAGACTACAGAATACCCTTTCTGCACATAAATCTTAGAAATCTTATAAATATTTTAGTATTTTTTGTAATTTTTTATAATGTTAATTTTTATTTTAAATTTAATTTAAATCAAATATGTAATTTTTTGTATTTTTGGTTAGTTGACACTAAATAAATTAATAAATAATTAAATTTTAAAGTAAACATATGTTGATTTTTCTTATCTCTTTCTTATCAAAATACACTTTAGTGTTACTCTGAAATTCAGTTTTATCGCAGCTTTTGGCTCAAATGCGTTCTCACATTTTAACCAATTTGCGAAGAATCATTATTAATTTAACTAAACGAAATTAGCTTATTTAACGTATGTCTAACCAAAAATTTACGAATTATCAATTTTGTACAAGTTAATTTAACAAACATGAAGAACAAATCATAATTTTGTAGCGCTAAACGTTGTTGCTTTAATTGAAATAAGACTTTTAGATTTTAAGAATTTTTTTTTAAGTGTAAATTGATGAAGCACTTAATATACCCGATTTGTGGCATTTGTGAATGGGTGTCGGGCGTTGCAAGACCAACGCTGACGTCAAAAATTGTTCAAGTGGCGGCAATGTCTGCAGAGTTGCCAGCCCCATTTACCATTTACCGTCAGGGTAGCCATTTCGTCTCGTGGCTCACATTGTTGACTTCGGTTTTTGAAGGCGAAGGGGCGAGGGGGGGAGGGGGGGAGAGGGACTGGCTCTCTCTGGTCATTCACATCGTTGCATGCACCGTGATATCTGCTCTCTGTGTGTGTGTGAGTGTGTCTGTGTTTGTGTGTGTGTGTGTGTGTGTCTATGTGTGTGTGTGTCTATGTGTGCGTTTCGTTCATCTTTATTTGTTGTGCGTGCAGAAATTTAACAATTGCAGAAATTGAAACTTTTGCTCAATGGCTATAAAAGTCTCCCAGGCACAATCATAAATATGAAAATAAAATGTGCACACGTTGCTCTCGCCATGTTTTCTTTTGTTGTTGTTGCTGTTGTTGTTGTTGTTGTTGTTTTTTGCTTTTGCTTTTGCTTTTGTTGCCTTCAGTTTTTTATGGCAATGCACTTTGGTTTCTTGAGGCGAGCCTGGGAGCGTCAAATTAAAGGCATTCAACTTGCACTTTATTGTTTCAATTAATTTGATTTTATTACTTAGAGTGTGTGCGTATTTCATTATCTCAATATCTCAATATTTCAATATTTCAATTATTTAATTCCATTTTTGCATTGTTGAATTTTTGCATTTTATTTTAAGTCGCTTCTACTTGCAAGTTGCAAGCTCGGAAAAACAACTGAAACGCAGTTTCCTTTTCCTTCTTGTAATTTCCCCTTTTCTTCTCTTCTTCTTCTTCTGCTCTTAGTTAGTTCTGTTTGTCTTTGCTCGGGGGCCACGTTTGTTTTGGGGTTTTTTTTTTTTGTGGGCAGGCGTCGTCTCCTTTTGTTTTTTACATAATTTGCTCGCAATTTGCAGTTCATTGTATTTAAAATGAGCCGCAGAATGCAATTATGGAAAATCCGGTTGCCTCGACTCTTGTTGATCCGACTTAAAATCCATAAACAGAAATCGTAGCACTGGGAATATTGTGTTGAGTTCCATTCTCTTTTTTTGTTTTTCCTTTTTTTGTTTTTTGTGGCGATTTGTTACTTTCTCGAATTATCATTTCTATGCAATTTTTATATAATTTCCAAGCGATTATGTGTCTACTACTCCTACTCCTCCACCTTTTCCTCTATTTTCTTTTCCATTTTCTCTCCCTTTTTTCTTTGTCTGCTAGTATTTTCAGCAGTTCGTCTCTTTGTTTGTGTTAATCCACTGTTGACATGCAATTTTATTCAATTATCATGATTTAGTGAGCTGCCCCCCCCACCCCCTCCCCCACCCACATTTTGTTAACTCACCGCCCAGCCACTCCCCTCTCTTTCACACTCTTAAGAGCCATCTAACAACTTGGTTGCTGTTTTCCACACAGCAGCAGCAGCGGCAGCAGCAGCGGCAGCGGCAGCGGCAGCGTGGGAAAATTAGCAAGCTGCACTCGTAGAAAATCCCGTGCAATTATTCAATTTGTGGCCGCATCGCATTGCAATTCAACTCCGGATCAGTTATACGCCCCGTGCAACGAATAACAATCATGAAATGCTCTCATCTGCTTGCCGACCAGCTGATACCCTTCCTCCAAAAAAAAAAAAAAAAACAACACAATTTCTTTGATTGAACTTTTGACTTGTTGATCTATTCGAAATGACTCCCGCTATTTCCATTATATACATTTTTTTATTTAATTTTTAATATTTTTATATTTGCCTCATTCTAATTAAAATTTAAATAATCACAATTAGAGTCAGTGTTGCAGAAAAAGTGTAAACAAATTTACATGGCCATAATTTGTGCGGCTGTTTGAACTAATTAGTTTGCTGTGCAACTGCAACACTAACAACTGTGACTGTGACTGGCTGTTGTCTGTTGTCTGCTGTCTGCTGTATCGAGTGCGGCCTGTACAGGGGCTTAATAACTAAGCGATGCGTAATGTGAAATTAAATCCAAATTTGCTGACCAATTAATTGTTCTGCAGCAATTTGCCAGCCGCTTAATAATCGCATGTGGTCTTTTTTTGTTTTTTTTTTTGTTGCACCTTTCTCTGTGATTAATGTATAATACCAACTTTACGTATACGCAACGTGCAACGTGCAACGCATTATTTGCATATGCATTCAAATTGCATAATCGAAATACAACTTGTCCAACATCAGCAAAAACAATAAAAACAATAAAAAACTGAATATCAACTTTAAGTTAAAATTATGTATTTTATTTTTGAATAATCTGAATTTTACTTGAGAGCTGGCAGTGTTCACTCTTTCGGTCTTTCCGTCTGTCTGCCACTGCTAAATTGCTCGGGCGTCCCACATCATGCCACACAGCAAGAGCAAGAGCAACAAAATGTAGCAAGTTGAAATATGCACGTAATTTCTATGCACCAAAGAAATAATCGACAAAATGACACTTTAGGGTTATGATGTGTGACTCTCACTCTGTATGTGTGTATGTGTGTGTGTGTGTGTGTGTGTGTGTGTGTGTGAGTGTGCACTAAAAATTATTTGGTAGACAAAAATAAATAAACGCAGACAAAGCTGAATGGGACACTGTGAAGAAGTCAGAGCTAAGAGCAGAGGTCAAGCCAAAATTGTTCAAAAACAACCAGGGTTGCCAAATACACATAGGATATTCTATCCATGATATGCGATTTGTATAAAATGTGTATTCTATGAGCAGATAACCCAAATTACTATATACATAGATGATCACACTATACGTTCCATTTGGATTTGGATTCCAAATATTCGAGAGTGTTTTGGAAACGTTCATCGAGAAATCAAATTAAGTTTTAATCGCAACCGAAGGATGGCTGGAAATGTGCGTCAAAATGACGAGACATTTGCCAAATTGAAGTAAGCATCAAGGGGAATTAAACATTCCAACATGTTTAATTGAATTTAATCACAACGAATACATCTGAGCAGTAAAATTGTGGCTAAAACCAAAACAGCTCTGAATGTTGTGTTGCGAAAGAAGTTCATTTGGCAGCTGGTTGTGCAACCCTGGAATGAAGCTTATACGCAACGATGTGCGATGCACATTTGCGAGATTTAGTAGCGTATGAAAATGGCATACGAATACAAGTGGAAGAGGAGTCCAGCGAGGATGACAAAGGAAAGGAGCAAGTGGAGCCGTTGTGCTGCTGCTGCTGCATATGTGAAAAGCAACATGGAAAAACATTCAAGCCATGCTCTTGACCACTTTCAACCAAATGCAACATGGCCAGCCATTTTCTCGCTTTCTGTGTGTGTCTCTCTCTCGTGTGTGTGTGTGTGTGTGTGTGTGTGGGTCCAGCAGATAGTGCGCCGAAAGCAGCTTAACAACTCAAACTTCCTTTTCCCCTGACACGCAGAGGTCCAGTGACTCAACCGCCTCGGTTCGCTCCACTCCACATTGCCAATTGCGAGTTGGTCGTCCGCCAATCGAATTTTTGTGTCATTCGGCAAATAAGTGGCAGCAACTGTCCTCTCTGCGTTGCTCTGTGTCTGACTGTCTGGTTGTGTTGACGTTAGTGGGTGGCGCCACCCGGGTCGCTGTGTGTGTGTGTGTGTCTGTGTTTGCCAAGCGGTGCAACACCTCTCCACAAATATTGCGCAAAGCTGCTCGCAAATGGAGTGAAAGACGACAAAAAGGGGAAACTGAAATCGGAAACGACATTATTAACAAAAGCTAAAATGCTAACCATTTTCTTGTCAACGTTTATAATTAATTCATTTGCAGCTGGCAACTGATAAATTACTGAAATATGCTAAATTAAAAAATTTCCTTTTGTTTTTTAATTTTTAAATTTACACAAGACTTGCAAAATTGATCGTTTCAATATGACACAAAAATATATATTCGATTTAAAAATGACATATGAATAATATTGCAACTAATCCGTTGTATTAAATGCAATGTGCAATAAATAAATAAATAAAAAAAAAAAAAAAATAAATTAAATAAAAGCGTCGATTTTTGGCAGTTACTTTTTTTGAACGGTTTCCCATTAAACATTCATTGCGAATGGCAAATAAAGTTTTGGCCATAAGTAGGCCCAGTTGGTAGGCTAGACTTTTCGACTGTATACAAAATTTATATATATATATATATGTATATATGTATATTCTTGTGGGTAGTCTTCACTTGGTATCCCCAGTGGACTTTGGACGGAGCGAAGAAGGTTGAGTTTGCTCAGACCGCAAATTAAATGGAAATAAATGCAGCCAGACGGGGCCATGAAAAAGTGTGGCATCAAAAGTGAAGAAAACCCAGTCTGTGGATTATATTGCAGTGCCACATAAAAGCTCTCACACACACACAAACACACTTACACACACACACACACACACACACAGGCACACTTTGAAGCACTTGCAGACAAAGCAAAAAATAAGATAAGCGTTGAGCAATTCTTTTTAAACGTTTTCCATGTTTGTGTATATTTACCTTTGCGATTTATGAGATTAGTTGCCGACACTTATACATACGTATGTGTGTGTGTGTGGTGTGTGTGTGTGTGTGTGTGTGTGTGTGTGTGAATTATCCACATAAGTTAAGGAGAGAATTCGCAACGACTGCGTCTGCAATTGAAAGCAACTCGCAATTGCACAAAATGCAACTGCAAAAATATTTAATACAGCTCAAAGTGTCACACACAGAGACAGACAGAGAAAGATATATATATATAAAGAGCGAGATGGGGATAGAGAGAGAGAGATAGAGATATGCAGGCAAGTTGAAGTAAACATTGCACAAAAGGCAGTCGTCGATGTGTTGTGGACCAAACGCACACAAGTTTATTTGGAGTGCAACCAAGCGGCATTCATCACTAGACCAGCCAGCCACCAGGCACCAGAACCACCAGAACCACCGCTACCAACACCACCAAGTGCACCACCAGCCACCATCGAGTAAGAGGCATTCACTTGAAATGCATCTGAACAAAGAAAAAATGTGACGAAGAAACAAAAGCTCAGTTTGTTTACATACCACACATATTTCCCCATATAGATACAGATATCCAGATATCAACAGTCACAAAATAAACTCGATTATTTTGTAGTATTTCTATTATATATACATATATCTATTTATCTGTGCTATGTTATTTCTATTATATATCTATCTATATATCTATCTGTGCTATGCTGTTTTTCAACTCATTTATCTTCAATGTCGGCAATTTTTCAATTGTAATTGAAATTCTTTGCTTACATTTTTACAGTGAATGGGAAATTTTTTTTTTTTTTTTTTTTGGTAGTGCAACAATATGATTCTGTTGCAGAAATTATGAAAGATTGAAAATATATACTGAGTGTTGTCCAGCCATGGGAAAATGGACAGGCAACAAATTGTGAAACTGTAAATATTTGAGAATTTAAGAAATGTAGTGGAATCAGTCTATTATATACATACATACATACATACATACATATATCATGTGAAAATATGTGACAAAATTGTTGCAATTATTTTTCAATTTTCCACTTGTTTTTTTTTTTAAATATTGCGTATTCTTTTTAAAGGCGCGGTTTCATTTCACTTTCGCAAATTGATCACAAAAAGTGCTCAGAAATGTTAAAGTAAAATTAACAACTTTGCTGGAAAATCTGGTTATGTTACTCTGGTGTTGTTGTTGTTACTGTTATTGTTGTTGTTGTTGTTACTGCTCATATTGTTAAGCTCACTAATTGTGTTAAGACTGTTTTTGGGGATTAGCTGAGAGCTGGCTTACAAGGGCAGTCGTCCCCTCAGCGCCACAATGGAATTGTTATAATTAAACATGGCAAAACTATGTACATGTGCATGTGTGTGTGTGAGTGTGTGTGTGTGTGTGTATTTTGCTTCTGTAAATGTAACGAGCAACAAACAGAGCAATGTTTTTGAGGAAAATGTGTTTGCGGAAAAGCATTGCATCTGCAGAAGTTGAGTATTTATTGTTAAGTCTTATGAAACCCATAACATTTGCCATTATTTTGTATTAATTAATTTTTGCATTCCTTTTGCTTCCAGGTAACTATTTTCAATTACTACGTGCCAACATCAATATATATACATATATATATATATATATATGTATGTATACCTGTATCTGAAAAACGATAACCTGCCACTGCAAATGTAACTAAATTGAGTCTGCGTCTGTGTGTGTGAGTGTGTAAGAGTGAGAGAGAGAGAGAGAGAGAGAGAGAGAGACAGTGCTTTTCACATCTGGGAAAAAGGTAAGCTTAAAATGTTAATTTTTGCATTTTGTGTCAATTTACCAAGATTGACATTTTAATACCGATGCCAGTCGCAATCAATAAAACATACGACGCTGCACTCTGCGGGCCGCCATTTTAATTAGGTGTCGCTGATGAAAAATTGCACAACAACCTCGTCACAAACACACACACACAAGCGCACACCCTCACACCCATACACACCCCAAGTTGACTGCTAATTTTCTTGGGAAATTCAACGCAACCAACGATTACCTGGAAGAGGAATTTCCGTCTTTCTGCTTGCCCGGCTGACATTTGTCGAATTATCGAACGTGCCACATGCCACAAGATGCACTGAGTGAGTGGCTCTTGGCCCTGACAGCGTTATTAGCCAACGTCAGAGCCCCAACCAGAGCTTCTCTTTATTGTTTTGCGAAATAAAATGTGCAATTTTTGGCCTTTCCTTCGTTGTGTTTAATATTTGTATACCCTTCCAAAGGGCATTATAATTTCATCGCAAAGCTTGCAACGCATTTGAGGAGGCGTCTCCGAACCCAGTCTCATAACTGATGGGACTCGAAAATACACATAGCTGAGTTTTTTCTTAGCTTAAATATTTAACTTATTTTACACAATTTTTAAAAGATCCGTTAAGGAAAATATCAAAATTTAAATAATTGGTAAAAGTAAAAAATTAATATAAATTTTCAATTCTCTGTTATTCAATTTGTTCAAACTGATTTTAATGAATGTTAAGGATTTTCTGTATCATTTTTTTTTTATTTATTTATTTATTTTTTTTTTATATATTGATAATATTGGCTGAGTGCAATTGGCTTTGAACATTTTGTCATTAAGCCAAATTGCCAAATTGCTGAATGAGATTAGAAGAGTATCTTATTGTCAACCAGGCCATGTGGAAATTGGTTTTCCCAACGTGCAGAGGGAGAGATTGAGTGAAATGTGGATGGGCATATGTACATTTGTGTGTATAAATAAACTACAAATTGAATTGACCACCCATTGGCAAGCACACACCCAAACACACACACACACACTACACACACAGAAATACACCGACACACGTATGTATATACATAAATAACATCTAAAGCTTGAGCAACAAAAGCAAAATGAGTTCACGGCATAAATCTCTCAATCTATTCCCGACTTCTGACTTCAGCCCACAACCCACTCCTGGTCCGCTTTGTTCCAACGCTTTATCGTTCAGTCTGTTTTGGGTTTGGTTTTTTTTTTTGCTGTTTCCTTTTTGCGCTATTTGTTTAGAGAAATCAAAGTGCACTTTGGACAGTCAGCTGTTTGGGTCCACACACAAAACAGAGGATGTGCATGTGGATGTGAATGTGGGTGTGGATGTGGGTGTGGGCGTGAATGTGGGCAAGTGACAAAGCCATCATAAACACAAGCTGGCCAAAAGCCATCACTTGCAAAAAACACATACACACACACACACACACTTTTGTATTGTTGTGGTTTGTGCAAGACGTGAAGACCTGAACAATATTTTGCGTCTAGAAAACAACTCCATCTGGGCTCGACACTAATCTATCTAACTTGTATTCAGATGTGGCTGCAATCTGTAATTAATATAGAAAAAGCACGACGGCACCAAAATGGCCAAAAGACCCACACACACAATATTCATAGCATACTTATGTGTGTCAGTGTCAAGATATGGTAAAGTAAATTACTGTTGACAGCATGTTGCTATTGTTGTTGTTGTTGTTGTTGCTATTGTTGTTGTTGATGTTGTTGCTAGTGTTGTTGTTGTTGTTGCTATTGCTGTTGCTGTTATTGGTTTTGCGTTGACAGGTAAGACTGTCGTATCTTTGTATGTGTGCGTGTTGTTGGCTGCTTGCAGCTGGGAGTAAATTAAAATTCAAAACAATTTTCCTATGACAAATTCCATTTTATGGCATCAAAATTATGCAATAAATACAAACCAAAATCCGTTACGAACAATGTGACACAACTGCAGATGAGGGATAACGGCACTCAATGTGTGTGTGCATGTGTGTGTGTGTGTGTGTGTGTGTTGTATAGAAGGTAACAGGACAAAGGACAACAAAGTGGCGCAAACAAAAGTGCGGCAAAACAACTGTAAAACAACAACAAACATATGCATAGTTCACCCGCACCTGTCTCGCTCTCTCCCTCTCCCTCTCCCTCTCTCTCTCTGTGCCAGTCTGTGGCTCTTCCACTCTCTCTCTCTTTTGTCATTCTCTTTCATGATCTGTCTCTTTGTGTGTGTGTGTGTGTGTGTGTGTGTGTGTGTCGAGCATGGCGGTGTGTGAAAGCAGATAACGTTGGCATTACGTCAGGATAACGTTGAAATTACATTTTTCACACAGACAGGCTGCAACGCTTTGCGATTGAGATGTGTGTGTGTGTGTGTGTTGTGTGTGTGTGTGTGTGTGTGTGTGTGTGTGTGTGTGTATTGTGTGGTGGGCATGGGTGGGAGCTTGTGTGTCTGACGCTGACCGACACACTCACATGCAAATTTGGTTGCAAGAACAACGGCAACACACACACACTCACACACACACACACACACACTCACACACACAGTCAAAGTTAAGCCTCTCCGAGTACGCTGACAACGGCGGCCACACAAGCAGTCCGCTTGAGAGCAGCAGCAGCAGCAGCAGCAGCAGCAACTAGCAGAGAATCCAAGTTGCCAGCATGTTCGTGGCACATCGCAATATGCTGGCATTCAGGGGCAGGCAGCCAGTTGCATGCAGCCAGTTGCTTGCAGCCGGGATAGAAGTGCTTTGCCGTTGCCTTTTGGCTTTAGTTAGTCAGCCGCCTGCCGGTGGCACCACATAAGGTGCACATTATTTCTATTATATATTTGCATACATTTGGCAAGAAGAAGAGAAAAAAGAACGAAGAAGAAAACTACAAAATAAAATGAATACGCCACTGCCACGTGCAGTGGCAGTCTCTGGCTACCTGCTTCAATTGCAAATGTGAACCCCCCCCCCACTTTTTGCATTTTCATTTTCATTTCCATTTTCATTTGCAACCTGCACATGCCAAGCAATAAATGTGCGAATTAAAATATATAAAATGCAATTTACCTTTTTCTGTGGCTCTGCTAAGATTGCTCAGATGAGTCACGAGAACGTTGCACAGTTTTCAAGCTGCCACAGTTAAGTGTGTGTGTGGCAAGACTGTGGAGCGAGTCAAATATGTTGTTTACAAAAACCAGACAATTGCCAAAAAAAATACACTTATCGAAAAACTGAAATCCAAATAATACTTTTTCTATAGAAATCAATCAATAACAGTACATATGTAACGGTAAACTAATGTTATAGTTGTCCGATTTGGCCTATTTATATACATATATAGTGGCATTTGTGGCAACTTGAAATAGTTTCAGCTTAAACTTAAGTTTGCAAACATTTTGAGTGCTTTCATTTTATTTTAGACAACCCCAAAAGTATACTTTGCATAATACTCTAGTGGATATCAGAGCATGATAGAGTGATCGACTAGAAATACCCTGCTTTGGCGACAACACGTATCTGAATTGGAATAATTGTGAATTGTGCAGCAAACTCTCGAATTGTGAAGCATCCTTTTGCATTTCAGAGTGTAAGTCATAGAACAGGAAGAGCTCCTTCTTCTTCTTCATGTTGAACGACCCTCAGCTGGTTAATTGGGGCAACACTTGAGATGCAAGAACTACAAAAGCTGTGTTGCTCAGTGTCTTAAGCACAACATGAGTCAATTTAACGCCCGAAGGTGCACATTTAATGGATTGATTGGTGGTCGTCCTTGCCAGAATTCTGAATCGATTTGGGCTGCACTATTTCTGCGGCCATGTGTGTGCCAGTCTCTGGGTCAGGGGTCCACGGGTCAGGGGTCAGGGGTCAGGGGTGAGGACTTTTGCTGCTCTGGCTCGAGTTCAGCTCTCTGCTGGGAATTGAACCCTCAACGCATATTGAAAACCATTCAAGTGCAATTTCAATTCGATGCTGAACGACTTTGAAAGCCATTTGCGTATGCCTTTGTGTCGACCCCCGTTCACTCCCCGTTCAACCCAAACCCCCCTTCACCCCTTTCCTAGCAATCATTTTCCTGTCTGCTTTTTATGCTGCGACTACACTTGCAAAAATATATGCTCCTTAAACGACTTAGCATTTTTAAATACTCGTCTTTAACTTGTTTTTTCTATGAATAAACAAGGTTTAGATTTGCGGAAATCAATTGGAAAATTTGTATAAGAGGAAAAGTGTATTTTTTAATGCGTATTCGTTTCCAACTGTATCTGTGTGTTTGTGTGTGTGTGTGTATTGAGACTTTCAGCAGAAACTTAAGAGTTTTATGCAATTAATTCGATTAAAAGGTTATCGCAGCATCACATCAGCAAAGCACTCAAGTGGGAAAGGACCCCTGCAAGGACATCAGCAACTAGCCATTGGCCGATCCACCCGCAGGATGCCGTTCCAGTTTATTTGCCCTACAGAGTGGGCCGGTGGTCCACTGTTGTCCGGCGGAGCACAATGGCTCAATGCTGGATCAAATTATGGCACATCAGCAGTTTCCATTTGAGCTGTGGGTTGAGTTTGCTCATTTGCAAAGAATTATGCCTGTGGTCAAAGTTCAGCCCAGGGCTGGGGACAAAACTTGTAACCGCAACAGGAATGGCAACAGCCCGCTCCAGCAGCTGCGTCAGCGACAAGGGCCAACCTTTCCTCTACAGGAGTCGACCTCGGGCTAAGCCCTGACCAAACACGTGACACGCCTCGTCCGTTTGGCTTCTGGGCCAAAGAAATTCAACACGAAAACCGATTATCTGCCGCAAATAAGGCTGTTTCCGTTATAGCTTGAATAGGAATTCCGCTTAACTGGGCACACAATAAGACAGAGACACACACACACACACAGTCCCTCTGTCCCTCTGTCTGTCTGTCCACATTCGGAGCAGACCTTATTTCACTTGCACAAAATGCTTATGAAAATTTATGCAGCAATTAGCTGGAGCAGAAATCAGGGAGCAAAATGCCAAAAGCTGCAGTCGCAGGATTCATTTAAAGTCCTGTCCGTCAGTCAAGTCCAGAGCTCGTCCTGTTTGTGAGAAAGCCAATTATCCCTTGTTGCTGCATCTCCTTATTTTTCGCTCATTGTTCTTAGCGTTTTCCGCTGTTGCTGCCCCATCAATGCTGAAGCAGATCGAAATTGAAAGGGATTCAAATTCCTTGTCAGCTAAGCAGATATTCATTATTGAAAAATAGGTATTTTATAAGCTTCGTGTTGAGCGGAAGAAATTTTGTATTTATTTTTTATTCATTTTTTGCTGTTGTAAAATTGCGACCTTAAGACGATTTTCCGATTAGTGGAAAGGAAGAGATTTTCTTACAAATTATAATTAAAATCATTTCTTTATGATTTTTACTACAATTAATTTTTAGTGTTACAGCAAGTTTCTGGAATTCGAAGAAATTATTTTTATTAAAACTATTATTATTATTATTAGGTGCCCCCTTCTGGGCTTAAAGCACCTCCATCAACCCTCCATCAAGCTCTTGCATGAATGCTAGAATTTTTATTGGGTTGAGGGCTACTATGTCATTGCTCATCATGACATGCATCCCTAGGATGTTGCTTATTTTTCTTGCTAAGGCTACACACTCTGCTAGGATGTGCATTGAGGACTCCTCCTCGCCTTCACAGAACCTGCAGAGTCCGCTACTAATTATACCTAGCTTGGCTAGGTAGACCGGTGAGTATTCTAAGATTGTTTATGCGCATGACTATAATCTGCTTAAATCGCTTCTGATTATAGCCACCCAAAAGACATTTGGCTTGTCGGAGTCCTGGTGCCTCTGCCCAGTTTCGTTGCCTCCTCTGTCTTTCTTCGTTTCTAAGCTCCTGCCGTATCGTGTGCCTTCCAATGCCACAATACGGTTCAGGTCCTACTAGGGGTCTCTCCGCCCCCAATCTTGCTTGCCTGTCGGATAGTTCGTTCCCTACTATGTCCGTGTGGCCCGGGACCCATCTTAGGGTGAGCCTATTGGTTGCCCCGAGTCGGTCAAGTCTGGATCGTGCTTCTAGGACCACTTTAGAAGTGATTTTCGTCCCACTAACTTCGTTTATCGCTGCTTGGCTGTCGGATAGGATGGATATATCCGTATTCCGATAGTTGCGCACCAGGTTAACATCTTTTCTTCTTTTCTTTAATAAACTTAGAAAAGTGTAAACATTTTTTTTTTTTTTAATTTTAGCTGATTTAAGCTTTGGTTAACCAAATATATTCAAATATCTGCAGCCATTCAAGTAGTTATCTTGTTATTTGAAATCAACTCACATATGATTGTAGCACGAAAAAAATGGAAATAAAATAAGCTCTCGGCTCAACTTGAATTTCAGCGTCATTTTGTTTCAATTACGTTTAAACAAACTACGGCTAAACTGGGTGGCTTTCGTTGAATTTAACACGCACATTTGAAATATTTTAGAGAATTTTTACGTCCAACGGAAACAGGCAGCAACTTTTATCACGTATTGACGGTTGAATGCCCGGGGCCCGAGAGTTCGTTTTGCCAACAAACCTGATCCCTAACCTTTATCCAACCGCCCCCCCCCCCCCATCCCCTACCCACAATTGCCACCCTCCGCCCACTTTTAAGCATAGGTGCGCAGCAGCAGCAGCAGCAGCAGTTTTCAAGTACAAAAATCGTTCAATTGCAGTGCAAAGTTTTGCCGAAACACAAAAAACACAAAAAACACAAAAAATAAAAAAAAAATATATAAAAAACGTGAAAATAATGTTTTGCCGTTTTCAGCTTGAGTTGATAGCCAATGCGTCCAAAGAAGACGTACAGTAAGTGCCGTTGGTTGGTCCCGCCCAAACAACCCTCCTCTCACCCAGAACTGGCCGAGGAGGAGTCCAAAGTGTGTCGCTGCTTAGAGTGCCAAGCATGCATTAAATGTTGTTGTTGTTGTTGCTGCAGCTGCTGACGTTTTTGTTGTTGTTGTTGTTGTTGTCGCATCTTGGCCATGGCGTGCATTTGGCCTATTGTGCTTCATGCTCGACTCAGCAGTTCGTTTGGCCAAGAACCAGACGGTTAAATGAAATGATTTTCAAGTGGAATCCATTGCAGATGCTCATCACCATCGAGATGGAGAGGGAGACGGAAATAAAGAAATAGATAGAGACAGAGACAGAGATAGAGATAGAGACAGAGACAGAGACAGAAGCTAAGATTGAGATAGAAATAGATAGAGAGAGAAAGAAGCAGGTACTGCACATTTTGCTATAAGACAGGCATGGGCAACATAGGAATAGATGAGGGGTGAGTGGGAGTGGGAGCAGTTGCAGTTGCAGCAACAGCAGCAGTGATAGTTACTTAGTTGACATTGCTTATATATTTTTATACCCTTAACCCATTAAAAATGGGTAAAAAGGATATATTGGTTTTGTGCATAGGAAGCATCTTCGACCCCATAAAGTATCAGGATCAGGTCCGTCTGTCCGTCTGTATGAACACGCGGATCTTAGAGACTATAAGAAAAATTTGGAATATACATTCTCGTGTACCAGGCGCAGATCAAGTTTGCTTAATATTATCGATAACCACCTCAGTTTCTCAATTATCGATACATTTCGATTTCCGATAGCAATAAATTCCACAATTTAAGATGTAGATGCTTCTAATTTATACATAATATGCTTATACATATTGTTGATAAATTTCCCAAATTTCATCAAGACCGGATGTGTTTTTGTAGTCAGTTCGGGCTTGTGAGTAAAAATACTCTGTAGGAAATGCACTTGCAGAACTGAAACTGAAAGGGAAAATTGGTTAAGGGTATATCGTAGTCGATCTAGCTCGACTATAGCATTCTTTCTTGTTTTAGCAATGCAGTTAGCAATTATTTCAATTAGTTTACTTCGTGCCTGATTGTCTTACAGGCAGATGGAGAGGCAGCAGGCTGAGAGAGAGAGAGAGAGAGAGAGATTCGCCTGGCGACGATACCTTCTCAGTTGACACACAATGGAGACAATACCATTTCCAACTAGCAAAATATGTTAATTAATTAGAGAACATCATAAAACGAAGAATCGAAGTAGTCAAAGTTGAACTTTAGTTTATGACTTTACTAGACTCGAATGCGGTTGACTGCGCTATGAATTTATTGGATAATTTAAAATTTCAGTTGCAGCAGCTACAAATATTGCAACTAAAAGCCACAATATTAATGTGTGTGTGTGTGTGTGTATTTGTTGTGTGGTGTGTGTGTCATAAACCAGTCAAAAGCAAATGTTTCATGCTTTAAATCAAAACTAATTTTGACATCGCCCACAGCCTGTTCCGTTTTTTTGTATTTGTATGAGTGTGTGTGTGTGTGTGTGTGTGTGTGTGGGTGTGTGTGTATGTGTGTGCGGGTTTATTGCCTAAATTCAAAGGGGCTGGTCCCATGTTGAGACCCATTTTAATTGCAACAGATTTTGATTACCTCAGCAAACGGGCCCAAACATTTTATGGCAGCTGCCGCTTTATTAATTAACTTGTTATCGCACCCCAAATGGGGGAATTATCTCGGCTAAAATATATGAATATATATGTGTATGTACATACATATGTATATGTTTAAAGGCCCGCATATATTTAAATATTTTAACATGTTATTTTGTGTGCTTGGTTTTTATTTAAAATTCGATGCTTTGCGACTTTGCCACAATCAAAAGCCATTTATAGAAAATCAAAGCACATCCTATGTTAACAACGTTAGTAATTGATATTAAAATTTCAGAAAGGCATCTTTTAAGGATGTTTAACTTTTTGGCATAATGCTAAATTTAGACCAATTTTGGACCCAGTCGAGAGACAAACATGCTGCCACACATTCCACAGCAATAAATTAGCATAACTAAATGATGTTAATGCGAGTCGGACGTGTTCAGTTATTGTAACGGGCCTTTTGTGTTGCCCCATAAATATATGCAATCAAATAAATTGGCTGCCTTGGCACTCCTCCCTCCCCCGCTCTAATTAACAATTGATGTGCAAATCCGATTTAGTAAAAGCACTTAAGAACAAAGCTAACATAAACATTATTCGCAAATAAGGAGGAGTTCAAATGTGGCAGAGATTCAAATTTCATATCATATTTTTAACTAGAATTGCAATTAAATTATATTACATTAAATTAACTCATCTTGAACTAAATTTTAGTTAGAACATAAATAAACTTGTACGCACTTTTGCACTTTAGTTCAATTAAATGTGATGTTTTTTCAAGGAGCTATCAAAATAATAAATATTACAAGCAAAAATGAACTGCAAACGACCACTTAATGAAGAAGATAATTACAAGTAAATAGTAAACACATTTGCATAATAGAAAATAGAAAATGAAATAATTTCTGGGTTGAGGGTGTTTAAGTGAAAAGCGTATTTTAAAGCGTTGAGAAAATATAGAGGCTTTAATTGTGTCATTTTAAAGTGCCTCACGTGGGGTTGGAAGATGAAATATGAATCGCATTACGGCAAATGTCGCTGGTCAGCAACAACAACAACAACAATATAAATAATAATAATAATAACAGCAGCAGCAACACCAGCAACACCAGCAACAACAGCAACACCAGCAATAATAACACTAACAATAACAACAACATGATTCTGTGATTCTGTGTCATAAGGTTGTCCTGGTCGGCTGTACGCAATTAAGAGGTTCACATATATATATATATATTTATATATATATGTATATATATTTATTATTTTTTATACCCCTAGCCCATTAAATATGGGTAAAAAGGGTATAATGGTTTTGTGCAAATGTATGTAATTTTGAATATAAGTTCTCGTGTACCAGGCGAAGATCAAGTTTGCTTTATTTTTATCGATAACTGCCTTAGTTTCTCAATTATCGATACATTTCGATTTCCGATAGCAATAAATTCCACAGTTCAAGATGCAGAGGCTTCTAATTATACATAATATGCATATACATCAATTTTATTAAGATCGGATCAGAAACACCAAAGTTACAGTATATAAATATATTCTCATATTGATCTGATTTCTGTCAGCAGCTGCAAGCATTTTCTGTATCCATTTAAATAGGCGTGCGAAAGAGATAACATGATAATCGACGCTAGCGTCAATATATTTGTGTGTATTCTGCAGAGCCCCGATAACTACTATTTCGTGTACGTATGTATGTCTGTATGTATGTATGTATATACATGTGTTTGTAGCCAGCCAGTTCGGAACATTTGAGTGGAAATATCTCAAAGGGAAATCTGCAAATAAAATTAGAATATATATTTAACAACTGGGTTAAGGGTATATCGTAGTCGATCTTGCTCGACTACAGCATTCTTACTTGTTTTTTTTGTTGTGTTTTTTTTTTTGTATTTACGGTTAGCAGCTGATTAAGTTATTATATGTATAGTTTATGATTGGGACGTTGATGTTCAACTGTGGTCAATTGGGCCGTCATTAATTAATGTGAAAATCGCACATTTGAGTGGATTTTTTTAATGACATTGCGTATACGACTAATGGATAATGCTGCCATAGCCTTTGGCTATATAGGAGTATATATAATATTTGTATGTATGCAACACGGCCGTATGCATGTGCCGCAGGGCCTCGCCCAAATAGCCGACTGCCGATTGCCGATTGTCGTTGCAGTTGCAGTTCAAAGTGAATTTCAATGCGATACGCTTGCCTACTGTGTGAATGATATGCACAATAATTACACACACACACACACACACACACACACTACACCCACCAACGGACAATCGGCCCAGCTAACCCATTCTGTGGCACTCGATACCCAGTGATGGCATCTTTCTGTTGCAATGCCAGCAACACGAGGCGATGCGACGCGACGCGTGAGCTCTGAAATTTATGCTGTAAGCGCGGCATGCAAATAATGTTAATTTAAATGCGAGTATCATCGGTAGCAGCAGCTACCACCAGTACCACTGCCACTGCCACGACCACTACCACTCTGCCACACTGCCACAATGCCACCAGCAGCAGCAGCAACACAACAACAGAAAACAAACACGCTCGAGTTTCACATTTGCAGTGCACAGTTCGCGAACACACGCACAACACACACACACACACACACACACACACACACACACACACACACACATATACACACACACACACATACACACACACATTCGCATACATACAAAAGGAGATGGCGATGAGTTGCAAGTTGTTCTGCGCTGCTGCTGATATACCCTCTTACAAATGTAAACAAAGTGTTGCAATTAAAAAAAAAAATGTCCTCAAAGCATTAAACACAATCTTCAGATTTTCTCAACTAAGAAAATTAATTAAATAAATTAAATTAAAAACAATAAATCAAATTGCTAAAATTCCATAATTTATTTATTTTTTTATTTATTGTCGACACCAAAATACAAAAATACAAAAATTAAAAATTTAAATTAAATTAAATTTAAAATAAAATTAAAATTATAAATAAATTGAAAAAACTAAACTATTTATAAGATTTATAACTATTTATAGTTATAAAATAAAACTGAAATACAATTTTGAAAGGCAGCAAATGAAATTCAATGTTTAATTTCCATTATTTGCACTGTATTTTGTTTCGGGGGCATATTCATATTATGTAATCAACACTCCCCGCAATGTTTTTTGGGGGCACAACAACACATTCAAAGAGAGCATTATTGTTGTTGTTGTTGTTGTTGTTGTTTGTGGCGAAGCTCGTTTGTTTTAAAGTGTTTGGCCTGTCACACGAAATTTAAAGCGCAATTAAATTTTGTGGCATAGACGGCAGTCATAATAAACTGCAGCCGTGCCCCAAAACAGAGGCGTCAGGTGTGTGTGTGTGTGTGTGTGTGTGCGTGTTGTGTGTGTATTATGCATTGAATATGTGACAAATAATGCGGCTCCTGGTTGCTGCTTACTCTGCAGCACTTGCGATTAAGTTAAGTAATAATGGTGATAATGATGTCGCTGCCACCGAACGTGGCGATAATGCTCCTGTTAATACCCATAATATACCAGATGCGCAGGGAAGCAGCAGATGGTTGTGTGTGTGACTGTGTGTGTGTGTGTGTGTGTGGGTGTGGCATACCAGTGACAAATAAAAAGGCTGTCAACTAATTGGATGCCACATCGTATCTGCTTCTTAAGCGTCTTAGCCAACACATGCCAACAAATACATACATACATATGTATGTATGTATATATGGGTACTTGTGAATACTCATCAGAGTTCTCTAATACACTCATACTCAATTAAAAAAAAAAAGAAAGAGCTACATTAATAGGCCTAATTACCCAGTTGATTATATTTCAAGACTGACTGTAGCCATGGCAAAAATACTGAAAGAGGCCAATTATTTTCATGTTGGATTTCTTGCGAAAATTGAATTGTCAGTTCCTTTTATGCAAATAATTCATTAAAAAACAAAAAAAAAAAACGGGGGAAATGAATCCTTTAATGAGATTCACAATTTGTGATTATAATAAATACATATATAAGCTATAATAACAAATATGTTAATGCTTTAATAACTGCAAAAAAAAGGTGCACTTAAAATAAACAAAATAATAATGCAGCGTTCGAGTGTTGCAATGTTGCAAATGTTGCAAATGTAAATATCAATTATAAATATATGTATGTATGTAACATGTTCAATTTATTTCACATGAATCATTAAAATCAAATTAATCCAGGTAAAATAAGTCCTACATTTGCAGAGTTTATGACTCTTGATTTGCTGTCCTTAATTGGATACATTTATTTAACCAAAAGTATAAATTGAAAATGATAATGTTATAAAAAAAAAATGATGGCTTATTGAATGAATCTGAATCACAATTGGTATTAAATTATGAAGAACCAAAAACGCCAAAAAAAATCATGATAAATTGGTAACAAAATTTGGTGAATTTCACTTAAATTATCGATTGAAATAAAACACGAATTATTTTGTGGTTTCAACTGATAAATCATTTGTTTTGTCAGTCTGTCTAGGGGAAACTCAAGATAAAGCCAATATAGATGCACCTACTGTACATATTTAGCCTCTACTCATGCAGATACAAACAAACAAACAAACACGTACATATACAGTTACAAATACATACATATATATATACATATATAACTTGCCACGCGGAGAGATAATTAATTTTTCATATGGTTGCTTGAGCCGACAGCTCTTAGCTGGGGCTCCGGAGCTGCTGCGTCACAAATATACCAGATTAATTGCGGCTGCTAATTAAATTCTGTAGTCGATGTGCCCTCAAGTGTTGCATGTTCAAATGTGCGAATTGTGCCCCAAATCGCATATTTGCATGTAAATGTTGCAACCGATTAGAATCTGTGACAATTTGCAAATCGCTAAAACATGTTGAAGTATTTAGGTTTTCGCAACCAAGCTGACAACTTGTGTGTGTGAGAGTGTGTGTGGGTGTGTGTGTGTGGGTGTGGGTGTGTTTATATTCGTATATTTGTCCCTTCTTGGGAAATAGAAGCCACACAGCTGTGACCGCAGCGGCAAACGCTGGAACAAGCCACAAACTGCAATTTAAAATATTTGCACACTGTCTAATAGACAAACACATGCAACGCACACACACACCCCCCCCCCCCCCCCCCCCACCCACACACATACACATATACAACTGTTTAATTGCACAAAAATAGGTAAGTGAAAACTGTAGGCCAACAATCAGTATTTATATATTCAGTAGTTTTGCTCAAAGTTATGCCAGGTGCAAACAGTTCCTGCTCCATTTTTGGAGTACACGGTAAAAAAAGAGATGTACATTTGAATTTAAATTGAATATTAATAAAATTACAAACAATTATGCCATCTATTTAATCAGCTAAAAAATGGATACTCCTCTCACTTTTTTCACGAATTCTTTCTCTTTTCTCTTTTTTGAATTAAAATGTTGCGTCGAGTGTCATTTAATTGTTGGTTTTGTTGTACACTCTAACGGTGTTCATATTTAAGCCAATATGGAAGCCAATTGGACAGTCGTCCAACTCTTAACTCCGAATTGCATTCTTTGCATTTATATATCTGCTGCTGAGCAGACCATGTTTTGGGTTTGGGGGCAGCTGGAAATGCCAGGTCTGCATATGCAACAAAGCACAGTTGATCGAGGGGCGTAGACGAGGGCGTGGCAAACAAACGAGCAAATCAAGGGAATATGTATGCGAAGGGGGGTGGGGGCGACTGCGGTAACAACAAGTGCAACACGCCCACTTGGCAGCTGCTAAGAAATGCACGACAAACATGAAACGAGCGCCCAAAAAAGTAGGCAACACAAAATGCTCAAATCGCATACACATAGTTAGTGTGTGTGTGTGTGCTGGTGTTAGTGTGTGTGTGCTGGTGTGTGTGTGTGCGTGTTTTGTGCATTTGTTAGATGTCATGTTGCAAGGGGCATTTGTGCCAACATTGGACAGCTGGCCATATTGGTGGTTCGTTGGCTTGCTTGCTCGGCTGATTTGGTGGTTCACGCTGCAGGCAGTCAAATTACCAAAAATGGCAAAAGTGAGCAACCAGGCAGGCAACGAGGCAACGAGGCAAGGAGTCAACGAGGCAGGCAGAAAACAACATGACAAACAGTGAATGGAAAATGGAAAATGCAAAATGCAAAATGGAATGGAGAATGCAAAAATGGGGGCAGTGTGATGCACACCAAAGCGCAATGTGGCTAATTACTTTGGAAAGTCAAGTTATTAGCGTGATTACAAAGGCGATGCATGCAGACCCAGCTAACAAGAGCAACAACAACAACAACAGCAACAACAGCAACAACAACAACAACAAATTGCTGTCTGGCTGTCCTGGCAGCCGCCACACACCAACAACAAGAACAATGAGAGCAACAACAACAACAACAATAACAAGAAAAAGGCTTACATGGAAATTAACGGGTCAGAGGCGGGGTTGAAGTGGCAGTGGCGGTGGCGCCACAGAAAGGTTGCTTGTTGGCGGTGCGCCCATGTGGCTGGCGAAAACCACACAACCACTAACAAGCAGCAACCGCAGAAGTAGAAGCAGAACCAGAGAAATTGGAGACGTTAGAAGCTCCTGTAATAATAATAATAATAATAATAATAATAATAATAGTAATAATAATAAAAATAATAATCATAAAACGGCAACAGGAACAAGCGCAGTTAGCAGACGCAGTCGGGAGACTCAAGCGCGAAATTGCCGAGCGCTCATTTCATACAAAACATACCCTGGAAATTATATTAACTCAGAATATTAGTTATTTCTATATAAATGCTACCTATTTTAATTAATTTTGTGATTTTTTTTTATTCTTGTTTTTTTATTTGTAGCAATTATATTTAAACATTAAGCAACCTATTTAAAGGCTATAAAATATTGATTTGCAACAGTATGAAAGAAACTGTGAATTTCTTCTTCTTCTTCCGATGAATCAGAATTTAATCTTTATGAAATATATGCTCGTTAGTGGATATAAATATATATATATATAAATATATAAATATATATAGATATATATTATATATAGCTGCATTTTTAAAGTATAGCTTCAAAGATTAATTTCGTTAATTAGACATAATCAATTGCAAAGAATCTAGTAATTTTTTTATTTATTAATTTATTTATTAATTAATTAATTTATTTATTTATTTATTAATTTATTAATTTATTAATTTATTAATGTATTAATTTATTAATTTATTAATTTATTAATTTATTAATTTATTAATTTATTAATTTATTAATTTATTAATTTATTTATTTATTTATTTATTTATTTATTAATTTATTAATTTATTAATTTATTAATTTATTAATTTATTAATTTATTAATTTATTAATTTATTAATTTATTAATTTATTAATTTATTATTTTATTAATTTATTAATTTATTAATTTATTAATTTATTAATTTATAAATTTATTAATTAATTTATTTATTTATTTATTGTCATCTAAAGTCAGTCGACACCTAATATACAAAATTAAAAATTTTAATCAAATTAAATTTAAAATAAAACTAAAATTATAAATAAATTAAAAAATACTAAAATGTTTATAAGATTTATAAAATTTTTAAGATTTCTGATTTATTTGTATAGCTCAGGACTATTTCGAATATTTGATTTTGACGATCATTTATATAGCATATTTCATAGTCTATCAGCTTCGATATGGGCTTGCCGCAGTTTGTGGCTGCCGTTTTGTTGCTTGTTGTTGTAGCTATTGTTGTTAGCTTGTTGTAATTGCTGCGGCAGCCAGTGGGGCAAGTTGCTGTTGTTTTTGGCTGCTTGTACTTTTAGTTGCCAAGAGGCCCGTCAGAGAGGCGGCAATTGCTAGTTTAATGCCCGTAATGCGCATCAACAACAACAACAACAACAACAACAACAACAGCAACAACAGCAACAGCAGCAACATAATCATCAACTGCAGCAGCAGTGGAAAAAGAAGAAGAAGAAGAAGAGGGGCATTTTCATAACGGCACGGAAGCTGTGCCAGTTTTTGGAGGGGATGATGCGGTTTTAAGCAAGCGCAATTATCCAAGCCAGCTAGTAGCGAGTAGTGTCCTGGCAGGAAAAAGGAAGAACTGCGTGACGACAATAATCTCTCAGTGCAACAGCAACAACACCAACAGCAACAGCAACAACAACAACAGCTGCAACAACAGCAGATAACCGCAAATAGTTAAATTGCATAATAGTTGCAAACATTTTATTTGCATTTGGACGGCAAAGCGGACTCAGGTCCTTGCAACTTGTGGAACTGCGGCCACGTAACGTTGGTTGCCTCGTTTATCTGCCCACTGTCAGTTTGTCCATCTGTGTGTCTGTGTGTCTGTGTTAATGTTTGTTAATTTTTAGCGCCACATTACAGAAAGCGCCAACCGAAATATGCAAATGTCCCACAATGGAGCAAAGTTAACTTCATTTGCGAGCGGCGTGAATATTGCTGTTGTTTGTTATTATTGTTGTTGTTGCTGTTGTTGTTGTTGTTGTTGTTCTTGCTGTTGTTAAACATGGCATTTTTAATTGCAGCATTTGATTGCAACAATTTGTCCATTCCACATTCCACATTCCATTGCATACTTTAGCGGGCAATGTAATATTCTGATTTTCACCGACGATTTGCGACACGTTTTTGGGTTTGGTGGCGCCACGCCACATTTCAATTATGATGCAAATTAATTGATAGCAATTAAGTCCAAACTAACTAGCGCGATAATACCAACCTACACTATATATATATATGTATATATATATGTACATATATACATATATACACATTTAATTAAATCTAATGCACGAAGCACTTAAATACCAAATAGCATTTTGCGTTTTCACTTTGCTTTTAGTTGAAATTTGACAATTGTTAATTAAATAACATTTTTCACGCCTTATCGCAATTCAGTATTCTTTGAGGCATCTTCACGCTCGTGGCGACTCCCAGAAGTATGCAAATGATTTTTAAGCACATTCAATCTGACAATTTAAGCCGCTCATCTCTTCACTGAGTAACTCGCATGCCAAAAATTTAAGCCATTTGAGACATTATTCTTTGCACACTGAGACACAAATACGTATTGTGTACACTTGGAGAAAAAGGTTGTTAGTTTGTTAGTTATTCAACAAGTGCAACAAGGATCAAATATGCGATAGACTTTATTTATTTATTGTCAACTAAAATAAGTCGACGCTTAATATACAAAAAAAATTTGAAATAAATTAAAATTATAAATAAATTAAAAAATACTAAAATATTTATAAATTTTTTAAGAACAAATGTTCCGCTATTAGAAATAATTATTAGTTGTTGATTTAAGCAGATTTCGATTTAATTGTAGTTATCATGTTTTTGCAAAAGAAAATTCCTTAAATAATGAAATAGATTTCAGTATATAATTTTCTAGTTTTTTTCTGAGTGTACGTAGGCATGTGTGTGTGTGTGTGTGGTACTCTAGTATCGACAGCCAAAAATGTCTTTCATAATATTTCTTTTTATTGAAATATATGCAAACGTTGCAAAGTGCAACATTGTAGAAATTTGGTCACGTTGGCAGATCGCAAAGCCAAAGCCAAAGCCACAAGGCAAAGGCGGCACTTTAACGCATCGTGTGGCATGAAGAGTGGAGTTGTATGTGTGTATGTGTGTGTGTGTGTGGCAGAAGGAACTGAAGATGCGGCACAGACACGAGTGGATTCGCTTTTGCGTCGCCTTCACCTGAAACTGCCTAACTTGTTTTTTATTTATGAATACCCAGCTTGCGTGATGAGGCAGAGACTGGGTTGGTTGCATCGCGTGTACTTGCCACAAATTACACACTTAATAAGCCGCAATTAATTGAATTCATTTTTCAATCATTTTTTAAAACTGATCGACGAATTTATTTCAAGAATGTTAGATATATATTAAATTAAAATTAATAAAATAATTAAAAAACATTTCTATGAAGACGACTTTCTCTCCCCCCCCCCCCCCCCACCCACCAAAAAATGCCTTCCTATCACAAAATCACTACTACGTAAGTCACTGTTTTTTACTCACATATTGTAACATAAAGTTAAAGAAAGTTTTTTAAGTCTTCGTATAAATTAGGATTGACAGTTGCTTTTGTGGCAAACTTATTTTTCGTTGCAAGTGCAGCACAATTTGCTAGAATGTGTCCTGGGTAATCCTGCCTGGAGTGGAATAAGCTAAGCTTCTTTAACTTTAACCTAACGAAGGTGCTCGTTCCAGTTACCAATCTGTTATCATAAAGAGATATTAGCCATATTTACTGATCCCTTATTTAAGTTGTTGCAATTGTTTACCGTTATTATTTTTGTGTGTGTGTTTTTCAAGGATAACAATCAGGCATAAAAAAAGGGAGTTTGAGGAGAGCACCTATGCTACACTTTCTGTTTATGCATTTGCACACTTAATCAAGATGGCCACTGGGTATGCTGCAGTCGTTGCATGCCACCGCAAGGCTAGTGGGAGAGCATTTTTATGTAGTTGGCAATTGCAACTAGCATGTTTGCAATGTTCGCGCGCCAGCGGCTATCGCCGATCTGAGCCTTGGCAACAAAGGCACACACACAAAGGCCAGTTAGCAGATTGGCTCTCCTTGCTCTGGTGTCTGACTGGTGGCTCCGTTGTGTCCGCTGTGTCCCTTGTGTCCGACCAGCTGTTGGCTGCTCGCTTGACTTGGCTTGACATGCCTTTGGCGCACCGCGTAGCCGCATGTTGAGCGCCCAGTTACCCAGTTGCCAAATGACCGTGGAGTGGAAGTGGGAGTGGGAGTGGGAGAGGAGTGGGGAGAGTGCGGAATATTCTTGGCAGCGATTTGGCCACAATTACAACATCTTAATAGGGCCAACACACACAATGAGATAGCAATATCGGGACAGCAAAAGAAAAGTGGCAGCGAAAGGAAAATGCTTCTAGGCATTTTTCCAGCGGCTTTCGCTTGATTAGTTGCCAATGACTTGGTTACATTTCATTTTGTTTTATTGTTGAAATATGTTTGGCAGCATAAATATCATTTTGATATATATATATATATATACGATTTGTTCCTATAGTTTTTGTGTATTAAACTTGTGGTAAGCTGCCTATTGGCTTATTTGAAGCCGGAGCAGCGTGTGAAGCTTGCAGGGAATACCCCTGTTTGAATTTTCTTAAGAAGCTCAAGACCTGTGCAGCATTCAGAACCATACACAAAGACCGACAAAGTCACACACACACACACACACACACTCAGACACACTTATACGTGTAGAACGGGAATTGAGTTTGCCGAACTTTTGAAAAAGCGCTTTAGCGTAAAAATGCTCCGCTGGGCAACGCAGCGAAAGTGAGCTGAAGATGCTTGCAACGGGGAGTGGAGTGGAAGTGTGTGTGTGTGTGTGTGTGTGTGTGTTGGGGCAGGTGGCATGGATTGACGAAGTTTCTGGGTGCTCGGCCAAATTTAAATGCACAAACTTTACCTGGCGTGGCGTGCAGACGTGGGTCGGCTTGTAATTTTCTTTTAGTCAACTTTTAAACGCGCTCAAAATGATTTGCATGCGTGCCCCGCCCTGCGTGCCCCACTCGGCTGCCCGGGCGTATGCGTAATATTAGTTTGGCGTCGTCCTTCGCCGGCGTCCTTTGCTGTGCATAAAATGTGCAAGGACTCGTTTGCTCGCTCGCAAAAGACGGGAATATCTAAAAATGGGAAAACGTCGAGAAAAATTCAAAAAACCACAACAAACAAATGTACGTGGCCGCCACTGGCAGCTGAAGGGGCACAGGATACTCAAGATTGTGAAGGGAGGGAGGTAGGTTTCTTGGGGGGAGGGTTGTAATTGTGAAGTCCCAGCAATGAAGGCCAAAGCAGCCAAAGTAAAAACAAAAAAACATCAACTGAAACAGTTTGAAATTCAAACTATGCCTTTAAAAGCTAAATATAAGAAAATAATAAAGTCCTGCCAAACAGGACAAAATACGAAATAAAAATATATACCAATCGGAGCGATAAGGATAACGATAATTGAATCAACAACGATTTACCAATTGCCAAGTTTTTTGATTTCTAATTTTAGATATGACTGCGTTCCAAATGGATGTATTTCAATAATAATAATAATAATAACAATAATTATAGCTAGTTGGCAACTCTGGTCTTCTTATATGTATATATACATATATAGATGTATATCATCATTTTATTTAGCATATTTTTGCATTTATGCAAAGCTTGAATTAATATTTAATTAAAACTTTAAAAATCCATACCATAAAATCTGGTGTCTTTGCACTGTGTGTTGCACAAATATATATATACACATATATATATATATATATATATGTGTGTGTTCACTCACTCGGTATATGTGTATGTATGTTCAGCATTAGATCTGTCAAGAAATGTGTTTTTTGATTGCACAGGAAACTTGGCTGTAGCCAAGATTAAGTCTTCATTCGGGCCCGAAATCTCAGCTGTCCAACATCGGTTGCATCACTTAACTTGGTTTGCCTTGCAATGTGGCAAAAATGTTTTGTAATTATTTGGCAATTTGGTAATTACTAAGCGCACGCAAAAGCGTGGCAAATGATGTTGCAGATTTTGAATAATTTGAACAATTCATTTAGTTTGGCGCAAGGATGGTTGCAGGATGCATGCGGAACAGCTAAAAGTGTTCTGCATAATTTTGCGGTTTTTTTTTTTTTTTTTGCTTGGCAACCCTTTAAAAGAGGCGCCCGCTAACTCAGCTCACATTTCAATTGTCCGCTGTCCGCTGTCCGCTGTCCGTCGCCAGTTGCCAGTTGCCAGTTGCCAGTTGCTAGTTGCTGTGTGCGGTTTAAGCCTCATTTCCTTGCACTTCCGCTTTTGGCATACGAGCAGACAGATAGACACAGTATATACATATATACACACACTCACACACACTCACACACACACACACACACACACACGCACACATAGAAAGACAATGGTTTTTGGGTGGGTTTTCGTCTACTGAAAAATGCAAAACTTTCATTTGCACTCGGGACTCGTTATGGTGGGATACTAGTGCACATCCAAGGAAATTTCCGGACGAAGAGTGGAGATGGGAGATGGGTTGGGGTGGGTTTGGAAGAAGTGGAGAGTGTAGTGGTTGTACGGCCTTTAACTCGGTTATCCCCGGTTAGCATTGCCATGCAATTTATTAGAGTTTCGTTTCATTTCGTTGTTTCCACTTTATTTCAACAATTTTTTTCTTTTATTGTTGTTGCTGTTGCTGTTGTTGTTGTTTCTATTTGGCTCTTTGAATTGCATAAGTAAATAACGCACGTAAATGCATTTTTGTGCAAAAAACCCCAAATTAAACAGCTAAAACAACTGGGAAAACTCGAAGGCGTGGCATCTAGGCTTAAATGCTCTCTAATTGATGGCTAAACTTACACTGAAAATTGGGTTTGCGGTCATTTCTTGCACTAAAATAGTTTTTTCAATTACCATGAATAAGTTGAGCTGCCACATCATATGTAATTGATCGATCAGTGTTGGAAAAATATATATACACACAAGAGTATTGGAATTTCGGTGACACTTTTTGAGTGGGTTGCCTCCAAGTTGGGGGTGGAAAAACATTTTCTGCAGGCCGCAAAACAATTGTTCTACATATATTTAATAAACAAGTTGTTTGTGCTTCTGTGTGTGTGTGTGTGTGTGTGTGTGAGTGAAAAATAAACTAACATGGGAAACAAATACAAATTTTGGGAGGACGCAAGCGACGGCTTCAAATGGAAATGGAAAACTAAAAAGTGCAACTCTAAACATACAATCGCAAGAAAAGTTTGAAAGCCTTTTTGTGACTTTAAAGTTTTACACTCGTTGATTGCATACACACACACACACACACACAGGCCTCAGATTGTGTGTGTTTTTTTCTGGGCATGCCACTCCCCCCTGAAACAAATAAGGCCTCCCATAGACTTCTTTAGCTTTGACTACATTCGCTTTTTCTTGTTGCCTGTTGTGAAAATGGCAAAATAAGAAAAGAAAAAAATTAACGACATTTTCATTTACAAGGACCAAAACAAGTGAAGCGACTGAGCACCGGTTGAGGACATGAAGTCCATGGCCAAAATGTAAAAAGTAAGTTGCTTGCTTTTCTCGTCGAAGGCGGAAATAACACTTAATTGATTTGCAAAGTGGAACGAATCCTTCAAAGGCACCCCCAAAACAAAGACAGCAAAATCGACACACAAAAAACAAAAAACCAAAAAAAAAACAGAAGGAAACAAAATGCAAACGATGCTTGTGCAAATTTTTACAAGAATGAAAACGAAAATTCTGCTCCGAATTGAATTTTTGCGACAAAAGGGATTCAAAGTGACCAGGAGACAATGCCGGAGCAGAGCAGGAGACGCAATCGATAAGCAAAAATGTGATGCAAATGCAGATGTAGATGCAGATGCAGATGCAACAGCCAGCCAGCCAGCCAGCCAGCTAGCAGTGGAACTCCTGCCACTCCCTTTAGCATAATTTTTGAGGCGGCATAGTATATGGGTTGCCACATCGCTTGCAACATCAACAACGAAGACGGCCGCATCTCAATTCTCAATAGGAGAATGCCGCTTCTCGCTTCGATGGCGCATCAATGGAAAGCAATCTACAAATGCTTTGTTGCCAGAGCATTATTAAACTGGCATTTTCATTTGTAGACTAACACACACACACACACACACACACACACACACACACACACACACACACACACACACACAGAGAGAGAGAGAGAGAGAAACACACAGATACATTTGGCTGCCGTATCTGATGGAGGAGGCGAGGAGCAGCGTGGAACTGAGTGAGTCTTCGCTCGAGTGCTTCAAATGTGAGGCAAATCCTACTTTTCACATTTGTATTTGGGGCAGAGAGAAACATCCGGTTTTTGGCCCCTCCGAGGGCGCGTTTTACACGGCTGCGGCCAGCAGTCGTTTTGTTGATTGGGGTTTGCGTTTGCGTTTCTGGAGTTTCAGCTTGCCCCACATCCACTCTACTCACGGACACGGGGCACGGGACACGGGACACGGGACTTGGGGCTCAGGTAAAGCCCTTGCAATGGCTACAATTTTACTTTGCCACATTTCGTTTGGTTTTCGGTTCGGTTCAGTTTGGCTTGGTTTGGTTTAGCTTGGCAGAAATAAAAAAAAAGGGAAAACGAAAACAAAATGTCGACTCACACAATTTGAGCCATGGCGAACAGCAACAACAACTGGCAACAACAGGCGGCAACAAGAGGCAACAACAAGCAGCAGCTACAACGGTGACAACAAAGGCGAATCCACATCATTACGATTATGCAGCTCTTCATCAGCACACATGGATTTGCTATATATCTATATCTATACCTCTACCCACACACACACACACACACACACACACCCACACCAATACACAGGTATTTGTATTGGTTTATATATGCATGTGTGTGTGTGTCTGTGTGTCTAAACATTTCGCATGACAACTTTATAGTAAAGGAAATTCTACGTTTTCCACTCGAGCGCATTATTATTATTATTATTATTATTATTATTTTGCTATTGCTAAGGTTCTCTTTTGTTGTTGGGTTTTTGCTTTCTCTTAAATATATATATATATATATATATATATGGATATATTTTATTTTCAACAAGAGGTATATTGTTTCTATGAAGCCTTTTGGCAATCTCTTTATTTGGGGGGTATTTTAATTAATTTTACAAAACCGATCTAATAGCACATGTTACGCAAATTAATAGGAAAATATATCAAAAACAATATAAGTGGAAAATATTAAATTAACTTATGGCTTATATATGTATATTCAGATTGCCGATTTAATGAACACGTCCGCTTCACGAGACTTGCTCAATGCGCATCAAGCGACCAAAAGCGACTGCTTCGAACTGCTTGCAAGCAGTTGAAGCAGACCATCGAAGAAGTTCTCGATCATAAGGAACTTACAATTACCGTTACTCGCAGGCAACAACAGCTTAAGACTACAAACGGGAATGCAAGAATAGCTGAGGTGTAAACAGGCAAATACAACTATTTCCAACAGAAAATATTAAGTTATACATTAAAAAATAAAAATGAAATTGAAAAAATAACATATTAAAATAGAAGTAAACACTTATAAAACACAACAATAATAATATTTAGAGCACAAGTTGCAATTTTAATTTGATTTCACGATTACAGGGTATATCAAAGTCGAGCATTCGTTACTTATTTTCGCTGCTTTTTCGCTGGCGATGCGGCTCTTTGTTTTGTGTCTATGCTTCTGGTGCATGTTGGTATTTTATCTGCCTGGCAGCATCCTTTCGTGCGTCTCCTACTCTTCCACTCACCGGCCATTTGCTGTCTATATATATTTATATATATGTGCATATTTTTATATATATATATATATATATATATATATATATTGTGTGTGTGTGTGCTGTGATGAACGCTATTGATAATCTCTCCAGCATATCGCTGTTGTTTTTACTTGTTGTTGTTGTTGTTGCCTGCCTCTTTTACATCTCTTCATTTTTCTTTTTGTTGTGCCACCCCCCGCCTCCCGCTCCCTTTTTATTGTTAGTTGCAGGGCTGCTGGCGCACTGCGACATGTAAAATGTGTGTTGGGGTTTGGGGGCATTATAGCAATGCAGCGCGCTGTGGCGCAACCAAGCACATTATCAAAAACTGCTTAGGCAGAAACGTGGGGCAGATGGGCGGGGTGGTTAATGAAAAAAACATTGCAACGCTGCTGCTGCTGCTGCTGCTGCTGCTGCTGCCACTGCCTCCTGGTGTCGCTGAATGGCGGCGAATGATAAATTTAATGCGCATTTGTTGAGTTTGTTGAGTGCACTTTAAATGCTAGTTCGCCTGGCTAACAACACAACGCATCAGCACTCACTTCGGGCCATCTCCTTTTGGCCACATTTCAATTACACAGCGCTTACTATTAAGCCACATAATATGCAGTCAGAAGCAGACGTAGAACCACCAGCATCACCAGCAGCAGCAGGAAAAGCAGCAGCTTCAGTATCTTTGCATCTCGTAGATTTTATTTTATTTTATATTATTTTTTTTTATTTATTTATTTTTTTTTTTTTGCCGCCGGGCATCATCATTTTCCATTTTGTATTCCCTGGCGCTCGATTTGGTGCAGCAGCAGAAGAAGAAGAAGAAGAAGAAGAGATGAGGCAACAAAGAGCCGAGCGCTGTGTTAGCATAATTCGCTCGATCAAAGTGGATGCGAAAATATGCGGCTTCTATTGGACTGGGACTCCTCCGGGATGGGATGGGATGGGAGAGGGTATTGAGTCGACCTACTGGCAATCAGTAAGGCAGCTAGTCCGTCAGTCAGATCCATGAAGTGATTTAAAGTACATATATATATATATATATATATATATATGCGTGTTGTATGCGCTAAGAGGCTCTACATTTGCGCCGGACATGTCTTGCTTCACTCCTGGCTGCGGGCGACACACAACATGGCAACATTTTAATTAAGCCAAGCAAAGATAACGGAAGCGAAGCACTACAGCAAATAGACACCCACTGCCCATCTGCCACGCCCACGCCCACGTCCACGCCCACGCACCAACGTAATTTGCTTGCCGCTCTTACGTCAATTGGTCAATTTGAAAATCTCAGCATTTCCAGGCAAACTTATTCAATTTTCTATGCCACATTGGGTGGCAGCTGCCCCAACCGCTAAGTTCGACATTTGAATGTCCTTCAAACCAAATGTTGCCCACAATTGAAGACACAAACTCGAATTGGAAAAAGTTTAACAATAATAGAAGAAAAATAAATAAAATAATAATGGAAATATTCGGTGTATCTTAAGCTAACAAAAGCTGTCCACAACTGACACAAGCAAATGTTGTCATTTAAGAATTGGTAGCAATTAAAAAAGTGTGTTAAAAAATTGCTAACAATTTTTGCAGCTTGCCAAAACTCAAATTAAACCAAATTAGATAATTGCTATTTGTAAACAAGATAGAACGTTGCAGTCGGACGTAACCGACAGCGAAATACTATTATACCTTTATTTGTGTACAGTTAAGAAATACTTGAATTCCGGGGATATGGGCGTTTATCGGTTTTGGGGGCGGGAGTGGGCGTGGCCCAAAAAATTTTGGAGTTTGATCTTAGAAATATACCTTCTAAATTTGGTAAAATGTTCGGAGATATACGGAGTTATTGATTTACAATCGGAATTGTCGATTATAGGCGCAGGTGTGGGCGTGGCACCAAAAATTTGTTATCGGTTCTTAAAGGCGACTACCAGTAATATACCTACCAAATTTGACGTTCCCTACTCAAAAACTGCGGAAGATATAGCCATTTGAAAATTTTAGGGGCGGGGGTGATGGGGGCGTCGGATGTGAGCGTGGCATATGCCAATCTTTCAAGGACCTCGCCAACAACCTACCAACCAAAATTGGTGACTATATTCATTAAATTGTAAGAGATATGGGGACTTATCGATTTGCTAAAATCGAATTTATCGATTTTCTAGCTCCCTAGTGGACGTAGGTCCAAACCCAAAACACTTTAACTTTTGAGGGTACTTTCCAGTGTACGTTCCAAGTTTCAAGTCTCTATCTCTAAGGGTGTCGGAGGAACGCGGGTTCATACGGACGGACAGACGGACAGACAGCATGACGGACATTGCACAAAACCAATATACTATTATACCAAAAAGGTATAATAGTATAATTATACCAAAAAGGTATAGTAGTATAATTATACCAAAAAGGTATAATAGTATAAAAATTTAAATTTGTGTTAAGATAACTGGCTTATTATTTAATAAAGCAATTGTTTAGTGTTTAGTGTAGCTTGGGCAATATTGTGGCCATATTGTTGCCACATTGTGGCATCATCTAAATATTTATTTCGAATGCGTCGTTGGCCGGCGGCAACATCAAGAACATTTCACGTAAAAAACCTTTTACGATGGACTCGAATTGATATTTTCAGGAAAACGAATTTTTGAATGTTGCTTTCGTTGTTGTTGCTGTTGCTGTTGTTGTTGTCGTTGTTGTTGTTGTTGCTGTTTTTGGTACCCGTCATCAGCGAGCTCATTGACAACAACAACAACAACAACAACAACGCCAACAACAAACTGAAAAACGCAAAAAGAGAAGAGGAGCAACTGGCGGCAGCTGCCACTGCCACGTAATGCTTCAATGCCCAGCGGCTGACGCACCTGCAACGTTTCTCGATTGAATTTCGTCGAGCTGTGGCCGCTGGGTTCAGCATCAGCATCAGCAGCAGCATCAGTAAAAGGAGCTGAAGCTGGAGCTGGAGCTGGAGCTGGGGCAGGAGCAAGGGGGTGTCTGTGGCTACGTCGTTGGTGGACGTGCCGCGTAGCAGCAGCTGTGTCGCATTTTTTAATTTAAGCAGCCACCAAAAGCACACACACAAGCCCCCCCACCCCACCCCCCCCCCCCACACACACACACATAAACAGAGAAGCCGCACACTTAAAGAGTTTGCGGCTTACAGCTTTTAACTTAAATTCGCGAATCCATTTGTAATTTTAAAGTATTCCACACTTTTCACTAAATGCCCCTTTTGTTTCACTATCTTTGCAGGTAAATATTGGTGGCATGTAGCATGTAGCATGTATATTCGAGACGCACCTCTGCAATTGTGAGTCCAGTTATCATCTTAAGATCTGATCTAAGAGGAAAAAAAAAACTATGGCAAGTGACTTGATGATGTTGCCACTGATTGCTTGCATGAATGCATTCGCAAGTTGCCACATGGTTTAAGCTAAGAAAGAAGCACTCTACACGGCCACCCCCCTCCCCCTCCCCCTCCCCCACATCCATTAGGCACCCTTCGATCAAACAGTTGGTGACCCACATCTAAACGTACACGCCTCGCCTGAGTGCATGGAAAGCCTGTAAGTTGCACAGACAAATGGATATATATATATATATGTAATACACACATATATATATATATATATATGTATATAGGCAATGGCTCAGAAAAGTAAATGCAACTAGACCAAGTCGCGGTTAATGCTTTGGGTCTGGTAAACATGTGTTGCAGTTTGCCAAACATGAAAGTGTCAAATTCGATTGGAGTTTTTCTCCAGCTGCCGCTGCGGCTGCTGCCGCTGCAGTTGCAGTTGCAGTTGTTGTTGCAGTTGTTGTTGTTGTTCTTGGTGAGCAGCTGGGCTGCCAGCAAAGTTTCCTTTTGCGTTTTTGGCAAATAAAAGTTTGCAAGTGGCAGCAAGAAACGGGACAGACGACAGCAGACAGACAACAGCAACAAGCAGCAGCGGCAGCAGCAGCAGCTGCAACAGTGGCGCACCTGAAATCTCTCCCAGATTCTGCCACATGACTTGCCGACACTTGCGAGACACTTGTTACGCAGCCAACAACAACAACAACAACAACAACAATAGGGCGGCTCAGCGAGTACGTGTTAAACGCATTTGCTGCACTTGAAAGTTTGCTGGTGGCCCGTGACAGCATTTGGGACCACAGCGGATTGCTGCGGCAAGTGCAGCAAGTGCGGCAAGTGCAGCAAGTGCATCAAGTGCATGCGGGATTTGAACTTTGGCCCTGTGATGATGTGATGTGGTGATTGTAACTGTTGCAGCTGAAACTGCTGCTACTTCTCTTATTGAGTTAGCGGACGACAAAGTGGCAAGTGGCAAGTGGCAAGTGGCAAGGAACACAAAGACAAAGAGCTCTTCCTAACCGGGCCGAAAGCAATAAGCTTCAGTTAAGCAGTTAACTTCAGATTCCACTAGCTGATATATATAAGAAATTTGCTGCCTGCCTCCGGGCGTACACACACGCACACACACGCACACACACACACACACACACATATACACATACATTTACACATACTTTGCGAGGGAGCATAATAAAATTGTGCAGAATAACATGAAAATTATCATAAACAACGCTTGGGGCAAGCAAAAGATAGCGTGCAACGCATACGAGATGCTGTTTGCATGCCACACCCAGCGTGCAACTCCATGTTCGCCATGCTAGTGTGGCATTAATATCGTTAATAGACTTACCCGATAAATTCGATTTTAATTCTTATATATTTTGATTTTGTGCAATATGCGCCATGCAACACGAGACTTGCAACTGTGGTTGGGAAATCGTTAAAATCGATAATAATCGATAAATTATGCCGCACTTTGGAGTTTTTCAGCAGTGAGTTAAAAAATCGCAATTTTACAATTCGTTATATTTTGTACAGCAACATTCTAAAAAAAAAAAAATTTAATTAAAAATATGCAAACAAAAAATATATTTAATTTTATTGCATAATAAATAAATAAAAACATAATAAAAGGTACAAATTATATTTATGTTAAATATTAAAAAATTACAAAATTATTTGCAAACATTTAAAGACAGTTAAACAAAAACTACTGAAGCTGAACAGGAATAACTACACATTGTGTCGTCGGAGGCGTCTCCTACAATGGATGCACCACAAAATTATGAATTCCTCCAGACAAAAATATCATGACATTTTCCAGACATTACTTAATTAAATGGAAAACATTCTCGTGGCTTTGAATATGTGAAGGCATCTTGAGTTGCATATTAAAATGATGCAAGTTGTCAAAATATGACACAGAGAAATGTTGCAAGTAAAATGCGTATACGTGGTATGTGCAACCAAAGGAGCAAACTGTAAATTGTAATTGCCGAATCTGGCTGCATTTTTATGGCTCACTGCTTGTTTATATTTTATTTATATATAGATATATACATATATATATATATATATAAATATATATATGTATATATTTATATTATTTTATATTTGTGGACTTTTCTTTTTATTAAAAAGGCAATTTAAATGTGCTAGATTTGAGCTGTCAAAGCCAAGCCAAGGTGGGGTGATATATATATATATATATATACATATATATGTATATAGATATATATACATATATTCATATATATATACAGTAGCGGTCAGGATGACAATCTGGTTCATTAAACTCGATGGCATTCAGTGTCAGCAGAGACAGTGGAGACTACAGCTTGCAGCTTGCAGCTTGCAACAGAGTGTGGGGCAGTGAGCATTGAACAGTTAACCGCAACGCAGTTCGTCTGCCTTTGCGTATTAATGACAGCAAATATTGATTCTGCCTCCTGCTGTTGTTGTTGTTGCATGTTTGTTGTGGCAAGATGCCGCGCTGCGTTCGCAGTTTGTTTGCGGTCTCGCATAAAAGACGCTCAAGTTTACATACTCAAAATTGGTAAACTCACGTTAACCATGCAAGCACACACTTACACACACACACACACACGCACACACACACACACACACACACACACACACACATAGAAATGCATGCAATTAGTTGCTTGCAAAAATGGGAAACTGAGAAACTGCCTCGTAATGCTGAGCTTGGCTAAGTAGACTTTGGCCCCGTTACCATATTTTCTACACACACACACACACACACACACACACACACAAGATGGGGCACAAACTTGGGCAACCTTAATTGCCAATGTGATTTCTTGTCGGTTAGCGATGATTCTCCAGTTGAGGCAACAAACTTGATAAATCACACGCAGAAAATGTTGGGGCTATTTGGGAAATGAAGTAGAAGCTTAAAAAGGAAATCAAGGAAAATTCTGAACACATATTTATTTGATATTTTAGTTGTTTTCCTTCAATCTGAGCCTTAGTTATTTGCAGAGATTATACATTTATTAATTGATTTTCTTTTGTGAATTTTCTTTTTATTTATTTTTTAATATTATCACAATTTAAATGCAACTTCTGCCCGTTAATCAGCAACCCGTTTTTAAATGAATGAAAAGTGTTTTTCATGAAAAACCCCTACAATCTACACTCAAATAAAAATGGGCAGTTAAGATGGAAGTGATAAGACTCTTATAAAAAATGTATGACTACAAAAAAATGAAACAGTGTCTTCTCGATACCATATTATTAATGGTGTTTTAGGATAAGAAAATAAATTCATCTACTTGGAAAATAATTTCCAAATAAAATGGCTATTTAAGTGGAACTAACTTAAAACACTGAAGAGCTCAAATTATTCACACAATATGGCTTTTTAATATTTGCAAATATTTTTAACTAAAAATCGATTTGCAAATTTGCTGCTATTGTCATCATTATTGTTGTTGTTTTTGTTGTTGTTGTTGTTAATGTTAATGTTGTTGGTGGTAAGGAGGCAAACGCCACTGGCGAGGAAAGTGATTAAGCAATTTTATTAATTTTAAATCGCTGGCACACCCAGATGCTGTTGCTGCCCACTTTGGAGCAGCTCTTAAAAAGCAGCGGCCACTTCAAAACCCACCTCTGGAGTCAAATATTATTAAAATTTACGAGAGACTTTCTTGCAAAGTTTTTCCTTTTTTTCCAATGCCCCCATCGCACACAGAAAGGCCAAGAGCCAGAGCCAGGCCAGGAGCCAGGAGCCTGGAGCCAGACCAAAGCCAGGCGAGAGCCAGACAAGCGGAGCAGACAATAAACGCTATGAGTGGAAGTGGGAGTGGAAGTGGAAGTGGGATTGGGAGTGGAAGTGGGTGGAGCGTTTTGGGAGAGTGGCCCTCGAAACGCACCGTTTGCATTAATAGTGAAAAGTCGAAAAATAAAAGCCATTTTTGTCAGAAGAGGCGACGCCAGCTGCGATTCAAGTGCACTTTGAACCTGAAGGCAACCTCGCCAGAACCTTGCCTCGTCTCGCTCCACAGACTGTGTCACTTTCTCTCTTCTTCATCTCTCTATCTCGCTCGGTTGCTGCCTATTGATGCAGGTGCAGGGAAGGAACAAAGGAAATTGTTAAATTAAGTGCTTGCCTCCAACAAATGGAGGCGGCCCTAGTCGGTTCTACTTTGGCCAGGGTAAAGTTGAAGTGCAAGGCGTTACCGCAAAAGGTAGCGAGTGAAAGTTTTTAATTTACTGTGGCACGCGTAAAAGACACACAGAGAGAGAGAGAGAGAGTGGAGAGAGTAGAGAGAGTGGAGAGAGTAGAGAGAGTGGAGAGAGAGAAACACAGAGAATTACACACACACACACACACAGTGACTAATCGCAATTGCAGCAAGCGGCACAACAAGTTTTGTCATTGCCTACTTTTTGGTGCGCCACCAGTTGTAATCAACGCGTGGCAAGGCTTGCTACGAATTTGTGCCACTGCAGTTACCACTAAAATGTAATGTTGCCCCCTCCAGCCACCACCAGCCTTGCCACTGTTTTCGATTTCGTTCTCGCCTCTGCACGACGCATTCGTGTGGAAAATTAAATTTACTGACTGTCTGGCTGCATTCGCTGCTGCCACCCCCCGCCCCCAAAAACACACAAATCCCCGAGTAGCAAATAGCGAATAGCGAATAGAAAATAGCGGATTGCGAACCACCTCCAAGCCTCGACCTGCCCCCCACACAGCGTTGTAATTTCCTTCATTTTTTCCTATACATATTTGTTATTGCTGCGCCTTGTCGGCGACACGGCAAAAAATAAATTGAAACCAAGGAAAAATCACATCTGATTTTGTTAAGCGACACTCCTGAAAAATGTGATATTTTTAAGTGATTTTCTTAAATATGATTGTCTATCGATTTCAGGATTTTTCCTTTGGTAGATTGCTATTCTATTGTGAATTGCAATCATTTAGGAAAATTAATTAAAAATCCAGAATTGCTTTGCTCAATATGAATAACATTTAGAAAAATATTTAAAAAATATATATATGTATATGTATATCGGATATAATTAAGATGTTATTAAATTTTTTCTAACGGTGCATCCACACGGTAAACTCAGTTGTAGATGCGGTTGCAACTGCAACAGCAACTGGAGTTGGAGTTTGGAGTTTGGAACTAGAGTTGAAGCCGTGCGCTGCTTTCATTCAATTTTTAGCAAGTGCTGCCTGCCACTTAATTTCCGCCAAAGTTGGTAATTTGCCGCTGAATGGCACAGCAAGAGATTTGCAGCAGTTGGGGGCAGACACACACACACACACACACACAGACAGTCAGGTAAAAGGCAGGCAAAAGGCAGACAACGAAAGGTGTTCAGTTGCAACAAAAAGGAATTGTCGCCTGTGGATCGATTGGGAAGCGATTCTCTTTCTGTGGCAAACGTGAAGCTGACGTGGCCAAATTGAATTGTAATCGGTGTCGCATTTAATGTATACACACACACACACACACACACACACACCACACACCACACACTCACGCACACTCACTAATAGTAGTGTGCAAAGCGGAAGCGGAAGTTTGTAAGAATGCAGCATCGCGTAGGCATGCCACAAAAGCTCCTCTTGCGGCATCAGACACAATTATTGACGACTCGTGTCGCAGCGTGTCGCAGTGTATCGTGTCGTGTCGTGTCGTGTCACGACTGTTAACGAAGCTGAACTGAGCTGAGCTGAGCTGAGCCGCTCAGCGAGGCGCACAAAATCACTTCCGATGAGATTTCAATTTTGCGATTACCTAATTGACACTCAAAGTAATGGAAACTGCCTGCCACGCCTGCCACGCCTGCCTGCCTCGCTGCCTATCTGTGTGCCTCCTGTGCCACCTCATCTGACTGTGTCAGGCGCTTAATGAAAAGGCTCCAGTGGCAAGCCCAGGAGGAAAGTACAAGTATAAGTTGCCCCAGTCAACCGACGACTAATCGAAAGCTGCGAATGAAAATGAAAAACATGAAAATACAAAAAAAAAAAAAGTATTTTTCATTTCAGTTATCGTAACATATTTTCCCAACTTTAAGAATTTAACGTTCAGAGTGAACAAATCCAATAAAAATTTGCTGCAGCTGATTCGATAAGCAAATAAAAAGTTGAACTTAACAGCCTCTTGAAAAAACAGTTCGCCGCGTGCAACACTTGCAACATAAATGGAAACTAATTTAAGCAATTCAGCGAAGTAGCTTTTATGGTCCATTGAAAGCATAATCAATTTTATGAATAGCAATCAAGTTTTTAATGAAAACCAATTTCCGCATTTAGCGTGAATCTTCATCAGTGTGAAATGTGCCCCGCTTGCCACTAAAATATCACAGTAAACAGTGTTGCAAATAAGCGTCGAGAAATGCTGTTAATTAGCACAAAAGTCAATTATAAAATAAAATTCTGCAAACTTTCAAATGATGTAAAGTTAATTAAAATAAAAATCCAAATGAAATGAAAAAAAAAAAACAAAAACATCGATATGCAATTGAAAATGTAAATGTATTTGTGTGGATGCAACGCCTTTTTGCAACTGCAACGGAAATGGTCACAAATTAAATACTGATATCTGTTTTGCTGTTTGTTGCTGTTGTTTATTGCAATTGTTGTTGTTGTTGTTGTTTGACCAAAGCAATTTATGATTTTATATAACAACAAAAAAAAAGTACCCATAAAATGGTGTCAAGCCATAAAACCCAAAATTCCACTCATAAAAAAATGCTTACGACAATGCGGCAACCTTTTCAACCCTCCCCGGCAATCCCCGATCCCCAATCCCGATTCCCATTCCCAGCTGCCACTTCTTCTTCTTCTTCTTCATTGTAGCCATCCCGCCTGCAACTGGCTGAGTTTCATTCAATATGATAATTAAATTTTACGCTTAAAAATATGCAAAGAATCTATTAAGCAAAGAGGAAAGCGCCTGTGAAAAAGGACCACACACAAGTGACACAAGCTAGAAAAGTTGCCAGTAACTTTTCTGCGCCATTTTCCCCCTCTCTCTCTCTCTCTCTCTCTTTGTGTGTGTGTGTGTGCGTGTGTGCGTGTGTGTGTCAGGTGAGTAACGTGTTATCGACCCTGTCACATGGCCCTTTGCTAAATGGACTGCAAAATGTTCAGGGAAATTTGTAACAACAGTGACAGCAGCCACATTGAAAATAAAAAGGAAAGCACAACAACAACAACAACAACAGCAACATAAAAAAGCAAATCAAATAAAAAAAAAAAAGAAAGAAAAACCAAGCGAACCATAACTGAATAATAAAAACAATAATGTGTCGCAAATTGTGCGCGAATGAATAAAACAGAGCGGAAGTGGGGCCATAAAAACTGCGTTTAAACTGGCCCAAAACTCTCTTGCAACAGATACGCACACAATTCCACAAATGTAGAGAAATATAATCACACACCGCACACACACACACACACACCGCACACACACACACACCGCACACACATGTAAACATCAGACGATGGGTAAACATGGCCGCTGGAAGTGGTAGGCTGGATGCTGTCAGACTGGCCAGGATGTATAGCATTTTATGGTACAACGGAAAACTCAGCGGCTTCCTTCCGGCACAGTTTCAACTTGTTGGTCAGCCATTCGCTATTCAACAGCCAACGAGGGCTGCTCATTAAGATTACCGTTTATTAGGCATCAAAACACAGCCAAGTTGCAAGTTGTACTTTTGACGAGCAAAACTTCAAGTCTTTGAAATGCATAGTTTACTTTTTGAAGTGCTGCAGGAAACTCGATAAGAGCTACACTCAAAAAAACATAAAATAAAATAAATTAAAAAGAAAATGTCGGAAAAGTAATTTTCCTTTTCCAAAACATTCAATATGAAATGACTTTAAATAAGTTGAGCTTTTGGCAGCCCTCGCAGCAAACATGTAGAAAAGTTAAGATTTTGGACCACATCAGATGGGTTTGTGTGTGTGTGTGTGCTTGGTGTGTGTGTGTGTGTGTGTGTGTGCTATTCGTGAATCACCTGAGCCAGTTCTGTGACCGGTTGCGGCTAATGTGCTGTAATTGATACGGCAGATAGTTGAAATTGTGCCGCTGATTGATGGGCCGACAATGATGAGACATGACGGATTTTGGGTTATCTTGACAAATGTGATTTTAACTCGGAATTATTTGGCTGTCTACCGCAAATGACGCATCCATTTTGGCCAACGAGTGTCAGTTGGTAATTACAAGTCCGATGAATCTAGCTGATTAAAGCTAGTGTTGCAATTAGTGTTTAAGTGACAGTTGCACGATGACAATTTGATTGTAGCCCCCCCCCCCCGTATTTTTGGGCTCATCTGCGATCCGTAAATGTGGCATGGACACATTTTGTGGACCAAATTGATGAAATTGTCAATTTATTCACACGTCGTTTATTTTCCATTTCGTTTATGTTCCGAGGGTAAAGAGCAATTGAGCCAAAAGCAGAGTAAACAAAATGGCTGCCGTTGCACTTGATAACGATAACGATAACAACATCAATGACGATGATGATGATGATGATGATGATGATGATTGTGTTGTTGTCGTTGACAGTGGCTTACAGATAGGCTAAAAACAACAGCAACAGCAACATCATCCGTAGAACAGGGCAATAACAATAACGGAACGTTTACCATTCAAACAGAATGAGACAATCTAGTAGCCAATTTAGACGTAATGGCAACAAAATGTCACTTGAGTCTCTCTCTCTCTCTGCCGCTGCCGCTGCCGCTGCTGCTGCTGCTGTTGCTGCAACATTGCAAACAGCAATAAGTGAGCTGAAAGGCCGCCATAGGCAGCCAGGCAAACAGAGACAAAGCTATACAGAGAGGTCAAGTGACGGACAGGGACAGGAACAAAGAGTGGGACAGGGAGAGCGAGAGCGAGAGGGAGAGGGAAAATACGTGTAAAGAGCGAGAAGGAAGCAATGAGCTTTTCTGGTCAATGCAAACATTTTTTTCCAGCTCGTTGCCATTTCATTTTGTCCTTTCTGCTTGTGTGTATTGGTCTCTCTGTGTGTATGTGTGTGTGTGTGTTTGTGTGTGTTTGTGTGTGTCCAAGTTTTTTGTGACATGCCTTAGCTCTGATAGCAACAACAACAATAAGAGCCGTAAGGACACGTTGATGTGCGTGTTGACATAAAGTTGTCGCCTTTTATCGTCCTTGGCCCGTTCGCTTTTCCGTTTTGGCCCGGCTAACTTTTGCTGCCATCGGCTGCCTGTCAACAAATTTCGCAATTGGCCCCCCCCCAAAATTTTGTCATTAACAGGCCCAAAGTGATCCCAGTGTTAAGTTCAGTTCTTGGATTTAAGACCGATGCCAAACTTCTCTAATTCGTATCGACTACAACGAGATGGAAACATATTTAAATGCCAGTGTCGTAATTTACCCAAGCTCCTCAAATTTGCATAAATGAATTTCAAATTTAAATAATTCTTAAAAGTATTTGCAAAATAATAAATTTCAGTTTTGGGGTTATTTGTTTTCTTTGTTGAAGTTACAAAAGAGTCAACTTAGTTGAACCTTAGCTATGCAAGCAACTGTTTGTGTGGTGCCCCAGGACTTACGTGGCACACACACAAAATGTCGCAAAATCGTAGAGCCCATTGAGGCATTTACAACAACAACAACAACAACAATATCACAAAAATACGGATAAAGCGTCAAATAAAAAAAAAAAAAATAAAATAAAAAAATTAAAAAAAAAGTTGAAAAATGTTTGCAATGCGGCACGCCACAAAAAATGAGGTTAAAGCCAAAACAATTTTCAACCACTTTCAGGCTTGTAAAGCAATCTGTTATTGTTGCTGCTGCTGCTGCTGCCGCTGCTGCTGCTGCTGCTGCTGCTGCTGCTGCTGCTGCCGCTGCTGCTGCTGCCGCTGCTGCTGCCGCTGCTGCTGCCGCTGCTGCTCCTGTTTGTGTGCCACGGTGCGTATGAGTAATGACAATTGCCAGTCGAAATGGCATTCAACAATTTTAGACACCTTTTCAACACCAGGACTAACTACTGCTAAGGGTGCCCGTATATTGTGTACGGGTACAAGACCCGGTCCCGGACCCGGACCCGGACCCGGATTGAGAGTACCCGAAACTCAATTTTTGTGTGTTTGAAACGCGATTCATTCCACATCCGAATAGCTGCAGAATAACTGTCGTGTCAGGGGACTGAATCTTTTGTGTTGGTTGCTGTTTTGTTTAATTTGATATCCTGTAAACTTGCAAATGTCAACCTCAAAGAAAAGAATAATAATAAATTGAAAATTATATTTTTTTTTTTTTAAACACAAAAGTTACAATTCTTACTTTGAAGTGTTGGCTTTCAATTAAAATGCCATTTGCTGTTCATTTGAGGAGTAACTCACATGCTGACTCAGCAGCAGCAGCAGCAACATCAGTCGTGATATGGTCATATTTTGATATCCTGTCTGTTTGGTCCTTTTTGCAACAATTGTGATGGGTGCATGTGTTGATGATGGCGTTGATACAACAATGCAATGTCACGTTCATGTCAACTGTCGGATTGTTATTGCATCCACACGTAAAAGCACGCATCAAGCCAATTGTACTAAAGGGCGACACAGGGACACAGACAGACAGACAGACAGACAGACAGGCAGACAGGCAGACAGACAGACAGACAGGCATAAGTACTCAGCAATGTGCAGAGTCGAAAACTTGTAATCAGTCATGTGGCAAATTCGAATTTCAGATATTCATCTCAAGTGACACATTTTCCTTTAAACAAATGCCAAAAATATCGCTTAACTTATTATGAAACACGATTAAAGGACTAACTTTGACAAGCCGAAGATGAGATACCCTTAATCTGCTTGACATTAATGTATATCTTAATTAATTTTGACATGTGAATATTCCAGATTTGTGTATATATATATATATATATATATATATTCCACAACTTAATATTGCGACTGTTTGCTTTTAAAACAATCAGATATTTAGTTCATTTTAAATGCATTTATAAAATTAGTGTAAGCAAGTAAGAATGCTGTGGTCGAGTTAGCTCGACTACAATAAATATATTCAGGTTTTATTGGCAAATTGCCTTTCAGATGATCTGCGCCCAAATGTTCAGTTCTGCAACTGGAATTTGAGCAATTAATCAATAATATGTATATGCATATAATGTATAAATAAGAAGCCTCTGCCTCTTAAATTTATTGCCCAAATGTATCGATAATTGAGAAACTGAGGCAGTTATCGATAAAATAAAGCAAACTTGATCTGCGCTTGGTACATGTGAACTTATATTCCAAATTTGTCGCTAGCTCATAAAGTCTTTGAGATCCGCGTGTTCATACGGAAGATAGAAGGTCGGACATGGCTATATCGACTCGGCTGTTGATCCTGATCAAGAATATGTATACTTTATGGGGTCGGAGATACTTCCTTCTGCCTGTTACATACATTTGCACAAAACCATTATTCCCTTTTTACCCATATTCAATGGGTTAAGCGTATAAAAACGGACAAAGATGTCAATCGATAATAATATAACACTAATATTCTACAAAGATGTACAAATATAAAATTGACTTTGTTCTTCGGAAACTTGTCGAAAAAAGACAGAAAGCAAGTTAAGCAATAAATTGATATTAGTTGCTTATGTAATCGATTAATATTGAGAATGTCTAATTAATTGAGTACATTTCAAAATTTAATAGAATACTTAAATGATTTTTAGCATTTGTTGAAGTTTCGTATCGGAGAGTGGCAACTCTGGCAACACGTTTTCTGTTTAGACGGCCGCCCACTCATCAATTGGCCACTTGATCCAGCTGTCTGCCAGGTGCACAACTTTGGCACAGAATTGACAGGCCATCGAGCAAGGTGGTTTCCCCGACAATGCCAAGAATTTGCTATCACAATAACGTAAAATCAGCACAATGCCAAACCAAACCAAACCCAACCCAACCAAACCGAACCGAACCAAACTGAACCAAACTGAAGCAAACAATGCGAAATCAACACGCGGCGCAGTGGGAAATGGCTAGCAGCAGTTTTGTGGCTCAGAGACCTAAGGTTAACATGGCAGCCAGATTGAGTGAGAGTAAGAGTCTGAGTTCAGAGCCAGAGCCAGAGCCAGAGTGAGAGCTAGTCGATGTGAATAACGACTTGCAGCAGTAGCCGTATCCGTAACCGTACCCTTACCCGTAGCCGTACCCTTTTCCGTAACCGTACCCTTACCCGTAGCCGTACCCTTATCCGTACCCTTACCCGTAGCCGTACCTTTACCCGTACCCTTACCCGTACCGATAAATATTGTCAATGGTGAGGTTGGTTGGCTCAGATCCGCATCGAAACATGCTAAAACATTGGTTAACTGCCGCACACTCAACAGTCAATGGCCAGTCGACCACAAACACGACAATAACAACTAAAATACTAAAAACAAGTGAGAACATTGCAATTGGCCGTAGCCGACTACGGCATACTCTGATTGGTGTCAGTATTATTCCAGCTATGATTCAATAAATTAATAGATATTTCGTTATTTACAAATGTGAGTTTCTTAAACTTGGGCTTGTATTTTTAAGTCTTACGATCAATTTTTCTAAAGTTTATGAAAAATATGTTCAATTTCCAGGAAATTAAAATTTTGTTTATAAGGTTTCTGGTTGATTTTATTTTATTTATTATTTATTATTCTTCACATTTACTCAACTTATTAATTTTCGATGCACATTAAAAATTGAAAGTATGCAGCTTTAACGATTTGTTTTTTTTTTTATCGATATATCAATTTGCAGGCGGAAGTGGGGGTATCTTTTTTATCGTTACATGAAAACTGATAATTTATCTGCCAAATCTACCTTTATCTACCTAAAACTGTACGAGTATATACATATGTAAATATACAGGATTATCAGACTATAATTTTCTGAAATACACTCTGCGAAATTCGATTTGCTTTTCTCCTTTTAATATTAAAAATGATCCACAATAAAAATGTGATTTAAAAATACGCTTAATAAAAATTAATTGAAATTGAAAGAGTAATAGAAAAGGGCTAATTAATATATAAATGTGGCACAGATCAGTGCTATTAAATAAAAACTCGATTTGGCATTGATTCAAGAAGTCAGGTAGTGGGACTTGGGACCATTCATGATGGGTCTGCTTGATGTTCCATAAAGATCAGCAGTTTTATATAATCCTCCGAGTTCACACTGCCTGGAATTTAATATATCGAAATCTTGTTGTGACGACTGAATGCAGACCAGATTGTGAACCAACACCACAGCTTGGAGAGGAGTTAAATGTCCCAGCCTTTCTAAAGTCGTAATAAATCGGGATGATATTTATACTCATCAGAAAATACCATATTATGAAACTCCTGCACTTTTGTCAATTCAACTATAGCAACTAATCTGTGGCTATCTTTAAGCAATTAAATAAATATGTATACTTAATTATCCCACTTAAGGAAATTCTATAAACGTCATCTTACTTTTCCGATGAATGCAAAACTGACTGATTTTAATCGAATTTCGTAGGGTGCTTACTCGATTTTATATCCCTTTATTGTGCGTATTACTCAAAACCAATATACTCTTCTGGCTTCGGGGGCAGGGTATAAAAAAAATAATAAAAAAAAGAGCGTGCAACCAAAATGGCTTTTATAGCTGGCTGTTGCAAGTAGTAAATTCAATACAGATGGCAACAGAAGCGGCAGTGAAAACTGCGCAACGAGCGAGAAATGAAACTATGAAATTTATTGTGCAACGCTGACCATTTGGCGCATTTCACTCTGCTGCTGCTGCTGCTGCTGTTGCTGCTGTTGCACTATTTCAAATGTCAAATTTGTATGCCTCCCAGGCAGAAGCGGTAACAGCAGCAGCGGCAGCAGCAGCAACAACAACAATTGACATTATTGACAAGCGGCTAACGGCGTCGACCAACTTTTTCTACTCATCAATGTTGTGAGATGCTCGCCCAAAACGCAGATCTCGTTTACCACCCGTCCTACAGCCCCACAGCACCACAGAGCAACACACAGCAACACAGAGCACCACACAGCAACAGACAACACCACAGCCCCACAGCACCGCTCGTCTTTGACAGTAAATTTCAAATTGAATTTATGGCTTTTGGGGTTGGTGGCCTGGCCCAGATGAGCCGCTCAACATCGAGGCGCCACCCTTCGCCCGGCTTTATGTATTTATGTTTATTTTCATTTTATGATATGCACTGGCGTCTTTTTTTTATGAACCGCACGTGGTTCATTGAACCAACGGTACACGGGCCACGGAACGCCAGCTGCACCACTCCCTGTTGTGGGGTTGTGGGGTTGTTGGAGGGGAGTCGCACTTGGTGGCTTTGATTAGCGCCCAACTTGATTACCGGCCTTAGTTTTTAGTGTCCGGGTTAGGCTCAAAATTAGTTTGGCGCTGCCTGTTTTAGCTTTTCCCGAACACCCATCGCCTATTGAAAATCCTTAAATTATGCAATTTTCCTCTCATCTTTTGCTTATGGCTTTTGGAATCATTTTTACAAATTCCATCAAATTTTGTATGTCTATCAACTAAGATTAGTTAAGAAAAAAATAATAAAAAAACATAAGCTAGCTGCAGATGCCTGCGGCTATATCTAATAAATAATAATTTAATTTAAATAATAAATAATAATAATTCATTTAGATAATATAAAATTCAAATTATTGTTGTGCTTTGAAATAATAGTTCAAGTTTAAAAATTATTTAGATTTTTTTTTTAATAATCTCTCATGATTCAATTTACAATAAAACTTTATCATTAATACAAATCAAAAGTATCGATTCCCACTACTAGCAACTCTGAAATAAACTATGAAATAACAGTTCAATTTACTTCTCCTCAAATTCAATTATAAATATTTTATAATAATAATAGAATTGTGAATATATCCAAGATTTTAATTGAGCTTCTAATTTTATTATCGTTGCAGGTAAATAATAACTACGCAAGTGGACAATGGCTGGGAGACACTGTGTCTCTGTCCGAAACTGGGCCTGGTCGTTAGCTTGCGCCTAAATAAGCCATTTGTCAGGCTTACGAGTTGTACTGTTATCTGCCAGTGTTGCCGCTCTTTAGCCGGGTTTGTTAATTACACAGGCACAAGCACACAATTTCAGCCATCTGCACTTGAGTTCACTAGTCCGCCAGCCACATGCATTGCCATGTCCCCAGTTACAATGCCAAAAAGACAAAAAAACAAAAAAAAAGAAAGAAAGCGAAAAAAATCACAGCCTTTAACACGACAAACATTCATTTCAATTGCCCCAAGTGCCCCCAAACACCGGACCGGACCGGACCGCCACCCCCTTGCTCCATCTGCCCGCCTTCGACACATTGCCGCACACACATGAAGCGTGCCTCGCAGCCCGAAAAATGAAATTGTAAAATATTTCACAACATATTTTTGTTGGCGCGGCGTCGCCACTTTAAACAATCCGCATGACCATAAATCCATGCCACAGTGCTCGTAAAAGCCAAAACCCCAAGCACCCCACGCCATATTCTGCCCCAGGGCCCTCGGGCTATCGCGCCGGCCGCTTATGCTACACATTTTTTTTTTTTTTTCTGTTGCAGCGACTGCCCCTTTTTTTTGCTCCTTTTTGTCCACACATATACATATATATGTATATATTTTTTTTGTTTTTTTTTTTTTTTGTTGTTTGTGTACTTTTATGATGCGTCGCACAACTTTTGACCACTTGGCCAACCGCGACATTTTAATATCCATAGTCAGAGCTGTACTCACATAGCCACCCAGCCAGGCAGCCACCCAGCCACCCACCCACCCAGCCAGGCAGCTGCTTGGTGCGGCATGTGCCGCATTTTTTTGAACGCCTAAAAATATGCGCAACCCTTGCGAGATTTTGCACAGTGCATAACTTGTGGCACGTTCAGCAGGACGACAGATAGAAGAGCACATGTACCAAGTTTGTAAGTGCAATCTATAAATATGCTCAAGTTGCAATAAATTCAGCTACGTTTTAAATATGTTTATGAATTATTTATGTATTTAAAAAAAAACAAGCAAAGTAATTCAAATAATATTCATTCATAATTATGTTTTCGGAAGAAATCTTCCAGAGAATCTTGTAGCAAAACTTTTGTGCGTAAAAATGTGTTTGCAGAATTTCAAAAACACACAGATTTAATTGACATGCAGTGTTTTTTAAAGTTATTCGAAAATAAATCAGAAAATATTGCCAGTTACTTTGGAATAGTCTGTGCGGATTTAGACTCAATGTGTTATCAATGGTGTATATACAGTGTCTGGCAGCTCATTTCGACGAGTGTGAAGCAAGAAATGTAAAGTGCTATAAAGTTGAAACAACGAAGAAAAAAAACGCAAAATGCTTAAATGACAATTTGTTTAATGTTATATCACATTTGAAAGGGAAACTTTAGCTTTTATTAAAATATTAATTAATAAATTAAAATGAGTCAAAACCTAAAAACATATCCAAAATACATATAGTATAGTCAACTTTAACTGGTATTTATTGTTCACTTAGTTATATCTGTGGCAAAAGACTTGCATATTATTTACTTCTCAGTCAAAAGAGATTAAAGTCATAAGCAATTTCCGATTTGCGGACTTAACATAGAAGTAAATAATATAATATAATAATATTCTGTAAAATTAGTAATAATTTGTGGAGCATACAGATAAAATGCAATGAGTGGAACATTAAATATTTATTTGAAATATTCTGCCTTATTTTTAATTACATAATTTAATAGATTTGTATGTAAAGCTCGTGGAGAGCTTAGGGCATTGAAGCATCGGCTAGGAGGGGTCTTGCAACCAAAGTAGAGAGCATAATTTATCCAAAATGAGCCTTTATTCGAAAAATGAATATTTATCGCAATGACAAACTATGAATTATGCGCTGAGGGCATTTGGGTGTTGAACGGGAATGGGGCAATCAGGCGGTTGAAGGAAGTCGTCGAACGTTAACCAGTCGATAAACAAGAAGGCCGTTAAAACTTTATCTATGCCGATAATTTCTAAAAGAAACAAAAAAAAAAAAACAAGAGAAAAAATGTATTATGAATTATTTGTTGCTGTGGCTGCCACACTTTATTGAACAATGTTGCATACAACGCGAGCTGCAGGCTATGCTGCAAAAATATGCAAATCGAGAAATATGCGAGCTCATATATCAACTGCTACCCGCTCCCACAAAGCCTCAATGCAATAATGGCTAACTTTGGGAGCATATTGCTTTGTTACATGTTGCACGACCGAAAGAACGAGCGCCTCGAGCTATGCAACCAAAATGTCGCAATGCCTTAACAATTTCGTTGTGGCAACTGACATTAAATATTTATAGTTTTCGCTTAGGTTTTCGCTTTGGACTAGGATTTGTGCATTTCCCATCTTAAATAAATGTAGACAAGAAATTACAAATAGGGCCAGCAACAAATAATAATAATAGAAAATATACTTACTCAGTATATTATATATGTATGCATATTATACATGATATATATTAACATAAATTTTGCCATGGAATGCAATTTTTTGTCGATTCATCGATTTCGATTTTGTACTTTAAATGAATTAAGTCGAATATAGTCGAGCGCTTACGGCTACAGCATTCTTACTTGTGACACAGATGCGAGAACGTAAAAATTGGATCGTTGCCCAAATGCAAGTACTTAAATTAATATTTCCAAATAAAATACAAGTTACGAGTACAATTTGTACACAAAAATGGATATTTAGTAATTTGTAAATGATTTCGATTTGCTGCGATTGCAATTGCTAATTTTGCGCGTTCATCATAATTTCAATTTGACACATTTCATGGGCAATTTGGCATGCACCGAAATTGAATTACGGACGCAATGGATGCGAATGGACTGAGATGGGTTTGGGGTTGGGTTCGTAGCCGGTTTTGTAGCCACGGCCACTGCTCAATCGATCCGATCGATGTTTATTTGCATTTAATTAATGTGACACTTTAAATGAACTGCTCCGTTCAATGCTTTCCGATGCGTGAGGGCGCTTCTGTCTTGCACAATTTTGATATGCGACACATCAACGCCAGCGTCGTCAAAGTCAACGTCAACGTCATCGTCGACGTCGACATCGATATTGTGACCCCTCCACATATTTGTCGTGGCAATTGCATTCAATTGCACCTGTCAGCGGCACAAAAGCGACGTCTGTCACTCAAAAGCCCCGTGGTTAGTAACCACAACAGCCTCTCGCAATCCGCGCTTCAATTGCCGTTGCCGCATGTTTAATAAACTTAAATACACACACTCTGTGTGTGTGTGTGTGTGTGTGTGTGTGTGTGTCATGACGAGACAAAGTAAACTTGGCTGTGCAGACACGCGTAATTAAATGCAACAACAGCTCCACAACCCACAGACGCCAATTCACACACTCTTATTTGCTACAAATCGTTGCAACATGAATGCAACAGCCAACCAAGCGAATAACCAGTAGCGACCCCAGCATCCACACCACTCACACTCACAGGCACACTCACAGGCACACTCATAGTCACACTCATAGTCACACTCACACTCACACTCACACCACCACCCAATGGGCAGCCGCACGCCTAATGCGCTTTTGTCCTGCATTGTTAACATGGGCCACACAGCTTCATCGTTCTCCTTCTCGTTGTTGTTGTCGAGGTCCTCATCATCATCAACGCTGTCAACACGTTGACAGGCGGCAGGTGAGGGCACAGCCTGCTCACACCACTCCCCCGACTCCTACTCCACCTCCACCTCCAACCACAACTCCTACTCCAACTCCAACTCCAACTACGACTACGACTACGACTTCTCCTGTGTATCTGGTCACACAGCTGTCTCGAGCGACATTTACAAAGTTGTTAGCCAAGCCAGCTGGCGATGAGGCTGGCACACTGCAAGAAATTAGCACTGTTAACTAAATTACACTGAAAGCAAAATATAACTTTGCATAGTTTGGATTTTTATTATTCTTATCATTCTTTAGATATTTAAATATGTTTTTTATTTGAGCAACTTGTTTTTCTTTGTTTTCGCCAGTGTTGCCAAAATGGAAATGCTTGTCATAAAGCGATTACAGTTAGACATTTGAGTGGCATTCACCTAGGGAGCTTTCTCTCTGTCTCTCTCTCTCGCTGTCTCTCTGGCTCTCATTTGATTGGTCGGCATGCTCAGTTTTGGCTCAGTGTAAGCTGCTCTGTGCTGCAGCTAGTCGTAGTTCGGCCTGTATGTTCCTTAGCCAGGTTGGGCGGTTCCTTCTGTTGGGTGCCTTTTGTCGCAAATGTGTTGCTTCCGTCAATTTGCAACGTTATCTGGGTACTCTGGTTCCCAGACAGGGAGACATCGAGGAGTCAGCAGCCGCCGCCCATAAGCAATTCTCTTGTCATTCTGACGCACACACACATACACCCTAATACACACACACACACACACACACACACACACACACACACACACACACGTACACACGCATGTGCGTCCTCGTGTCGACGCATTCGTGTCGGGGTTTTGTACAATTTCATGTTTAATTTCCATAATTTATTTATGTGTGTGCGCAGCTTCCAAGCAATAAGCTTAATCACAACCAGCAGCCATAGCACCAGTGGCACTAACAACAAGAGCAACAGAGACAGAGAGAGAGAGAGAGAGAGAGAGAGAGGGAATCAGTCTCTAGCCAGTAATTGGCACTCACGTAACATTGATTGGGCGATTTGTTAAAAGCTCATAACCAAAAATTGACCAAAAATCAAAGCTAGGCAAGCTGCGAAGAGTCCTTTCTGGGAACAGTGAACACTCCCTTGGTTGGAAACTTACACATTAATGTTATATATCTATCAATTACTTATAAATAGATTCAATTTCAAATTACCTTTAAACAAATACAAATTTTATTGTTCATTTTTTGTTTCGGCTGAAATTTTTGTGTAAATCTCTCAAAAAAATACCCAAAAAAATATGAATCAATTAAATGATGTTACTTTCAATTCACAATTTCTATATGATTGGAAAGAGTCCGGCTTTTTCAGGTTGATAATATATATTCCTGATAACTTACAACAAATTTCAGAAAAAAGATACCGTTGAAATAACTTTTTAATAATAAAATCATAAAAGAAATGTTTAATTTTATAATTCGATTAAGCTGGCAGTTGATTTCTGCAGGAGCTGTAGAGACGAAGAGGAAGTGGAATCTCCGGAGCACTTCCTCTGTCTCTGCCCAGCTCTAGCAAAAAGACGGTCCACCTTCTTAGGAAGTCACTTCCTATCCGGCTTAACGCAGCTGGCGCACATTAGACCAGCCAAGATCGCAAAATACATAAATGCGACCGGTTGGTTTAACTGATCCAAATTTTTTCCATGGGTTTTCCCGGAGCAGGACGTAGATCCACGGCAAAACTAGCGGTCATTAAATTGGTCTATGTGTGCTGACCTTTTCAGGTCGCAGCCGTCATACCTAACCTAACCTAAGCTGGCAGTTCTTACAACAACAACAAAAATGGGGAAAATTAATCCTATCGATTTGCACAGTTTTCACTGTATCTGCGTACATGTACATGTGTTACATTATCTATGTACATGTATGTGTTTTTGTCAGTGGGAATTTCACTGGTTAAAGCTAAAAGCGTGTTTTGCAGTCCTTTTGAAGTGTTTGGAGATCCTGAATTCCGATTGTACGTTAATGATGACAGCTGATGGGAGAGCTGTTAACGAAATTCCTGACAGCATTAGGTGAAAATTAAATAAAAAGCTGGCAAATATGATCAGCAGCAGCAGCAACAAAAAAAAAATAAAAACAGGAGCAGCTGTTGCTGCTTTTAAGTGTTTTTCTTCCTTTTTTTTTATTTTTTTTTTTGTTGGTTTGGTTTGGTTTCATTTCGCTTTCGCATTGCTTTGTTGTGGCCTTAATTTGCATGCATAAATATTTCAAAAGGGCGCTCAATCTGCTTTCTGACATACGCAGGGGCGTCAAACTCTCCACTCTCCACTCAACTCTCGACTCTCTGCTGTTAGGACATGACCCAGTCGAGCACCTCCTGTGCCCCAAAATGGCGTTGGTGCAGGTGCTGTTTTGAAAGCCAACACGTTCCACCGTTCCACGGTGTCAGTAGATACCAAAGGGGGCGGGTCGAGGCGCCAAATGCCAGCAAATAAAATGTAATGAAAGCCTCAGCCAAATGAAATTTTAACACACAGCCAAACACACACACAAACACACACACACACACACACACACACACACACACACACACACTCCGCACACACACAGAGACAGAGAAGACACGCGAACACGCAGCTGGTTGGCGTGTGTTCTGTTGTGCAACTTTTCAATTACACGGCAATACAAAGGCTAAAATCACACCATGAGCACAGAGCATATTGTGAGGGGGGGGTTGGTGAGGGATACGACTACGCTTAACACTCCTGCAACCATGTTGAAGCAGTCAAGTGCAGCCGTAACCGTAAATGCAAATTGGCTTTGTGTTCGGCTTAGAATCACAGTGAAGCAACATCCTGTCCGTCACATTGATTGGGGGGGGCATCAAACAGAAGCCCCGCCCCCCATTTAAACTAATCTGCATACAATGGTTGAGATGGAAGCGATGATATCAAAACATTAATTTGCAAATTGAATTGCACTTTATAGTTATTGCAATTAAGAATATTAATAACAGAAAAACAATAAAATAGGAAAACAAAATTTAGAAAATGCATTCCAGTGTTCATACATACATACATACATACATATATATGTACATATATAGTAATTAAATACCATAAAAAGTTGAAAGTGAACTCTTTACACACAATCTTGCATATATTTTATTTACATTTGCATTTATGAATTCTTCAATTTACGAATGCAAATTCACCGTTTTTACATCTTGCAAAATGCACATAAAATAAAATGAAGACATTGAAATTGTTTCATTTAATTAAACGAAGAACGGCAAAGAACTGATTTAATTCATTTGAATAAGAATCCAATAAACAAAAACAATTTCTTAAATAAATTGAATATTTAATATTATTCGTTGTTTAAGGAGCAGCCAAAGTACGCTTTAATTTTCCCCTTAAAGTAAGTCTAATCAGTGAATTGTGGTTTATGTCTGTACTAAATGATTTTGCATAATGAGTCAGCACTTACACTTGTATGTATATTTACATGTATATGTATATGTATGTGTATACATACGTACATGTATGTGTGCATAAATTGTATGGTGTCATGCATATCATTATTAAACATGTACCCACAAAGATGAAAGCACCTCCGATTACAAATTATGTAATACAAACATGTACATACACACTGTTGCATAATTGTTTTTACATGGGGAAAAATTCATATTTTCTAAGTTCTTTATCAAAAATATGTATGTATTTATTGACTTTTGAATATTTTATTATTTTTCTACTATTAAATGGATATTTCTAAACTACTTAACATTAAAATTAACAAGAATTATTTATTTATCTACTTGTGAAATTTAATATACAAAAAATAGTCCATTTCTCTTATGTGCGCATAATTGTTTTGACTATGGAGATTTTGTATGGGATTTTGTACATTTTTGCCACCAGACTGGGGAAAATATTTGATTAAAAATCATAGTAAAAAGAAATCTAAAAATTTTGGATCAGATCCATTAGAGGATAGCTTAAGGAATATAACAGTGTCAATGAAATCACATATAATGAACCACCTGCTCAATTTACAGAAGGGTACATGCAATTGGGCAAACAAAAGCTGCTTTTCAGTAGTAATTATTGAAACTTTTTATTTTCCTTGCAAATCCATATGCTAATTGCGCAGGGGGCTTATTTAATGTGGTTTCATTGACACTGTTATATTCCTTAAGCTATCCTCTAATGGATCTGATCCAAAATTTTTAGATTTCTTTTTACTATGATTTTTAATCAAATATTTTCCCCAGTCTGGTGGCAAAAATGTACAAAATCCCATACAAAATCTCCATAGTCAAAACAATTATGCGCACATAAGAGAAATGGACTATTTTTTGTATATTAAATTTCACATGTAGATAAATAAATAATTCTTGTTAATTTTAATGTTAAGTAGTTTAGAAATATCCATTTAATAGTAGAAAAATAATAAAATATTCAAAAGTCAATAAATACATACATATTATTGCAAAAGAACTTAGAAAATATGATTTTTTCCCCATGTAAAAACAAATATGCAACAGTGTGTATGTATGTTTTTAGTATGTACATACATACATACATACATACATACGTTCTTGATCGTGATTTTAGTTTAATTTCTGATTTTAGATGGCTCAGTTTTTAACACCGCCTGCTATTTGCATATCCAGGAAAAACAACAAAATTCTGCCCCTTTTTTTGCATTTTTGTAGAAGGCTAAATAAGCATTTAGCCCAAAGGGGGGGGCAGCAAGTTTGGGGCGCGTGATTGTTGCTTAAAGTGTTGCCTAAATGCGTGCATATCCTGTTGTGGGTGGTATGCACCTCTAGGTGCAATAGTGGGCGTGTCTTAAACATGCGAGAACCGGGGGCTGGTTATTTGCAAGCGGCATGCGAGTTCCCTGAAAGCATACTTTGGAAAATTCCAACGCTCGACGGACTTGGCGTCAAAAAATGCGCTATTTGCGACACTATTTAATGCACAGCAGGAACAGCAAACAGCAAACAACAAACAGCAACAAAAACAACAACAAAAACAACAACAAGAACAACAGCAACTGCAAGAAAAACAGCAAGTTGAAGAACAACAACAACAAGAAGAAGAAGGGCAAAAGGAACAAAGGAACTTTCTGCCCCATTCGCATGCAAAAAAAAAAATTGAATTCAATTTTTAGGTTTTTATGTTTTTCGCTTAATGCGTTCGGTGTAGGGAACTGTGCTATTAACTGTTCTTTTTCTCCTCCTCTTCTCCTCGTCTTCGTCGTCGTCGTCGTCGTCTTGTTGCTGTTATAGTTCAGCGTGACATAAAATAACAGCAACAGCAACAACAACAACAACAACGGTAACAGCAAGAAACTCATTTGGTTCGCACACTTCACACGGATTGGTGTAGGGGTATGGGTAGTGGTAGGGGAAGGGGAGGGGGGGAGGGGCGTTAACTGAACGCAGCTCCCTCAGCATTTGGCTTGCAATTTTCAGCAACGACCGTTGCCGGCAGTGCAGTCTATGTCAAGGATCTAGCTGCTCCAATTTTTGTGTCTCTCTCCTTTTCTCAACACAACCCGCCCCCCTCCCCCCAGCAGTCACTTCCCCCCACAACACTTCCGCTCAACCTGTCCCCCCTCCCTCCTTTTTCGTATACTCGTTTGAATTTAAAGTAAAAGTCGCTACATTCATTTCGCTGTTTGCTGTAAATAGGGAAACCAACAACAATAATAGCAGCTGTGCACTAAAATTTAACAGTGCCGCCCACAGTCGCGTCTAGCAATATTGTGTATGGCCCACCCTTGCCCGAACTACTACTCTACACCTAGAGAAGATAAGTGTATAATATGCGTCTCGCTCTATTTTTCAGCAAAGGGAATCATTTCTAAATGCAATTAATGTTTAATTAAAGTTAGCAATTCTCAAAATTTTCAACTTTTAAGAAATGTATTTCAAAAAAATATGTAAAAATTATGCATGATTAAGTGCAAATCAGATTGGTTTAGTTATTAATACTAAGACAATTTGTTCTGAAGTTATATATTTTTTTAAGTGTACTACTTCTACTCTTTGCAGTATATGCAGCCAGGCAGTCGCTTGCCACATTGGGGCATAAATATGCATAAAAATGTCGCCTCATTCAAGCTTTTATTGCATTTTACTTTTGGGGTCACTGCCTGTGAACGCTCTATCTCTATTTCTATCTCACTCTCTCCCCTCCACTCCTGTGCAAGAGTGTTTGTATGTGTGTGTGTGTGTGTGTGATATTTGCATCACCCTTTGCTGCCACTCTATATGTTAACCATATTTTTATTGTTGCTTCCCTTGAGGCAACAACGACCCATTTGGAATGCGTGCGATGGTCTTTGCTAATGTTCTATTTAGCTTCACAGTTTGCGGGCATTGCATTTCCCAGATAGGAGATGGCTTCGCCACGATATTATGATATCCTGGCATTATGTATAGGAAATGAAGATATACTCACTCAAGGTATTGTCATTTAAAGCGCCACTTGCAGCACAAAGTGCCCGGAGGGGCAGCAACTGAAGCATGGAACTCTGCTGCTTGCAGCTGGAACTGGAGCTGGAGCTGGAGCTGGAGCTGGGGTTGCAGGTCGAGTTGGTGAGCGCCTCGAGCGTTGCATGACAAACGTGGCCACACAGTCAGCAGACACACATAAGAAAAGTGGCTGCTACACTTGAAACAAGAATGTTTTCGAAAATTCGCCTTTGGTTTAGTCCCGAAATTATATAATTTTCACTTCCTAATTTTTGAGAATCTTATTTTTCGCAGATTAGATTCGATTTTAAGAAATTCTCGCTACCAAATTCACAAAATCCCAAATGGATCAATTTAATAAAATCAATATTTTTTTTTTTGTTTGTTTTAATTAATTTTGACATTTACATTAAAAACTGGATTTGTCAGTTTTAAAAAAGGCAACAAGTTTTTGGCCATGTGTAGACATAGTTGTGGTTTAATGTAAGCCGTATGGTAAAGAGAAGACAGGGGTAGATCGGGGGAGATGGGGGGAGCAGCAATAACTACTGGAGCACCTTTGCATGCCAACAAAACATTTTAGCTGGCATTGGAGGATGGTTGCGGTGGGTGGTGGGGTGGTGGGGTGGTGGGGTGGGTGGGTTTGTGGCAAAACTTTGAAGTAGCAACGAATGCGACGCTGCTTGGCTCAAGTGCATTAGTTTGTAGTTTACTTTGCAGTTTATGAACTGCCTCAGGTTGGGGTAATGTGCATTATTTTGGCGCAGCCAGTGTGACCAAGCCATAAATACGTACTACAATATCGATTTTAGCAAAAACGGCAGAGACAATAACTTAACTTGCTAACAAACACAACAACAACAACAACAACAACAAAGCCAGGCCAAATGACTTGTTTGTGGTCTCAGAGCGCCTATTTCCATAACAACAATCTTGACTAAGTAGCTCTGGATACGAAAATTTCTTTCAAAGTGTTAACGAAAGTGTTAACTGAAATGAGACGTTGACTGCATTATGATATGCTCAACTTAACCACGCTTCGACTGCTCAAATCAGTTAACATTCATATGTGTGTTTTGAAGTGTTTTCAGTTGAAAACTTAACTTTTTGCAATTGGTATTTTCTATATATATATATATATATGTATATATGTATATATTTATCTGTTGTTGTTGTTGTTGTTGCTGTTGACGGTTATTGCCATTGCTACCGGAATTCCTTGATCGTTTTGCATATTTCATAAACCGAAAAGTGTTCGCTTAGAGCAAAACACACAAAAACAATTGTCATTTTCATTTTCATTTTCATTTTCATTGTGTAGCTGGAGAACCCAATCTTAATCCCTTATCCCTCCGGCTGGTCTGGTCTGGTCTGGCCTGGTCTGGTCGTCGTTGCCATTTTATTTTGCATCACAAAATATTCATAACAATAATTTGGTTTTAATTAAAATTGTCCGGGCTTTTGTTATTTATTTATTTGGGTCAACGCAATTGACAATTTTACAGTTTCAGGCAAAAGCAAAGACTTGCTAAAATTGCCTTTTGTTAAACCACACACAAACACACACACACACACATAAATACATATACAAACACACACACACACACCATACACACACACACACAAATTAGCATTCAACACGTATTTATAAGTAAACAAATATCCTCTGCTCTGCACACATATAAATAATCATATATTCATATATATATATATATATATATATATGTGCATATATTATGTACATGCTTATACATAGTTACTAGTTGTGTGGAAAAGGCTCAGAACAATTTAATTAATTTTCCTGTTCGTCTGTTTGGCTGTCAACTCACCCGCCCCCCACCCCCCTCTTCAAGGTAAAACATTAATAACCGCAAATACTTATGTGCCCCTTGGGCTGGCAACATATTGCGGCATCACAGAGACACTGACTGAAACACTGGCGCCCCATTCAAATAATCTGGTGACCGACCACTGGGAGCACAAATGCCTCCTGGATGGAGTTTTATGGTTAAAACTCATAACGCTTTCCAAGTATTACTTTCATAATGAGCATTCAAAAACTTGCCACACTTTTTTTTTTTGTATCTGAACTTAAAGTGAATACATACATATTTTAGAAGCATGCAACTGTCTGAATTAATTTTAGTGAAATTTAAAATCAGTGCAATCTTAATTTTCTAATCCACAACATGTTTAGCATTAGAAAAAGTTGCTCGGAAAAACAAAAATGCAACTAAAATTCTTTGATTTGAGTTTGTGCCACAGCCACATCCACATCCACACAGCGATAAGTGTCTCAGGCTTGCAACGAGGGCTGCAAAACGAGGGCTGATCGAGCGAACAGGGCTCAAATTACCGACGCCGTCGAACCGGAAGTGAAAAATAACACTTTGTGTGCCAAAGTGTCGAATTTAATATTTCCGGTCGAGTGCCCACGCCCAGCGATGGCCACATCGCCGCTGCACTGCCTCAGGGCTGCACCGCTGGCCACCATCATCAACATCGTTGTTGTTGTTGTTGCGGTTGTTGTTGTTGTTGTTATTTTCATTAATGGCCCTCCGCAGCTGACCTCCTTGCCGAGAATCGGTTTTGTACACATACCCTTGCCGCATAAGCAACAACGTCCGGGCTCAACGCTAGCTCCTCCCCATCATGCCACACGATCATGCAACATTAACACCAACTGATATAACAATTTAGAATTGATTTCAATTTATTTCCACTTTTATAAATTAGCACATTAATTAAGTGATTTAATTGAAGCATTTCAACAACATTCTTGCAACAACCATTCAAAATTGCAACACAAAAATTACGCTTGCATCGCAGACTTTCTCCCAGTGCATCGGCTACTGTTGCAAAGAGAGGGCATCAGCTGTGCGTTGTTTTGTGATTGTTGCACTGTTGCACTGATTGTTGGTTATTCTTTGCAATGCAGCCGCTCGGCGCGATTTACATTTTGCGGCCGAGTGCATTGAAATTTGGCCGTGTGGTGACCCTAAATCACTGGCCACTATTGTTGTCGGACGGCGGTTGGTCGGCTTGGTCTGTTGTTCTTTTGGTGGCGCGGTCTGTTGCTCGCTCGACGGAGACTGCAACAGTTGCCCCACGGCAACTGCAGCCATCGATTATTAACACCACAGCACTGGAACACTGGGCGCTCGGACAATGGATACAACTGGACACCGAATGCCTGGTGATGCTAAGGGGATGGTGCGGGTTGGTGCCGTGATTTACACGGTGCTGAGTATCGTTCAATGACGCACGAGGTGGGAGGTGGTGGGAGGGGGTGAGTCGCCGCATTGCCGGAGTCGAAATTGGAGCTTAAAGCCATGACCAAAATGCATTTCATCAATTGCAGGCAATTAAAACGCAGAATGCAGAAATTTCCAATAATGCGCAGCCGGCGAAGGCGCAGCAACCAATTTATTGCCACACCACCCCGTAAACGTGGCCCACAAAAAGTGGCCAAAATCGTTTGCCAGCCTAATGCTAATTTTTGCGCCATCTGGCAACAAAGTCGGCAACGGCAAACCATGAATCGATTTGGCGGCTTTGGCTGCACTGCCAGATACAACCCCAACCCCGAATATAAATTCAAAGATTTCAATTAAGTTCAATTAAATTTAATTTCGACATTTTCCAACAATTATTTTTGCCACTGTTGGTGGATTATTTGAAAAACATTTAAGCCAATACTTTATGTTAAATTTTCAATTTAAAATTTGACTAACAATTTTATGGTGCCAATTTCACATCAGTTTCGAATCGAATAAGATCCATTTGGGTAAATCAGTTGTATTAAAGCATTGGCTGATTATTCAGAGTGTTTCACATTGGCTTAAACATAACTGGCTCAGAGCAGAATTTTAAATTTGAACTGAATGCGACAAATGTTGCAGAAGGATACCGACGCTGACTTTGCTAATTGATATGAGTTGGCATTTAATTTAAGCGCAATTGGCCAAAATCCCCAGAATGACCCAAAAAACAACTTAAAACAACAACAATAACAACAAGCAGACTCGGAAGAGCAGTCTTCGCCCCAAACCGATGCAGACAACAAAAGGCGTCTCAGTCATAAAATGGCAACAGCAAAAGACGGTTTAAGAGACGTCATCTTCCTTTTTTGCCTGGTTGTGCAGCTGAACTTTGCGGTGTCTCGCTGGCTAAAAGCACTGTCACACACACACACACACACACACACACACAGACACACACACACACACACATTTTACATATAGCACACACTGCATAAGTTCTCACACATGCACTGGAAAAAACAGGAAAAAATCTTTAGAATTGTGGATTCAGGTTAGCATCTTTGAATGCAACTCTGCTTTCTTAAGCCAAACTTACAGTTATAGATTTTAATTAATTTTAGTATTCCTCCCATCCAGTTTCTGATTGTTTTTTGCCTTTTTTCCATACCTATTTCAAGTTTAAATATCCAGCAGGAGACGCATTTAAAATTCGAAGAGCGACTCCACTAAAATAGATATGAAATGAAGTATCAAAAATGCATGTTTATCCTTGCCATTTGTTTGACCTCCTTTTTGTTTTTTTTTTTTTTTGTTATTTCTTTCTGTGTATACATGGAGCACATGCTCCACAGAAAATGGCAGATGACGCGACCGGAAATGCTTAGCTTGGATTTCTCGCTGCGTCGGGCCAAAATACAGGCGCTGACAACGTCATTTGTTTCCGGCTACGTGCACTTTGCACGTGCTGGGTCAGCTCCTCCTCCTGTTGTTGTTGTTGTTGTTGTTGGTGATGCCACATTTTTGGCTTTTTTTTTTGCCGCAAAACGCTTGTCACCTGCTGCGACTCGAGTGCAACCCAAACTTGAATTAAGCATAATTTGTACAGTTTATAAGCGCCAGCCACAAACAACAGTTATTTTCAACCTGCCTCTCTTGTGTGACTTGTCTGTCATTAATTTCAGCTTCCCGTTGCAGTTGTTGTCGCACTGCCTGCAACACACACACACACACACACCTCGAAAGTTGCCACGAATCATCCGAAACTGCTTTTCTTATTGCAACACCATGTCTAATTATGCATCTAATTAGTGACTGGGGATGCAAACGCAATTCTTGCCAAATGAATGTTTCAGCTTTTGCCATAATAACGCCCAACCACAAAATATGCACAAAGCCAACCGAGTGAGACACACACAGACGGACGGACGGACGAAGGTGTGCACTGAATACTACTCGTTCCACGTTCTATGTTGTTCCATCCGCATTCAATTCACAATTTAACACGCATGAAATGCACACGAACAAACAGCGAATCTGTTGGAGAATAAGGAGCTTAGTTTGCACTCCTACTTAGATAGATGAATGTGCATCGAATATTTGGAGAAGTGTATACATAACAAGTAAGAATGATGTAGTCGAGTTGGCTCGACTACGATATACCCACAAGCCCGAACTAAACCGAACTGGCTGCCTACAAACACGTGCATATACATACATATGTACATACATACATACATACATACGTACACGAATATATTAACGCTAGAGTCGATAATCATGCCATCTCTTTCTCACACATGCGCTCGCCTATTTAAATGTATACAGAAAATGCTTGCGGCTGCTGACAGCAAGATCAATATGAAATTATATTTTCGACTATAACTTTATCCGATCTTAATGAAATTTTCGCAATTGATCAATAATATGTATATGCATATTATGTATAAATTGTGGTATTTACTGCTACCGGAATTCGAAATATATCGATAATTGAGAAACTGAGGCAGTTATCGATAAAATAAAGCAAACTTAATCTGCGCCTGGTACACAAGAACTTATATTCCAAATTTGAAGTCGCTAGCTCTTATGAGCTCTCTGAGATCCACTTGTTCATTTAGACGGACGGACGGACTGACGGGCAGGGCTATATCGACTCGGCTGTTGATCCTGATCAAGAATATATATACTCTATGGGATTGGAGATACTTCCTTCTGCCTGTTACATACATTTGCACAAATCCATTATTCCCTTTTTACCCAATTTTAATGGGTTAAGGGTATAAATGTATATGCAGTACAACCAATTTAAATTTTGGCATTACACCAGTTTATATTTCCGACTACAATTCAGTGTATATATATATATATATATATATATATTTATATTTATATATATATATCTGTATATATGTTAGAAAAACACTTTAATTTAAGTTCTACACTCGACTATAAATGATTCGTTATCTAAATGAATTTTTGGTTTTAATTGCCTGTTTTCATTGCATTTGGCCATAAGCATTTAGATAACTGTTGTTATGTTTTGATTTATAAATATATATTTATTTAAGCTCCTTTAAGTTGGCATCTGCAACGTGGCAAATGATGAGTGACCGCGTCTTAAATGTGATTGCAAATTTCGAAATGTATATTTTGTGTTAGCTGTCGCTGGAAGTTGGCCATTTGTGTAAAATGTAACTTCAAAGCACACGCAAAATTGCTATGAAAATTGGCACTAAAAAAAAAAGAAAAACAAAAAAAGGAAAAAAAAAACAAATACGGAAAATGCCCATGGGGAGATGCGCTTTACAGAAAGTTTGGACAGTGCGGCTGCTGCTGGACAGATCGTTACCTTTTATGGGGGCCCAGACGACATTAAAAGATGCTGGTGGAATTTTTGGGTAACTGGTAACTTTTGCTGTTGTGTGTGCTGCCATGACTTTGTTGCCTCATGTTGCCGGCAAAACTTTAAATAGTTGCGCCACTAACTACAGCGGGGCCCATAAGAGTGTTCAGTTTTGAAACTATTTTCAGGCCCGGGCTGCGTCAAGAATCTTTGATGCCGTGATGGCCAAAAAGTTGCCACGACAACCCCAAGCCTCACCCCAACCCTATGGGGTTGGAATCATGCAATCAGGACGGAACCTTTATCGCTTACCACTTACCCCTTGCCCCCGCTGCCACCCCACCACCGATCAACGACATTTCTCGCCACACGACATTATCAAAATGCCCGTTATTAGGTATTATGTTGTTGTGTTTGAGTTTCAGTTTGTGCTTGTTTTTGTTATTACTATTGTTGTTGCTGTTGTTGCTTCTTCTATTTGTTTTTGTTCTTATACTATCATACCAAAAAGGTAAAATAGTATATTGGTTTTGTGCAATGTCCGTCATGCTGTCTGTCCGTCCGTATGAACGCGCGTTTCTCCGACACCCTTAGAGACAGAGACTTGAAACTTGGAACGTATACTAAAAAGTACCCTCAAAAGTTAAAGTGTCTTGGGTTTTGTCCTACGTCCACTAGGGAGCTAGAAAACCTCGAAAATCGATTTTAGCAAATCGATAAATCCACATATCTCTCACAATTTAATGGCTACAGTCACCAATTTTGGTTGGTAGGTTGTTGGCGAGTTCTTTGAAAGATCGGCATGTGCCACGCCCCCATCACCCCCGCCCCTAAAATTTTCAAATGGCTATATCTTTCGCAGTTTTTGAGTAGGGAACGTCAAATTTGGTAGGTATATTACTACGCCCACAACTGCGCCTATAATCGGCAATTCCGATTGTAAATCGATAACTCCGTATATCTCTGAAAATTTTAAAGATAGAGTAACCAAACTTGAAAGGTAATTTTCTGGAAACCTCCTCCAAGGATTGTCATATCAATTTTTGGACCACGCCCACTCCCGCCCCCAAAACCGATAAACGGCCATATCCCCCGCAATTCAAGTTAGTTAGTTACCAAACTGGGTAGGAAGATAAATAGGAAACTTATCTATAATTTTTTTTGGGCAACGCCTACTCCCGCCCCTAAAGTCTCGAAAAGCCCGTATCTCCGGAATTTAATTCCCGTGTAATTCTGCTCACCGTTTTTAAAGGCCACGCTCACTTATATGCAAATCATATACAGATTTATTAGTAGAGAATTAACAGAATGTGTTCCCATTAAAAAAGGAAAACTTGGACAGTATTTCTTGACTGTACACAAATTCAGGTATAATAGTATTTTGCTGTCGGTTCCGTCCGACTGCAACGTTCTATCTTGTTTTTTTTGTTTTTTTTTTTATTGTTGTAGGGCAATGTTATGGTTGTTGTTCGTGCTGCTGCAGTATCAACGATTTTCAAAAGCTTAGGAAATATTTGTAATTTTGTCACGTTTTAACTTTGGCGACGTCACTTAAAACAACATTTAAAGCCAAAAAAAACGTACGAAATGAGAGCAAAAAAAAAAAATACAAAAAAAAAACACGTGAATAAAAATAAAGGAGCACAGGAAATAATGTTTGTCTGCGATTTTCGGTTTTTTCGTCATTTACTTTTTGCTTTTTTGCTTTTTTGCTCGTCTCGCAAAAATCAAAAGTAGATGGATGAGTCGTCAGTCGGTTTTTTTTTTTTTTGGCATCCTGCATCCCCGTGTCGTCTGTGTGAGTCCCTGACTGGTGAGCTGCTCACGTGCTCTGCTTTTTAGTAGGTTGCCAGCAGCTCCACATCCCACATCCCATCGCATCCCATCGCATCCCATCACATAATGAATACGATGCTGGCCAGGCTATTGCCAAACAAAGAGAGAAATAAGAGCGGCTCCGAAGACATAGACAAAGACAAATATAAATGCAAATACACATACTAATACAAATACAAAAACAAATACAAAAACAAATACAAACACACATCTACACATACAAATACAAAAACAAATACGTGAATCGCTCAGGATGTGACTGGAAATGCTTATGACATATGCAAATCAGCTCATACTCATAAAACATATATGCTAAACCTGCTAAATTTACGAAATACATTTCTTCTTCCAATCTCCCAAACGAGTGTAAATTCACTAAAAATAAATATAATAATAATAATAATAATATAATAATAAAACAACTTTTCTGCATTTTAAAAAATGAACAAAATCAAATTAAAACATTTTTAGAAAATAACAAGCCTGATGCTCACAATCGACAACAATAATAATAATAATTGTAATAATAATAATAATTGTAATAATAATAATAATAATAATAATAATAATAATAATAATAATTGTAATAATAATAATAATAATAACAATAATAATAATAATAATAATAATAATAATAATAATAATAATAATAATAATAATAATAATAATAATAACAATAATAATAATAACAATAATAATAAAAATAATAATAATAATAATAATAACTACTATAATAATAATAATAATAATAACTTTAATGCCTTTTAAATAATAAACAAAATCAAATTAAAACATTTTTAAGAAATAACAAGCCTGATGCTCACAATCGACTGTAAATTCAGTTAACATAAATATAATAATAATAATATAATAATCAAACAACTTTTCTGCCTTTCAAATAATGAACAAAATCAAACTTAAACATTTTCAAGAAATAACAAGCACACAAAAAATTGCAGTGCACAGTTCCCCTCCACCTCCCACCTGCCACCTGCCACCTCCTCGCAGTCGTTTGCTTTAGACCACTTAGCATTTGAGTGTTTCCTATCTAAAGGAAAGTGGACACTTTCCATTACGAAAAAACCAACTAAATATGCTTGGTCGCAAAGTTTTGCACGAATTTGTCATATTTTTGAAACACCCAAAAAAAAAAAAGAAAAAAAAAAAAAAAAAGAAAAAAAAATTGGCCAAACGAACGCCCAACTAATCCTCTCTGCAAGACACACTGTCCGCTGTTCCCAGACCATGTAAAAAAGAGAGAAATGGAAATGCAGATTATTTTGCAAGTATTGCATATACGACTCGTACATAAATCACAGCAGCAACAGCAGCAGCAGCAGCAACAGCAGCAGCAGCAACAGCAGCAGCAGCAACAGCAGCAACAGCAGCAGCAGCAGCAACAGCAGCAGCAGCAACACAAATCGAAGGAAAGAAAGAAAGCATCGCAAAGCCGACAAAAAACGTGGTTCTCAGCTCCTAAGTATGCCATGAATAGATGGCAGCCCATACTGATTCCCATTACCAAATATAACTACCATAAAATCACTGATACTGTCAATGGCGCAATACCAAAATAGCAGCAACTGCCAACTGCCAAGTGGCAGGCAAGTCGCAAGTGGCATGCAACTGCCTTGCATTTAAAGTTCTCACTTATTCTCACTCTATCTCTATCTCCATCTCTCTCTCTCTCTCTCTCTCTCTGGCTGTCTCTTTTGGCGTGTTTCAATTTCTATAGCTATGTTTTGTACATTGCCGTCATGAATTTCCATTACTCAGGCAGTGGATCAGTGCACTGTAGAATAAAATGCAAACTTTTTTCTATTTTTCTTTTTCTTTTATTTATTTTTATTTTTTTGCCTTAAGCTGACAAACTCAAGAATAAAGCAGCGTTTTTTTTTGGCTCTACTTTCGAATATTGTTTGGAGACATTTGGTTAACTGGGGACCAGGCATTGCCCAGTTCCACGCCCACTTTTAAATTTGAAAACAAACATTTAGTCTTGATGTAAATACAAAAATAACAGTAAAAATATATCTGATCAGTGAAATACAATGAATAAATGATAAACTTATGATTAATTAATCAACAAAAGGATCATGCCAAAAAACAAAAAAATTAATTAAAGTAACCACATTTTTAAAGCTCTTTAAAAAACTGAAGTTATTTTTACTTAATTTGCCAATAAAATTTGTATTAAACTTAACTGAGTTGAAGAAAAACAAGATCATAAGATATGAAACAATAGTCGAAATATAAGTTTTGTAATTTTTTTTAAATTAAAGTTGAAAGCTGCATAAATTTAAATTCAAAATTCAAAATTTATTTTCAGTGCTGATTTTTTAAGTAATTTATGCAAATGTTGTGAAATTAATTGGGGCACTTAAAAAAGAATAAAATTTTTACTGCAAAAGTGTAAACGCTGCCCATAGTGCAATGTGATGGGGCAGGGCCAACGTGGCATAGCCACAACTGTGAGATACGAAGCGCCATAACGCGGCGAGTTTCGAGATTCATCAATGAATTTATCAGTTTTTATAGGCAATTTATTATTTATTGATGGCTGCTCGCCGCAGCATGGTAACGTCTGCATAAAGTCTATCCATCTAGCCACATCCATCTCTCTCTCTCTCTCTCTCTCTCTCACTCTCTATCTCTCTTGCCACATGCAGCAAACATTTTGGCATCCAATACGAGTGCGAGTTGCTGTCAAGAAGATTTCAGATGCTCTGCTCGTTTATGCCACAACTCGCATCGCTTTTAGTGAATGATGTACCACAAAAACAAAAAAAAAAAAAAAAATGAGCATAGTCAGTTATATATATGTATGTATGTGAATATATATATATATATATATCTGTATGTGTGTAAAGCAGGAAACGAAAGAAATAGGGCAAGAAAATGTGCAGAAAACTACAAGTTTGTGTGGGAAAAACTTAAAATCGCATGTGGCTGCCACCAGAGTTATGCGAAAATAATGAAGCCGCACAGTTGTCGTTTACATCTTTCCGATATCAAGTTGCCACATGTAGAACAACTTCAAGAATTTCGAATACAAAACGAGGATCTCCTAAATATTTGAAGAACACTTTTTGCAATACCTAAATTTGAAAATATTTAAAATGTTAAATAAATTAAATTAAATTAAATAAAATTAATAACAAATAGGATTAAATAAACAAAAATTTAGTTCTTATTACTATTATTTTATAAATTTTAGCTGCTAATATTAATATTAATATAGAAGCCCTTAATTAGTTTAATTATAAAATGTAGATATTAAAGCTAACAACTTTAAATTTATTTAAAAAAAAAAAAATGTTGCCATTTATACAACTAAAATCAATAAATATGCATATTGCAAAAATATTTAATTAATTATAAATTAAATTGTACTCGAACAATACAATTCTGGTGGCACTTCAACTTTTTCTCTGAGTGCATTTGGGCCTGGTTGGCATATGTCAGATGTGTTTGGCAGCCTGATTTGGGGCTGCCAACAATTTGTATGGTTGAAATTAAGCTTAATCGCATGTAAACGACATTTGGCGTGTGGGCGTGTGGGCGTGGCCCCATATTAATTATTAATAATGGCGCATTGATTATTGAAAAATGAGCCATGAATAATAAATTCTGCGCTTGAGCCACTAAATCACAAATGACAAATGTTGCCACATAACGAAAAGTATTTAAAATAATAACTTACATGAACAAATAAAGGAAAACAAAATAATATTTAATAATAATGTAAATCACAAGTGTTTTAAAACTATACATATATATTCACAAAACACACCAGATGCATAATAAAATGTTACAAAATGAATAAATGGTCGGGTATATATATTATATATATATATTTATGTACGAATGCAACCCGTTGGGGCCATAAAAATACGCACGAAAACAATAACAAAAAAAAACAAAAAAACAAGAAAATGACAAAAACATTTGCAAAAAACACATTATAAAAAAAACGTCAAAAAACAAATTAAGTAAATAAAAATTAATATGCAAAATGTAAGTACACGCAGCGAATCCAAAGGCAAAAGTTAAACAAACAACAACAGTTAAATACACACACACACACACACTCGCACACACACACACACAGATGCGCACAAAAAACATCATAATATAAAAAATGAAAAATGAAGTTAAGCAAATAAATGCACTGCCAGAAAAGACACAAAGCAACTGACCCCCCAACAACGGGTTGGATTCTCGCTTCTGGCCAAAAGCTGACAAGCTCCGTTGTTCATTAAGCAACTCGAGCGGCTTGTTTCTACCCCTTTCCATCTGCAAACAGGGCATATTTGTTCCTCATTCAATATGCTGATTTGATTTTGTGCTTTTTGTGCAACTTTTGCGCTCTACAAAATGTTTACTTCATCTATTTAAATTCGCATAAACAAAGTCCAATAAATCGTTATTTTAATTTTTTTTTTTATTTTGAAAATCTACCAACTTTTTCTCACTCAATAAACAGCTATTATTCGAACCAACGGTAATCCGCAAAATAGTACTAAAAAATGTAACAAAAAAAGCAGATCCTCTGTGGCAACTTTGTTGCATGTGGTATTATTGAAAATTAGACAATATCTTAAATATATAAAAAATGGATAATTGAAATCGCATGTTGCACGTTGTAATTAGTAAGTGAAAGTTTTGTAAATCAAATTAAATTGGAGTCTGCAACAAATGCCGTCAGCAATCATAGGTAGACTACAATTGTTGTACGCCTCTCGCACACAAATAGTTGCAACAACACAAACGAAGAGTTCAGCAGACGTTGCGGCGCCACAGTGTGGCACAGACAACTGCCATAATTGCATGCTCACACATCAGGCGGGATGGGGGGGGAGGTGGTTGCCAGGTAGGAGGAGGCTGGCAAACAGGCTGGGCTGGCGGACAAGTGGCCGCCAGACGGACGTGCCACTTCGTCCGGGGACTCATTAGTATGCACACAGGCGGCCTATTATTTTTAGCGCTGACGCGGGCGTCGACCGAATGGGCAACGGGGCAACTGGGCAGCCGCACTGTGGCAACAAAAAATAAAAACTATTTTATATATTGTAATGAAAAATATAAAAAAAAAAAAATGTATTTATTATTTCTAATTATTATTTAAGCAGTACATTTTTGTTATAAATGTTTTTTTTTTTTAATTATATCTTAATTCTCATCTCCTGAGAAATAAAAACCAACATTATAAAACATTAAAAAAAAAAACAAATTTTTAAGAAAAATTTACTTTTCTTGATATAACATTAATTTGTAAATGTTATTCTTTATTTGTGTATAGTTACAGTTTATAAAATCTCAATTTATTATCAACACTATTATTAGCTTTCAAGACTAGTTAGCATCAATTAAATTGTTTATTTCAATTTCAAAAAAATATTTACTAGTTAGCATCAATTTAATTGTTTATTGCAATTTTCAAAAATATTTATGTTATTTTTGTAGCAATATCTAAAAGTTAAGAAAAACAAATTTTTCATTGACTGATAAAGGACAGAAAAGTTGTATTTTTTCTCTAGTGTGCCTTCCTTCCACACACAATATATACATATATATATATATATATATATATATATATGTATTTTTTTTTTGAGTGTAATGCAACATTTTTAAATGTATATTTGATGGCTTTTGGGTTCGACGAGCGCAACGAGCAGGACAACCAGCTGGATCTGGATCTGGATCTGGATCTGGGAGGGGGACAGCAAGTGGATCGGCGTAAAATACCATTGCGTACTTCAAAGGGCTTTCGGCACTTATTAATAACAATGCTGGCAGCAGTCTGCCTGCTGCAAGCTGCATGTTGCCAGTTGCCAGTTGCCAGTTGCCAGTGGCCGGTTGCATGTTGCGCAATGCGCGTACTCAAAAAAGCCTATAATTAATGGCAAAAAGCAATTTAAATGCAAATAATACACATGAGTGGCAGATTTACTCGCCACCTGCCACACACACACACATATATATAAATATATATATATATATAGAGAGAGAGTAAAACCTGCTAATTATACTGCAGTGACACCTACAAATACAGATGCACACATATGTGTGTGTGTGTGTCTGCGGAGTGCATTTCTACAACTGCAACCACATCTTTCATGGCTGCCAAGTGCTAAACAATTGCTGCTTAATTTGTTTGTCAACGCTGACAAAATGGCGGCCCTTGCAGCAAATGAGACAGATCGAGATACACAAAAGAGACGGCAAACTGAATGAGAGAGAGAGAGGGAGACAGACAGAAAGAGAGGGAGGGAGATGTGGCGAGATGGAAAACAAGTAAAGTCGCGACTTGGCTACGTGCTGTTGCATCCCAACTGGGAAGTGACTCCATAAACACGTCTAACAGCAACGACAGCAACAATTACAACAGCAACAACAGCAACAACAACAACAACAACATGGGGAACAAGAGGAGCAGCAACTGGGCGAACGTTATGTGACACACGGGAGGAATTAATGCTGCCAAAATACGCCGGCTGCTCTCATTTTTGCTGTGGCGCTGCGACACGTTCCCCAAACAGTTACAACAACATCAACATCAACAACAACAACAACAACAACAGCAACAAGGAGACCTGGGCAGCAGCCCGGGCACAAAGTGCTTAAAAGAAGTTGCAGCCGAGATTTAGCCACAAACTTGCCAACTTTAATGCGAGCGAAACATGTTGTCTGTCTGCGGCATAGACAGCAACAGCTACAGCATCCCGCCTCTGCCACCAGTGCCACCAGTGCCACCAGTGCCACCAGTGCCACCTCTGGTGCCCGCTACAATTTCTGGGTTTTTGTTTTTAATTTTAAGAGAACGCAGCAGAAAAATAAGCAGCGAAGCGAACGAGTCTCCCACAAAACCAGAATCAGAACCGAAACCAGCTCAAATCCCTTTCGCAATTGCAATAACAAATAACAACTAATAATAATAATAATAATAATAATAATAATAATATGAATAATAATAACAGCAGCAATGTGGAAGCCATGGCAAAAACAAGTGTGGCAATGTCACTGCAAGGTTCTTGGCCTCCAGCGTCCCATTAACAAAATACATACATATATATATACATACATATATACATACATATAAATATATATATATATAAATTTTCTGCATATGTCTGTTCGATTTAGTTCATGTTTATGTTTATTACCGACTGCTCGATTCGAGCCAAATCTAAACTGAAACTTTTTTAATTATGTATTTCTCTTTTATTGTGCATTTTATACTCTGCTATCTTGCACATATATTTATATATATATATATATATATATATATATATATAAACATAATTTATTTATAATATTTAACAATCAATTTTGGCCTTAAGATTGCAAAATGACTTGAAGCACTGCAAGTAAGTTTCGTAGCAGCAAATTTGAACTTAGTTGCCAAGTTGCCACAATTAAAACTAACTAACTTTTACATTACAGGGTATCAGGCAGTCGTGTAGGCATCTCTGCATTATTGAGTAACATCATTGCTAGCCGTTGTTTATTATTGTGGCCCAAAGCTTAAAGTTGCCACAACAGCCTATGGAAAAGCTTTTGTAATAATAGTGGGTGAATTGTGGGATGAGGGATGAAGGAAGGGGGAGAGGGACTTTATTACGTTCAATGCTTGTTTTTGTGTCTTTTGTATTTTTGGCGTTGTTGTTTTTGTAGTTGTTGTTGTTGTTGTTGTTGTTGTTGTTGTGGTTGCTATTCCGGAATAGTGCACAATGAGAAAGTCCGCAGGCGCCTAAAGTCGTTGAATAGAGGATGCATTAAATTCACAGCAGAGCGTTAAAGAGTTACCATATTTAAATAAAGGTACTTCTGAGGGGGGCTGGTGGGGGGAGGTATCATATTGACTTCATATATATAATGAAACCAATCTGGGCAGCGATAAATTTATGATTGGAATTCGAAATGTGATTATAAATATGAATATATTTGTCAATTGGTTTGCCGTTTGCCGTCTGCCCGAAGAAGCCAGCAATGGGGCATATCAATAGGTGACAAATCAAGGGGCAACAATTCTCTGGCAACTTGCAACTGCAACTGCTGATGATGGTGCAATTTGATTTGTGATTTGTAGCAGCAGCAGCAGTAGCGCATACGCAGTGCTAATTTAACACAAGCGTCCGGCTCCCAGGATGCGCCACTCAATCCCTGTCTAACTCTCTATCTCTCTCTCTCTCTCTCTCTCTCTCTCTCTGTGTATGTCTCTTTCTCATCTCTCTGAATTTCTCTGTTTTGCAGGCGTGCGACTTGGCGAGGGCGCTGGCAGCAGCTCGATAGCCGCATCGAATGTGCCATGCCCACCGGAAATGTTTCGCTGCAACAACGGTAAATGCATAACATCGCATTGGGTGTGCAATTATCAGAAGGACTGCGACGATGGCGAGGATGAGATGCAGTCGTGTCGTAAGTGAACCCCCACCCCCCCCCACCCCCCCCCCCCTCTCAATCCCCCTCAATAGCCCCACATTTTGCTGCCAATCCCTGGCAAACACATCGATACCAATGTGAATCCATCCTTGATTGCAGCGCCGCCCGAATGCGAGACCCCCCAGCTGAACTGCGGCCAATATGTCTTCAATAAGACGTACTGCATCCCACCGCATTATCGCTGCGATATGATCGAGGACTGTCAGGACAAGTCAGACGAGGCGCAGTGCAGTAAGTACACATTACATTTACACATTTTTATACAAACAAAAGTGATGCCACAGATGCCAAAATAGATGCCACAGATTGCAGCAAACCGTCCAATCGATATTTGCGAAATATTAGATGCAATCGATTTATCGATACTATTCAGAAATCAACATATGCCTGAAGAAATTAAATTACCTATTTTCTAATTATTTTGAAAGACTTCCATTCTAAAAATCCGAAAAGTTTTCAAATTCCGATCACGAAAATTAGATAATGAATTCATTTGTAGACGAAATAGTTTCCTTAATTGTGATACTTAAATTTCACGGAAATTTGAGTTTTAGATTTTTTTTTGTTGTTCGCAAAAACATTGATTTTCTTGGACATACATAGGTTTTTTTCTGAGTGCATTTTTATCCTTGACAAGTTATTTTATCTGCGCTTGATTTCAATGCAAATTTGTTGACTTAGCAAATGTGTACGAGTGGGTTATTTTTTCTGCAGTGTATCGTCTGCCACACCCACAACGTGTACATTCAATTTCAGCTCCTCCAACTCCACCTCCACCTCCAACTCCACATCCTCATCCACCACCATCACTAAATTCTCAGTTCATTCCCAGTTTGGTTTGGTTCAGTTCTGGCTGGTGTATGTGCGCCAACAATTTGCTTAGCAAAATGTTTACATTTTATTATACCAATTTTATTTATGCAAATTTTGCCAAATTCACACACACACACAGTCACACACACATACACACACACAATCACACACACACACACACAGTCACACAAACACACACACACATACGCACGCAGACAGACCACATTTTGATGGTTGTTGGCATTTGGCAATCGCAGAATACCCACTCCTCCCCCCCAGCCACGCCCCCACCCCTCCTGGGATCTGGAATAGCCAAGCAAAGTGAGTGTGCAACCAAAGGTGCGCAGAGCAGAGCTAAAATCATTTTGGCCATGATTATGTGAGGTGGAGAGAGAGGGGCTAATACGCCAGGGGCAGCTCACAAGTGCGGAAAGGAGTATGTTAAAAATTGAGTTGAGAGATTGGGGAATTGTGGGAATCAGTAAGTAGCCATTTCGGATGAATACTCAAAACAGCAACCCACACAAAGCAACCGATTTAAGCATTCCACCATTAAACTAACCGTTGCTGCCACAAATTTCTAATTTTTCTCCGAAAAGCACAACAAACCAAAGTAAACAAAAAATTCCTCTGTTAACTAAAAATCAGTTTGTCAACGTTTCAATAATCGAGGCATTGGGCAAAGGTCAGAAAAGTCGGATAAGTTTTTCTTTGGGAAAATACATCAAAGGCCCATCCAATTACTAATTGCAAGTGTATCAATTTATTTTGCTGAAAAGTGTGCTCCAATTTTGAAGGGGTTGCGGCTCAAATGGGCCTCGTATCGGTTGTGGGTTGTGGGTGTCTCGGAAACTTTAAAGTGGAAAGCAAAACTCGAGCCTGGCCAACAGTGTGCGGCATATTTTGATTAAAACTTTGCAGAGAGAGAGAGAGAGATAGAGTCAGAAAGACAGAGAGAGAGAGAGAGAGAGATGTGGATGCAAAGGGCAGCTGCATTTATTGCTTGTTATTTAAGATTTATATATTTGAATATCTTTGAGCGACCAATTCCTAAGTACTCCGTTGCCTTTACAACTTTGCTTAAGCTTTGAGTGGCGCTAGACAAACGCGCACAACTTTGTCCTCAATGTGCCGAGTCCTTGTGTCCTCCTGTCTGCAGCGGGGCCTGACAGCGTCCTTAAGTTCAAGCTCCTTGTTGCTGCTCCTGTTCCAGTTGTTGTTGGTGTTCTAGTTGCTGTTGTTGTTTTTTGGCTACTGCTGCTCCTGCTGCAAGCTGGGCAATTTGTTTGGAAAGCAGCCCTTCCCTATTTGGCTGGCGCAAGATCAAGTTTCAAATTCATTTTAATTTAATAAGAACCGAGCAAAACTCTTCCTGTTATCAGGTTTCTCTCTTGAATACCCTAAAGGGAGGATGAGGCTGATGGGCAGCATCCATCTGTGGCACATCGCCATGAAAACGTGCCTCATATTTTCGACATTCGTCGCAAGCAGACTAGTTTCAATGTTATTCATCACAAATTATCGCCAATAAGTCATCTGATCTTGTGCTTTTATTTATTTTGCGTTATTAAATTAACTTTTCTTCTATTTTTAACAAACAAAGCAGAAATCTTATAAAGTATTTTAGTATTTTTTTATTTATTTATAATTTTAATTTTATGCTAAACTCAATTTGTTTATTTATTTTGCGTTATTAAATTAACTTTTTAATAGTAATCTTATAAATCTTATAAATATTTAAGTAGTTTTTTTTTATTTATTTACAATTTTAATTTTATTTTAAATTTTATTTAAGTCAAATATTTTTTTTGTATATTTGGTGTCGATTGATTTTAGTTGACAATAAATAAATAAGTAAATAAATAAGTAAATAAATAAATAAATAAATAAATAAATAAATCCTATTTGTCTAGTCATGTTTACCAATTTTTACATAGAGCATAAACAATTTATTATTTATTTATTTATTTTTTTTTTTAATATTTATTAGTGCTCAAAGGTATTATATTTCCAGCGAGACTTGACAATAAATATATAAATCCTTTTTATCTAGATATGTTTACCAATTTGTACATAGATATTTATTTGAAATATTTTAAAGAATCAATTTTTTATTTATTCATTTATATACTTATTTATTTATTAATTTATTTATTAATTTATTTATATATTTATTTATTTATTAATATTTATTAGTGCTTGAAGGTATTAAATCTTCGGTGAGACTTGCAAATTCACGCTTTCCCACTCTCTCTGTCTCTCTCTCTGTCTCTCTCTCTCTCTCTGTCTCTGTCTATCATCGCGGATGTCTCTTTGCTCTTACAATAATTTATCGCGCTTAAATTGTGACAACATGTTGGCTCTTATTGCGTTCTTAACAAATTTATTTTGCGTACGTGTCAACGCGTCGTCTCCGAACTTCCCTCTGCCCCTTCAGCAAATTGTCTGCCCTCAATCTGTCTCTTTCTCTCTCTCTCTCTCTGTCTCTCTCACACTCAGTGTGTGTGTGTGTGTGTGTGGGTGTGTTTTGATGGGCGGGTGTCGTCTGCATCCACATCGTCATTGTCATTTCCATTTCCATTTCCAGCTGCGTCTCGATTGCGTGCGCCTTTTGTTTGTTTAATTTATGGCATATAAATATTAAAGCAAGCTTATTTCAACTATTTAATTACTTGAGGTGCGCGTTAAGTTGTTTGTTTCGCTTTCTCGGCACACACACACCTGCAAATTAATGAGAGCTTTTCACCGTCTCCGCTTTGCATGCCACACACACACACACACACACACACACACCAGAGGCTAAACAGAGATGCCACTTGAACCCTGGCAACCGCCGCAAAACCCAAGCTGCCGGCAAACTAATAGTTTAACAACAACAGCTGCAAAAAATACCTTGCCTCGTTGGAGGTCAACAGCTGCCGAGTTACAGCAATGAGTGTTTAATTAAATGTCCTTATGCAAAACCATCCAAAGCAATGTCTCCCGTCCTAGCGACTTGTCGGTGGCAACTGGAGGGGTATTTTTTGGGGCTTAAGTAGTTACTCGACACGCAAGTGCTTTGCCGACTCGACGCTGCTGAGTCAATAAAGAAGAGCAGTTTAACAACTCAAAGTGCTTCAGCATCTTTGCATACCACTTCCCACTTCTCTCCTATCTCCTCTCTCCTCTCACCACTTCCTGTTCCTCGTCCTCCTCCGACTCCTTAGGTGAAACGCATACACAGTAAAAAGCTTTGCTTTAAATTAAAAACGCTCGCAAAATGAAATTCGAATCTAGATGGAAATTTAGATAAAAAAAAAAACAACGAGTGGTAAAAAATGATAAAATTCTTCGATTTACTGAATTTATAATTTCATTAAAAAGTAAGAATTGTTCAAAATTGTGCTTTAAATTGATAAGAAAAAAATAATAATAATAATAAGAGGATTACGAATTGATAGTGAAACTACACTTGAAACTCCCAGTTGCTTCTTATTGATTTGAATCCTAGAAAAGTGCAGCTTTATTAAATATATCCAAGGAGCGATAATTTTCTTGCTGTGCATATGAAAGATGTAAACAGACATGTGCAAATTTTAATTGCAAACCTAGACAAGGATGTAAAGGATGTAAGGATGAGATATTGGATGGGACAACTAATGAGTGAGTTGCCAAATGTAAGCTGCGTAAAAAGAGCGTAAAATAATCCCAAAAAGTGCGCAACAGAAATGATCAAGAAGATTGCAGTTGGCCATTACCTGACTGAGTACAACGACTCCAACGAGTTCCTCTCGTGCCACCAACGCAACACTTTCACTAAACGTTACCCGTTACCCGTGTCCCGTTGCCCGTTACCCGTGTTCCGTTCCCCGTGTCCCGTGTTCCGTTGCCCGTGTCCCGTTGCCCGTGTCCCGTTGCTGGTTGCCCGTGTTACCGCCAAACTGTCGTAAACTGTCGTTGAACCCGTAGGAAGTTGGCAACGAGTGACGTTTATTTGACTGCAGCTGTCAGACCAGTTAGACGTGCAGAAAAGCTGTAAACTATGGCTTACGGGCTCACGCTAGACACTGGACGCTGGACGCTGGACACGTGGGTGATGGTGTTGGTGTTGGTGTTGGTGGAGTGAGTTGAGTTGTTGCTTGCTTGGTTGCTTGGTTGGTTGGTTGGGTGGCTTCCACAACTTGTCGCGCGTAATTACACAAGCCAAGCCAAGCCAAGCCAAGCCAGCGCTCCAATATAAACACGCATAAAAGTCTCGAGACTCGCACTGCGAATCGTTGGCCTGCAATAAACGTTAATGCACAGCAGCCCCTTACCCTTGGGCACGCCCACTTACCAATTAGAAAGTGTCGCATGCCACGCGTACACTCAGAGAAAAACGCACTTCCAAATGCTAGTCGAGAATTCCAACCACAATTTATACTTTGAGTGTCTACTTAGCAAATGTCACATAAATCATTTGCAGAATTCTTAAATATATATATATATATATATATAGAGTATTCCGTTTCTTAATATTAAACCTGTGAAATTCACGATTCAAACTGTTTTTAGGTTCATATTCGGATTGATTTGGATATTTACAATTTAACAAATTTTTATAGCGCAACCGTTTTGAATATGAATTTGGTATGATTTTGAGTACATAACTCTGGACTGGTTGTTGGTTTGTTTTTTTTTCAGTGTATGCGTTTTGTGAGAGAAGTGAGGCAAAAGCCAGAGCATTGTTCACTTCAAAACTCGACGCTGTCCGCTCGCCGTTGTGTTTATAAAAGTGGCAACAACAATGCACCCTCGCAGCCCGTTAAAGTTTTGCGTCAAACTTTTGTGCGAACTGTAAAATGTGAAAAATGTAGCAGCAGCGTTGGGTCTGGAGCAACTCAACACAGTCCCAAGGCAGCAAGGAGCCAGCAGTCGCACAGTCGCTCCGTCCACCAGTCCACCAGTTAAACATTCAACATTTTTATGACCTTACGCAAAAGTTGCAGCCAAGTGCTGCCACCAAAGCCACCCAAGCTTGCCACCCACTCGTTTGTCATTATGATTTGTTTTTAATGTAATGCAACAGCAGCGCCAACGAATTTGCAACAAATTGTGCGCGTTAATCTTGTCAATGGCCGGCCAAACACCCAACTCCCAACTCCCAATCCCCAAATTCCCAGTTACAGCAGCAGCAGCAGCAAATTGTGGTTCCACAGCTCCAATGGTGGATCAACAAACACAGAAAGCTGCTCAAGCATTCAATTTCCCATCTTTAAGTGGAAACCAACTGAGTGACAAAAACAGTAAGAAACAAAATTCTACGCCATTTTCACTCCACACTCTTAAAATAAAAATCGACTTGAATTCCAAAAAAAAAAAACGCCTTAAAAAACTAGAAAGCTTTTTCAACCCTCGGTAACTTTTGCAACCTTCGGTAACTTTTTCAACCTTCGGTAACTTTTTCAACTTTTTTCGAGACCCTTAAAGAAAGAGACTTGAAAGTGCTCTGAATAGATAAAGTGTTAAAAGTGGACTGCTACCTACACTAGGGAGCTAGTAAATCGATAAAAATCGATACTCGCAAATCGATAAAGCCACAAATCTCCCACAATTTTATGGCTACAGTCACCAATTTTGGTTGGTTGCTTGTTGGCGATGTCATTTAATGATCGGCATATGCCACGCCCACCTTTGACGAACCCAGCAGCCCGCCCCTTAAACTTTTAAATGTCTATATCTTGATTTGAAAGGTTTTATTACTAGTAACACCCTTCAAAATTCTGTGAACAAAAATGTGTATCACGGCCATTCCCGCCCACAAAACCTCGAAAAGCTCATATCTTTCGTTATTTAAGAGCTATAGTTACCAGACTTGGAAGGTATTTTACTAAGATCGAACTCCAAAATTTTGTTTGGCCACGCCAACTCTCGCTTCCAAAATTCCGAGAAGGCCATATCTCCCGCAATTTAAGAGCTATAGTTACCAAACTTGGAAAGAAGATTATTGGGCACTTTCTGTATAATTTTTTTCAATCACGCCTACTCCCGCCCCCAAAATCTCGAAAAGCTCATATCTTCCGTAATTAAAGAGCTACAATTGCCAAACTTCGAAGGAGGGTTTCTATCATATATCTACCTCAATCTGAAAGGCAAACTTGACAGTAATTCTTGGCTACACACAACTTATGATATCAGAGTATTTCGCAGTCGGTTACGCCCGACTGCAACGTTCTCTCTTGTATTTTATTGCACTAGTAATTAGTAATTTAGTTTTGTTGTCTCAAAATGAAATGATGAAAGCAACGAAATTGTTTGTCCTTGATTAGAATGCATGAACTTTATCATCTCCATAATGTCTGCAAGAGTATTTAATCTTCGGTTAGCAGTTGGGCAACTTCGCCCACATTAAATGCTGACTAACTGCAGCTCCTTGGAAGTTGTGCTTGGGCTGAGCCTCAGAGGCGTCTCAGAGAAGTTGGACTCGAGGTGCTCGCATTATCAAAGGGGATATGCTAATGTGGGGGGGAATAGGGAGCAGGAAGTAGTGACAAGAGTCCTGGCTACCTGTACTCACCCACACAAGCACACACACACATACACACACACACACTGGCACATTTTATTGTTGGTGCTATAAAAGTTTGCGCTGCCCGGGAATATTTATACAACTTGGCTTGTTTAACTTGCACTAATTAAGTTTGCTCTGCTACACTTGGCTGTCCCGGTGTGCTGTTAATGTTAAGCTACAACAAAAACAACAAAAACAACAACAACAACAGCAAAAACAACAAGAAACGCAAAAAAAAAACAACAGAAACACAACATCGACGGGGGCAGTAAAAAACCTTTGAAAAGTTTATTATGCCTATGCCAAAAGTAACTTGAAAGTGGCATAGATCATCAAATCTCTCTCCTTCACTTAGTATCTGTATCTATTCCACTGTTTAGCACTGTTTCGCTTCCTCTATTTAACAGTTAGTGTCTCTGGCGGCAGTATGCTTAATCTGTGACCCCAGCAGCCAGCAGCCAGCACATTTCACATTTCACATTTTGTAGACATTGCTTTAAGCCCGAACTGGGAGTCTTAATCGAGCAGCTCTAATTTCTGGCCATTTAAAGTTCACAACTTTCGCTGAGCAATGGCCACCTCTTTCTTGTAGCCAGCTTGATGGACTGGACTCTGTGCCACGCCCCGCCTCACCCCGCCTCGCCTCAACTTGTCTCAGCTCGACTCGACTCAACTCATTCTGCTTGTCCCGGAGCTGCAACCAACTACTCGATAATTTATAGCACTTTGCCTGCCAACATACAACTCAAGTGCACAATGCGAGCGAGGGTGGATGGGGAGCGGGATAGGGGGGTTGACGCTTAGGGGGCAGGCGCAGGCCGGTCGGCGACAGCGGGACAGACGCAGAGCGAACTGTGCCAGCGAGACGGACTATCACGCCCGACATTGCTATAGTCCTATGCATTATGTATACGCCATGCGTGCCCAAGAGTGTATTCCATATGTATACACTGAAAAAAACAGAGTAGAAATCAAACCATACAACGCATAACTCATCTAACCAAAGTTGCAGCTTGGTAAGAAATATATAAATGTAAACGTAAATCAATGAAACGTAAGTCGTAATAGGAACAAATTGAAAGGAACAAATTCCTTCACGACATATATCGAGTTATACTCTTATATATATATATATATATATATATGTTTTTGTTCTTTTGCAATTAAAAGCTCATCTCTATCTTAATTTCTCAGTGTATGCGTGAGTGTGTGTGTGTGTGTGGGTGTATGCTTTTGACAGGGGTCGCTCTAACTCGATGTTGCCAACTAGACAACGCACTGGTGCTCCAATGTCTGGCATCAAAATTTAATGTCCTTGCCAGCAATAGTTGGGCGCATGTATTTTGCACTCATTTTTAAATTTGCCAGCAGCCCTGCGGTGAGATTCCAATCTACTCTCTGGCGACATTCACACAGTCAATACACACTCTTGTTTCTGTGTGTGTGTGTGTGGATATTTCAACAACAGCTTTGAACGGACGCACCGGATCATGGGGGGTTGCTTTAGGTCCACTGCAAACCACCTGCTGTGTGTGAAAATTTTCTTGGAGCTGTGTACTGAAATATTGCCCTGAAGGCGCCGGAACAACCACGTCACCCGCTCAATCGGCAGGTTTGCCTTTGAAGTGGGAGAGATCTCTAGCAACTGGCAACTGGCAACTGGCAACGTGTTGACATAATGTAAATTTGATTAATTTGTCTTTGGTAGACTCTATCCTGACAACAAAGTCCTACAGTCCATGCCGGTCCCAATAACAACAATCAACGTCAATACATATCTCACCTCTGGGCATGTCGCTCTGTGTGTGCCAATTGGAGCTTCATATTGGCTAGTTGCTCTATAATTAATTGTAAAGACAGGGACCGACCACCATCCAATCACCTAATCACAACCACCCAACCAACCACCCGACCACCCACGCAATCAGCACAGACAGATACTTAATTTGTGTGACAGCTGGAGACTAACCCAGTCAAAGACAACTATTAGCAGCGAAAACCGAAGACACCATGGTCAAAATGTATGCAATTTGTGTGTAAATGTGACGTGCATATATATTCTCGATCTGCATCATATTCCGATTTAATATAGCCTTCTCCGAGGGTCTGTTTCAATGCAAACTGGTTGCTCTGTTTAAATGCGTTTAGGATCACTGTATCTTAGGACTATCTTAGGACTGACGAATCACAAGTTTGGTTAGTCTTTCCACATATTTTGCAATTTTTATACAAGTTGGAAACTATTAATCAATTTTAAATATTATTTTTTACACATTTTATAAATGTTTGTCTCAACAAGTTGCAATTTAGCCCAGAGTGAATAAAGCAGAAGGGTTTTCTTTCGGAGAACCATTTGATTTAATTTCCTTTTACTAATTGCAGGGAAGTTTTGTGTCTTTATTGTTATTGTGCAAAGTAATTAAATTGAAAGTCCGCTTTCGCTATCGTCCTGCATCCTGCATCCTGCTGTGCTCTTGCTTTTTATCTCCTTAATTTGATAGAAAGAACTAATCTTTTGTGTTTTTTGTGTGTGTTTTTTGAAAGATTATCGGAAATGCCAACACACGGACGTCTTTTGCAATGCGGCGAATGGTGCAGCTCCAACTGAGGGCCGGTTGACTGGACCGTGTGTGCCGAAGGAGAAACGATGCGATGGCTATCTGGACTGTCGCACCGGTCGCGACGAGGACGGCTGCAACGGTGCCGCCTGCCACCTGGATCAATTCCGCTGCGCCAACGGACACAAATGCATTGATGTGTCGCTGAAGTGCAACCATCGCAACGACTGTGGCGACAACTCGGACGAGCAGGGCTGCAGTGAGTACACAATTGAGACAATTGTTAAAGCAATAGATGGCCTAACATGCCACATCTACTATCAACCATCTCTACTTGCCGCTTCCACATCCATTGCAGATTTCCCCCCCTGCCATCATGCACAGTTCCGCTGCACGAATGCGCTCTGCATCCCGTACAATTTCCACTGCGACGGGTACCACGACTGCGCCGATGAGAGCGACGAGGCCAACTGCACGGCCATCGCCTGTCCCGACAACAAGTTCCTCTGCCCACGTGGCGGCGTCAATGGTGCACCCAAGTGCATCCTCAAATCGCAACTGTGCGACGGCAAGCGCGATTGTGAGGATGGCAGCGACGAGGAGACGGCATGTTGTATGTATTCTCCTTTCAATCATCCCTTCAATCATTCTTCCTCTTTCATCCTTCATACACCATATTCCATCCAATTCCTATTGAATAAAGAACATCAATTTGATTTCAATTAATTAAATTACTACAAACTTAGAAAGAGTTTAAGTTTAATGAACGTTTTTTCTTTATAATTGGATAATATTTCAATATATTAAGTTAGCAAAAAAATCATCAAAGTGCTCTTAAATAACATTTCCAAATTGCAAATTTAATTTAAACGCATATTGAAGGAAATACATATTTTTATATATATTTTAATTTCTTTTTTTGATTTGAAACTTAAATTAAAGAAAAAGATCAATATTAATTGTCACTTGATTTTGTTTTTTTTAGCATATTTTCATTTACTATTAATTTAAATGAAATATTAAAATCCATATTTGAAAATAAAATCAAAGCAAACGTAATTTGTTTTTTTTAATTTATTTCAATTTTAATTTGTAATTTAATGATGATTTAATATGTAATTCACCAAAACCTCAAAGATCAAAATAATTTCAAGTTTTATTAAATAATTCAAAATTAAATTATTCTTTCATTCATTTAAACTACTTCTTTTAAGATTTACTAAGCAACTCTTAAGCAAAAATATAAAATTAGAGAAAAATCTCTATTTTTATGGCCTGAGTTTATTTTAGTAAAAATCAAAAATTCACAAAAAAAAAATAATAAAGAAGACAGAATATTTTTTTTTTATTTTAAAGTTTATTTTTTTAATATGTAAGATTACATTTTTTATTTTAACTTTTTAATGATTTATGTTTTTGGCAGCCATCGCCTCGTGTCCGGCGCTGAGCTGTGAGTTCAAATGCGGTCCCTCGCTGACTGGGGGCGTGTGCTATTGTCGACCCGGACAGAGTCTGGCGCCGGACAATCGCACCTGCATCGATCTGGATGAGTGCGCCGAGTGGGGCCACTGTGATCAGCTGTGCACAAATACGCCCGGCAGCTACACATGCCAGTGCGCTCAGGGCTATACGCTAATCAACGACTCCAAATGCATTGCCCCGGATGCCAACAATCTGCAGCTGATATTCGCCCATGATCGGGCCGTCATGCGGATGTTTGCCCACGACAGCGATCCCAAGGTGCTGGCAAATGCCACCGCTGCCGCTGGCGTTGCCTTCCATTATGCAAGGAATACGCTCTACTGGTCGGACATTAAGACACGGAAGGTGCAATCGCTGCCATTGGATGTGCTAAACAGCCCTGTGACGCCATTGGATCAAACTCTGCCCGGCACCTGGGCACCGGTTGCGTTGGCCGTCGATTGGGTGGGTGATAAGATTTATGTGGCCGATTTGGTGGGTCAGAAAATTGATGTATTTGAGCTGAGCGGACACTGGCACGCCGTTGTCCTTGGCTCGAATCTGACTAGTCCCGCTGATTTGGCACTGGATCCGACCGCTGGCTTAATGTTTGTCGCCGATGGGGGTCAAGTGCTGCGCGCCCACATGGATGGCACCCATGCCCGTTCCATTGTTTCGGAGGCGGCCTACAAGGCGAGCGGCGTCACTGTGGACATTATTGGTAAGCGCGTCTTCTGGTGTGACTCCCTGCTGGACTACATCGAGTCGGTTGACTATGAGGGCGGACAGCGAGTGATGGTACTGCGTGGTCAGCAGGTGCCGAGTCCATCTCGTCTGGCCCTGTTCGAGAATCGAATCTATTGGACTGACGACACCAAGCGGGGCATTATGTCCGTTGACAAGTACGAGGGTCCCAGCTCCATTCAGGTGACCTACAAGGCCAAGGATATACGCGAACCGAAGGGCATCATAGCGGTCCATGCGCTCAGTCAGCCCCATGTCTCAAATCCTTGCGGCAGCAACAACGGCGGCTGCAATCATATGTGTATTGTGACGGCCGTTAAGGGAGCACCGACGGGACTTGGGTTCCGTTGTGCCTGCCACACTGGCTACCAGTTGCAGACGGATCTGAAGAACTGTAAACTGGTGCGGGAGTTTCTCATGTATTCGCAGCAGCGTTTCATCAAGGGCAAGGTTCTCGAACCGGTCATTGAGGGTTTCAGTGATGCGATCCTGCCCGTTGTCTCGCGACGCGCCCGCTTTGTTGGCCTCGACTTTGATGCACGCGATGAGTTCATTTACTACTCGGATGTGCTGCAGGATGTCATCTATCGGGTGCATCGCAACGGTACCGGTCGCGAAATCGTTCTCGCCTCACAGAACGAAGGCGTTGAGGGGCTCGCCGTCGATTGGGCATCAAAGAATCTGTACTACATCGACTCACGCAAGGGCACCCTGAATGTGCTCTCCACCCGCAATGTCACCCATCGTCGCACATTGCTCAAGAACTTGAAGCGTCCGCGCGCCATCGTTGTCCATCCAAATCGTGGATATATATTCTTCTCCGAATGGGATCGTCCCGCGAATATAACGCGTGCGAATACCGACGGCACTGGGCTCCTGGTATTCCGCAACGTCACACTTGGCTGGCCCAATGGTCTCTCCATCGACTTCAAGGAGGATCGTGTCTACTGGTGCGATGCCCTGTTGGATCATGTCCAGCATGCCAATTTGGATGGCACGGACATCAAGACGGTCAACTCTCGCCTCGTCAGGCATCCGTTCTCCATTGTGATACACAACGATTGGATGTACATCACCGACTGGCGACTCGATGCCATCATTCGGCTGCACAAGCTAACCGGCGAACAGGAAGAGATGATGGTGCGCGAACCGCAAACGAATCGTTTGTACGGTGTCAAAGTGTACAGTCGGGATGTGCAACGGATTGCCGAAACACAGCCATGCCACCTCTACAATGGGGGCTGTCAGAAGATATGCTTTGCCATACCCATCACACAGAATGCCAGCGAAGTGACGACGACACCAACAACTACCGGAACTACGAACCGTTTGCAATCGCGTTGCTCCTGTCCGTATGGCGAACGATTGGCCGAGGATCAGATCAGTTGCATTCCCGATCCCAGCGCCGAGCCACCCGTCCAGCCCTGCCCCAATTTATGGGACTTTACCTGCAACAATCAGCGTTGTATACCCAAGTCATGGGTCTGTGACGGCGACGATGACTGTCTCGATAACAGCGATGAGGAGCAAAACTGCACAAGTAGGTGTCACCTTTTCAATCGATTCTGATCCTGGTACCGTCAGGAGTTTTAAATATGTATAAATATATGTTTATAAATTTAACAGATATATTTAAATTGATATTTTCCTTTTTACTTGCTTTTTTTTACTTTGATAGAACCGACCTGCGGCTCGAATGAGTTCCAATGCAAATCGGGTCGATGCATTCCGCTGAACTTCCGGTGCGATCAGGAAAACGATTGCGGCGACAACTCGGATGAGGTGGACTGCGGCAATGTGACATGTGCAACATCGCAGTTCGCCTGTGCGAACGGTCGTTGCATTCCCAGCATGTGGAAGTGCGACAGCGAGAATGATTGCGGCGACAGCAGCGATGAGGGTGACTTCTGTGCGGAAAAGACCTGTGCCTATTTCCAATTCACGTGCCCCCGGACGGGGCATTGTATACCGCAGAGTTGGGTGTGCGACGGCGACGACGATTGCTTCGATAGGCAGGACGAGAAGGACTGTCCACCCATTAGCTGCTTGGCCAATCAGTTCAAGTGCGCCGATCTGCGGCAGTGCGTCGAAGAGTCCTACAAATGTGACGGAATTCCGGATTGCAACGATGGCAGCGATGAGCTGGGCTGTCCCTCGATGGGACCCAATCAGTGTAATTTGGAGAAGCATTTCCGATGCAAATCGACGGGTTTCTGTATACCGATCGCTTGGCACTGTGATGGCTCCAATGACTGTTCGGATCACTCGGACGAGGAGGATTGCGGCCAGATCACCTGTGCCCAGAACTTCTTCAAGTGCAACAACACAAACTGTGTGTTCAAAGCGTACATCTGCGATGGCAAGGACGATTGTGGTGACAACTCTGACGAGGGCACCGAGCATGCCTGTGTCCCGCCACCCTTCAAGTGTCCACACGGCCAGTGGCAGTGTCCGGGAGTTGCCGAACGTTGCGTGAACATAACCTCTGTTTGTGACGACACCCTCGACTGTCCCAATGGTGCCGATGAGGGTGAGGGCTGTGATCTGGCCGAGTGCGAACATCAGACGGGTCAGTGCTCCAGTTTCTGCCAGAAGACGCCTGTCGGTGCCCTGTGTGTTTGTCCACCGGGCTCAGAGATTGGCTCGGATGGTTTCACTTGCGTCGATACCAATGAATGCGATCCACCCGGTCTCTGCTCGCAGGAATGCACAAACACAAAAGGTTCCTATTTCTGCTCCTGCACTCCTGGCTATGTCCTCGGCCCCAATAAGCATACGTGCAGGGCTGTCAATCATACGGCTGCCTTCCTGATCATCTCCAACAGGCATTCGATACTGGTCGCTGATCTGAAGGAGCAGGGACTGGAGCGTGTGCCCATCATTGTCGAGAATGTGGTGGCGACCGCATCGAATATGCACACAGGCACCATTTTCTGGAGTGACATGAAACTGAAGAAGATATCGCGTCTCGATCATGGCATGGAACCACAGGAGATTATCAATACCGGCCTCGATCTGGTCGAGGGACTCGCCTACGATTGGATTGCCAAGAATCTTTACTGGCTGGACAGCAAGCTGAACACGATTGAGGTGTCCGCCGAGAACGGATCCAATCGATTGGTGCTCGTCCGCGAGAATATAACACAGCCACGTGGCATGTGCATTGATCCCAGTCCCGAGGCGCGTTTCATATTCTGGACAGACTGGGGCGAGAATCCGCGCGTCGAAAGGATCGGCATGGATGGCACCATGCGCAAGACAATCATCAATACGAAGATCTACTGGCCCAATGGTCTCACATTGGATATTGCGACGAAGCGCGTCTACTTTGCCGACTCCAAGCTGGACTTCATTGACTTTTGCTACTACAACGGAACGGGGCGTCAACAGGTGTTAGCCAGCAGTCACTATCTGTTGCATCCACACTCGCTGTCCCTGTTCGAGGACACACTGTATTGGACGGATCGTCAGCTGAACCGTGTCCTGTCTGCCAATAAGTTCCGTGGCAAGAATCAAACCGTTGTCTCCCATCTAATTAGCCAGCCGCTGTCGATACACGTGCATCATGCCTCGCTGCAACCGATGTATCCGAATCCGTGTGCCCAGGCCCGTTGCCAGCATCTGTGCCTGCTCAGTCCGAGTGCCAGCGAGGGCTACACCTGCAAATGCAAGCCCGGCCATCGATTGCTCAGCGAGGGTCGCTGTATCGAGGAGGAGAATCCCTATTTGATGGTTGTCAAGGGTACCCAAATTGTTGACCTACCGCTGAATGGCGGCGATGCCAGGGCCGGTTCCTTGGCGCCCGTTATTGGCATTGAGAGCAGCACTGGGCTCGACTTTGACCGGAAGGGTGAGACATTGTATTGGGTGCAGGGACGCGAGGACGATGACGAGAATTGCACCATCTTCACAACACCATATGGCGGCGGCAATAAAACCCTATTCCTCGACTTGGATACGGGCATTGTGGGTGCACCGTACACGATCGCATTCGATTGGCTTGGCCGTAATCTGTACATTGGCAACCGGGTGGCCAGCAACATTGAGGCTGTCCGTGTCGATGGCAAACAGAAGTATCGGACTGTCGTCCTGGCTAACGATGGCAGCGAGAATTCCGTGTCCAAGCCCAAGCAACTGGTGCTCGACCCCAGTGAGGGTAAGCTGTTCTGGATCGATGAGGGTGTGCTTGAGGTGCCGGTGAAAATTGCCCGGGTCGACATGAATGGACAGGATGCGCGTGTATTGCGCAAGGATCTCAAACATCCGGAGAGCATTGCGCTCGACATTGAGAAGAAGATGATCTACTACAGCACCAGCCACTCGGCATCGATCTGTTCGATGGACTATAACGGTGAGGATCACACGATCATTCTCAACGAGGATCAGGCCATATCGCGTCCACGCAGCCTGGGTGTCCTTGACCATCGCCTCTACTACCTGGATCCGGTGTACGAGAAAATTGTGCGCGTCGATTTACCACGTGGCGATAATCCGAAGACAATTGTTGACAACGAGCCCGATTTGCGCAGCATGATGATCTATAAGAAGCGGGCACTCATGCAGCATCCATGCCAGACGGGCAACGGCGGCTGCAAGCAGCTCTGCATACCAGGAGCTGGTGCAACGCGAACATGCGCCTGCGGTATTGGCTACCACAAGGAGAACGAGATCAATTGTGTGGCATACAAGACATTTGCTGTCGTCTCCCAACTGGACATGATACGCGGCTACAGTCTAACCGATAGCTCCGAGGCAATGGTACCCGTCAGCGGATCGGGTCATCATATACTCCATGTGGACGTTATGTTCCGCGATCAGTGGATCTATTGGGCGGAATTCAATCGCGGCTACTGGAACGGCATTTTCCGTTCGCGACCCAATGGCACCGATATACAGCATGTGGTCAAGGATGGCATCGGTAGTAATGGCATAAGGGGTTTGACCATTGACTGGGTGGCCGGCAACATGTATTTCACGAACGTCTATCCGCATGAGAACTATGTGGAGGTTTGTTGGCTGGATGGCAGCAATCGGAAGGTGCTCGTCAAGACGACCAACGATGCGCCGCGTGAGTTGGCCGTCAATCCGATCAAGCGACTCCTCTACTGGATCGACTACGGTCAGCATCCGCGCATTGGCAAAGCGATGCTCGATGGCAGCAAATGGCAGCCGTTGGTCACATCTGGCATATCGTTGCCCCGTGATCTAACCATCGATATGCAGACGCACGATGTGTTTTGGGTTGACTCCAAGCTGGACACCATACAGAAGATCTCGTATAATGGCGTCAATCGCAAGGTGATCCGACGCGATCTACCCAATCCGATGGGCATTGCCATATTCCTGAACGATGTCTACTGGGTGGATCGCAATCTGATGACGGTTTTCAAGGCATCCAAGCTGTTTGGCAACGATACCGAGGTGACACGAGTGCGCACCAATCTGGAAAAGTTGCGCGACATCGCCATCTATGACATCAACAATCAGCCAGCCGATGATAATAATCCGTGCGCCCAACTGGGCAACGGCGGTTGCGATCAGCTCTGCTTCAGTTTTCCACCCGAAGCCTCAACGGCGAAAAACTATCGTTGCGATTGCGCCACGGGAAAACTGGGTGCCGACAATCACTCATGTGAGACGGTCAACGAGTATTTGGTGTTTGCCACCAGAACGGAGATTCGAGCGGTTAACTTGGATCCGCACTCGACGGAGGTGCCATTTACGCCCCTCTCAAATCTGACCAATGTGGTCGGCGTTGATTTCGACTTTGCCGGCAATCGGATGCTGTACACCCAGATCCGGCCATGGGCAAAGATTGCGTACACGCAGGCGAATAAGCCAAGCCACAGCGATATCACCGTGGTGCTCAACAAGGGCATCAACCCGGAGGGCATTGCGTACGACTGGACACAGAACAAGATCTATTGGACGGATAGCTCGAATAACTCGATCTATGCAATGAATCTGGTTGGCACCGAACTGGTGATGATTGCACGGGTCGAACGACCACGTGCCATTGTCCTCGATCCATGCAATGGAACATTGTTCTTTACGGACTGGGGTCGATTCGGTACATCCGGCAAGATCTTTCGCACAACGATGGCTGGCTCGCTGAAGCGGGCCATTGTCGACAAGGAGCTGTCACAGCCCAGTGGCCTGGCCATTGACTATGATGAACGCAAGCTCTACTGGACGGATGCGGTGCGCGAGAAAATCGAACGTGCCGACTTGGATGGTCGGAATCGGGAGCTGCTTGTGGCGGCTACCATTTATCCGTTTGCGATCACCGTCTTCCGCAACTACATCTACTGGACGGATGTTCAGCTGCGTGGCGTCTATCGGGCCGAGAAGCATACCGGCGCCAATATGGTGGAGATGGTTAAGCGATTGGAGGACTCGCCACGCGACATACGCATCTTTAGTGCGGATCGGCAGAAGTGCAATGTGAATCCGTGTCGGATTAATAACGGTGGCTGTGCGCAAAGCTGTCATCCGGCGCCGAACGGCAAGGCCGAATGCAAATGCGATGAGAACTCCAAGGTGGTCAACGAGGGTCGGATGTGTGCGCCCCGTAACAATACGTGCGAGTCGAGTAAGTTCTATTGCCAGAATGGCAAGTGCATCTCACGGATGTGGTCTTGCGATGGTGACGACGATTGCGGCGATAATTCCGATGAGGATCTCAACTATTGCGCCTATCATTCGTGCTCGCCAAATGAGTTCCGGTGCAATAACGGTCGCTGCATCTTCAAGTCGTGGAAATGCGATCACGAGAACGATTGCAAGGATGGCTCCGATGAGCTCAACTGCAGCTATCCGCCCTGTGTCGATGGGGAGTTCACTTGCGCGAATGGACGCTGTATTCCGCAGGCGCAGGTCTGCAACGGTGTCAACGATTGCAAGGATAATGCAACATCGGATGAAACGCACGAAAGATGCCCCATGAACACCACTTGTCCGGCCAATCACCTCAAGTGCGAGAAGACGAACATCTGCGTGGAACCCTATTGGCTGTGCGATGGAGACAACGATTGCGGCGACAACTCGGATGAGGATCCGCTGCACTGTGGCCAACGGACGTGTCCAACAAATAGTTTCCGCTGCCCGAATCATCGCTGTATTCCGGCCACCTGGTATTGCGATGGCGACGACGATTGCGGCGATGGTGCCGACGAGCCGCCAGATTACTGCAAATCCGAGGGACGCACCTGCTTTGGCGATCTGTTCACCTGCGACAATGGCAATTGCATTCCACGGATCTACATCTGTGATGGCGACAACGATTGCCTGGACAACAGTGACGAGGACAATCGTCATCAGTGCAGTGAGTATTTTAGTATAGCTTAGTCATAATCGATATCGATTTATATCGATTTATTTTTTGATTGATTCGCACAGACGATCGCAAATGTGACGAGGAGACGGAGTTCACCTGCGTGGAGAACAAGTCGTGGCAGCGGGCCCAGTGCATACCCAAGAAATGGATTTGCGATGGAGATCCCGATTGTGTTGATGGCGCCGATGAGAATACAACGCTCCACAATTGCGCCACCCAACAGCCATGCGGTGAGGATATGTTCACCTGCGGCAACGGTCGCTGCATCAACAAGGTAAGTTCTACAATTCTCAAACAATGAAAGAAGTTTACAAAATCAAATCTCGAATCTCGGATCAGGGCTGGATTTGTGATCATGACAATGATTGCGGTGATGGCACCGATGAGGGCAAGTTCTGCAATTCCAAATACAAGACGTGCTCCCCATTGGAGTTCACCTGCCAGAACTTCAAGTGCATCCGCAATCAGTATCGATGCGATGGCGAAGACGACTGCGGCGACCATTCCGACGAGGTCAACTGCAAGAAGGAGAATGTCACCTGTGCCCACGGACAATTCGCGTGCACCAATGGCCAGTGCATCGATTACAGTCTCGTCTGCAACAAAGTGGCCGACTGCACCGACGAATCCGATGAACCCGCCCACTGCAATGTGGACGAGTGCGCCAAGGTCGAGATCAATCAATGTGGCCACAAGTGCGTCGATACCCTAACTGGCTACTACTGTGACTGCAACGAGGGCTACAAGTAAGTGAAAAATGATTGACGAACTGATTGACTCACTGATTGAGCAACTGATTGACTGACTGATTGAGGAAATGATTGAGGAAATGATTGACGAACTGATTGAGGATATGATTAACTAACTAATTTGGCAACTGATTGACGAACTGATTAACAAACTAATAGACGAACTGATTGACGAACTGATTGATGCACTGATTGACGAACTGATTGAGTAACTAATTGACGAACTAATTGACTGACTGATTGAGGAAATGATTGACGAACTGATTGACTGACTGATTGAGGAAGTGATTGAGGAACTAATTGACGAATTAATTAATAAACTAATAGACGAACTGCTTGAGAAACTGATTGACTGACTGATTGACTTAACAAGCTACTTTTGACACTAAAAGAGGAAAACTGACGCAGTCTAAGGCTCCACGTACTATTTTCCTAGTTTCCAATTGGTATCTCATTCTCTTTCTCTCTGTCTCTCTCTCTCGCCCAGGCTCTTGGCTGATGGCAAAGCGTGCGCAGATGTGGATGAATGTTTGGAACAGCCGGGTGCCTGTTCGCAGCACTGCTCGAATACGCCGGGCAGCTTCTACTGCAAGTGCGACGAGACCTACTATGAGCGCCAGAACGATGAGCACACCTGCAAGCGGAAGGATAGCATTCCGCCGTGGCTGATCTTCACCAACAAGTACTATGTGCGTAACATGTCCGTCGATGGGCATCAATATAATCTGATGCATCAGGATCTGATGAATGTGGTCGCGCTCGACTTTGATATCAAGGAGCAGTATATGTATTTCTGTGATGTGACCGCCAAGACGATATTCCGTGCCAAATATTCGGATGCCAGCGTTGATCTACCAACGGAACGCGAGGCGGTCATCCGGCATGATTCGCATGGCTTGGAGGGCATAGCAATTGATTGGGTCGGTCGCAAACTCTACTGGCTGGACAGACACTCCAAAAATCTGGATGTCTCCGAATTGGATGGCACCAAGCGCAAAACTCTGCGCAGTGGGGTCGTTGATCCCCGTGCGATTGTTGTGCATCCGGGCATCGGTTACCTGTACTTCACGTCCTGGCATCTGCAGGCCTACATCGCCAAGATGGGCATGGATGGCTCGAATTTCACGCGCATTCTTAACTGGAATGATGGGATCGCGTGGCCAAATGCACTGTCCATTGACTATTTTACGGATCGCATTTATTGGGCCGATGCGCATTTGGATTACATTGCATACACGGATCTGGAGGGACGTCATCGTCACATTGTCCTATCGGGCAACAGTGTACCGCATGTGTTTGCCCTGAGCCTGTTCGATGACTTCATCTACTGGAGCGATTGGAATCTGAAGGCAATTGTGCGCGCCAATAAGTTCCATGGGGCCAATTATACGGTGCTCCGTAATACAACACATCGTCCCTATGATCTGCACATTAATCATCCGCTACGGCAATTGCCATACACAAATCCGTGCGGAACGAATAACGGCGGTTGTTCGCATCTGTGCCTGATTGCGCCGCCCCCGGAGTCTACCTATCTGAACATCGAGGGCTACATTGAGGAGGGTGCACCGATCTTCAAGTGCGTCTGTCCCAATCAGTTCTATTTGGCGCGCGACTCCAAGACGTGCATAGCCAACTGTACGGCCGGGCAGCACTTATGCGGCGGCAGCGATGAGAAGTGCATACCCTGGTTCTGGAAATGTGACGGCGAGAAGGACTGCAAGGATGGCTCCGATGAGCCGAGCACCTGTACACCTCGCCACTGTCGCGCCGGCACCTTCCAATGCAAGAACACCAACTGCACCCCATCCGCCACGATCTGTGATGGGGTCGATGACTGCGGCGATGGCAGCGATGAGCAGAACTGCGAACTGCCATGTCCGCTGTCCGACTTCAAGTGCAAGACGAGTGGACGCTGCATCCTCGACAGCTGGCGCTGTGATGGCGATGCCGATTGCAAGGATGGCAGCGATGAGGATCCTCTTGTCTGCCGTAAGTACCGATTACACCGAATTCCTTGGAATTTACATTTTATTTTTGTATGAATGATTTTAACAGTCCACAAATAAAAAAAAATATATAAATTTAATAATATAAAAATGTAAACTAATCCGTAACATTGTGGCCGTGTAGACAAACGCAGCTGTGACCCGGACACGGAGTTCTCCTGCAAAAATGGACGCTGCATTCCGCAGCTGTGGATGTGCGACTTTGACAATGACTGCGGCGACGATTCCGATGAGCCGGCTTACATGTGCCGTCAGAGGAACTGCACCACCGGCTGGCAGCGGTGTCCGGGCCAATCGAACTATCGCTGCATACCCAAGTGGCTGTTCTGCGATGGCAAGGACGATTGCCGGGACAACAGTGACGAGCTGCCGGACAATTGCCCCAAATGCTCCGCAGAGACGGACTTCAAGTGTGGCAACAATCGATGCATACCAAAGTAAATATGATTCCACTAAATAATATAGCTGGCAAAATCGAATTGAAGATTATACTTAACTAACTTATTCCCAAATTTCTTGACACGATTCGCAGGCAGTGGATGTGCGACTTTGCGGATGATTGTGGGGATGCCAGCGATGAGAACGATGCGATCTGCAAGGGTCGCTATCGGGAGTGCTCCGAATCGGAGTTTAGATGCGGCAACGGCAAATGCATCTCGTCCCGCTGGCAATGTGATCACGAGGATGACTGCGGCGACAACTCGGATGAGATGAACTGCGAGGGATATCAGTGCAAGAATGGAACATTCCAATGCGCCTCAGGCCATTGCATCGCCAGCTATTTCCGTTGCGATGGCGATCGCGATTGTCGCGATATGTCCGATGAGGTTGGCTGTCCGCCCCGTTTCCCTGGTGGCCGTTTCTGTCCGGAATCACGATTCCAGTGCACCAACAATCTGTGCGTCTCGCTAACGGATCTGTGCGACGGCACCGATGACTGCGGCGATGGCAGCGACGAGGATCCGAAAGTGTGCAGCGATTTCAATTGCGATACACTGCGTCGCTTCCAGTGCGCCAATCATCGTTGCGTTGCCCGCTATCAAATCTGCGATGGCATCGACAACTGCGGCGATGGCAGCGACGAGAACAACATGACCCTCTGTGCCAGCAAACAGAAGCCCTGCGATCTCTATACTCAATATCAGTGCGCCAACAAACATTGCATCGAACGTGCCCAGGTCTGTGACTTCTCCGATGATTGCGGCGATGCCAGCGATGAGCTTGGCTGCCATCATACGAGCAGCTGCTCCGAACAGAATCGCGGCGGTTGCCAGCATCATTGTCACAATCTTACCGATGGTGGCTACATATGCACCTGTTATCCCGGCTACATCATTGCACCGGACAACAAGAAGCGGTGCGCCGATGTCGATGAGTGTGCAACAAGGCAGCACACATGTTCGCATCAGTGCCACAACATGAATGGAACATATTCGTGCAGTTGCCGCGACGGTTTCCATCTATCCGATGGCAGCAGTGGCGTCTGCAAGGCCGAAAAAGAGGATGTCATTTTGGTGTTTGCCAATGGGCCCGAGATACGCGGCTTGGATCTACAAAAGAGGGAGGAGTTCGATGTGATTGCGGCAGAGAAACGGATCGAGGCCCTCGACTATGATGCACAGCAGCAGATTGTGTTCTGGGCGGATAGCTACGATAAAACAATCAAGCGATCTTACATGGTTAATGCGGTTGATGGCCAGGCAAAGATCGGTTTCGCTCAGGACCTCAACATGAAGGGTGGCTCGAAGCCGACGGCCGTCGCTGTTGATTGGCTCGCCTCGAATCTCTACTGGACGGAGGTGGATCGCACTGGTTCGAAGCCGCGTGGACGCGTTATGGTGGCCAAAACGGATGGACGCTATCGCAGATCGATTGTAAATGCCGGATTGGAGGTGCCGACCTCTATAGCAGTCAATCCACAGCTGGGACGCATCTATTGGGCCGACGCTGGTTCTGCGCCCAAGATCGAAGTCTCCTGGATGGATGGCTCGAAGCGACGTCCGCTGATTACCGAACAAATTCGTCATCCCGCTGGCCTAACCATTGATTATGCACAGGATCACATCATCTACTGGGTGGATACCAAGCTCAATGCCATCGAATCGATGCGAGCCGACGGCTCGCGACGCAAGGCTATCGTTAAGGGTGACCAACTGCGTCACCCCGTCTCCTTGGATCTGTTCGAATCGAACATGTTCTGGGTGACACGCGACACGGGCGAGCTGCTGCGCCAGGATAAGTTTGGACGCGGCGTTCAGGTGGTGGTGCATCGCAACCTCGTCAATCCGTCCGGCCTGAAGGTCTACCACGAGAAGCGCTACAACACCTCGCTGCGGAATCCGTGCTACAAGTCGAGCTGCTCGCATCTGTGCCTTTTGGTGCCCGGCGGACATCGTTGTGCCTGTCCAGATACATCCGGCCCGTTACCCTCGCATCGCAGCACCGCCGAGGTCATCTGCGATGCGGCAGCGGAACGACCACGGCCACCTCCACGCATCTGTCCGTGCCAGAACACCGGCCTCTGCAAGGAGGATGATCGCGGCGAGCTGGTCTGCGACTGCCCGCCCGAATTCAAGGGCGACCACTGCGAGCGGAGCACAACGGGCGCCTTCGGGCATGGCGGCGCCAATGTCACCGCTGTCGTCGTGCCCATCATGGTCATACTCCTGGTCATGATGGCCGCCGCCGGCGCCTGGTATGTCATCCGCAAGCGTCCATTGTAAGTATATTTTCATTAAAGCCGAATTTCGATTACGATTCCCAACTGATTTGTTTGTACTCTCTGTGTTTTTGTGCAGCGGCAAATTGGCGCGCATGCCAGCAATGACGTCATCCCAGAGCGTCACCTTCCGGCACGGCTCGAATGTGGAGTTCAGCGAGAGCGGCTTCCCGGGCGGCTCGGCACCCGGCGCCAACGACATGGCGCCCATCGAGGGCTACAACCTGCAGACGGTGAATGCGAACAAGGCTCGCGACTTTGCCAATCCCATGTACGATGCTGTACAATCGGGCACCAACACCGATCCGGGCATGAGCAATGGCTCCGGTAAGTAATAAGTATAAAAACAAAGTATACAACAAAAAACAGGAGCGAAATACCACCTGATACCCTCTGATAGCAGGTGGAGCACAAAATATAGAGTGGGTTTAGTCAATAAATACCCATATTTGAAGGAGATTCCTAGGAATCTTTACTCCAAGTTTGCATTTAAAATTGCTGTAGATGTAGGCTTCTGTTACCAGCAATTGTGGGAGATGTTTGGACTTATCGATTTGCGATAATCGATCTTATCGATTTACTAGCCTCAAATTCGTACCATCGGTATCAGAGTAAAAAAAAATAAACTGAAACCGCACTTAATTAATTAAATTTAATCGAAAAATCATTAGTTGGCTTGAATGTGGAATAATGAATATAGACTTTAATCTTGTCAGATTCGAGTCACAGTTTTATGTTTAAATAAAATATTAATTATTTTGGTTTTATTTCGATTTCAAATGCATTTGTATTAATAGATCATAATAATAAATATAATATAATTAAATAATAAAAAATTGTACCAAGCAAACATATCTCAACTCTCTCTCTCTCTTTGTCTCTTTCTCTCACTCTGGACAGGCATCTACGATGTGCCACAGGAACCGTCCAAGTCAAAGGCCATGGGCAATTCTGGGTCGTTCACGGAGCCCGCATCGGCCATAATTGCGCCCAGCAGCATTACGCACAAGTCATCGCCGCAGTTGCAGCTGCGGACCAGGGAGCTGGACCCATCGGCCGATACCGGCAAGGACACACAGTATCTGGTCGAGGAGGATAAGTCAGAGTGCTGATATCAAGCTTATCAGGCAGCGGTATCGCGATCGCTCAGCTGTCGCCGTCAGCAGCGATCGAAGACACGCCCAAATAGTTATCCGCTGCACACATAGCATCGACTCATCCAACAACAGCAACACCACAAGCAACAAGAACAACAACAACAACAGCAACACCAAGAACAACAGCAACAACAACAACAACATAGCAAGCATCACAAATCTTGGCATGCAGCCAGCAGCGAGTGCAACACAAGACAAACAACTAAAGTCTAGATATATATACATATATATATATAAATATATATACTTGTAGCGAGCCCCGCTGAAACCAATCTTTACTCCCGCCCCCCACTTTTACCTTACCCCCCGCATACACATATCCTTGGAGACGAATGAAGGGGCAAATGGAAGCGCCCCAATAAACTAACAAAACAAAAAAAAAAAAAGAAAAAGAAAAAAAAAAACAAGAACAAAGCAAACAAAAAACAAAAAAAATCAACTGTTGCAATTATTATTATATAAATCGATATATAAATTTATATATATATATATATATACACTATATACCATATACTAAATACACATACATTTGCATATGTATGCACACTAAGTTAGGCGGCGCCAACTCGGTTCTAAGCTGAAGCGCCCCGAAGAGGAGCGCCTTTTGAAAAGCCAGCGAATCTCTAAAAATGAAAGCGCCAACATTTTCGAGTCCAATTTTGAGGCGCGCATTCAACACACACACACACACACACACAAACACACACACAAACACACACCCATACACAGCAACAACAACAAAAAAAAAAAGAAAAAAAACTTTGTAAAGCCAAAATGTTTTTTTTTTTTTAAGCCATTTTTGCGCCTGACTGCAAAAACAGAAGGAAAAAGAAGAAAAAAGAAAAAAAACGAAAACAAAAAAATTTAAAATGAATTGTAAAAAGGCATAGAGTATATTTTTCTGAACGCTAAATGACAATATTAACTATATATACTTATGTATCTAAATGTCTATGTATACAAGGCAAAAACCAACGCGACGATATCATTAAACTATGTATGTATTTGTATTTGTTTAAACTTTCAAAAAGACACACATCATTTATAAGCTAAGCGTCTTTTTTTTTTAGCGCAAAAAAATACATAAGAAAATAAAACAAAAATTAAAAACGAAACTAAGCCACAACAAACAGCAATACAAAACCACAACAAATTTAAAACAATCCAAGCGGAATTTCTATATTTTTTCTAAAAAAAAAATAAAAAATAAAATAAAAACTACGCAAAAATGAACAGAAATTAAAACTAAACACAAGCTTAATAAAAAAATAAAAAAAAAAAACATAAATAAATTAAAAAAGTAAAAAATGTGGACAAAAGTGAAGAAAAAAAAATGTGAAAAGACGAAACACTTTTGTGCTTACAAGTTTAAACAAATGAGACGTATGTAGATTAATGCGTTTAATATAATTATTTATTATTTTATTACACACATTCAATTTTAAAGTAATTTTTGTCTGTGCTACATTTTTGCATTTCTCTGTGGTTAAGTTTTTATTTAAATGCGTTAACTTTCCAAGACATTCCATAGTGCATGAGCCATGTTCAAGTTTGTCAGCCTCTTTTTCAAATTTTGGTATTTAAATTTACTTATTATTATATGCACACATGTATGTATGTATGTGTACTCTTATATATAAATATATATATATACATACATATATATAAATATACGTATGTATTTTGTTTGTTTGTAAAACAAAAGCGAAGCTTTGTTTGTGTGTGTAATTAACATGTAACATTTTTTTAAATATTTAAACTAATGTTTTAATCCTTTTATTGATTCTGTCAATTGTTTATTTTTATTTTTTTTTTTGGTCATCGAAAGTTTTGTAACTCTTGCAAATCTGTGCTTCCTTTCAGTTAAGCGTGTTTTTAGCATAAATTTTAGTGAAAGATGAACTAAATACGTTCGTATGTTTCGACGTATTCCAACCAAGTTGACGGCATCCAGCCTAGAACACAACCTGGCTGGCAACCTTACATCTATATAAATAAATAAATATATATATATATATATATATATATGCATACGTATATATATATATATATACTACGATGATAATGTGAAAAGATGTGGAGAGAGTTAATGTATGTATATTTAATGTCAAGTGAATGAAAAACTATTTGTTGAAAGAAATTAATTTTTTTTTATTATACAAAATGAAAAACTAAAGAAAAAACATAAAATAAAAAATAATAAAAGAAAAATGTAAAAAAAAAAAACGAAACAAAACAAAACAAAACAAAAGAAACCAACGAATCTTCTTTTCAGCATAAACATAAACATTTTCAGATTTATTTTCTTGTTTTTATTGTTTGTGCAAATAAATAAATTGATATATATATATATTAGTATTTGTGCTAAATGCTAGGACCTAGGCATAGATATACATATATGTATCATTTGGGGACAACACTTTCACAATTGGGGACGACAAAAGTTTTAGTTTTACAAAAAGATTAGGTTTTATCAATTATAGCGTAAGTGTGTGTGTGTGTGTGTGCGTGTGTGTGAGTGTGTGTGTGAGTGTGTATGTATATTCTAATTACATGTATTTAGACTTGCGTATAATTACTTATGCTTAGACCTTTAGGAGAATTGCTTAAGTCTTGGTGAGGCAGATGATTATCGTCGTAATTATTAACAAATTAGCTTAGATCTCTAAAAAAAAAAAATTATATATATATATATGTAAATTATTAATATATGTAAATTTACACACACACACACTCACAGTCGCTTAGCTGATGATGGATGTGGTGTGAATCTGGCTAATCGCTCGTCTTCAAGCGCTTCGCCGGTCCATCGCTACCCTGCGAATTGGAGTCCTCCGAGAAGGGCATGCTCGACACAAAGTCAGCGCCCTGACTGTCGCTAACAACGGAGAAACCTGCCAGTCAAAAGGAGAAACACAAGATTACTTACTGAGACTGGGGCTCTGAGACTGAGACTTACATGTATTGGAATCGTCGGCGGTGAGCCCGGCATAGCTGGGTGTTATTTGGGGCGGAGTGGGCGTGCCCTTTTGGGAGTTCTCCTTGTCGCTGATCTTGTTGCTCAGCTGCAGCTGTTTTGACTTCTTCTCGCTGTTTGAGGAGATCGGCACCCATTTGTAGATCTTCATTGTCGTGTCGCTGATGGTCACCCACTTCTTCTCCCAGTGTCGCACCTTGTCCACGGCCTGCATAACACGTTTGATGTCATCCTTGGCCCGGCTCCGTGTCTCGGCGCGCACACTACGTGACATTTCTCTCTCTCCCTCTCTCAAAATGTGCCGACGGCGATGGCGTCTGCAAAGCGGCTAAAAACTGGCAATGCGGCCGACGGTTTGACTGGTGCGGCGCTGCTGCAACTTTTTTGAGCCACTGCTCCTCGCCCTGATGTGTTCTCTTGTGTTGCGATGTGTTGTGTTGTGCGTTAAGTCTCTGTCTCGATTGTTTTTTGTGAGAATTTCTTTTATTTTATTCCAAATCTCAATCAAAGCGAAAAGCGAAAATACATATATGCGCCAGTGTTGAGAAGCGTTGCATAGTTGGTATCGGTATATCGATGCTTCGAAATATTTGAATGAAAGTTGTTTATGCATCCCTTCTCCTTCAGCTTCCTGATGTTTGCAACGTCGATTAACACGAAGATTGTTTTTATTAATAAAATTACTGATCATTATATTTAAGCAAAATGAGTCCCAGTACGGCAAACAAATTAAAGTCATAATATAATCATATTAAATAGAATATTAGGAATTATTAGGAATTCCCTTCCTATTCAATCAACAGCATGTATGCAGTATCGATACTCTCACACCTACCCTTATTTTCGTGTCAGCACACGACTATCAAGTCTCAATTTTAAATTTTAATCGATACTTTTTAATTTAAATTGCTTTCTCAATTAATATTTGAATGTTACCATTTTCACAATTCGACATCAGCTTATCATCTATGAATAAGTCGTTTTTATTTGAGAAGACTTTTTAACTTCCAATATAAACTACTATCGACTATCGTGTACTAGTTACAGTGCTGCCATATTTTCAAATCATCGATTGGCATACAGTCCAAAAGATTTCTGTTAACATGCTGTTGAAGAGCTCATGCTTTAACATTGCGTTTACAGAAACAAAAGTTTTTCGACAATCGACGGGCGAGGAAATTATGCGCAGCGCGGTGTTGTGGTTATTTTTTTTATTTATTTTTACGTAAATACATACATATTCATATATACCAAAAAGTGCATAAATGCCATGAAGTGCAAATGTAAACTGAACGCGTTGATTTAAGTGATGTCTGTGCATGCGGCTCTGCCCTCTGCTTTGGCTTTCGATTGAAAGTTGACAGCGGACGAAATTGCAGGCAACGCCATCATCAACGTCGCTCGTAGAGGAGAGGAGTGGAGTGGTGGGAGAGAGTGAGCTAGAGAGAGAGGAGAGAAGCGGAACGACGGGTTCGAGGAGGAATATCGCAAAAAAAAAAATTGCAGGCAACAACAACAACGTGAGTGCGTGTGTGTAAAAAAAAAAGAAAAAAGCATTAAAAAGCCTGACTAAGAAGAAGCAGCAACAGCAGCAGCGACTCGGGGGAAAAAAGAAGCAAACGACGAATCGAAAGAAAAAGAGCGCAAGGTGGGAAGCAAGAATAACAGGAGAAGGGCGACTTACAGCAGGCAAAAGAAAGAAAACGCAAAAAAAAAAAAAAAATAATTTTAAACAGGAGTACGACAAAAACACAGTATAAAAGGGAAGACTGCAACAGCCGCAACAACAGCAGCAGCAACAACAACAACAACATCAGCAACAACCACAACAACAGCAGCAACAACAACAGAAACAAAATGTTAGCAAACAGCAAGAGCAAAAAACAATTCAAATAGTTTTCATTTGGATAAAGCGAAAAGCATTGTTGTCTGTGCATGTGTGTGCGTGTGTGTGTGTGTGCCTCAATCTCTATCTGGGTGTGCGTGTCGGTGTGCGTGGGTAGCTGTGTGTGTGTGTGTGACGATATGTTTTTATAACATCACCTACATAATTCGCAGCAAGCAGCAGCAGCAGCAGCAACAACACAGTGAGAAGAATAAGCTGGAGCTGGAAAATCAACTTGTGGCAAAAACAACAGCAACAACAACAAACGCTCTCTCGATCAAATTTCACGCGTCGCCTCGCCGTCTCTTATGTTGTTTTCTGTCTCTGTCGCACTTGCAGTTGCACACGATCCGACATCACTAGCTCATCGTTATCGTCATCGTTATCATCATCGAGATATCGACTATTTCATCGACAGCAATCATCATCATAAACAACAACAACACCAAAACGGGCACGCCAACTGACGTCGTCGCATCATCAGCAGTAAACACAACAACAACATAAACAACAACAAACAAAAAACAACAAAAACACAATGCCCAAATGCGATGTGAAAACCCGTTACATTCCGGCGACTTTCGCATGGATTGTGCTGCTACTGACCACATTTCTCTTCTTCTTCTATCCGTAAGTATTTACCATTTTTTGCCATACATGTATTTATTTATTTCTGACCTGGGATATATGCATGTGACTTATGTATGTGTGCATACCCTATGGAACCCCTCTAAAAGCATGTTGCAGTTTTGTCATCAAGTGTGTAACGCATTGAAGAAAAGAAATTAAAACATATATGCTTATATATATATAAATACATGTATTATTTGTGATCAGCATCATTATCTTATACTTTAATGCCAGGTTTTACTTTATTATTTCATATATAACCAATATAAATGCAAAGGGTATCTTTTCGGCGGTGTGGGATATTTTCGAAATCCGATATTTTTTGTTCTTTCGTTATTTGTCGTCATTCGTCAGTCAGTCGGTCGCTTTTCGTTATTTACTTTGCACCTATTTTTATAGATTTTAACGAAGCTGCCTCAGGACATTTATACCCCATGTACCGCTTGCACTACCCACTTACCCCTATTGAAATAGTTTTGTATAAGTTTGGCATAAAATTAACTTATATATCAGAAGGGGGTAGGGGTGTTAGGCGGATGTGCGTAAGACATACAATAATGCATAATTGCATAATTAAAACTGACGTCACAAGGAAGAAGGGAAATAAAAGCTGAAAAAATGCATTAAATTGTAAAAGCAATAGAAACAAACCAGAAGCGATGGGAGGTGGAGTGGGGTGGGGGTTATGTAAGTAACAAAGGAAGTCGCTGTCATGAGGACGACCGATTGTTACCCTAACCTTCCAATTGGTCTTTGTTCTTTGTTCTCAGTTCTTGTCAGTTGTTTGTTTGTTGTTTATTGTTAAATGAATCAGCGAAGCTTTTCGGCGACTGTCTGTCTATTCGTCTTGCCACACAGCTCGTAGACTTGTCAGACAAGAGAGAGAGAGAAAGAGTAGTCACATTTAGGCTGTGGAGCATATGTATGTATTATTAAAAACATTTAGTCACATATCAAAAATAAAAATACTCTTGAGACAATTTTTAATGTAATGCAAGAAAGAAGTAAAGTGATGAATATAATATTAAACTAATTAAGCTCAAGATCTTAACTGAGAAGTTTCAAGATTGATCAAATTAATTGGAAAACTAAGATACTAGTCTTAAATACACTTCACAAACCTATGAAAATCTCAGATGAATTTCTCTGCTTCTTGAATATGCTGCTCAAAAGCTGAAATTTCCCTCATATAACATCCTATGTTACGAGTATTTGTGTTTGAAGTCGTCTTCTTCATCATCATTTATCCACCTCCTCAGTTTGACTGCTTTTCACGTGCTGTTGGCTGCCAGTAGAGGAGACAGGGTACGGGGGTGTCTGGCTCGAGAGGGGAGTTTCAATTGTTGTACTAAATAAGCTTAATGCCACAGGTTGTGTGTGTGTGTGTGTGTGTGTGACTTCTGTCCGGACAAACGCAAAGAAGGCTACGATATGAATCAACACCCCGTCCCCTCTCCTCACTCACATACACACATATACGCACACACATTCACTTGGCAGAAACGGTGACGACGCGCCCCGAAAAATTGACGAAAATCAACAAAAACGTAACCGCAAAGCACGCGAAATTACGATGAAAGCGAAAAACAACAAGAGCAACAATAAGAAGAAGAACAACAACAGCAAATTCAACCACACAAATGCACAACAATACATGTGTGTGTGTACATGTGTGTGTGTGTGTGTGTGTGCTTGTGCGTGTGCATGTGTCTATGTGCATATCAAATAAAGCTATGGTCAAACAACACATTCAGCTGAAATTGAATTAACAGCAACAAATTAAGATTTGTTGTTAGTTTAAACTAAATAAATGCTTTTCCACATATTTAAAGTGAGTTTTTTGTTTAAACTTATTTATTTTGAACTCAATGCAAGAAATTATTACAATTATTACAATATGAAAAAATATGAGAAAATACTATAAAGATTAATACTTTTGCTTTTCAATTTTCCAAAATTGTCCAAGTCAATAAATTAAATTTAATTTTTTTGAATTAGTTCCAAGAACATTCAAGAACATAAGAAAAATATATAAAATGATATTTTTCAACTAACTGAACAGAAATATTCAAGAAAATTGATTGCATTTTTAAATCCTTGCCAATTCTGTACAATTTGATAAATATTCAAATTTCCTGGTTTTGTTCAATTGAAACTAACTAAAAAATAATATACACTTTTTGTTCGGAAAAACAGTAAATAATATTTATAAATATTTGTTTGCTCATTTGTGATATTTCTTGACTATTGCTGTACATGCACACACACACACACTCACACACACACAAAACAGATTTAGCGGGCAACGATAAAAAAAAGCGGTTAGCAGCAATTCGACTGCGTCACTTTAACGCTCGACAATGTAGCTCGCGTTGTCTCCCTCTCTCTCTCTCTCTCTCACTCTCCACCTCCCGCTTTTTTTCCCCCTCTCCCCATAGTCCACCCACTTACCTGCCCATCCCTTTCCGGCGGCTTTGTCACCCGGCAACCATTGAAATTTTAGAAGCAAGTGTCGCATTTTCCACCAGTTGCCCCGCATACACACACACACAAACACACACATACACATGCACAAACATATACACACACATACTGTGCCAGTGTTTTATTTAGCTGTTATCTGTTCGATTTTATTCCACTCCAAGTTGACCACAACTCGAAGATCGCCTTGAACCTGAAATTTCTCACTTTTTAATTGGAAGAATTTTCGAATTCACCTGAACAAAATAATGCTCCATGTGTAAAAAAGTGAGAAAAACAAGGTATTTAAACCAGATAACAATTGTGGGAAAAAAATTAAACATTTTATTTTCAATATTATAAGGAAATAAGCAAGTGCTTTTAATCGAATTTTCCAGAGTGCATATCATTGATATATCAGTCGATATCTTTGTTTGTTTTTTTTTTAAATCAATTAACAATAACGAGATTAATGAGATATCAGTAAAAGACATAATTTTAATCAAATGTCTTTCTAATCCAGCACTTATACATTAAACACACACACATGAAACACAAGTGTCTGTTGAACCTACCCCTCAAGTTAATTGGACCTCAGTTTTGCTTCTGTTACTAAGGTTACGGCTGTGCTAAAATTCCAATTAATATAAACATATATAAGTACAAACATACATATACATATGTATGTATGTATAAAATAATCGCATTGTTCGCTACTGTCTGTTCAAAAGTTAAGCATTATCAACTAAATTCAATTTGTCTGAAGCTCTCAAATAACTATGGATTCTTGGAGCTGCCTGAGACTTGAGGTATTTTCGAGTTTGCTGCAGAACAACTCTTAAGAAGAGGAAGACAATAAATATTATTATTTGATATTTGTTTTCCTTTGATGTTGAAGTTTAATTAAATGGCCAGAAATGGAATGTATTGCAATTTGTCTCTAATTAATTTGTCAAATTGAAATTGACATTGCAATAATTTAAGCAATTTCATTGTTGTATTATTTAATGTTACATTGTTGCAGTTAAGTTCTGATTTTGGTGTATTTATTTTTGGTTAGCTGCCTCTTCTTCGATGTTTTTATTGCTATTTTTATTCAAATGGGTTTTATTTTATTATTGATGTTGAAATTACTTACTGCTAATACCTAATGGTCTAGTGGCTCCTCTGTGTGTGTGTGTGTGAGTGTGTGTGTATGTACTTAAAGTGCTCCAAGCCGAAACAATTTCGACTAATTATATTAGGACAAACTTTGCGTAGGGTTTCAGTTAGCCGTGTGGTGAAGAGTGGCCAGGGACGAGCAATCGCACACTAATTTAACATAGGTAAACACAAAAACAAAAGTATCTATATATATCAAAATATAAATATCATATATATATATATATAGTTAAAGCGAACTAAGAGAAAAGAAGAAATTTCAAACTAAATTTAATTACAAACCACAGCCACAGACCAGAAAACGAAATATAATTTCTGCAATCACGAAAATTCAATTTTTGTACAGATTTTCGCTGCATGCAATAAAAAAAGAGCAGCTCCATGAATCCCATTCCCCAACTCCTTGATCAGTTTATCTATTGTTGCAATTGTGACTATGCTTTTCTCTTTATACCCTGTAAAAAGGATTCAAAAGAAGAGAATGTCGTAAAACCCAAGTTGAAATCAACGTCTGCCTCCATTTGTCTATCTAAAACCAGGCAGGTTGCTTGGTCTTGTGTTGTATATAAATAGTTAATTACAGGGTATGAGCTAGTCGAAAATAGAGAACTTCCACCTGTTTCTCTTCCTTATATTTGTGGTGTATTTCATGACTATGCCAAGTTTCTGATTGCATTCCAAACTTGTAGCTGTCGTGTGTGTGTATGTGTGTGTGTGTATGTGTATGTGTGTTTATGTGTGAGTGTGTGTAGCTACACCTGTTCACGTTCACCCACATGCAGCACATAAAGCTACACAAATATAATAGCGACAATGAAAAAAAATACAGCAGCTATAGATAAAATGCAGATTGTGTTTTCGATCAATCGAAACTAAAACTTGTAGCGGTGTTCTACAAAAATGCATACAATAATCCGAGAAGTAAACTTCTTAATTACAGAAAGAAAAACTTGCTTACCTTAATTTTATATGATAATTGTGTAAAGCATACTCAGATAGGCTTCTTCTTATTAACCTTCCTTCCTTAACTAATCGTCGTGTTATGTTAGGAGTTATGTTTGTTGTAAAATTACTTAAAGGCGAAATCGACTCAACTGCGTTGATGAGCCAAATAAATTTTTACGGTACCCTCTGGGCAGTCTCCATATTACCTCCCACTTTCTCTTAATCGTTGTACTACTAACTATTCCTTGCATGAACCGTTTAGAGTACTCTGTAATGATTATAACAAACTATATCATGTAATCAATTCAGAGTCCTCCATTTCACTAATTAAAAACTCAATTCTTAATGTCTTATCTAGAGATTAACTTTTTTGCATGTACAGGTGGTGGATCTCAACTAATTCTCACTAATTATTTTCTTACTAATTATTTTTGGTCTGATTGGGTTTTTCTGGGTTTTCCCCAATTCTTGCAACAAATGTTGGACCATTTTGTTTTCTACCCCAGAAATCTTAGAAATCTAAAATAAAAAAAAAAAAATATATTAATAATTATACGTTCTTATATTTCTTATAAATAATTTATTATTTTTTAATTTATTTAAAGTTTTAATTTTATTTTAAATTTAATTTAATTCCAATTTTTAATTTTTGTATTTTTGGTGTCGACTGATATTAGTTGACAAATAAATAAATAAATATCAAGCATTAACAGACACAATCGAATATATTGGCAAACAATCGTATGTTGATCGGTTGTTACTATGTTTTCTTTATGCTATATGATATAATTATTAGATACGATTTGTCAACATTTGATTAAGGCTTAATTAATGGCTGATTCGGTCAACAACATTTAATGGTTAGCTTGTTGTATTTATAAATATATATGTATAAATACAGGTATAATATTAAATTCTTCAGTTTGGGTAGTTGAACAGCTAACACTATGATTCACAATGATTCGAATTACGTTAGCCAAATGCTTTGAATCATTCCAGCTCTTATCAATTCCTATTAAACCAATCACAAAATCTAATCTATTAATTTTATTAAAGCAAGTCCAATTTTTTTTATTTATTTTTGGAAGCTTTCTTTAAAGTATTCAATTTCTCTATTGATAGTTACTCTTATTACGCGGTAACTCAAAGTTGAAAATACCTTGCACTCGTTTGTCGAATACTTTCAATATATTTTAACCTCCCCCTCATTGCCCTGCTGGGCCCACCTCCCTCCCACAGTCACCTTCTGGCATTTTCCGAAGGTTTTGTCAACTTGTTAATGAATATAAATGTGTGGCGCTGCCTGTGCGGCATCATTGCTGGCTGACACTGCTCAGTGAGCTCGCTGCTTGTGCTGATAATAATAATAAAAATAATAATAATAATGACAATAAAAAAAGCCATGTGAATGCTTTTTTTTTGTTTGTTGTTTTTTTGTGCCCCTGCTATTGCGTTGATGATATCCGCCGGTCATCGCGAGCCACAGCAACAACAATAGCTACACACAAAGCTCTGAAAATGAGTAACAAATAAATAAACAAAAACATAAAAAGTACAAAACACGCACGCACAACATACATAAATAAAAGGCAATTCAGCGACTACCCTGTAATTAGCTTAAAATAGAATATAACCCAAAATTAGCACGGGCCTGTTTTGATTTGAGGATATATCCTCGAAAAGAGTGCGATTGGAAATCAATATTCTGTTGTTTATTGGTGTAGAGCCAAAAAACATGATTATTAGCCAGATTCCAAATAAAAGGAAATCAAAATACAAATATTTAATCAATTTACAAAATTGATATATTAAATATTATAAAATTGAAACATTGAATCTAGTGCAACGAAATGCTGAAACGGCATCGAAAAATTGTGTTTTAACATTTTTCATTTATAATTTTTAATAACTAATATATCTGAACTCTTATGTCATATAAATGTTTTTACTAATACTAGGCCAAAAATTGGTCTATGTGTGCTAACCTCTCAGGTCAGAACCGTCTTACCTAATACAATATTGCAGCAAAATGACAACTAATCATACCCAAGCATTTAAAAAAAAATCAAATATTTTAAAACAATAGATTTATTTTAAATTTTTCCATTTTAGTTTAAAATCGCATTAGAATTCTTGTTACATTTCGCAGATATTTGCATTTTTGTAGATGCAGCCAATAAATCGACCTTTCGTTTTGTTCACGTTTCTAAAAGATAAAATATGTATATATATATTTATATTTAAAAAATTGTCGGGTTGAGAATTTCGATATCTTCTGAACTTAAGACAGGCTTAGGATTTCTGCTCAAATTGCGAATTCCGCCGTTGACCTCTAAATCTATATAGAATATTCTAAGAGTAAATTGCAATAAGAATTAATATTTTGCGATCCATAGAATTTAGTGTAAACTATTGAAGAACGCCTTGAATGGGACTTATTTCTGGTGGTATTTTAAATGCTGAGAGCAACAAAAAATATGTAAAACTAATTAGTAAAGCACTTCTTAATGATAGAATTAAAGAACTCTGAATTGATAACATGATAAAGTTAGAATAAATATTAGTAGAAAGTGGAACAAGAGTATCGAGTAATTTAAATACAAGCATAGCATCTAGCATAACAGGATGATTAGCTCGGGAGGGAAGATTTATAGGGAACTAATGAAGATTAGCTGAATTGGAATTGGTCAGCGGCAACCAGCCACCTTCAATTTGCACTTGGTTTTTCCATTGCGATGCCAATTAACATTCGCATCACTGCCGCTGTTTACTCAAATAGCGATTGACACTCGTGTTGTTGTTTTTTAACATAGTTGTTGTTGCCGTTGTTTTTTTTACCAATGTCAGTGACGTCGTAATACCAAAGAGGGGCACAGTGATTCTCGGAATTTTGCCATTCATGGTTTCGATTTGAATTTTTGCCTTGAATTTGACTTTAGCAATTACTGGTCACTTTTGCTTGTAAGCCATCTGTTTGTCCCGATTTTTGCAATGTTATCTTTTTGTGGTTGCATTTTTTTCAATTTGTGCGTCTACAATTTCGACTGTAGTTCAGAATTGCAAAGGTTTTGTATTTCAAGCTCAATCACGGCCCAATATAAATATTCAATAATTGTTATGACTGAATGGCATATTTTTGTCTCATATTCAGAATTTGAGTGAGAAACACAAGTGCAATTGTTTTGGAGTTAGCAATCGTATCCCTCTTTGACAAAGCCAGACAATAAATATCGTCGGGTTGTCTAAACTTTGTAAATCTATCAGTTGTTTTTGTTTTTTCTTTCTTTCATTTTGGCCAAGAAGAGAAACGACTTCCTGTTGCCGCCGATGTCGCTGGCTGCTCTACTTCTACTTCTTCTCATACTAAATAATTAGAGATTTTAATTAGCACCAAATCTACGCGTCAAATGCAAAAGAAATGGAAAGAAAAAAAAAAAAGAAAAAACAGACGTCGCCAGACGGCGGCACAATGCAAAGTCGTCTCGGAGGCCGCCAGGCAGTGCAGCAAGAGAGAAAGAGAGGTGGGGTGGGGGCACTTGCTGTCCCCCGATTAGGGGAATGGGGGATGGGTTTGGGGTGAGGGTCCCTCCAACCTCGCCCCTGCCACGACGGCTTTACGTTGTTTCAGTCAGTTTGGCAAGAGCAAATGGAATTGGAAATGGAAATGGAAAACTGTGTTTTATGTCTCGACGCTCGGCAACATTGAGCAAGATTATTTTTAGCGATAAACAAACATACATACACACACACACACACAAGCATACATATACATGTATGTATACACATACGAAGACACATACGCATATTACGCATACGCCCCAGAGCACGTCACAGTCCTCTCCGAGTCACTCATCCGAAATTCAAAGCGGGGACAAAATTAATTTCGCCGGCTGTCATAACACATTAAAAAGCCAGGCCAACAAAATGTGTAAGAAAAAAAAAAAAAAAAAAATATGCTACTCTGTCTTCTGTTTTTAGCTCAACAGTTTTTGGACACGTTTTGCCTAATGTACGGCGATAAATTATCGAAACTTTATTTGTACAAATTAGACAAATGTTTTTATAGCTTTTCACTTGAACCAAGTGAAGTGGTGTGGACAGCTTGAACTGACTGTATGTTTTATGTTTACCTTTCTGCAGTAATCTATATCTATATATATATATACATACATACGATACATACAGTAACATAAATCCAGATATTATTGCAAATATTTATGTAAAATTATTGTGTATACAGAATTCGATATATAATTGAAACAAAATATTTGTTTATATTTATTAATGTAAACTGCAATTGTTAATAAAGAACATAAAGCAGAATTCGATTTCAAATAAAGAATTGAAATAAAATATTTGTATATATTTATTAGTGTAAACTGCAATTCTTTATTTATTTAATTTTAGTTTAGTTTATATATATATAAAGTGGAGTCAAATTTAATGATTGACAATCTTAACTGAATAATTAATGAATGTGTTTGAATATTGTTCGTTAGTTAAATATAGACAAAAATAAGATTCTGATTTGCAAACGAATTGAGTGATCTGCTGTCAGCAGATTGGATCTGGATATGCAGATTGGTGCTTAAACAATACGCAGACAAGGTTCATGCATCAATTTCCATAACTTTAATGTTTTCCCTCAAAATCAATCAAAAACATGTAAAAATAAAAAAGAAGGAAAATATGCGATGTGTGTATCTGGTGTATCTGCCTAGTGCCTAGTGCCTAGTGAGACGAGCACTCTCGACTCGTGCGCATTCCTACTTGTGGCATTGGACCTGTAACCTAAGCACACGCATATAAACACACACGCACACATATATACATATATATATATATATATATATATATATATGTATATACAAACAGTCAAGCGGACAGACAGAGTTGTTCAACACTGACGCAATCGAAATAAACATGAAAATAAATTTAGGCTACATGTGGCTGGCTGGAAGGAAATATTTTTGCTATTTATTTGTTGTCCGTAGTTGTTTGTGCGGCACATTGCTGTGGCGTCTCCGTGTATGGTTGGTTAATCAACAAAAAACTCTTCATTGTGTTCAATTTACAAACACACACACACACATGCAATCTGAATACCTGCATTTGACACTGCAAACTTGTCAAGAATTTAGACCATCATAAACAGACATAAGCGGATTATGGAAGAGTTTGAGCTATGAAATGAAATTTAAACTTAAAAATGACTAAAGTTTTTTACACTGTTTACCGGAAATGCCATAAAGTGACATTAACTTATTTAAACTGATTTAAGATATATATATATATATAGATTACAGCGTATCAGCTTTAATATAACATACGAAAATCAAGTTAATAAATCAATGGAAATGTGGCCTTTTAGTGCTGGGCCCAGACAGAACTAAGGCCTCTCACTTGAGTACACCGAAAGTTTTCCTTCCATAATTTATTGTACGCAACAGTCAAAGTTGTCTGTCGAGGTGTATTTTTAAATTGGACCTTATACTTTATCTATATAAACTGTGGCATGGCCACTTTTAGTGGCATGTGCATCAGGGGTTTGGCGTAAATTGTAAAGTTTGTTGTTGGTTCGTTGTGTAATTTGTGCATTTTGGTATAACTCATCGCCTATAAAGTGGCAATAAACCAGGAGCACATTCACAAAACTGGGTGACCTTGAGAGGAGGAGCACCCTTAAGAGGTGGTTTTTGTTGGGGTCGTCTAAGTAAATATTTGAGTTGATGTGGCACATGACAACAACTGATGGAGGACACTTTAGTTTTGCCCCCACTCCTTACAACATCATTATGATGATAATAATGAATGATTATCATAAACATAAGTATGCAAAACTGAGTCATTGTTTGCTGCCCCTTCAAGAATTTCTTCTCCGAGTGTGTTTTCAGTGTGTATTTTCTTAAAATGTTGTACCATTTTGGTAATTGGCTAACAAATATGGCCAACTGAATTGAATATATTTTCATCTGTCCAAAATGACCACCTAGTTGAAAGAATAAGCAAATATGCTGCATAAATGTTATTTCGTAACTATGGTTATTATTAATAATAATAATATTTAGTTTCAATTACGTTATTTGAGTACATTTTCTTGAATTGCCACATATTTCGTAGATATTTTTGCTATAATTTCAACAAAAGATTTATTTCCAAAATGTTTACATTTTCCGTGAAATGGGAACCTTTTGCAATCAGCTGCAGCTGCTTCTGGCGCTGATTAATAAATCGCTTGGCCAATAAACGGCGCTTATCGTGCAATAATTAACAAATTGCTGAAGGCCAAAAAGAAAATGGCCTTAAAGCTAAGGTGAACTGAACGAATTTCATTTCGATTTCGATTTCAATTATCGCCGTCGCCCCCTAAAGATAAATATGCCTACTCGATACCGTTCTCTGACCCATTGTCTCTGTTGCTAGCTGGATGACGATGACGATGATGATGACGGTGATGTTGATAATGATGTTGATGTTGATGTTGATGACTAATGACCAAATGCTTGGCCATGCTGCGATAGTGGATGATATTTTTGTATTCGTTGTTGTTGTTTATTTGTGTGTGCTATGTGTGTGTGTGTGTGTGTGTGTGTGTTGCTGGATACTTACCCAAAAGTACTTTTAATACACATGTCATAAGAAAGAAAATCAAATAAGTTTCATATCTTACAACGTTTCCGTTTTTGCGTGCTATAAAAAAACCAGTTCCAAACATGATTATGAGAAAAGCCTAAAAAGCTTATCAAACGAAAAGGGGAAAAGTTGTTTTATCCAATCTATTTCAAGTTTATTTATAAGTTAGTTGGCATAAATGAGTAAAGAAAAATAATTCTAAAACAATACGAAACTTATTAAAAATAATAATAATAATAATAATAAATATTACATTTTATTTTTAATTTAATCTAATCTATTTTTAATTGTGCATTTTTTCTTTTTGCGTCACTGACTTTGGTTGAGATTAAATAAAGAAATAAATAAATAAAGAAATCTAAAATAAGTCAAGTGGAGAAATACTTTCTGCGAAGTCAGACGGGGTGTTTGCTGCCCCACAATAAGTTGCACACACACACGCACACACACACACATGCACTCTCTGCAAGATCGAGTGACAGAGTGACAAGAAAAGCATTAGCACACAAACAAAGATACAGATATAGAAACATAGCGTCATCAATTTCTATATAATGCAACCTCCAACTGTTGATTGCTTATGAAGTGTGTGCGAGTGTGTGAGTGTGCGAGTGTGTGGGCTATTGAACTTCTGACTAACGTACTCCCAGTACTTCCTCCCAGTACTCCCCTCCTCTGCAATTAATTACACATTTCAATTCGAGAGGTTGTCGTAAACTGACGCTTCAAATGATTGTCTTATGACAAGTGGGGGGGTAAGTGGGGCAAGTGGGGCAACAGTGGCTGTGATTACTATGTCAACAAGTAGCAAGAGTCACAAAGAGGAGACTGCTGCTGACAAGGCTGCTCTCTGCTGCTCTTTTGCTGTCTTTCTCTCTGTCTGTCTGTCTCTCTATCTGTCCGTCTGTCAGTATGGCGTCTGAAAATGCGTCGTTGCTCGCATTACATGGGAATTCAATTTCCTGGACTTTCAGCTGAAATGCCAACGCCGCTCAAAGTTCACCTAAATGCACCGGAAATGCTCTTGCCAAAGCCTCTCAGTTTTCCGTTTACACAACTCACTTTGACTTGCCTGCCACCCACTGTGGAGAGGTGTGCGTGTGTGTGTGCGTGTGTGCGTGTGTGTGTGCGTATGTGCCAAAAGTCATGTTCAAGATGAAATGTGAACGCAAGAGGATGTGGCATCGATTATATCCTAGCAAAAGAGCCTTTACATTTTCTGTCTGTCACAAGTCAAACTCTGAAGTCTTTTTTAGCATTTTTTCTGTTTAAAAAATGTTCCACTCATGTTGAGTTCCATTTAAGCTGATTAAAAAGGTTTGAGGCGGCTTTAATTTATAGTCAGTCTAAATTGTAATTTCTGTCAACTGTCAGCCTCTCAGTAAGAAATAAATAATAATTTATTACCATCATCAAATACATATTTACATCTATGGATTAATATATAACTGACATTGTTAAAAATGGATGAGATATCTTGATTTTTGGGCTAGAGTAAAATGTATAGATACAAATCATCAGTTATGCATAGATTGAAAGAGATATGTTGCAGCCCCCACACACATGACCTACTCGCTCTGCAAGTTAATGAGTGGTGACCTTTGACACAGCTTTATTTAAATATAAAAATCGTGATTAAATAATTTTTATTCGTACTCTTGAAGAATTAGTAATCTAAAACATACACTGAAGCTTCTTTTTATGTGTAATTCTATTGGAGCAAATTCAATCTCAGATCTATATAAAAATTCATTAAAGTTATTTTCTTTTTTAATATATAAATGTGCTTTAAATGTTATATTCAATGTTATGTATTATCAGTTAAAACCAATTCTATGTTTTTGTTATAGGTCTCTTTAATACTGTTGTTACAAATCAATGTTTTATAGCCTTTAAATAGATTGATTAATGTTTAAATATAATTGCTACATAAAAAAAAAATAAAAAAATGCTCAATTTAATGTCTAGAGTAAGAAAGCATTTTAATTTTCAAAAACAAGTTTCAAGTTTCTGCCACTAGTTAAACATTTTCAATGATACACTTTCAATTCAACGCTTTTCCTATTTTTCCTATTTTTCACAATTTGTGTTGGGTTTCTATTGAAGTGTTGGCTGCCTCTGCTTCTGTCGCAGTTGCTGACAAGTTCGCTGGCAAATTGCTTTGATTTGATGGCCAACACTAATTGATCTCTGTTGTGTTCTCCTGTCATGTTTCTTATGTTGTCTGCTTGCTCATTTCTGGCTGTTGTTGTTTTTATTGCCACTGCAAAGAGCTGTGGGCGTAGACCTCTGAGCACAGGCCCCAGTATTGCTGTGTAAAATCGTCCTTTTCCGTGTTTTAGCTCCAGGCCATTCAGTATACACTCAGAAAAAAGCAATCTAAATTTTTAGTAAATTGCTCTTAAAAATATATAGTTTTGCTTTTAGAAATCATTTCAAAATATAAGAACAAATTTCTAAGAATTAGAAATGATTATCCTAAATCGACGATCCTAAAAATATGGCAATTTTTTCTATTTTGTATATATATTTTCGATTGTTATAAAGAAATGCATTTCCAAAAAGTAGATATGCAAGCCATCAATTTTATAAGTACTAATTTTTATTAGAGCTTAACAAAAATGAAATATATATATTATATATATTTATATAAAATATATATTTTTGCTAATTTTTAGAAAAATTGTAATCTAGAAAAGCAAACATTCATTTTAAGAAAGCCAAAATTATAAATTTTGGAAAATGTGTTTTGGACTTCTGCGAATGTAGATTGATTTTTTTCTGAGTGTATGTTATATGCTTGTGTGCATAAGCACACCGGATCTCACTTTCCGGCTTGTTTGTTACACTTACACTTTGTAAAACGTGTGCAAACGCAAGCAAAATGAATCCTTGAGCAAACAGAGCCCGCAACCAATTTCATGTCCGTGTGTCTCCTTTCCTCTCTCTCCATCTCTCTCTGGCCTCGTCTCCATCTCTCCATCTCTCTCGCTATTTGTCGGTCTACTGCTCCATTTCGGAATAGGTCTCATATCTCATATTTGCAAAAGCTGCGACTAAGCCTCTTGGTGCTGCTCCAGCCGGCCCCAGTGGATTGCTTTTTACGTGTGTCTGCATATTCTGTCCTGGATTTGGAATTGGATCACAGTCGAGTCGCTAAGTCGTCTAATTATTCTAAATTAAAACTGTGCATGTTCGCAAATTAAAAGTTTGTTCTTTGATTCTATTCGAGCATTAAATGCTCTTCCACACTTTTCATAACTAGTTAGTTCGGATTGAGCAAAACAATGAAATAAATTGCTAGGATTTCGTTTTTCTTTTATTTAATTCAAGAGGGTAGTGAATTTTCCAAAATCCATAGAACCCATCTAGAATGGCAATTAAGCATTTAGCAGACTTTCCATTACTTTTACAACTTTTGAAAAGTGAGAGAGAGAAATTTAGTGGCAGGAACTTTATTGTCAGAACGAACTTTATGTGGCAGAAGCAGCCGCCCGGCTTCAAGTCAATTTTAATTAAATACGAATAAATAGAAATGTTGAGGAAATTCACTCACAATTCCAGCAAGCAGCCGCCACAGTTGGCAGTTGACGAAGGACGCACGAGGACGACCATCTCAAGTAAACGTGCAACGTGCAACGTGCAGCGGCGGCGGCAGCGGCAGCATGAGATTGGCATTTTTAATTTGCGTTGCATTATTTATAGCAGAACTCAGCAGCGCTAAACTAAGCGAAAGAAACGCAATTAAATTGCTGGCAAAGGTCAGAGACAAAGGTAGCTTTTGACATTTATTAAGTCGATAATGCATCTATTTAAAAAGTACTTAAAATGTGATTAAATCATCGCATTCTTATGAATAAAACATCATCAGCAAGTTGAGCTCAACGAGCAACATTTCTGTTTTGCCAAGTTTTGACACATTGCGTCAAGCACTTAATTTAAGTGATTGTGATTTTGTAAATGAGTTTTAATCATTGCTATTTTTGATTTATTCAATTATACATTAAAATCGATGCGATATTCGTGATTTGTCCAACTGACAGATAAGGTTGCATAAATACTACTTTCAAAGGTTATCTTTAATTAATTTAATTTAATTAGTTTGCAAATAACTGCACTGATTCACAATGAACATTGGCCAAAACCAAATTCAATTAATTATCCGAATATATTTGTGGCAGATCCAATGCAATATGGAATGTGTATGCGGCATCGGCTTATGTAAAACACATTAGGGGTGGGGTAAATAGGAATTTCAAAGTAGGGGGTTGTTTATTTATGATATAAACACCTCCCCAGGGCATGTGTGTGTGTGTGTGTGTGTGTGTGTGAATTGAGGCTCAGCTCGGCTCGACAAACAGTTCCAGTTCAGTGGACTCTAAAGTGATTGCAGGATGATATTGGAAATAGGGATGGGACGCGAGGCGGGGGAGTTGGCTTTTTGCAATATGACTGCAAAACTGTGCTTTAGGCCATGATTATGCGGCTTGTTGTTCGCTGATTAGTGACCAGCCTAATTTGTGTTGCCGGTGGCTGGCGGCTCACATCGGAATTTGGCCAAATTGTTATTGATGAGCACGAGCGATGTAGCCATAAGAATTTGGCTATTGAATTTACTGTGCCTATCTAAAATATGTTCTTAATTAAATCCGTCAAAGCCCTCATCACGTATATGTTGCAGCTCAATCATTGTAGAAATCGGCGAAATGTGTCCATCGGGAATATTCAACTGAGATGGAATAATACAGATTTTTTATTTTTTCGGCGAAAATTGAACTGTCAGTTTTTTTTTTTTTAAATTGTGTGAAGGTGCACATAAAAATTTGCAGTCTGTAGCTTTTTGTAATCCAACATATTTATAATTTACTTGTATTTGAATAACTTATGGCTAATAATAAATTGAAATGCTTCCGTTTTCCTTTTGTTTTTGCAGCTGCCAATACTATGTGAAGAGCCATCCGTGGGTGCTGGCTTATCAGGGCGTCATCACGTTCTTTGTGTTGGCCAATTTCACGCTGGCCACGTTTATGGATCCGGGCATTATACCCAAAGGTATGTAGCGGGCTAAACGGTGCCCAGCGTCTCTCGCACAGCCTAAATTTGACTGAATTCTAGCATCGCCCGACGAAGACTGCGAGGAGGAGTTCCGTGCACCGCTCTACAAGAATGCCGAAATAAACGGCATTACCGTCAAAATGAAATGGTGCGTCACCTGCAAGTTTTATCGCCCTCCGCGCTGCTCCCACTGCTCCGTGTGCAATCACTGCATAGAGGTAGGAAATACATCCTTGGTTTATATTAAATGATTCGAAACTAATCTCTCCACAATTGCAGACATTCGATCATCACTGTCCGTGGGTGAACAATTGCATTGGCAGGCGCAATTATAGGTTCTTCTTCTTCTTCCTCGTCTCACTCTCCATCCATATGCTGAGCATATTTTCGCTATGCCTATTCTACGTACTCAAAATCATGCCCAACATCAAACAGACGGCACCAATTGTCGCGTATCCTTTTTGAAAACTAAACTAAACCAAATCGAATACTAATATTATACCTGCAGTAATATTCAAGTCTGCAAGCCAAACTAACCCTTGAACCCTTGAATCAGATTCAATAATTACAAGTCACAGTTTCAATTTGTAGTGGTTATTTACAATTTTGCAATAATTTAATTATTAAGTATTTATGCAAGGAAGCTTTGGAGCTGACTGAGTCCAAGTTGGGAGTAAACAATAATGAGACTAACACAGACGGATAGATATCATTACAATCTTGTAATAATAATAAAAGAAAAACCTAAGGGATGTTAGCTACAAATACATTAAAAAAAAAAACTTAACTGCTCTAGCTACAAATAAATGTTTAAGCTTTTATATTACAACCAGGGAGTTACAATCTGAAAAGTCTAATAAGGTTGCACAGACAATATTTGGGTTAAGTCTCTTTTCGCAGATATAACTCGATCTGATCGTGTCGTTTGCCAAATTGGTATAGCTTAACTGTATGAAATAGTATGATCCTGATGGGCCTGGTCACCGTGCTGGCAATACCAATCTTCGGTCTGACTGGCTTCCACATGGTGCTGGTGTCGCGGGGTCGCACCACCAACGAACAGGTGACTGGCAAGTTTAAGGGTGGCTACAATCCGTTCTCGCGCGGCTGTTGGCACAACTGCTGCTACACCCAGTTCGGGCCGCAGTATCCCAGGTAAAATAATAATCGATCGAACTGGTTTCGATTTTAATATATATCGATATCGATATGCTAATGTTTCTGCACTGTACGCACAGCCTGCTGAAGCCGAAGAAGTATGCGTCACGACGGTCGCAGACACAAAATCAAGCCATAAGCACCATATGCAACGATCGGACCAACCAACAGACAAATGCCGGTAGCGGTACCGGAACCGGAACCGGAGCCGGTGGCAATGGCACAACCGGCAGCGGCGTTGTCGTTGGGAGTGGAATGCGCGGCACCTCGGTACAATATTCACCCCGCTCCTACTACGAGTCGAGTCGGGAGAAGCGTGGAATTCAGGTAAAGACTTATATGGCCGAGGGCAATGGTTATAATCAGCGGTCGGGCAGCACAACGCTTTATAGTAAGGTGGGTAACATTTTGCAAAACCAAAACGAAACATTGCAGAAATTGCTATGCAAAACGAATTATAATCTCTATAACCAATCTATACTACTATAACCCTGTATCTGTATCTGTATCTGTATCTGTATCCGTATCTGTATCTGTATCTGTCTCTGTCTCTGTATCTACATGTATATATGTTTATTTTTGTGTGTTTTCTATCCATGTTCTTGTTAATCTATGTATCTCCTTATCTGTAATGTGTCGACTGCAATTAACAACTCTACTTTTGTCGCTACTTGTTGCTATTTTTGTATTCCCTAATCAATAATTGTAATTGTGATTGTGTCGTCATTCAATTGGTTGTGTTTAATTTTTTAGTTTTTTATTTCTTGTTTTCTATTTTTAACTAATTGTATTTTGAAATTGTTTGTCAACAATCCCAAAAAAAGAAAAATCCACATTTGCCGATTAACATTCCTCTTTTTATAAATAATCCGCATTTGAATTTGTGCGCTGCCAAATGCTTTTGCTTCAATCACTAGCCAACTAGCATTAACCAGCTAATCAGTTAATCACATCAGGTCCACTACCCCAGAACTGTATATTTAACGCACAGTTTGTTAGCCCTGTTTGTTGTCCTCGTAACGGTTTCATGTTAAAAAAAAAACAGCAAGAAGAAGAAGCAAAATGCTGAAACGGAGTTGACTTCTGTCCGAGCTTCATTTGACACTCATCAGATACTCAAATATCCGATTGTATACTCGACACACACCACACACACACCACACACACACCACACACACACCACACACACACCACACACACACACAGTCAGTCAATTAATCGCACAGTTTAAAAATAAAAAAAAAAACAGGACTTTTGCACATTCACTTCTATTATCTCCATCTATTTGGCGTTAAAAAGCTGTCTCTTTCCCCGTATCTATTTATTGTTTATTTAAAGCTTGGTATTATCCTGTATCCTGCACTTGCGTAGAGTATTTGTAACTTTGACACGTCCTGTCTTCTGAGGGATAGGCAGTAGAATATGTGTTTAGGCTGCTCTCATAATAAATACACAAGTGTTTCTTGGGAGCGATCCTTGAATTAATCTATGTCAAAATTAGTTAACAAACAATTAACTAGCTATAAAAACAGAATTCAAAATTCAGATTACAGTCTGATTGCAAAATACTTCATAAGTGATAGTTGCCAGAAAAATAATATAAATATAAAAAATAAACTACAAGCATTATTTCAATCTGAATTTATTACATATAATAATATATAAATATCAACATAATCCATATTTATGCAAATAGTTTATCAATCAAATGTTGCCCCTAAATATATGTATAATAAATTGGCATTATCCAGTGAAAGGGACATCGTAATTGCTAGTCGTCTACTAATAATACATATATACATATATATAAATATATATATAAATATATATATATATATGATACTTCTGTTGAGCAACTCTGATCAACAGAGCATTGAACCTTTGGTCAACCAAAGGCTATTTTCCTTTATTTAATGACTTTTCTTTTTAGTTTTTCTTGTTGCGCTTACTTTCTTACAACTGCTTACCATCTGTGTAGGTGCGTAATGGCCCCGTTTATAGTTTATATAGTTTATATAGTTTATAGTTTATAGTTTGATTTCGTTTCATTTAATTTAATTTGCGTTTAATTATTGTTTTCCATGCATGCTGAATACTTCTTTAGTTCTTTAGTTAGTTCGTTGTGTTGCAATTTGAAGGCTTTTGCATAAGCTGCTCTGCTCTGTTCTGCTCTGTTGCATATTGATTAATCGGCTTGTTTGTCTGGATTTGTGCTGTACATTTACTCGCAGACTGTTGTGCAACTGTTTTCAATATAGTCAGTAGCGTACTTAGAAACATATGAAAATAATTGGTCAAAACAAAACTCTACACTTTCTGCAAGCACCGAAAAAGGTAAAAAAAAAAAATAAATAAAAAATCAACAAAAACAAAGAACAAATAAAAAATATATATATGTATACGTATATGTATATGTATATGTACTTTTATTATTTAATTATTTACTGATTTATACATATTGTTTGATTGAAAAGTGATTGACTTGATTTTCGTCACATGACTATTTCCTCCTACTTCCTCCCCTCATCAAAAATTAAATATTCATATCTGAAATCCTTCTGGAACGAACACTCTCCAAATACTTTATATACATATACATATGTATCTTTTGAAAACAGAATAAACCTCTCTTTCTCTCTCTCTCTCTCTCTCTCTCTCTCTATATATATAAATATATATCTTTCTCTCGATCTTTCTGTGTCTTTCCTGATTGCTCAGTATATTTGCTGAATTTGTTCAACTTTCGTTCGACAATTTGTAGTTTTGACCTATTGAATACTTTTTACAGTGATTTTCCCTATTTATTCAATGATGTCTTGCAAAACCCAAAACCAAATATCTTTCTTCAACTTGAATTGCGGATATCTTCTTTAAATACTGTGCGTTATATGTTATATATGCAGGAGATGTTTAGTAGCATCGTTCTTTTCTAGCCAATATTCGATAATAATTATAATAATAAAGCAATCGACATTTGGCATCCCCAAACTCATTTGTGCAAAATAAAAAATAAAAAACAAAAAACAAAAAACAAAAAACAATAATTAAAAACACACACAAAGTTTCGTTTTCATTTGGTTTCAAGTGCATTCCAAAATCGATCAATCGCAACTACTCGTTTTATGTAGGTCTAAGGTTTTTTTTTTCTGTGTCAATTTGCACAATTTGCAACGTGCAACGAGCTTGTGACTAATGCGGCAACATTTTTTCTTTTCTTTCGAAATGTATGTGCACAACATATTCACAGCTGTCGCCGGGACGCGAGTGTTCCGATACGGATCTGGAGCCGCCGCCTGCCTCACAGAGTCAAGACTGCGAGCCGACGCCGCCGCTGCAGCGCCACAACTCGACCAACTTCTACCTGCCCCAAGTGGCCGACACAGCGCCGGGCATGAATATGAGCAACATAAACAATGGTAACATTGCCAGCGGCGCTGGCATTGCCAACAATTCATCACAAGGCGGCGGGGGCGGAGATTCACCACGCCACATTCGCATGTATCATCCACGTCACAGTCCGCATGCGCGACCCAGGTAAGTAGCAACTGAACTTTCGCATCCTCAAACAATTTACATTTTGCGTTTATTTTAGGGGTCTGGAACCGCAGCGCGTCTATACGAGCGATGCACTCTCGCCGGATCATCCCGGCGGCGTTGTTGGTGGAGGTGTTGGTGGTGGTGGTGGTTATGTGGTCAATGGTCCGCCGCAGGGCATATCAGTAGCACAAGGACAGCGTGGTGGCGCCACAACGGCCACACCTACCATGCAACAACGAATTAAGCCGCTGGGCGTGGCCACACCACTTGTCATCGCCAGTCCAGTGAGAAGGTAAGTGAATGGTTTGCTGCTGCTGCCCCGTCCGCTACACAACCGCATCCAACAGCGGCAACAGCAACTGTTCCGTCGGTCCCGTACTCGATTTGCCCGCTCCATTAGTTGGCTTGCTTCCTTGTCTTGCATCGATTGCTTAAGTGCTTCCAATTTGTTATTGTTATTATTATTATTATTATTGTAAGCTGCTGTTTGTAGATGAGATTAAGTCAGTAAATTGTTGTCCACTGTTCGTGCATTGGTTTATTTGCCGCCTCATTGTGAACCATTCTCATGTAGTTAGTGCTTACTGTACTTTCTTGTATTGGCTGACACGACTGCGAGCGAGTTGCCAAAAGGAATCAGGTCATTGAACCGAAGCTAGGACTCTCCATCTCCATCTCGCTTTCGCTCTCTCTTTCTCTTTCTCTCTCTCTCTCTGCCTCTCTCTTACATGCACTAGCTGCGTAGATCTGTATTGCTATTTTTCTCTCGGTCATGTATCATCAGCAACATAAATAAGTGTACATATCATAGGGTTTTGCCCAGTGCCTAGCAAAAAATTTAAAGTGCTATAAAGTTTAAACAAGGAAACAAATTCAAAATGTTTAAATGTATATCACATTTGAAAATCAAACTAGGGGTTTTATTAAAATATTAATTAATTCATTAAAATTAGTCAAAATCTGAAAACATAACCAAAATTCATGTCTTAAACATTTTGCCCAGTCTTAAAAAAAGGTAAATATTTGGATATAATAAGGACGTTAATACTTAGTATGATATCCTTTATCCTTAACAACGCTTAACCTATTTTTCATGGAAGATACCAGCTTCCGGGTAGTTTCTGGACTGATCTTGCTCCACTCCTCCAGCAGAGCATTTTTAAGATCTTGTTTGCTGGATATGTTGTGATTCCGGATGTTATTTTCCAGCAGAGCCCATAAATTTTCAATAACATTTAAATCTGGAGACTGGGCCGGTGGAATTATCACGTGGTGGCAGTTCCAGATAAGCCAGGACTGTACTATTCCGGCCTTATGATTGGGGTTTTTGTCCTGGTAGATCCGGAAAGTACGTCGGATTCGAGCTTCGCGGCACTTTGGAGTAAATTTTCCTTTAGTATATCGAAGTACACATTCCTGTCCATTATTGTTTCAATAATCACAAAATTTCAGTCGAGGGCTGCCGAGAAACTCCAAATTATGTAGAATACTATTGAGGTGTTTAAATTTACCATCTTAGCTATTTTTCGATAGGATTATCCGATTTTTATATTCAACCTGACGAAAAAATCCGGGTTTTTGTGGCACCCAGGTGTCCATAAAGTACCTGGGCAACAAGTTTGAGACGGGTGGGGAAGTCGCAGTTTTTTAGGGTCATATATTCATTTTTGTGGTTAATATATGTACCGGCCATGGGTCTTTGGAATTTTTTAAAAATATTACATAATTACTTTATGGCAGGCAATTAAAATTTGTGCTAGGCAATGGGCAAAACCCTATGTGAGCCACTGTATATATATATATTGCTCACAGCTTTTCCCAAACAACTTAATTTGTTTAATACACACTTTGAAACTAATTATTTTTCAACTTTTCTTTTTTTTCGTTTTCTTTGTTTGTTTTATTTTTCTTGATGTAGTCAACACTCAAATTCTGAGAACAGTACTAACTCCTAGGCTTAGCTTACAAAATGGAAAAGTCTATTCAAATCAAAATGTAATAATAAAACCAAAAAAATTACAAAACAAAAAAAAGTACAGAGAAAATCGACAAAATATTAAAACTAGAAATTATAGATTAAGTTTAAAGGGAGACGATAACAATTACGATTACGATGAATGATTTATATTTGTAAGACGAATATCGGCCAAAGAGGCACACAGCTGAACTAAGCCTGAGCCTATATCCTAAACCAAATCAGTTAACAAAAAAAAAACATATATAAAAAAAATACAAATTCCGGCCATATCCAAGTTAAGTTTTATTAAATCTATCGGTTTTCATTTCTGCCTTTAATTTTTTTTTTTTTTTTTTTTTTGTTTTTTTGAGAAAATTCTGGCGTTTAACGTTTCTTAACGTTTCGTTTACATTCACACATACTCTGACACACACACATACACACACACACGAAAAAGACTCTGGCACACAGACACACTCCTTAGAAAGTACAACCAACACTACAACTAGCGCCACCAAGAGCACCACCCACCTCTGTGTACAACAAGCTCAGCTTTCATTTGATTGAAGGTGAGTGATTTCTTGATTTCTTGGTGCCGTCTTTTTTTTCCTTTCGTTTCGTTTCGTTTTCGCCACATTTGAAATCAAGGCAGGCTTTGCTCATTTCTCAGACACATCTGGCCTATGGAACCGGTTAACAACAACACTCATCCATACTCAAAAAATACAATAATTTACACACACTCGAAAGTCACAGTTCGCATTCTGTCAGGCTTTAGTAATAATGAAAAACGAAAAAATACATTTCTGAATTTATTATTTTGTTGTTACACACAAAACACACACTAACATTTCAACAAATTGTAATATTTATTTCGGCACATCGTTGAATAACGCTAAATTGTGGTGCAAGAACAAACAAGCAAGTGGTGCAATAAAAGAAACGTTTCTATGATGAACAAGAAGGAGAACAACAAATCGATGCAGTCCCGCGACCAGCTGGAGTTGCTGGACGAGACGAATGTTGCAAGTGCCGCAACGGTGCCACAGCTGCGCAAGTGCCCGAAACTTCAGTTCATCGACAAGGATTCTGCAGTGTTGGTGCGCCGGTTAATTGGCTATGATAATGTTCGAGCCGGTGGCGAGTATGGCCTCAAGGATCGGTTTCAGCAATGCCACGATTACGAAAATGATCGAAACATTAACTTTAACCTGTACAACGTTGGGGACAGCAACCATAACGAGCAGGAGCAGAAGCAAAGGCCAATCTCGTCAGGAATGCGCAAATTAAACGGCTTCCACTATGATCCTCAGCGTGGTGCTGCAGTCAATTGGCCAGTTGGCCACTCCAAGCTGGACTATATTATATGGACTAGCCTTATCCTGGGATATATGATATCGTTTGTGCTGTTACTCATTGGCTACTTTTTTGACTGGCTGAAGGTTCAGGTGGTGGGGCTGCGCCAGCATTTCCTTGGCCAGGCCAATCTTAGGGAGTTCTTCGACTTTGAGGACACCACACGCTACACGAAGCAGACCAAGCTGCTATTGACGCCCATCATACTTGGTTGTAGCATACTCTATTATGTCGTTAGCATGCTCCATTTGGTGACCAAGCTGCTTCGATACTGTGTGCCTCGCAGCGTGCCCGATTTTGATTAAAACGAATAATTTGCTAACTGTTAATGAGTGGAAATGGAATTGGATTTGGATGGAAAAACGGGTTGTCGGCTGTATATAAAATAAAGGATATCATTCGAAATTAATTTCAGCGTCAATTGATAATTGTTGTTTACTGATTGTTTCCATTGACAAATCTTTGTGCAACGGTTCTCTTCACTCTAACTCGCTTTCTCTCTCTCTCTCTCTCTCTCTCTCTTTGTCGCTGTTTCGTGCTCGCTCTGCGAAACTCCTGCACTTGTGTCTGTTGTGTTGTAACTGTTACTACTAAACGGGATATACTTAATACCCCTTAACGGGATTGTTGTGCAAGTCTGATTGTAGCCTAATACATACATACATAATCCATGCACACACACACAAACAAACTTTGCATTCTGTTAACTCTTTGTTTGTCAAGTTGTAACATTAACATAACACCTATGTTAAGGAAACACTGCCCTAATGTTAACCATTAACATAACAGCTGGCCTTGTTTTCGTTTTGCTGCGTGCTCGCTCTTTTTGAACACTCACTCACACTCTCGTCATCTCACATCGTTCTCATCCTTGGCAGATCGAATCCGGGTACGCCCACGCAGCCGCGACGACCGGACTTCATTGGGCTCAACGCACAGGCAGCGGCACAACAGCAGCAGCAGCAACAGCAGGCTGCAGCAGCAGCAGCCGCATACTATGAATACACGAGCGGGCTACCGCCGCAGCATCCGCAGGCGGCAACAATTCAACAGCAGCAACAGTTGCTGCTGCAACAACAACGTGTCATGCTGCAGCATCAGCAGCAGCAACAACAGCAGCAGCAACAACAACAACAACAAGGTGGGCTAAGAAGGGTATCATAAAAAATAATTAAAATATTATTTAAAAGAAAGTCATTCGATAGCTGGCTGAAAAGTGAGTTGCAGTTGAGTTAACGCTTATTAAGTTGGCCCAATGTTAACTGGGGTGAATAATTCTTGTGATCGCATTAAGCTATCAGAAAACAGTCAAAAACAAGCAGAAACATATTTTTTGGTTTAGATATTTCTGGGAAACGGGAGAAACGAGCAAACGAATTGTAAATGGTGGCTTAAACTACGCATATTTAGTTAGTTGGCAGAAAGTTTGGGTTTTTTGTTTATATTTATTTTAGATAAATATTTATTTAATTGATTTGATTTACAGTTTACAATTGAAGTGTGCAAGAATTGCTGAAAAATCAATTAATCAATTATCGAGGGTTGCAGCTGTGAAACTAAAAGTAGTCCATGATTTGTGGTTAGAGTATCTGTTGAACATTTGGATTTAATGATTGAATTTAATTGACAATTGTAATTATGAATTTGCTGGGCAGAGAGTGCCATCTTCCAAGAGTGCCATAATTTGCTGACAATATTTTTTTGTGAATTACAGTGCTGCAGCAGCAGCAGCAGCAACAATCGCTGGCTCAGGCTGCCTATGGGGGCAGTCCGCAGCGTCGCTTTCTCTCTGAGGGGGAGCTGGTGCGTCAGGGTGCCGGCGGTGGCGCTGATCTCTCCTATGTGCGCTCCAACAACACTGTGGACAATATACGCGAACTGGCTGGCAGTCCGCAGCGCGGTGTCTACATGTGGAAGGACACCTCGCCCGGCTTTAGCGGCGGTGGCGTCGGCCCGGCTACCGTTAGTATTGGCAGCAGTGCGGGCACACTGCCAAGCAGCAACAATACGGGCGGCGTCATGCAGCATGCCCAGTATATAACAGCCGGCGGTGGAGCCCATCCACTTATCATGACACACTCACGCATCCAGGACTATGCCATCCAACAGCAGCAGCAGCAGCAACAGCAACAACAGCAGCAACAACATCAACAGGCAGCAGTTGCTGCCGCTGCAGCAGCCGCGTCATATCATCGCTCCAATCCCACGAGTCCAACAACCCTACCGCTAACATCCACGGCACAAACATACATCTTACGTTGCAGCGGCGGCGGTGGCGGCATTGCTGGCACGGCTGCAACGTCGGGCAGCAGCGGCAGCATTGGCAATCTACCAGCTAGCAGTAATGCCAGTGTTGGCACTGGGACCACTGCAACTGGTGGCTATCAACCGCAGCTGCGCGGCGGCATACCTGTCTTTCCGCCAAATCCCTTGGCAGGCATGTCAGGCAATGGAGCGATGCAGCCACAGCCATCGCCGCAAATCAAGCGCAAACAGACGCCAACGCGTCCAATGAGCTTTGTGCGTGCTCTGGAAATGACCGATTCAATGGAGATGCAGACACTGGAACAACAACAGCAACAGCAGCAGGTGGCAGCGGCAGCGGCGGCGGCAGCAGCAACAATGGCCCGCAACAATGGCGGCCTGACGAGCGGTGTGCCCACGAGTCTGGCCCAACAGAATGCGGCAGCGGCAGCCGCAGCGGCAGCAGTTGGACGCAATGCAGCTGCTGCTGCCGCTGCTGCGGCGGCGGCTGCTGCTGCCAATGCTAGTGGCACCCCAGATCGAGCCAGCATCTACGATATGAACTATGAGATATCTGTATAACCCGTGGTTGTGCCCGTCGTCGTAATGCCACCCGCCTCAGCAGCCAGCAGTGCGGTCGCCAGCTCAACGGCAACCGTCTCCTCCTTCTATGCACAGCAGCAACCGCAGCAACAGCAGCAACCGCAGCAGCAGCAGCAACAGCAGCAGCAACAACAACAACAAGAACAGCAACAGCAGCAGAAGTTGCAGCAACGAAGCATATTAGTTAATGGCGCTGAGCCGGCAGCCTACGCTTCGGTGCCCATACCCATACCAATAGCCATGCCCGTATCCGTCTCCGTATCCGTGCTGGCCACCAACAAGCACAACAACGGTAGCAACCATCACCACCACCACCACCAGCACCAAAGTCACCTCAACATCAGCAAGACGCCAAACAAGCGCAAGTTTTCCACGTTCTTCTAAATCAGTCTGATCAGTCATCCAGTCATCCAGTCACGCCCCAGTCTTGTATATAGTATCCGTGATTATGTTATTATTGAAGATGTTGATGACTCAAAAAGGGATGCAGCAGCTAAATAGGAACATTTTTGGGTGCTGCTCTATATATATATATATATATATATATATATATATATAATTTATTTTTTAATATCTAACATTTTGTTTAGTTTCGATTTGGATTTTTATTCTAGTTTTATTAATTTACGTATGAACTTAAATATTGGTAACAAATTTCGAGTTGGCCCAAAAGAGTTGCAGCGCATTGTTAACTGTTAATAGAGAACAATGTATGCGATTTGTTTTTACGCGATTTTTGTCTTTTAATGCGTCCAAAACGGAAAACTCTTTGTGCTTTTATTATGTCAATACTATAAATATTTAATTAGTTTACGGCTCTCGGCACGCCCACAATCGAGCAAAATGCATCAGTATGCGCATGTACATGTAGCTTATCAAATTGTACACGAAAGTATATCAAATATATGTACACATATATATATATATATATATATATGCATTGCAATCAACTTGAATATAGACAAAAGTCAGGTCAAAATAAAATGTCAAATAGCTATATACATATATGTATTTCTATGTACTGTACTACTATTATTGCAACTTACACCTAATCGAAAAAAAACGCCAAAATTTGTAAACGATTATAATCGATAATTATCGAAAATAACTAAAGTGTGAGTGTGTATGCTTTGCGCGTGAGTTTTTGTGTGTGCGTGCACATATATATATGTATATGTATATATATATATATATATATATATATATATGCATGTCCTGCAATAGATAGATTATGTTATGTGTATATGTGTGTAAGTGTAGCCATATATATAATATATATGTGCGTGTTTTGTATGCGTATGTAGGGAATACTTATGTACATATATTCCTATATATACACAAATATGTATGTGTATGTATGCCTATCCTCCAACTCCTCCTCCATCAATATTAAGCCAGCATGTCAAGTCAAATGGAAAAGACTTTTGTTGGCCATCGTCCACTTTTTATAATTTTTTTTTTTTTTTTTTTCTCTTTGTTTGTTTGTACATAAGTGTATATTTATGTATTTACGTGTACGTATCGTATGTATTATGTATTCTGTTAAGGGCAAAACTGTTGCAGCCAAGCTGAAAACGATCAGCTACATTACATACAAGTGTATATATACATATCTATATGTATATATATATACATTTAAGGCTGTAACATTATTTTGGCCCGTGCTTATACTATATTAAAAAATTTGTTGTTATGTTTTTAAGTGCAATTAGTGTTTATTTTATGTTCTCTGCCGCCGCCTTGTTAACATATAGTAATCAATATACAATTTTGAGTGACTCCAATCAAATGAGGACTCAAAACACAAAGCGACCACATCTGAAGACTTGTCATTGCTGGTCTCCAGTCCCAGTAACAAACGGACAAACAGACAAACAAACAAACAAACACTAAACAACATTTAGCAAAATAGAATTGAATTGGAATCGATAGTACTTTAAAGTTTTTGCAAAGTTAACAGAACAAAATGCAACAAATGAATAGAATTAATGTTTTGTAATAAAGCTAGCTATATACGTATTTAATTGAGTGTTCATACAGAAGGACCACATACAACATACATATATATACATATATATTAATTTGTATATATAGAGCAGGGGACAGTTGATGCCCGGATGCCGGATTCCGGATTCCCAGCTCTATAAATCCGAGGACGTGTTGATCACAGAAACAAACAAAAAAAAAGAGGAGCAGGCGATGTATTCTAAGTGTTTTTTGCTAACAATAAAATAATGAATTGAAGAAATTATTAATAAACTATACAAAACGAGTGCATATACATATATATGTATATGTATATGTATATATATATGAAATGTAACTGAAACTGCAAATAAGAAACATAAAAAAGAAAAGAAAAAACAACAACCAACTGTAACATTGTTTTAGATTTTTATACCAAATTTAATTGACGTCAAATCGTGTTGTTTAATCAATATACATATATTTATATAAATAAATAACTTTTTTTTTATGCCACACATTCAGTTGGGCTGGCAGAGCAGACTCAAAGAGTATCTGCCCCGAATGAAATGTTGGCAGTTGACAGCCGATGATATTACAGAATTGGAACTATCATCATCATCATGCGACTACCACGTTCTTAATTGTTTATAATTTTGTTTAAACAAAAACAGTTTTTCTTTTGTATACTGTGTGTACTTTGTAAAATATACAACAAGAAATTTAATAGCAACATTAACAGCAAGGCAATTAAACATATAATAAAGATAATAATAAAAAATAAAACAACAGAAATCTTTCACTGCAACTGGTCGTTTAAAACGTTTAATTTAATTTGAATTTGAAATCTTCGTCTCTTTAATTGGCGTAATTAACTCAAATCTCTTCAATATAGAAGCATGTGGCACAAGCCTTATGCAACTGCAACTTCTGGCGGAACAGTTAAACTAGAACCAAATAAACCATTCCGATTTATTAATAATATCTACATTTAACGAATTGGAATTCAATGGAATAGAAGCTTGGCCTTTTCACATAGCCTTGTTATTATTATTATTATTATTGTTGTAAGCTGCACAAATTCGATTGATTTTTGAGGCACATTGCAAAAAACATGTTTGTAGAGGAGAGTGTAAGTCCGTAAGTTGTCCACTGTTCGTGCATTGGTTTATTTGCCGCCTCATTGTGAACCATTCTCATGTAGTTAGTGCTTACTGTACTTTCTTGTATTGGATTGCACGACTGCGAGCGAGTTGTCAATAGGAATCAGGTCATTGAACCGGGCTAGGGCTCTCTCCATCTCACCTTCGCTCTCTCTTTCTCTCTTTCTCTCTCTCTCCCTCTTTCTCTCTCTCTCTCTTTCTCTCTCTCTCTATCTCTCTGTTGTGTTGTAACTGTTACTACTAAACTGGATATACTTAATACCCCTTTACGGGATTGTTGTGTAAGTCTGATTGTAGAATCACAGGGCTAACTATGTTGGATTTCGTCCAAGGATTATGGACTTATATGAGAATGTGTATCTTGGAACTGCCGGCAAGTCCTCATAGCTAATATATAGATTGTACTTTACTTTAGATGCGCTTAAGCTTCAAATCAATTTTTTTTTTTAGCTATACGGATGGATAGATGGATGATAATGACTATTTTATATTATTTATAAAAAAAAAATAATTTCGTAAAAGACGGACTTTACCATTTGGATTTATTAATAATTCTATACATTATTTATATATTTTGGCAGTTTTGGGGTTCTTAAATTTCATTTCAGCTAGCGATTGAGGACCACCTTGTTTGCTTTCAGTTCCAAAAGCAAATTAAATCAAAGTAAGCTTTGGAATCGAGCAGACTGCTAGCCTCAGCTCTGAATATATATTTTCATTATTTTTCGGGTGCTCGTTCTGGCAACAACTCCAGTTTTCCAAATTATTTGTAAAAAAAAAACTTTTTTTTTTCTCGAAATTTTTCCAGTTTTTAAATTGTGAATTTTTTGATTTGGATTTTTTTTCATTTTTTTTTTTTTTTTTGGTAACAAAGCATGTTTGTAATTTTTTGAAAAAAGATGTCCGAAAAGTGTGTTAATTTGGGCAAAATGTAAAAGTTTTCGTTGGATTTCGATTTCGTAACGGAAACGAGATACGTATTTTATTTGATGGTTTCAAGTCTTTGATGCGCTGGTACCACAAATACCGATTTCTAACGGGGTGAGTGAATCAAGATATTATAAATGTAATCACATTTAATCCGATATTTTTGCTAGATTGATGGATTAATCGACCAAAGCCAGAAATGCCGACTCTTACGTTAATACATAGTAAGTAAAAAGTGTGCAACTTTTCATTCCTATTTCTAATTCTTTTTTTTTTTTTTTTTTTTTTTGTAGCATCAACGTTGACACATCCGAGAAGAATTAAAATAAATGGCATAAATGCTGCTGGCATACACACACGCAACACACACAGACACACATACACACACACACAACAACAACACATATACTTATAGGGAGTTTATCGTACTGTAGAGCGTAAGTTTAATTTCTTTTCATTTCAATTGACATCACTAAAATGTGACCCGTTTTTTAGAGCTTGCACAAATACACTATACAGCCAGGAAGAGGTAGAGAGGAACGTCATATTCATCACACACTGGCACGCTATGTCCAATGGAAGCCTCTTCGTTTACTGATGGAAGCATTTTATGTATTACATTTGTTATAAACTATTGGTTACATTAAGAATTAGAAATCCATTTCAGACAAAAACATTTTATTTCTTTTGTTGGCTGGCACGGATAGCGTGTACACGCTCCATGGTTGTTGACTTGGCTAAGTAGAGGTATGGTGAACAAGAATGAGAACAACAAATCGATACAGTCCACCGACAAGCTGGAGTTGCTGGACGAGACGAATGTTGCAAGTGCCGCAACGGTGCCACAGCTGCGCAATCGCCCGAAACTTCAGTTCATCGACAAGGATTCTGCAGTGTTGGTGCGCCGGTTAATTGGCTATGATAATGTTCGAGCCGGTGGCGAGTATGGCCTCAAGGATCGGTTTCAGCAATGCCACGATTACGAAAATGATCGAAACATTAACTTTAACCTGTACAACGTTGGGGACAGCAACCATAACGAGCAGGAGCAGAAGCAAAGGCCAATCTCGTCAGGAATGCGCAAATTAAACGGCTTCCACTATGATCCTGAGCGTGGTGCTGCAGTCAATTGGCCAGTTGGCCACTCCAAGTTGGACTATATTATATGGACTAGCCTTATCCTGGGATATATGATATCGTTTGTGCTGTTACTCATTGGCTACTTTTTTGACTGGCTGAAGGTTCAGGTGGTGGGGCTGCGCCAGCATTTCCTTAGCCTGGCCAATCTTAGGGAGTTCTTCGACTTTGAGGACACCACACGCTACACGAAGCAAACCAAGCTGCTATTGACGCCCATCATACTTTGTTGTAGCATACTCTATTATGTCGTTAGCATGCTCCATTTGATGACCAAGCTGCTTCGATACTGTGTGCCTCGCAGCGTGCCCGATTTTGATTAAAACGAATAATTTGCTAACTGTTAATGAGTGGAAATGGAATTGGATTTGGATGGAAAAACGGGTTGTCGGCTGTATATAAAATAAAGGATATCATTCGAAATTAATTTCAACGTCAATTGATAATTGTTGTTTACTGATTGTTTCCATTGACAAATCTTCGTGCAACGGTTCTCTTCACTCTAACTCGCTTTCTCTCTCTCTCTCTCTCTCTTTCTCTTTGTTGCTGTTTCGTGCTCGCTCTGCGAAACTCCTGCACTTGTGCCTGTTGTGTTGTAACTGTTACTACTAAACGGGATATACTTAATACCCCTTAACGGGATTGTTGTGCAAGTCTGATTGTAGCCTAATACATACATACATACATAATCCATGCACACACACACACACAAACAAACTTTGCATTCTGTTAACTCTTTGTTTGTCAAGTTTTAACATTAACATAACACCTATGTTAAGGAAACACAGCCCTAATGTTAACCATTAACATAACAGCTGGCCTTGTTTTCGTTTTGCTGCGTGCTCGCTCTTTTTGAACACTCAATCACACTCTCGTCATCTCACATCCTTCTCATCCTTGGCAGATCGAATCCGGGTACGCCCACGCAGCCGCGACGACCGGACTTCATTGGGCTCAACGCACAGGCAGCGGCACAACAGCAGCAGCAGCAGCAGCAACAGCAGGCTGCAGCAGCAGCAGCCGCATACTATGAATACACGAGCGGGCTACCGCCGCAGCATCCGCAGGCGGCAACAATTCAACAGCAGCAACAGTTGCTGCTGCAACAACAACGTGTATAGCAGCAACAATCGCTTTTCTTAACAGATACAAATAGGCGAGCGCATGTGTGTACTTGCGTGTATTCTGCAGAGCCCCAATAAGTACTGTTTCGTGTACGTATGTATGTCTGTATGTATGTATGTATATGCTTGTGAGCAAAAATACTCTGTAAGAAATGCACTTGCAGAACTGAACATTTGAGTGCGAATCATTTTAAAGGGAAATTTGCCAATACAACTAGAATATATTTAACAACTGGGTTAAGGGTATATCGTAGTCGAGCCAACTCGACTACAGCATCTTACTTGTTTGCTTTCAGTTCCAAAAGCAAATTAAATCAAAGTAAGCTTTGGAATCGAGCAGACTGCTAGCCTCAGCTCTGAATATATATTTTCATTATTTTTCGGGTGCTCGTTCTGGCAACAACTCCAGTTTTTCAAATTATTTGTAAAAAAAAACATTTTTTTTCTCGAAATTTTTCCAATTTTTAAATTGTGAATTTTTTGATTTGGCTTTTTTTTCATTTTTTTTTTTTGAAACAAAGCATGTTCGTAATTTCTTGAAAAAAGATGTCCGAAAAGTGTGTTAATTTGGGCAAAATGTAAGAGTTTTTGTTGGATTTCGATTTCTTAACGGAGACGAGATACGTATTTTATTTGATGATTTCAAGTCCTTGATGCGATGGTACCACAAATACCGATTTCTAACGGGGTGAGTGAATCAAGAAATTATAAATGTAATCACATTTTATCCGATATTTTTGCTAGATTGCTGGATTAATCGACCAAAGCCAGAAATGCCGACTCTTACGTTAATACATTTTCCAAATAGTAAGTAAAACGTGTGCAACTTTTCATTGCTATTTCTAATTCTTGCTTTTTTTTTCTTTTTTTTTTGCAGCATCAACGTTGACACATCCGAGAAGAATTAAAATAAATAGCATAAATGCTGCTGGCATACACACGCGCAACACACACACACACACACACACATACACACACACACAACAACAACACATATACTTATAGGGAATTTATCGTACTGTAGAGCGTAAGTTTAATTTCTTTTCATTTCAATTGACATCACTAAAATGTGACCCGTTTTTTAGAGCTTGCACAAATACACTATACAGCCAGGAAGAGGTAGAGAGGAACGTCATATTCATCACACACTGGCACGCTATGTCCAATGGAAGCCTCTTTGTTTACTGATGGAAGCATTTTATGTATTACATTTGTTATAAACTATTGGTTACATTAAGAATTAGAAATTCATTTCAGACAAAAACATTTTATTTTTTTTGTTGGGTGCCACGGATAGCGTGTACACGCTCCATGGTTGTTGACTTGGCTAAGTAGAGCTCGAGTTAAACAAAAATGGTCGCATACTTTTAGTAGCAGAGAAACCAGTTCCTAAATCGACCAAAATATCATTGCATATTCTTGAAGCATGATTTGGAACTGCATTCAAAGATTATGGCATGATACAAGTACCCAAATAATTGACCAAATCTCGCATAACAATCGAATATAGGAACGAAACTTAATGCAACTGAGGCCATGAGACAAATTTGGATACTCAATTGAAATACCAGTTGACAAATGTACTTTTTGGTAACTGACGTGATGCGCACTCGCCGGTGTGGGATAATTGGAGTGTAGCTTTCTATTTGAATAAATGTGTAACGCTTATTGGGGATTGAGAGCAAATGAAGGCTTTTGGGAATTTTAGCCGAACACAAAATGTATGAAGGGGGAAATGGGGAAAGTGTATCCAAAATCGATACAAGCTGAGTAAGTAAACAATTTGTTACAAAAAAAGGTATTTAATTTAGCATTAAAACTTAGGCTGAGACTGCTGCAACACACATTCGCTCTATACATTCGCACATGCTTCGGAAGGGATTACACGACGCGCTTGACTTCAAAGAAGCGCTTCAGATAATACACCTGGCCGACGGTCATCAGTACAAGGACGAGTGCCTCAAATGTGGACCAGAGGACGACACGCGAGTTGGTGCTCTCATTAACCGAACGATGAATCTTGTCGCGCACCTGCAAGAGAAATTGAGATGCTTTATCATTTGGACATTGTGTGGACTTGTCGTCATCACTTACATGCATGTATTCCTGCTCGTGCTTGACATTGGTCAGCGTGCCGGATAGCTCGCGTATCATATCCTCCAGCTTGGTGTGACCGACTTCCTCCTCACCGGGAGCGCCAGGCGCCCGTTGCGGTGCATCGCCCTTCTCGATGGAGAACATGACCTGCTTGGGTGTCATGCTGCTGCGCTCGTTGTTGAAGCACACGGTGTAGGTACCCTTTCCGGGCGCAACGAACGTATATTTTCCCGACGATTCCTTCTCGCTCTCGTGCATGACATGCTGGCCGGGGCCGGTGATTTTGATGTCCACATCGAGGAAGCCGCCCTCGATCACCTCGAATGTCACGCCTGCCAAATTAAATACGTAAAATTATTTTGTTTGCAACTGTTGAGCTATTTGCCCGGGGGAGCAGGAGGAAGGCTGTTACTCACCAAATTTGGTGCCACCTTCGATGTTCTCGAAGAAGCATTCCTCGTTATGCGCGTCCACATTGACAATGAAGCCGTGGCCGGGTGTCGTCAGTAGTAGAAGGAGGCCACATAATGTTAGCAGTAAACTGGCCACCGTCGTTTGCATTGTCGCGTGTTGCTTTTGGCTAATTTTTTAATTTTTCAGCGGCAGCCACGTAGTTGTACTTGTGTCGATTCACAATAACGATAACGATGTCACATTTGATAGTCGTGCTATCGTTGCTGGCCTCTTCTCATTTGTCAAAAAATACTAGATTCTAATTCAGTGCTTGCTACGGTCACACCCAAGTCTGGTAGCATTCACTCAATTTCAAAATGTTCACAATGAAATTAACGAAATGGATGATTATTATATTATGTTATGAGCTTGAGTCGATAAGCTGATGGCTTATGTCTGAGTACGGGTTGTTATTTTTTATTTTTAACATTTAGAAAAATAGTCTAATAATCCAAATTATGTGAAGCTAATGGCCCTCCGTTGCATACGAAATGGTGTAAGCGATACTTTTTATTTAAAATTAACAGAGTGCGCGCTTTTTAACAGAACCTGTACAGCTGCTTTTCACTGTTAAGTGGTGACAATATTGAAAAATACTAACTACTATCGCCACCAGCAGACAGTGGGACCAGCCATCAGCGAAATATTTTTGGGAATTTAGTTAGAGAAGAAGTAAAGTTAAATTTGAATCGGTTTAATAACAGTGAGCTGTAAGCCCTTAAGCCAATCGGATGCTGCGTACGCAAGAAAAGTGGAACTGAACGAGTATAAAATACAAAAGTTAAGGACTCCTGGATCACGTGTGTTACTGGCATTTTTAATATTAGTTACATTCATGTTTTGTTTTTTTTTTGTGGTCGTGAGAGTGCAGTGATAACAATTGTTCTGTTGTTGTTTTAAACGCGATCCGCCTAACTTAATACAACCATAAACTGCAAACAAAAACGAAAACAAAAACAAAGCCTGGCCGACGCCATGGCTGCCGATTTGGACGCCACGTGCAGACGGCGTCGCCGCCTTTAGTTGTTCTGACAACAATAACAATAACAACAACAACAGCAGTTCTTGGCCATAAAGCTTACACGCAGCATCTTAAAGTGTTTTGGTCACACAACCATAAATCAAGTGACATGCCCCGCGAAAGGAGGCGCGCATAAACAAAACTCATTTGCACACGTTGTCATCCTTAGTGCCGTGCTCGTTTTGCCTTGTTGTCCATCTCCTCCCTTCCCCTACCCGGGAGCAGGCCATTGGCAGCAGCAGCGGCAGCGCATAAATTTACCAACAGTTGGCAACACCCGCACACTGTCCACGAACCGTACAGAACGGAAGTGACCAAAAGCTTTGGTAAGTTTCTCATTAACATGGGCAAAATATATTTACATATCTATTGCATACTTTCGTGTACAAACAGTGGTTGGTTGATTGGACACAATTCAAATTTGATAGATACTTCATAACACACTAATTAAGCCCGTTGTGCTTTGCCCTACAAAAATAGGGAGACAACAACAAAAAACGTATAACTGTGTCTAATTCAGATACAATGCGCTCGCATTTTGAGCCACTGTGCGCTCACATATTTTAAACGGGACGGCAAACGGCATTGCACAGTTAGCGAAGCAAATAAAGAGTACAGCGAAGAAGAAACAGCATAATAAGGCAACCGACCAATGGTTGATCGCGGAGAGTTCAATTCTCCTGCACACACATCCATAAGTACAAGCGTGAGAAATCTACTTGTAGGCGAAAGGCGAACGACGAAAACTGATCCCTGAAATCCAGGAAACCAGCATATTGTGTTTTGCTGTCGGACGCATGGTAATTAAAACGAGACCTGGACCAGCGCTGCATGTAATTAACAATAATTAACGATGCCAAAGAGTAACGGTAATAACCATCAAGCAGAGCCACACAACCGAGAGAATAGCAGCACTGTAGGTCCCTATCCCTTTCATTCTTTCATTGTTTTTGTGCTGGCTGCCTTCAAATTTGTGTCGCTCTGCTTGCGGCGACTTAAAAACTTTTGCCAAAACAACAACAACAACAACAACGACTACATCGACAACGACAACTAAAAGCGGGCAACACTTTCCCCCTTCCTCCTTGGCCCTTTTACTATATCCTCTGCATTTCTGTCTGATTTATGCCAAAGGCAACATAGCAACAAGAACAACAAAAACAACAGGGAAATCCATTGCAAAATTATGAAAAATTGCTACAAGTCGAAAATGTTAAGCTAAAGGAGAAATAAAAATGAAAAGCAAAAATAATAAGCCAAGTAAACGAAATTGCCATGTTTTATCCATAAATTTCGTGCACATATTTCGCTTAGCATATTTGGCACCGTTTTTCCCTTGTCGCAATTAACATAAACAAATTTCTAAGCAACATAAATTGAGAAACATCGACTTCAAAACGATAAGCGTAATCTTATAAATTTAAACGATTTTCCTGTGTCTTGGCCATAGCGATCTATCAATGGGGAGAGAAAATGAGAGAGAGATAGATAAAGGACAAACTGTGGGTGTGTCTGCGAATGGGTTTAGAAAGAACAGCGTCCAAGAAAGAGAATCTGAAAATGTTTTGGAGTAAAAGAGATATAAACAGACAGAAGCGCTGTGTGGGAAAGAGAACGAGAGAAAATCTGAGTAAAAATGTGCATTTAAAACTGCAATTCTAAAAAATTTAGACAGATACACAGAGAGAGAGAGAGAGAGAGAGAGAGAGAAATAATATTATGTTTTTGTCACACATATCGACACATATCGAAATAGCAATATAGCTCCACAATCTCAAATTGGAATCGTATGAAAAATATTTGTGAATGCCTAACATTTTTAATTATTCACATTGCACCGAACACAAAAAAAAATAATCGAGTCAAAAGCGACATGCGTCACTAAAGCGAACAATAACAGTTCTCTATAACTCTTGAACATGTTACCTTTTTCTGTTGCCAAAGTTTCTGCTTGTCAACGAAATGTTAAAATTGTATGCATCTGTTTCAACGTCATGTCAAAAAGTTGGTTATACCTCATGATGAGTTGTCAGCGCACCAATTTAATTATTTTGGAATTTTCAATCCACAACCGTTTTTTCCCTGTTGTTGCTTATAAATTTTGTTCGGAGTTCAATTATTTGGATTTTTTGCAACCAATTAAAAAAAAAAAATTGTCAATTAAGAATTTAGTAATCAGTCAGCTCGACTTAATAATGTAAATAATATATATAAATTTAAATTAAATATATTCTAGTTTTTTCGCCAGATTTCCCTGTACTAAATATTGCGCACTTAAATGTAAGCATGTGTGGAAGTGCTCTGATAGTAAGCATATCAAAATAAGAATATATTTTAGACTCTAACGTGGATGTTGCGTCTCCGACTTTAATGATCAGTTGGTCAACAATATGCTGGTGTATATTATATATAAATTGGAAGCATCTGTCGTCAAAATTATGGCTTTTACTGCTATCTGAAATATATACTTATCGATATTTTCGAAGTAAAGTAAACTTGATGTGATTCTTAGCTTAATTTGTTCGGGACTAATATGGCTATATCGACTATGACTATATCAAGCATAAATATATAAATATATATGGTCGTGTCGATGATTCCTTCTGGCTTTTACGTACATTTGCATAAAACCCTTTGAGCCAATTCGGTTCAGAACTTCAGATTCAGGTGCTAATTTCAAATGTTCCGGTTTTTGCAACTGTCTTTTTTCCAGCTATTCTTGTTTGTGGCTAAGCAGAGGCTTGTCAACTAAGAGTTAGATGAGCCTGAGCTTAATTTGTATATAGTTTGTAGGTCGGGTTAAATGCGTCATTTAAAATGCATAAAGGAATTCGTTTTACGCATTGCTCATTTGGACCAAAAGTTGACTTTGGTTTCGCTCATTAATATCAAATGGTCAAACAGCAGTAGCAACACACAGAAAGAAAGAGAGAGAGAGAAAGAAGGAAAGATAGTGAGAGAGAGAGAGAGACAGGGAAAAAGAGAGAGACGGAGACCCGCAGAGTTGTACCGCAAAAGTCAGGGGAGATCAAAGTGGCCAACGCTTGACTGATTTAATGCATGTCAAAGTGTCAAAATGTGCGATGCACAAAGAGAAGGGCGCAAACGAGAAAGTGGGGACAGAGGGGTGTGGCAGTTGGTGGGGTGTAGGATGTCCAAAGTTGGTGACACACACAGAGCCAAACAATTATAAATGATAAATGTCAACCAGAGAAGTGGGAGAAATTGCTGCCATGAAAGAATGCGGGCATCCTTTTCCCCAAGTGGGATGGGGAGACGACGAATGGAATGTAGTCGTTTAACATTTAAACGCGCACATATATTAAGGTTAATTTGGCTTGGTTCATTAATAAAACAACTCACACACACACGCACGCACACACACACATCAACAGCAGTGGCTCAGTGCAATTCAAACTTTAAATTGTTGTGCGGCAAACAAAAATGAGAGGCTCTGCATTTTAAGGTTAGCAACTTATTTAAGAAATAAAATAATAATAATAAATAGCACAACACAACTGTAAATAATTTCCTAGCTGGAATAAGCAAAGCAATAATTAAAAAATATAGTAAAACAGATAGGAAACCAAAGGGTGTTAGAAATATGGAATGAGGCACTGTTGCACAGCTTTTGTTAGAAGACAAGTTTCCAAAGTATTACCAGGTAATTAATTATATTGTGTGCATGGAAGGCGGTGTTGTTGAGGACAAGAGACAGACATAGAAAGAGAGAGAGATAGAGTGAGAATGAGGGTGAGAGAGAACTGCAAAACTTTTAACAAGTGCCTGTAAAACTGTTAGCCAATTTGTTTTTGTTTCGTTTCGGCATCGGTTTCATTTTCGTTTAGTGTCAAGTGGTAACACCAACAGCAAAAGCAACGTTTACAACTAACGGTAATAGCTGCACATGACAAGCGACTAAAACTGTTGGCATAATATTAGCAGCAACAATAACAACTACCAACAACAACAACAACAACAACAACTACCAACAACAGCAATAACAACTTGTCACAGCCAGCTGCTTGCTATGCTCTCACTCGATGTATGCAAACTTTGTCAACACGTTTGTCACACATTGCTTTTCAAGCTCGTGGACTTGGCTTATTCAAATGAGTTGTCGTAAAATATATATTATCTATAATCTGTCAAAACTGCAAATGGATCGACTCCATTAAGGTACTTATATTTATTTAAACATGTGAAAACATTTGTACATCAGCCATTAGCAAAAAAGTTTGAATTTTAATTTCCAACTAAAATTCACGAACTAAAATAAAACTACAAATTATCCAAATGTAATTCCACATTTGAAATTCGTTACTTTTTGGTAACATAAGTCAAAAGCACTTTCGCAGTGCCGCGCTTAAGGTAAGTCCGGATTATGGCCGGAATCAGCTTATATAAAGAGTATAAAAGCATTCGTTGCGTTGCACATTCCATTGTACTCAAATTTATAGTTATTATTGTTGTTGTTGTTGTTGTTGCTGTTGCTGTGTGGCAGTGGCAGTGGCAGTGGCTGCTAGCTTAGCTAAGCGTTTCCCGTTGCTTTACTGATTTATGCGCCTAAACAATGCACACTCACTCTCACACACACACACACACATAGACACACATAGACACACACATAGACACACATAGACATCAAGTAGTGCTGCTCAAACTGTAAGAAGTGCGCACATAAATTAAGCCAAATCAACTCTCGGGTCTCTCACATGAGGCGTTATATATATGCATGTGTGCATTTGTGTGTGTGTGTGTGTGTGTGTGTGTGTGTGTGTGTGTGTATAGGTAATATATTTTCTTAACCTTATTTTGGGGTGCACTACATAAACACACAGCATAGAGACTGGCTGGCATCCACTTGAATTTTGCCATTTGGACGCCTTGCAACGCATTCTACTATCATCATGATAATGACCATTCTAGTGCCGATAATGATTATGATAATGATTATGATTATGATAATGATTATGATTATGATTATGATAATGATGTCGCTGATAATAATAATACTTGAGGTGGCAAAGTAATTTTATAAATTGCACAAACACACCAAGTCACCCACCTACACACACACACACACACACACACACAAACACAGAAAGACGTTGACTTTGCCTTTACGCAAATACGTACACACACACACACACACACACAGAGAGAGACACACGCACAGTTCGTATGATTAATTTAAATGCAGTTCTATTTGCATAGAGCAGCAAGGCACACGCAAGCTGCAGCTGCAACATGAGATGCCACTGACGCAAATGCTTCCTCTTCCGTTTTTTCTCCTTCACTTCAATTCACTTTTCTGTTTTTTTCTTTTTTTCAATTTTGTTTTTATTTGCTCTCTTTTGTTGCCAATGCTATCCATTGACATTTGCAGTTGCTATCTCTCTTTCTCTCTATGCATCTCCCTCTCTCTGTGTGTGTGTGTGTGTGTGTATTTATGTTAATGTGTTTGTTTCTTGAAGCGTGCGCTGCATAACATTCAACACTGCTCTCGCCCCCCTCCCCACCCCTTCTGCTTGCATTACTTCCCCCACTCTGGTTTGCCTGCCACTATTTGTTTGTTTAAAGCGCTTGAAATCAATTAAATGCATAGTTTCGAGTTGCTCAAGAACCGTTTTTGCACTTTGCATCAGCCTCCCACCGCCAATCGAGCACCGCCACTTGCCCCTCCTCAGCGATTCCAGGGCCACGCACTCGAAAAAAAATGCTGCATACTTTTGTGCGCTTGCAAAAGCATTTTTGTCTGCCTTGCTCGAATTCATTAGCACGCAAATGTCAAGTTTCCCGCCCCTCTACTCTCCTCCTCTCTTCCCTACCCTTTTAATCTCTGCTGGGGGGTTCGTTGAGGGGGATGGCACTTCTGTTCCTTGGCGGCTGCCTACCTTAGCCCGCTGCCCTCATCCCTCATCCCACATTCCCCATCCCCCTACCAACGCCCTTTTTTCGCCAGTTTAACTGTCAGTGCGCCTGTCTGCTTGAAGTGTTTAGCTTATTGAAAAGTTTTCATTTGGCGTCGAGCTCACGTTTAGCGTAAAGTTGCCAACTTTGAGGCTTGTGCGGGCATCCAAGGCAACTGGCGTAGGCGTTCCCAGAGTCGGATGCGCTGGCGCCGCAAATATCCAAATGACAAAGTGAACTTTACTGGCAGCAGCAGCAGCAGCAGCAGCATCGTCGTGCTAATCAGCTGGCATATACAATTGCTGGCTTCGTATTGCGATTGCAACTCAGACTCCAAGTCAAAGTCCAACTACACTCAGAAAAGAAAAGGGTAATTCAAAATGAAAGTCGCCCTACAACATACAATGTTTATTTAGAAATAATTTATAAATATTAGCAACAAAATTCTAAAAATGTAAAAAGAATGGCCTTTAATCGACGAGTCCAAAACTATGGCGATGTTTCCTATTTTTTTTTTTAATTTTCCATTATTAAGAAAACCATTTCTTATGTTTATGAATTTATAAACTGTGCAATGCTTAATAATAATAATATATGTAACAAAAAATCCAATGTACACATATGAAATTATAGATATTTTTTATACATTTTAGATAAAATCTACTCTGAAGTTTAGAACCCCAGTTTTTAGAAGCATGAATAATCCATACTTCCTGAATAATTGGGTTACTAACCATATGGCGATTTACTAGAATGTAGGGCAATTTTTTGTAACAGTGCACGACTTTGACTTTGACTTCGACTTGGACTGTGAATGCTGAATGCGAATGCGAGTGCAAAAGTTGAAAGTTAAAAGCTGAAAGCTGAATTATGGAGCGCGACATTAATTAGAGGTAAACTTTGATGCTGAAATAGTTTCAGACGGAGTCTGCGAGTAACGACTTGTTTCGCGCTACGATGCGCTAATACGATTTCTGTGTTCCTCTTGGTCAATTAATCAATCAGTTGTAAGGCTTGTAAGAAAACATACTCAGCACAAGGTCTAAAAAAAATGTGACACGTTGAATAATTTATTGATGGCCTTCCGATGAAAAACTAGCACAGACTTATCTATTTTTCAGCATTTAAAATTACAAAAAAAAAAAATAAACCCAAATCCCAATAATTTACGGATACTTCGAAGCGGTAGAAAAATATCACTATTTTATCCAAACTGTAGTGTAAAGTTTTTGTGCTTTGTTGACAATAAGAGCTATATATCCGTCGTAGAATCTTCATTTTTGTTGACTCAACCACAATTCGAAGCTATTCGTTATACATTAATTTGGCATCTGGCACTGATTTGTTAACGACATTAATACGGCTTAAATGTGGCAGCTATTTTACTAAAAGCGAACGGTCCTAAAAACACATCCGAGCTTTGTTTCTAAGGGTCGTTTGCTTGTTAAAGGACATTCAAAAAAAATAATTTTATATTTTAAGACATCATCACATTTTCCAATTTTTCAACGTACATATTTGTATGTTGATCCATGACTGTTTTTATTTAATGCCTGCCTGCCCCATTCCACAAGAGAAGAAACAAGGAAAATCAAAAGTGAAGCTTCGTTTTCATTTGTTCTCAAGGTACTTGGGGAATATAAAGAATAATATTTTCCAGATTGCAAAACATTATATAACTAAGACACAAGTTATTATTTAAGCTGCGAATTGATAAATCATTACTTGGTTAATTTTGCTGATATCGATAGATTCTTATAAGACGATAGATTCTTATGGCAAAAAATTAATTAAAAGGAATATCAAAAAGACGTATTTCTCCATTGAGTTATCGACAAATGTTTGTACAAGAAATAAAGAATAAAAACACTTATTTGTATCGCGATTAGTTGATTTTCAATATGATATTAAAGTATTCTTATTTGCATAATAATTTGTGCATATTAAACAAACATCCATTATCCAGTGTGTTCAGTTGTCCCATCAATCTTACGATTATAGCACACAAAATCAGAGTACCTAAAATTTATCGATAATATAGATAATATTACTCGCTTAAGGCATGTGATTTTGAATGTCAGTTTCAAATGCATGCATTAAAAATAATGCGAAATCTCCCATGGGTGTGTATTAGTGTGTGTGCGTGTGTGTGTTTGCTATCAACAAAGCGCAATAATCGTTATCGACAAAACAACTGAAACTGATTTATGAGCGTTGTGTTGTGTATTATTGTTGCTGTTGCCGCTTTTGTTGTTACTTTCGCACAATGTGTTGCTCTTTAGCGCCGCTCTTAACATTTCTGCACCCTAGAAAGAACACACACACCCGATCCTAGTTGTCAGATCCGACCCTAATAAACCTTAACGAACGAATCGGCAACGAGTTAGACACCGCTAAGCCATTAAAAATGCCATCAATGCGAGGAGCCGAGAGCAACGGCACAAACCCAAAAACCTCTAACTGCCAACAGGCAACTACTAACGGCCAACTGCCAACTGCCAACTGCTAACTGCCAACTGGCTACTAGAGCCCACCCATCACAAAAGCCAAACCAAACCAAACCAATCCAATCCAAAAAAAAAAAAAAAACTCAAATCCATTGTAAATACGGATGGGCAACGAAGCAGTACAACCGTATGGCATAATAATAGCCGCCAACTTGTCACCTCACCTCCGCCACGAAGTCAACCTTTATTATGGCTAAGCAGAGCAGAGCAGAGGGGGGAGAGTGGGGGGGGTGGGTCACAAACTCGTAAACGGCATGTCGGAAGAAAAAAAATTACGTGTATCCTTTTTATAATCGCAACTGCGTGCCACTTACGGGAGGGATGGGTGGTAACGAACGAAACGCAACGTAACGAACTATTACATTTATTTCCATTGTGAGGACACTTTGGGGGCAAAGGTGCTGGAGGGTTTGGGTGGTGCTACCAGGCCAGTGTCACTTTGCGGCTTACTTCGTTGGCTTAGTTCATAAATGTTGCGGGCTTTCAATGTTGCCCGACTGCCGCCGAGCCTCAATCCAAATTCGAGTTTGAACCCTTCCCTTTCCTTCCCGACTGAACAGTCCCCACAAAAAGCCCCTTCATTTGGACTCGCTGCGGTTTTTTTTGTGGTGTGTGCCGCATACAAAGTGATAACGAAATAAATAAAAAATAAATTTCATGTTTATTTCATCGCAACGTCTCGCATGGTTTTTAGCTAGTTTCTTGCTCATAAATAAATAGCTGTCTCTTGCTGCCAGACAGCCACAGACCAGTGTAGTCCCCAGCTACGCCCACTCAACTCAACTCGAACGCCTGTCATGAAGTTTGTCGCCGAATACGTATGTGCAACCCATTGGCAATAATAATAATAGGGGCCCATGCGGGGCAGGAGGGGCAAGAGCATTGGTCGGAATAGAAACCCCCTTACCGTCTGACCGGCTTAAATTTAATAACGAAGCGAGTTCATAAATTCTGCGTGGGTCACAAAATATACTTGGAATAGTTGTGACTATAAAAAAAAAGCTGCAAAGTAAACTAAAAATGAATACCCAAGTGACATTTTTAGCCGGGTTACTGAGTTATGTGTGTACCCGTAACTATCTCATAAAACCCACTGAAGTGCAGGTCGAGAGTGTTGTCCAACGTTAACAACGAACGCTCCACTTAAGGTCAAGTGAACGATGAGTACTCAGTGTGTGAACAGCAGACAGTACTTTGAATACTGTGAGTGCATTCGTTACTCATATGAAAATATTTTTGATGAGTCGCTCTACACAAAAATTGGACACGATTTATACTATAAAATATATTTAAATCTGAAAATGTTTGTATTATGATTAATACTTCATGTCCATAAATATATACATGGATATTTATTTGAGAGGATTCTTATTAATCAATATCGATACCTTTATATTGATGGTTGTGGATTTATTTATTATCCATTATATTATTGTATCGTTTCATGAGTTTAAGTGACTCTCGTTGGGAAAAATTACATATTGTTGAGCTGGGCGAAGTCACGTTCGGACTTAGTCCCGTATCCCCCTACTCCCCTGCTAAACCCATTTGGCTTGCGAGGCGACTTCTCACTGTCTGCCAGACAAACAACAATTAATCATAAGCAGCAGATACACCTTGACAGTTCCCCTTGCCCTGGTGTAAGTAGAGCAAAATATATGAGCAGCGCCCGTTGGCATCAGCACCTGAGCTGGCAACGTGGCAGATACAGATACAGAGCTCAAGCCGAGGTCAGCGTGCAGCTCTGGCATCTGGACTTTGTCAGGCAAATCCCAGAATACGATACGTACACAGAGGAGGATCCTGCTCGGAGGTGGCCAAGCTGGGCGGAGCACGAAATGCACAACAGCGGATTAATTTGGTGTGCCACAAACTTGCTGCAAAATATTGCTTATGTGCGTGCCCCACTGTTTTGTGTGTGTGTGTGTGTGTGTGGATGCCGCAATGCGTAACACGTGCTGCGAATGAAAGCTGATGTGAAAATCTTGAAACGTAGCTTTTGCCTCGTTCTAAAATGCCAAATAATTTGCCTGCTTTCAGACAATGAATTTCCCCAGCTTTTCGTATTTTCTATTCTATCTTTGAGTAGGAAAAACAATACAATTCTCTCAGACGCAAAGTGTCGTCTTTTGTGTGAATCTCTCGGAGCACTTCTTTCATTTGCTGCCTGCAAACAAATGACTCATTCTGAGATGCATTGTTTGATCATTTGATTGACATCTTCCACACTGACAAATGCCATCGTTTTCCAATTATTTTTTTATACCCTTAACCCATTAAAAATGGGTAAAAAGGGTATAATGGTTTTGTGCAAATGTATGTAACAGGCAGAAGGAAGCATCTCCGACCCCATAAAGATCAGGATCAACAGCCAAGTCGATATAGCCCTGTCCGTCTGTCCGTCCGTCCGTCCGTCTCTATGAACACGCGGATCTCAGAGACTATAAGAGCTAGAGACTTCAAATTTGGAATTTTTCACACATATGTATGTATATCGGAGCCAATCGGATCGGATAACTATATCATATAGCTGTCATCGGAAAGATGAGTCCTTGTATGAAAAGCTTATTTGTTCACCAAGATAGGCAAACTAAACACTCAACATTTGGACAACAAACTATCAACATTGGACAACTATGTCATATTGTAATGTCTGTCGATGTATAATAGTGATATTTTAGAGATTGACACTTTGACTTCGAGATAGGATTTCTTTCGAGTTGTATATGTTAACCCATGGAATTACAATTCATAACTTGTGGCAGAGATTTGAATGATGTTTAATTTTGTCATTCATTTCTCATTATCCCTTGCTGCTCGTTTCTATTCAAATTTCTTTTATATGGACTTTATGGTCGTGGCATAAGGTGTTTTCTTTATGTTATCATAGGATATATCTTATCATTAGCCTTTGGTATTTTTGTGTCACTTCTAAAAATGGCTGCTGCCAAGTGTCTGCCACATCATTTCGTTAAATATTTTACACAATATTCCCACATCCCGACATATTTAAACTACAAAAATAACGCGATTTCTCAAATTATGCTCTTTGCATGTCATAGAAGAGCCCTTTTCTCCTTCTCTCTCTCGCTCTCTCTCTCTCTCAATGTCTCTCCTTCTCTTTCTTTGTGTGTGTGGCAAAGTTCGTTGCATTTGCTTAGCTTGCCAAATGGGGCACCTGTCTGTGCGTCAACGCCGCTGCTTTGTTATGGCCATAATTTCTCAAACAGTCTATACTTTTTTTCAACGCCTGTTAGGAAACCCTCCCCTCCCCCCTACCCCCTCTTTCCCCCCCTTCTGCTACTGCGCAGACTGTTTTCTTTCACTCTGGCTGGTAATTTGCATTTAAATTTGCCAATGTTTTGCCTTTTTACTCGTTGGCAAAACAAAGGACACGATGCCACAGAGTGTGCGATAAACGGGATGGGGAGGGGGGATAAGGAGGCGGGCGCTGGTGGTGTGGGGCGTGTTATCGGAGCAAGTTGACAACTTTGGCAATGCGCTCGCTTAGATTTGCTTAATATTAGCCCGCAGGATGCTAAGACAAGTCACCCAACTCAAAAAAAAGGAATAAAACCACCAGCCTCACCCACCCTCCCCTGTTGGCCAAAATAGCCACGCCCTGGCGGCTTTGATGTTTGTTATGAAATGGAGGAAAAAAAAGAACTGACAAACAGAAAAACCAAAAACAAAAGTGCCAAGTTGGCTAAGTTGTTAGTGAAATAAATGGTAGAGTAGAGAGGGGAGAGGGGAGGAGATGGAGATGGAGGAGACAGCAGGAGCTGCTCCAAACTGTAGCCAAATATTAAATAACCTTTCGTTTATTGGTTCAGACATGATGCTCTCCACGTGCTGCCTGCCACTCGGCGCACAGTTGCCCCTCCTCCCCCACTAACCATGTTCGACCCTCTAAGCTCAGAGTCCCCCTGGTTCCTTTAGTTACCATTCCATTTCATTCCGTTTCGTTTCGTTTTATTGCCACAAATTTCATTTGATAAGCCGGACAGCTTTTTACAGTTGACAATTTTGCTCCGTCCGAGCAAACTCCACTCGAAATTGGCCGCCCGCCCGCTTCAACCCCGTTCGCTGTTCAGTGAGGCAACCCAAAGTTTTGTCTCACAAAACAGAAAAAAAGAAGAAATTTGACGTAAAAGCTCATTAACGTGATATAAATTAGATTTTGGGTGTTAGTGCAGAAAATTTAGATACACTTTGCAACACTTGGCATAGTTAATGGTCGGTCCCCGGGTCGGATGGGTCGTTTTGTTTGTTGGTTGCCTCTATTCCCTGTATGTGCTACTGTGTGCGAGTGTGCGTTTGTCCGTGTGTGTGTGTGTGTTATACTCGTTAAACATATTGTTGGCCACACCACCTCGCCCCTTTTGGGGTTGCCAATTGTGTAAGTCTGAGCCTCGCATGTTTGCTTGAATAGTCATCTCGGCGTTTCATCTGAAAGTTTATCACACATTGGTCGACCCCAAAAATGGCATGCAATTAGTTGGGTTGGCTTGGGTTTTTCGGGTCGTTATAGCATTATATTTTATTGCTTACTTTCTGCTGAGGCGATTTCGACCGTTGAGTCCAAATTATTGTCGAGCCCCTATAAAACGCCCCATCAGATCAAGTTTCATCTGTAAATAGGAAAAACACTGGTCCCAAAATTAATTGAATTGGAGAACCATTCTTAGATCGTTCCCAAAATGACATTGAAACATCGAAATCCAATCGAAGTCGTTTACTCTTCGTAATATATATATTTAATATATGCACATCTATTTATAGCCAAGATTGTAATTTAATAATGCAAGCTTTATGTTTGGCCAAAATAAGGTTACTCATCTGCATTATGTCTTTAGCGTTGAGCAGAATCTTCTTACTGCTATTGTTATTTGGTTGATTGTCAGCCATTGTGTGTTGAACTCAAATACATGCCCAGCTGGCTGGGTCCTTCATCCCAGGTCTCGTCTCATTCTAAATCCGAGACACCATTGTTCATCCACTTAGGAGGACACTAATTTAGTGAGCTTCCACCCGAACTTAGTTTATTATGAAATACCTGAGCATGTTGAATATTTGCACTGTGATTTATTGACTCATAGTCAAAAAGCCGTAATAATCCCAAACAAATACCATCATAATGTAATATGGCAAATATTTCATTTGACAATATTAGCCTTGTGCAGCGCAATATGGTGAAATCTCAACAAATTGTTTCCAATCCAATGCCGCCTATAAGTAATCCCATTCTGAATGCCAAGTAATTTGACTCGATTCGAGCGGTTTGCCTTAGCCATTGCACATTCCAAAGTTCTGTTCGGATATCTGTATGTGTGGGGTTGAGGGATGAGGGGCGGGGTCACGGGCGGGGGAGTCGCCGTGGCGTGCCCACACAAATTGCAGCACATGCGTTCCATAGCTTGTTCGCAGCTTGTTCTACGTTTTCACTTTCTTTTCATCTAACCTCCCATGCCCCTTCATCTGTCCCCTCCCCCGCCAATCGCACCCTCAACCAATACATCCCACTGGTTGTATTTTTTATTGTGCTCGTTGCTCCGGAGAGCTCGCCAAATCGCAAATAGCCAAAAATATGCGGATTCTGTTGCTGCTGGTTCTGCTGCTGCTGCTGCTGCCTTTTGTCGATGGGTAAAAGGAAAACCTATGCAAACTGTGTAAGCCCCAGACTACTGTGTAGGTGCCCGCCGGGACGGCATGATGTGATCCGATGGGATGGGATGGAATGGGATGGTTCTAGGGGATTTCCTGGGGGGCGGGGAGCGATTGGTGTTCTTTGGGTGAGCGATGATGTGAGTGCTGCTGGCTCTCGTACTTGAGCGAACTTGTTATAGCCATCTAATATTGGATTTGTTATTGTTGCCGCCTCTCTTTTCTCAGTGCCTTTCCTTTCCTTTCCTTTCCTTTTTGTTTTCCATTTTTTATTTGTACACACGCATACCACGAATATATTTATATGTATATTTGTGTGTGTGTGTGTGTGTGTGTATTTTTCAAATTATATATGTGTATGTGTGTATGTGTATGCGCACAAACAATATTCATACGAGCATAAAGCGTTGGCGGTTGGAGTGGAGCTCTGGTTTGAGCCAAAAATTCTGTGGCTCGTGTCTGTTGTTTCAGGCGCCCAACAAATTTTGTTATTTTCGGTTTTGCTGCTGTTGTTGTTGCTGTTGCTGCTGTTGTTGTTGTTGCTGTTGTTGTTGCTGCTGTTGTTGTTGTTGCTGTTGTTGTTGCTGTTGTCCTTCGACATGGTGCTGGCCTGTCCGCTGCTAAGCTCGAGATTTATGTACTGAAAGTACGTTGAAATGCAAAAAAAAAAAACAGAAGTAAAAGACAAAAAAACGAAATTTCTATGTGGAAATAAAATAAAATAAATTTTATTATTTATATTTGTCGTGACTTCGATTTATTATATGGCTACAAAGACTCACGCAATATGTACATACATAATGCAGATACATGTGTGTGTGTGTGTGTGTGTGTGTGTAATTGCCATAGTTCAGTTAGATGTGCAGATAAACTCAGCTCATGTTTTTGGGAATGGCAGACGAGTCGCATATGTCTATCTTTATGTATCTCTCCCCCCGGGCCTGAAGGCCCTCTCTATTTATGACACATATACATTCGGGGATTGACTCTATAAGTGTGTGTGTGTGTGTGTAATGGGTGTATTAGTTGTGTGTATGGCACTTTCTTTTCAATATGAGCCGTTTGTTTATAACCCGTTGTCATCGCTGGCTTTTGGTCCCTTTTCTGCCTAATGGCATTTATTTCTCTGTCTGCTGGCGCTGTTTGTGAAATGAAAGTGGGGACCCATTTTTGCTATCACTTGGTTTGTAGTCGAAGTAATTGTTCGATATTGATGTGCAATTGAGAAGACATGTCGTTCCGTTCATTTCGATTCAGATTCAGATTCAGACCGTTTAAGGGCTGCCATTTGTGGTTGCTGCCCTAACCAATAACAGCATTTTTGCTTGACTGAGTCTTAAAATGACTCTGTCGAGTTTTCTAGTTTTCCCATTGACATAACGTTGTTGAAACTTAATCATGTGCAATTTCGAGATTGATTTGACTTCCTGCCTTATTTGGTTTTTGATTTTTAACCTCTTTATCAATCTCTCTATCAATTTATTTGAGATTTTTCTGAATTTGTCACTTACATAATTGAGCTTGATTAGTGTTCAAGTGCGTTATAAACTGTGTTTGCTAATGGGCTTGTCATAATTAAAAATTCAGTTTATTATAGCCAATTTTTATAGTTTGGAATCTTGAAATTTAATTTCAATTATTTATAAGGCCGTAAAATCGATGACTGATAAAAGAATGAGCCTGCTTAAAGGATGAATAGCTAATAGATCGTAGTTTTTCGTTTGCTTCTGCTACGAACACTGAATACTCTTTCACACTGCTGTAGAAGTAGCAGAAAACCCAAGAGCTTAGCTATTGCTATAGCAATCACCCTTATGCTCCGCTTATCTGCTATTAAAGCTGCTATCGGAGCTGCTATCGGAGCTGCTATCGGAGCTGCTATCGGAGCTGCCTACCTAAGCTGATATTCTAATTCAATTATGTATATTATGTATATTCAGGCGGAGCTTGTTTCTTCAGTCTATTAAAATTGGTAGCAGTAGCAGTTTGACTAAGTTATTTCTTGCTGCCTCTTACCAAAAGTAAGTCGTCCATCGATTTTATGGGTTTTTATTAAAATGTGTGCACTTTAAAATGCCTACTAAATACAATTTTTTTTTTTTTATCTATTTTAGCAAATTGCGATTCGTAAAATCCGAAACGTTAAATTTTAATTTGTAAATAAGCGATGCCAATGGCATTTTTGGCCAACAAACATCATTTGTAGCCCACACCGACATGCCACGCCCATTAAAACGAAGAGATAAAAAATGGAAACGAACAGCTCATCTTTTCCCGCTGCCGCCGCTGTTCGTTGGCCAAGTATACAATTCAATTAGAATGGCCAAACTCATGTCGAAAACAATTATAATTACGTCCGGGCTTTCGTTTTAATGCCAGAGCCGTGCAATCAGCCAACCACCCAACCATCCATCCACCCAACCATTCGCCACACTCTGCAACGCCCTCTGGGCCCGCTTTTTGGGGTTTGCTGGCTGACTGCCATTTGAGTATAAGCTCATTAGACCGCAAAACTTGGCCTAATGCTTAAAGCTGTTCAGCTGCAGAGCTGACTTGCTAATCACAAGGGTAACAACAACAACAAAAACAACAACAACAACAGATATATTATAAAGATAGCAAAAAGAAGAAATTCGAAGAAAAAGGCCAAAAATCAAATTCAGCAAATCAACAAATTAGCGCTGTCAAATCCCAAATTTAACAGAGGAGCAAGTCTCTCTCTCTGTGTGTGTGTGTGTGTGTGTTAGTGGCTTTGACTGTGGCTATTGTGCGGTTATTGGCCATAATGTAATTTGAAGTGACCCTCAGCAAACAGCATGGCGGCATTAAACTCCATTCAATAAGTCAATATTTACGCATTTCATTCAGTCACTTTCAATTTATAACCATTAAATGTAATTTCTGTTTTCACGCTGCCCAATCGAGGGTAAGCATTGCCTGCTCCTGCTTCTGTTCCTCCGCTTACCACATGCTCCCCCACACACACACACACACACACACACTTACACCCCACTCTGGCCTTAGCCGAAGTTTATCTGTATCCTTATGCCGGAAAGCAACCCGAAGCCATCTCACTTGCTCATTTGCGCATTCGAAGCAGCAATTTTTTAGCGTTAATTTCACAGCTACTTATGCGGAGAAGAAGACATTCGACAAGTTAACTCCCTGCTCTCCCCAACTCTCCCCAACACCCTCACTTTCCCCCCAGCTGCAGCGCGCTCCTCTTTCAAAGCTCTGCTCCTTGGGGTAATTCATCTAAGTATTTCTGCGAAGGACCTCTTCAATGGAATCAATTTACTTTGTCACAAAGTTTGCCGCTCAACCAGCAAATGTGTCATTTAAGTTTTATTTTATTTCAAACTATTTTTCTTTCTTTTAAACATAGGCACCTGAAATCTCCAAGTTCTGCAAACAATAATGTTTTCTAGATTTGGGTAACGGAAAGCTATTCCCTGCGGCCATTTTTTCTTGTTCACCGATTTAAATGGAATTTGGAAATAATATTGTAATAAATTGCCACAAAAAAAAATTCAACTTTATATAATTTAAATAAACATATATTTTAAATGTTAGCTAAACTAGCTGCAACAGTTTAAATTGAATTTCAAAGCAGAGAACTTAAATTGGATTTGCTGCAGATGGCAGACAGCAGACAGCGGACGTACATGGAGTTAGGGCATCGGGAGTTCGTTGTGCCTCAGTGCGTTGAACTTATTCATTTCATTTTGAAATTCCGTTTTAGTTTTTGTGCTGATGGCGGCGGCGTCATTTTTAATGGTTGCCATTTTGTTCCATTTTGTCGTCGTCGTCGTCGTCGATCTGCACACAAGTTGTAAATTTGGTTAGTGGCGCCCCCAACACCACACCCCGACTCCGACCCTCGCTCGTCACTTGAACAACAACAACAACAACAACAAGAACAGCAATAGCAAACCACACCACACCGCACCGCACCACAGCAGCACCACTCGTAGCCCTGCTCCACTTAATGCCAACGGCTGTTTCAATTGTTTTCGCTAGCCCATTGTCATCTAATTTTTTCTTCTTCCTGCTGGTTTTTTGTTGTTGGCGTTTTTTAGGGACTCTCTCTCATATCTATTTAATGTAAATGCTCGAGGCATTTTGGCCAAAAAAGTTTTTGCTGGCGCTCAATTAACGCTTAGTTTTATGGCCAAGAATTGTTGTTTAAAAGACGCCGTCAAGCAGGCAACAATTTTTGGCATAACTTTGCGTCCACTCTTAACAATTAGGCAACAAATAATGCTCGCGGGCCAACCCCAAGCAATCATCCAACAACCCATCTCCTTCTCTCTCTCTCTCTCTATCTCTTTTTTTGTCTCTGTCTCGCTCAGTTACCTATCTAAAATAGCTTCATTTTGACCAGGCAACAGCAACAAAGTTTGTAGTTTTTGCTTGGGTTTTGGCCAATCTTTACAGCGTCTCTGCACATATCCTACACCCGTCGGCCAGCACAATCGGCCTATCGCCCCCGCCCCTCCTTTTGTATGCCGCAGCTCTATCTGTTGCCATGTTTTCAATTTTTTTTTTTTTAATTCTTTATTCTATAAAAGAACTCCCCAAGTCATAGAAAACTTTTCCACTTTACAGCATTACAGCCGGGACCCAAGTTGCGAAGCCCGTATTTCTACCACCCACCCACCCACCCAGCCACTCAGCAATATAGACAGCCTGCCGCCCACAGAAATATAGTGAAAATCTATTTTCGAATGCCAGTCAGCAAAGTTGTACTCCTCTCCTCTCTTCTGCTTTCCTCTCATCTTCTCTCCGTTCCTCACCGCTCCTCTCCAGTTCCTCTCTTTGTTATAAAGCTCTGCGATTCTTCCCAGTTTGGACCACTGTTTTGCGCATTACAAAAAACATTTTTCATTACATTTGACAACAATTCAACGCACAGACACACCCAATCTGCCCCAACCTTAACTTCGTCCCTTTTCCCCCCTCCACCCCCTCATCCAGCCTTTGGCGTGTGGCAGTTACCAGTTTGTAAGTCCCGCTTCTGACCAATGTCGACTTAATTTATAATTACGATAATTTGCGCGTTCCGTTTCCTTTTGTTGCTCTGGTTCGCTGTTTGCCACGCCCATCTCTCTACTCCCACTCGCCCTCCTCCATCAGCGTCACCGTCACCGCCACCGCCACCGTCTTGCCACAAACCTCTTGTGCCGTCGAGCAAACTTTTGTTGGTTAGTTGGCAACTGACTTAGTTACTCGGGCGTTCGCGTCACTGACGCTGCCGGGGGCACTGATTGGTCACCACCATCAGCTCAGAGTTGGAGCCGGTCCGCTGCTGATGACAGCAGTCTCGATGCGACTCAACTTGGCAGCCCACGGCTGTGGCTGCCACCCACTCCTTCTCCTGTCACCCAGATTGCCTTGTACTTGTATTTTCTTCTCTGTTTTTTTTCTGCTTCTTTTTTTCTGTTTTTTTTTTCATAGCCTGCTTCCTTTGCCGTTGTCCTTGCGGCTTATCAATAATGTTGATTTCACTCTGTGTCGCATAATTGAATTCTGAAGTTGTTAAGTCACAGCGCAGCCAAATTTACGCGCACCGCATTCCCTAAACATCCTAATAGCCCCTCTGACCCGCTGCTCCTCTGACCCGATTTCGTTGCCGTTTTCCATTTTGGGGCCGCGTTGCTGATTGAAAATTTGCCAATTAGAAATAATGAAGCGTGTGACATTAAATGCAAGACAAGCAGCAAATCGGTCGAAGGCCTCTCCAGCGTTGGGCGTGGCCGTGTTTCGAGGTGGTGGTGAGACGGGGTGTGTTTCGGTTTTCCTAGATGGCTAGATGGCGCCACTACTTGTACGTGATATATACTCTGTATATATATATATGCATGCAGATGGCTTGCTAGCCTGTCGGTGCGATAACAAATTTTGCTTAGACGGAAGTGGAAGCTCTTAAAATCTCATTGCCGCTTAAGCAGAGGTGCCACTTGCCCCCCACCCACCACCGCTCTCGCTCACTACCAGTTGCCGGTAGTCGTTAGGCACGGATATCGAATATTTTCATGTCTTCCTTTAGTTTGTCTTAGTTCTGGCTGCTTGTGTAATGCAGCAGACACAGGAGTGGCAGCAGCAGCAGCAGCCATCATTAGGCCAGCAATATCCATATCCTCATAGTCATCCCTTCATTATTCCCCCCACCAGACTTTGGGGCCATCATTCAGCTTCCCATTCCGCTGGGCTGGCGGAAATTTATGGTCTTGAGACGGTGCCCATAGGTAAATGCGCATTATCAGCGCTACGAGACGTAAGGATGCCCAATAAACTGCGCCTCTCCACACCTCTACCTACCTCTGCCCGTGAGGCACTTGCTCTCTGTGCCCTTTGCCATTTGCACGTGATGCATTTTTATACCCACTATCCATTAAAAACTGTTTACAAAGGCGTTTACCATAATGCATCAGGCAGGTGTACGTTAAAGTCATGCGGAGGCATCTCCGACTAGAATCGGGACGATAACCAGAGTCCTCATGCACATGTTCTCCTATCCGTGTTGATTTCCAAAACATCAAATTTGAGATATGAACTCCCTTTTTATAACCTTTCCCAATTATCTATAATAATCAATAATCAGTTTTTTGTTTGCTGAGATATTAATTACTTTGGAGTTTGTCAGAGCATGTCTTCCAGTCGGGCATACCCTTCTTTTGCCACACTTATTTGTTTTAGTTGTTTGCTCGGCGGCAGCATTTCAGCGCTGTAAGCAAATTGGCTTGCTGCATGTGGCACACACCTTCGTACATATTTCCTTTGAGTGGCTCATTATTTTTGCCAGATAACTTCCGATATATACATAAGGGAGCTGTACACGCGGCGCCTGCCTTATTAGCTTGGCCCCCAGTCTTGACATCTCCTGGAGCTGTTGGCCGTCACGTCAACTTGCAACACTTGTAGCACTTTAGCCTGATGAGAAGACATTGATAATAGATTCAATTTAATCTTTAAATGCACGTCTCACAAATTTACCCTCCGTCCGTCCGTCCAGCCTCTTTAATCTTTGTCTAACGCTCCGAATTGCACCCTCTTCGCCCAGACGAGTTTTCCCCAGGCAAAAGTCGAGGCTGGAATTAAATTAAAAGCAACTTGTCATCGTCCCATTCAACGGAATCTCGCCCACCCCAGCCCGAATAGCAGGTTCATATTTATCCTCTTATATGTATATCTTTTTGTTTATACACACGCACACACACACACACACACACGCACACACACATCTTTCTGGAGCCCTTGTGGCGATGCGCGTGTAAAGCATCGCTCACCTAAAGCACATAATTACAATTCTGCTTTATATTTACATGTATTTATATTGCATTTTGCCATAGCCTCGACTCGCGTCTGTTACTGTAAAACTGTCCAACTCTAGAACCCTGCTAGAATCCCATAACCCTACAAAGTTGCCAAACCGTAGCTGTTACTAAAGCCGAAGTTTTCTTACCCTTAGCGAAATCAATAATGTATTTAAATTGGATGTCAGATTTCAGAATTTATATTTTTGTTTTTGTTTTTCTTTTGGCTACAACTGTTGCATATATAATATATTACTTCTGAATAAAATCAAATTTGCTTTTCCACAGAAAACTCATCTGATCAGCATATTGGTGTATGAATAAACGAATAACGAGTCTTTTGATTGCAAATCATGGCTAAAACTTACAAAACGTGGTCATTTCTCTGTAATGGAAATCTACAAGTTATTAAAAAATTATCAAAGATATAGATGTATATGTATAGATGTATATACATATATAGAACGGCATTCACAGATACGATCGAAATGGCTTATTCAGCTGGAGTACTCGGCCACATTATGTAATTTGTCTGACCTAGGTCTATGCCCTGATAATTAGTGGATATGTTTTTCACACATTATCCCTACAAAATATGACAACTGTCTCGACAGACAGACTTCATTCATTTCAATTACGACTATGTGTCACAAGCCTGATGACTGCGTTGTCCTACCTCTAAAAATAAAAGGTTAACAGCATTCAAACACCCACGAACACATACACACACACACACACACACAGACATACACACTCAGACACACACACACACAGAAAGATACTAACTGGGCTCGTCGTCGTCACCGTCGACATATTTCACGTTGATGTATGGTTTAATTACATTTGCGTGGCAGCAATGCGTATGGGAATGAGTATGGAGATAGGATTGGGGATGAAACTGTGGATGAGGATGAGGTTGGGATTGGGATTGGGAGCGGGTTAACGCACATTCACATATATCTTGGCAAGAACGGGGCAAATTCTCGCATTGCTACTAGTCCCAATTTGGTCTGTTTATAATACCCGTAACGTAACAAAGGGCATATCTCAGAGAGAGATAGTGATACAGACTGAGGCTGAGAGTGAGAGGGAGAGGGAGAGGGAGGGAGGGCTCAGAGAGATGGATAAGATAAGTAGGGAGTCGAGTTTTTTGTCTACTGGCTCAGATGTCTCTCAGCTCTTTTGCTGAGCTGTCGTCGTTGCCATTACCGAGAGATGCCTCAGCAACAACAACAACAACAACAACGGCAAGAAACGTCAAGAAGATAGGTGACTGCCTCGAGCTCATAATTATTAAGTGAGTGAGTCAAAAACCCCTTTGCTTTTCATCTCCCCAATTGGTCCAGGCAGCTGTTACATTTATAACTTTTTCCACGTCTTCGCGGAAAACGTAGCTCTCACCACACGCGGGGGACTGGCAAGTTTCGCTAGATATTTTGGCATGGGCATCTTTGTGTTGACGTCGAGCTTTCCTAGAGACAGAGCCGCCTTTTTCAACGTCACCACCGCTAGTTGTGGGTTAAGTGGGTATATTAGGTTTGTGGGTCTTTAATTGATGTTAAGCACATAGTTGACGCGCAACTTGTAAGTTCTATTGCAACTTGCGAGTCTCTTCACTAACCCAACGACATACAAATATATATATATATATGTATATGTATATATCCAACTTTCGGCATTAGCCACCAAAGATTGCGGTTTGCGTGCAGCATTTTTCATTACCAGCGAAACGATAAATTCATTTGCCGCAGCCAGGTTAAAACTTCGACTCATTAAAACGATGCCCGAAGGTGTCGTCGGTGTCGTTGGATTGGCAAGGAGCTCTGAAGTTATTCGATAATATGTAACTCTCTGAAGGCTCAACGGCACACTTGAGACATGTGCAAAAGGTGTCGATATCCAATGAAACCCCTTCGCCACAGGCAAAAATGTTGTAATTATGGTCTGGTCTGTCAATTGTCGAGCGAGCGATGAGAACAAATCATAGTTGCTGAAAGTCTATCGTTAAAATGGGAAATATTTAATATTGTTATTAAGTACGATTAGTTACCATATTTCAAGAATATTGACTTGCCACAGTTGCAGACAATCGTGGCAATTACTTTTACTAATGTAATTTAAGTGGAGCGTTGACAGAAATATAAAATAAATTGCCGATTTCTGTGAATGCTGCTTGTCCTTATTTTCGTCCTTGTGCGTCCCACGTCCCGTTAATTCGCTGTCAACAACTAGTTTAGACTTTAAGATAGCGTCTGCTTCAGTTTCTTGGGAATTAACCCACACCGCTGCGCACCACACCAATTACCTTCCATTCATTAAGGCTTACCTCAATTTGACCACACTTCAATTTCAGCCAAGCATCGCACAAAATCACCGCAAACACACACAACACACGCACGCACACACACACACTCTCACACACACACACACACACGCACACACTCAGCTATAGCTTTAGCCTACTCAAGCGCATGTCCTTTCTAAGTTACCCACTTCGAGCGAGCTTTCATTACGCGCTTTGCTTACCTCGTTAATGACCGCTTCCCAACTCTTCCACTTGTTCCCCTGTTCCCCCTTCTTCTTCTTCTTCTCTCTACTCTTCGAGTCCTTCGTGTTTGCCTTATTCCACTTTTCATTGCTTGTCACGGTTGTTGTTGTTGTTGCTGTTGCTGTTGCTCCTGTTGCGTTTACTTTTCAGCACATTTCATTTATTTATGAGGAACTTGACTTTAATTAATGTATTTATCGCATCAACAAATTGCACATTAGTCCAGTTAGCTCTTCCAGTCCCTAGACCCTAAGGAAGTATTTTGGATGGAACAGTTGCCAAGAGAATATTTCTAATATTTTTATTAGAAAACTTTTTTTTTTGTTTTGTTGGAATACAAAATATTTGTAATAAAAATCGAAATGTTCGTTTGCTGCTGTTGAGTTAAATTAATCTATTTATAGTTAATTTTATTATATATGTTAATCGACATCTCCGACTCCTTAAATTAAATATATATATATATATATAAATATATTGTATATTTATTGCAGATCAACATGACTAGTCAGTTTGCCTGTTAATTTAATCTTCATAAATCTTAGCGGAAGTTTGTCCTTTTCCTGCAGTCAGATTACTATTTCACATAGGAACAATCGGTCCAAGTTTCCTATATGAACAAATTTTTTTTAGCTTGATGAATATAATTAAACAATATGTGCATTATTATGCTCCAATATTTTGTCAAAAATGTATCCACAATTTCTTTTTTTTCTTTGAAAGGAACAATTGATGGGTTTTCAAAATTTGCAATAAAATATAGATGTCGACAATTGGACGCCGCTCCACAAGGGAATGTTTTCTTCTGTGTTCCTCGGGTTAGGCGTTCTCTTGTTTTTCTACAAATTATGTCTTAATCCATGTGTTGCCTGCTAAATGCAATAACAGCCTCAAAACACACCCACACACACACACACACACGCACACACACATACACACACACGCACACACACACACACACAGAAGAACAGAAAGTATGTTGGGACGTTGGTTCAGCTGGTTTAGCTGCTGTTTATAGTATGTATGGATGGAAAGTGTGGCATGCAACGCACAACTTTTGTGAACTGTCTTCACTGTCCGTCGGCTGTCTGTCTATCTGTCAGTCTGTCTGTTGTCGTTTGTCTTTCTGTGTGCCTGTTGGTCATTCGCTTTCAAGTTCGTCTCATTAGAAAATCTTTGTAATTCCCGTTCGCAATTGTGTTGACGCGAATTTGTTGTGCCGTAAAACTTTAAGCTTGACAGCTTCAGCTTCAGCTCCAGCTGCAGCTGCGTATTATATTATATTATTTGTCGGTATCAGTTACTTTACTTTTCCTCTTGGTCCCTCAATTGCTGCCCCCTCTCGCCCCTCTCCCGAACTGTAGACATTTCTTGGCGGTGGGCCTTGTAGCCTCAGTACCCATGGAAGTGCCCCCAACCTACAGTCAATTAGGCGCAGCGGATACCTGTCCAGATTCCCAAGTAACTTAATCTCACCCCCCCCCCCCCCCCACACACACACACACACTTTCTTCATCATCGTCGCATCCCTGGAAAATTATGCGCACTTTACATTTTGTGGCTTTCGGAATTTAACAATTGTGGAGCGGACGAACTTTTGGATGATTATTTACTTAGTTCTCTGAACGCGAATTTAACGAAATCATTTTGTATCTTAAGCACAAATGAATTACTTAAGCAATAACAACAAAAACAACTTAGACAGCAAAAACAAGCTAAGCTGAGATTGCCAGCATGGTCGGAATTGTTTGTAGCCAGACTGGAAATTGCAGAAGTTGCCAGCCAACAATTGAAACAATAACACAGATAACAAAAACAGCAGAAACATGAGCACGAATGGCAGAAGTGCCAGTAACAAGAGCCGGAGCAGGAGCAGGAACAGGAGCAGAACTAAGAAGGGGCTAGACTTTGAGGTGTGTTGCTCTGAGGAATGGGACATGATTTTGGGGAGTGGGCCTGGTCCATAATATAAAAGCGATAAGCGTTTTTGTTGCTTCAATTCCACGGAGAGTCATTCAAAAAGGTCACCTAGTCTACTGAATAGGCAACGTGCCAAGGGCACTAAGAGGGGTGTGCTTTCAAATTGAAGGTCAAGTTTAGAGATAGAAATACATTAAAAAATCAAAATAAAAATAAAAAAAAAAAAAGCTAAACCAAAAATTAGCAAAAAAAAAAAATTGCATATAAAGGAAACTGTGATGCTTCGCTAAACAGACGGCTGACGGCTTCTAAAGAAGAGGAAAAAGGTGGGGCGGAGGCTGCCGTAGGGAGAAGGGCAAGTTTCTGATGAAGGAGCAGCTTTTACATTAATATGATTAAAGGCAGCTCATAATAATTGTGGCTCAATACGTTGGAGCCAGCGAGAGAGATAGAGAGAGACAGAGGGAGAGAGAGAGAGAGAGAGACACAGGTAGCTGTAGCGGGACCAGGGGACCCGGTGTGCTTCTGTGCCTGAATTTTGGCCATTACAAGTTTGCCGAGTGTGCGACGATGCGATAAGTGAGCAAAGGTAAAATGTCAGGTAGTGCCCATAATAGGTAATGGGATTGGGATTAAAAGAAGCTCGACCGAAGCGCAGGCACCGAAACAATAGAATAGACAATGGGGTTAATGAGAGCCTGATGAATAGACAATGAGTTGATATTACACCCAAAAGTCCGAATAACAAATGAAAGAAATTTCCAGGCACAAATGAAAAGGTAAAGAGAAATTCAAGCCAATCTCAGCTCAAAGAAAAGACAACAGAAAAACGCAAACGGTGCGATTTTAGACAAATAGTGTAATATAACTAGGATTGACTCTGAAGCTGAAGGAGTTATCTTGAGTAACTAACTGCTTAGCAATGACAGGTCATCAATACAAACGCAAATGAGTTCCATCGAAGATTAATGAAGACATTTGAAGACTAAAAACGGCACCTGAACAATTCCAAACAGCGCAAAAAGAAGATCATTTGAAATCGAAGATGATTTAAAAATACAAAACACGTTTTTGATGATTTCTCGCCCATTTCATATATATATATATATATTTTGATTAGCTCGTTAACACACAAAAAATTCCACTTTAAAACGAAGCGAGCAGAACTAAAACAAAAGTAAAAAAAAAAAAAAAAAAGAAAAAATTGGAAAAGATTTGTAAACTACTGTGAAATGTTGAGCTCTCCTCCAATGTCATTTGTGTAAGGGTCTCGGTTGGCCATGGCTCGTTGCTGCTGCACTTTTGGAAGCTAACCAGCCGTGTACTCCATAAACCATTATCCATTATCCGTTATCCGTTGGCCGCAATCCGTTACCCAAATTGACTGGCTACGTTCTGTTATGGAAGCTGCGCTTATTTCACTTTTCCATATGGTTGCCACTGCACACAAACCAAATACGACAGACAGAGAAAAAGAATATATATATATATATATATCTATAGAAAGAAAGAGAGAGAGAGAGAGAGAGAGAGAGATGGAGTTGGTGCGAGTGAATGAGAAAGAGTGCGAGTGGAAAAGCGTTTCGAAAATACCATCATATAAGTTTATACGAATGACATCCGGTGCACACACACACTGTCGCACACACACAGCCACACACACACAAGTGTGCGAGTCGCTCATTGTTGAATGATGTATGCAACTTGGGGCGCCGCACGGCTGCTTGTCTCAGCTTATATTGAACGGCCGCTGCAGACGAGATGTAAAATCATGTTTGAGCATCCAACAGGCAACCGAGGCCACTGCACTAAACACACACACACAAACACATACACTCACACACACACACACACACACACACTCACACACAGCAGTAATATATTTGGTACACGGCTCAATTAGTAGTTGGGTCTGGACAGCGTTACCTCAAACAAATCCAACCACGTCCATTGCCCCAGCCGCAACGTAAGCGCATCAAATAGTCGGAGATTGTTGCCTGGTAACGGATTTCGTGTTGACTACGTTAAGTTCCACGTCGAATTACGCAAGTTGCTTTGTTCATTTATTGGGCTTGTTGCAAATATTAATGGGATCTCGAGATTGAATACAGTAAATACAGCGAGTTCTATTGTGGTTCCCCTAACACCAGGCTGGGTTCAAATTTGTTATCTTCCTAAATTGCGGTAAGCATGGCCAAGCGTTATTCAAATAAATAAAGTCGAGTAAATTATAAATTTGAACATGCAACAACTGTAACGGTTGCGGGTTGCTAGTAACTAAAATTCTGAACAGCTCAAGTTGCAAGTTAACCCAGAGCAGAGTTATTTCGGGGTATTACAAAAAAAAAAAAAAAAAACCGAAAAATAAATAAATAAAAAAAACGGCTGCTCGTTAGGGCAAAGCGTATCAATTTCATCATGCGTATCCTTACCCTCTATATGTATATATAATATATATTCATATATCTCTGTGTGTGTGCGAGTGTGCGTTTGTGTGTGTGTGTGCTAAATGCCGCAAATTGAAATATGGTTTTCGATTTTCAGTTTATATGCAGTCATCTATAACACAGCCGAATCGAGTCAAACAATTTCTATGCATGTGTGAGTGTGCTTGTGTGTGTGCGCTTGTGTGTGTGCTGGTGTGTGTGCTTGTGTGTGTGCTGGTGTGTTTAATGTGTTTACTTTATAAAATTCGAAGTTGTTCATTTTTGTGCACGCTGCGGTGTATCGTGATTATTCCCATATATATTCAAGGATCAAGAATGTTTGCAATTTCAATTAAATAAAATAGCGCAATATTCCAAATTTGTGGCGGTATTTTTTTAAGTCATTGCTGAAGTGTGCTTCCACGCAACGAATGTTTGTTTGTTTGTTTGTTTTTTTTTTATTTTTTTGTGATTTTACTGAATTTGAAGAGGTTTTGAAGTGCGGCTTTGTGAATATCGCAACGAGTTCAAAGTTATATTGTTATTTTTTGGTCCGTGGCTGTGCGATTGAATAACGGCGTTGTAGTCAGCTCATTGTGCACACACCTACACGCAAATACATATATACATGTATGTAGAGTTGGACGCATATATATATATATGTTTATATATATATATATGCACAGCGGCAAATACATTGTCATATTAAATCATACAATTGGTCAGGCGGCGCCCAAAAGCGGGAAACAAATTTTGTGAAACCGAATCTCGACCTTCGCACGGTGCACGGTGCATGGGGCACGGGGCACCACCGAGTGCTGACACATTTTGCCATTCACTTTTCACGCTCACATTCACAAAGCCACACACCCAGGCACAACGATTTCTGTTTTATGTACCAGCTGCGCGTGTGAATAAAGCGAACATTTGCATTTTTTTCTCCTTTTTCTCATTTTTTGTATACTCTGTAATCATGCACATCGGGTATGCAGAATGGGTATGTATATTGAGATTATATATAGATAATTGCTCAGAATCAGTAAAAGTTGCTGAGCTATCGATACGAATTTATGAATGAGGAGCATGCTCAAGTTGACTTGTGAATGTTTTGTATTTATCTAGTTTCAAGTTGGGGAAATTTATGATTTATCGATGACACAAGGACTCGTTGGCTTCTGCATTATTCATTTGGTGTCACAGGGTATCGCTTAGTAAGCACAAAACCCACGGCACATTTCTATTTTATTTTTTCAACAAATTTTTGTTTGTGTTTCATTTTCGAAAACTTTTCTTTTTTTTTTTTGGGTTGCTTTATAAACTTTTCGATTACGGGGAGTGGGCGGGTGGGCGTGTGGGCGTGGATCTGTGAGTGAGTGCAGCTGTTTGTCTATTTTTGTCGTAGGATTCGGTTGTTAGTTGGTCGGCTGTTGCTGTTATTTTTATTGTTTGTTATTGTTGTTGGCACCAATAGGCGGCTTAGCTAAATTTGCATTTATTGTTAAAATGTTTCATTTCATTTCATGTAGTATTTGCGACTCCCCTCTCCCTCCCCCACCCCATAGCTTCCGGTTGTTCGTCGTACCCCGAAAAGGAAGTCAAACCTATTGCGAAAAAACTGGTCACGTGCGAGTGTGTGTGGAAATCATCGATTCGTTGACTCCGGTCGCTTTCCGCCAATCACATGTGGTTTTTTCCATTCATTTTGCCGCTTTAGTTACGGCTGGGGCTGGGGCTGGGGGGGGGGTCTATTGGTCGATTGGTCTATTGGTTTTTTGGCTTTGGATTATGACAAAGTTGTTAGCAACTGTGATGGTGACCAAAATGGTGTTGGGCGGAGAGTGATGGGTCGGGCTGACGTAGGCCAGCGTGTGAATAGAACCAGCTTAAAAGTGAGGTTAGCGTTTTCTGTTCACAGATAAAGTTGCTGAAGTATGCGACTCGGCATTGTCATAATGTAATCAGCTTATTTTCTTATATTTTGTATAGGCAAAGTATTTTTGAAATTCCATTTATTTACAAGTTAATAACTTGCACAATCTTCTCATTTTATTACTTGGCAGTTTTCCATTCAGACTAAACTAGGTAAGATGAGATGAGGTTGACAAATTCGGTAGGTGGAAAACAAGGATATAACAAGGAATATTTAGAAATGAATGAAGAAAGTAGTTATCAATAAAATGATAATAAACTCGATTCAAGAACTTTCACTTTCACATTATTTATTGCTTTACTGCATTTGTAATGCGCTGGGAACGATGCCTGCTGCCAATACTCCGGTTTGGGCCGAAAGGATTCGACCATATAACATAATTTGGTTGTTAACAACTAACCGAAACAGAACAATGCAGAAACAAACTGACTAAGCACAGGCCAGGCTAAAAATGGCCACAATGTCAACATGTGACGTGGCTGACGTCGGTCTTTCTCTCTCCAATCGCTTGCCCCGTTTTGTGGCAAGTAACAAAAACTTTGCATACAATAGGGCGTTGCGCTTTGTGCCGAATTCGTTGCATGCTTTTTGTGCAGCAGCGGATGGGCGAACTGACGAACTGGCAAATTGAGGGCTGCCGCCTAACGATGACTATTTGGGATGTGTGTGTGTGTGTGTGTGTGTGTGTGTGTGTGTTAGTGTGTGCTAGTGTGAGTGTGTGTGCGTGGCAGGACATTTAAAAAGGCATTCCCATTGCATTTTCACTCATCGCTCGTAATTGTGGTGTAAAAAAGATCTGAGCTTCTTTGCCTTTTTCTTTTTTACTCGGTTTTGGCAAAAGACGAACGGCAAAAGCAAATGGCAATAACTGTCATTTGCTGTCGACCTTCTAAATTGTGGCACTGGGTGTGTGTGTGTGTGTGTGTGTGTGTGCGAGTGTAAGAACGCTAAAGCTAAAATGAAAATTTGCTGACCTCTGCAAAACGAGCCTTAGGCTCCACAAATGAGGCAAGCTCACGTTACGTGCATATTGAGGCGTCTCTCTGCTACACACACCAACACCCAAACACCCAACACACACACATATACATACATACGTGTGAAATAAATGTGTATATGTGAGAAGAGTTGGACGCGTGTCCTTTTAAAATGACCAAAAACACGACTCAAAGTGGACTCGAAGTGAACCCAGCTGAAAGCACGAGCCACCGACACGAGCAGTGGAAAAGTGGAAAATCAAGTTGTTTTCGTATAGAAAATGAAGTCATTTAATAAAATCTAATACATATTTAATATATATTTAATTTAATCTAATACATATGCACAACAACAAGAACAGCGACTCAATTGTGACATAACTATCAGAGTCAAAGTCTCAAATCTAAGCATGAAGGAAGTCATTCGTGTTGTGGAACATCGCACACGCTCTCATCTCGATGCGAATTGAGATGCAGACCCATTGCATAATTCGTTATCTATATTCAGGTTGTGTGTCGAAATGGTTGGCAATGCTATACTGATTAAATTTACTCCTCACTCACACACACACTCTCTCTCACACACACACACACACACACACACTTACATACAGAGGAGAAGGAGAAGTGCTCTTGCATTGAAAATAAAATCCAGCAACTCCTTAACACGTTTCGAGGCATGAATGAACGTGACGGCTACATACACATACACACTGTGAGAGAGCAACATAGATGTTTATGCGGGATATATACTATAACCCCTCGGAGTCGCCTCAATTCCATTTGCAGCTTCATGCGGATTCCGATTCAAAAAAGCCGTGCTCATTGCCATTGCCATTTCTTGGATTTGTCCGTGTTATTTCAAGTTGCCAGTCAGTCATTCTGTTTGTGTGTGTGTGTGTGTGTGTGTGTATGTGTGGTTTTGTGTGTGTGTGTGTTGTTTATGCATTTGTAGCGGCAGCTAACGCAACAGTCGCCAGTGGCAGGATCGTACTGGGCCTGGACAGGACACGTACTTCATTCGCTTTCGATGATGCAAAAGATTACCAAGTTGCTGGCATGTGGTACACAAAACAATAGCAACAATAACAACAATAACAGCAACAACACCAAAAATAAAATAAGGCAAAAGTTTTTTATGCTTGTAGGTCATTATGCAGCAAAATCCTTCTTGCCACCGCCGTGGTTCCGTTACGCTTTCAATGGCCTCTGGCACACGAACTGACAGCACCAGAGACGCCTCAGCAATGGCTGTGTTTGGTCTGGTCTGGTCTGGTCTTGTTTCGTTTGCATCCATGACTTCCCCAAAAGATTTATTTATTGCGGCTTTTAAGTTCACCGCTTGAGTTGGGTCTTTGATTTTTTAGCTGCTCAGTTGAGACCGGTTATTGTTTTGGGTGGCCACTGCGGCGTCGCCCCGGAGTCACGAACTCGATGAGTGATTCACTTAACTGATGCACGTCCAATGCCACGCACAATGAATGTGCTCTGTGCTCTCGTAATGCCCTTTATTTGGGTCACTAAGGTAACCGAAAATAGAAAAAAAAAACATGAAATTCGCTAAAGTACAACGAGAAGTTGATTTTCTTGTGTAGAACGGGTAGCTAATTTGCGATGTTACTCTTTAAATTTACTTTACAACTACAAGTACAAGTATACCTGACTAGATTATTCAGTATAAATATGCATCGAGTAGGAAAGTAGTAAAGTAACGAGTGCTCTGCCAATGAGTAAATTTTTAGCTACCATTCAACCAAGTAACGAGTAGCTTATTTAGTATAAATATACATCAAATAGCATTTAAAGTAACGAGTGCTATACCAACGTGTAAATTTTTAGCTACCATTAAACAAGTAACGAGTAGCTTATTCAGTATAACTGTGCATCGAGTAGCATTTAAAGTAACGAGTGCTCTGCCAAAGAGTAAATTCTTAGCTACCATTCAAACAAGTAACGAGTAGTTTATTCAGTATAACTATGCATCGAGTAGCATTTAACGTAACGAGAGTTCTGCTAAGGGGTAATTTCTTAACTACATTTTAAACAATCAACGAGTAGCTTTTTCAGTATAAATATGCATCGAGTAGCATTAAAAGTAACGAGTGCTCTGCAAACGAGTAAATTCTTAACAAACAACGAGTAACTTGCATATAATTTTTTTTTAAGTGATTTTCCTACAAAAATACACAGATTCTCTTTCTGACTCAATAGACAAATGTGTGTCTTTGGGGATTTGTGTTTTTCTTCTATTTTATTTTTGTGTTTTTTGTTTTGTCTTGTTTGGTATTTGTCGTCTTACAGCTTGTCGAGCAGCTTTTCATTCATACACGTACTACTTTAGCCAGCTATCTCAATGCCAAAACGGCCGATTGCTAATTGAAGGCACTTGGTCATTATCTGAGATACACATTCGCATTCATTTGTGAACAGCACTTGAAAGTTGCGAGCTTGTTAGTAGGAAGACGCCTGAAATAGAAGCGAGCAGAGATGAGAATTCAGCACATCGTCAACGTCGTCGTCGTCGTCGTCTTCGTTGTTGTCTGGCCTTGTGGCAATCAACGGCAGCGTTGCCTCAGCATCAACGCCACTTGTGGCAGTGACCCAACCTCCCTATCACCGCTCGCAAAAACAGTCTGTGGCCAGTAACGTGCCCCATGTTGTGCTTCGTATCTTTATTGTGATAAACATGTGTGTGTTTGTGTGTGTGTGTGTGTGTGTGTACATGGATGTGTGTACAAATGTGTAAGACGCAGGACGTTTTGTTGGTGCATCAAAATTCGTGGCACAGCACTTTGAGCTGCAAGCTTGTTTTGCTGCCGCCTCAGTCTAAGTCTCAGTCGCAGTCCCAGTTTCTGTCCCTGACTCAGTATCTGTCTGCATCTCGTTGCTTTCAAGTTTCCATTTCTTTTTCACTTAGTTTACCTTACAATTTTCATGATTTGTTCGCATGTGTGTGTGTGTGTGTGTGAGTGTGTGTGTGTATATATTTTTCCTTTTGCTTTGCCTCCTACTTCTTGGTTGTTTCTTTATTCGCCCGCTCTTATTTCGTTTTCCGTTTGGTTTTTATGTTTTGCACAACAATTTTATGTGGGTTTGTTGCCTGGCCGCAATGCCAAGATATACGTTCAACCTTCCAACCAGGACACATCCACCTCCACATCCCCTTTCCCGAGCAACTGGCTCTGCTTTGTACGTGCAGCTGCTCTAGAAAAATGCACAGGAAATTCTTCATTTGCTTTTGCCGTCAAAGTAAGCGTCGGCATCGGCATCGGCGCCATCCAAGCTGAGCCCAAGCTAAGAGTTTCAATTGAATTTAGAGCTGAGGCTTTACATACACACACATGCACACACACACACACACACACATACACACACATACACACACGCACACTCAGACGCATGTGTTGTGCTTGTGTTGGGGTATTCAATCATTGCAGGACTCGAAAATGATGAAGGGGCCAAGTTGGTTGCTGCTGGCAACCAGTTTGAACGATTTGAGTGCAACCCACTCCGGACTAGCCTGAGAACGAGCCAAGGGACACTCTCCGCCCCTTCACCTCCCTGCCTTCGTTCCACCCTGACTGATTTTCGTGCATATATTTTGCTCATTCTACTTTTATACGATGTTATTTTGCAACCCGAGCAGCAGTTTATTACGAACAAAGTGTAACGCGCTGATAGAGTTTGTTGCAAGTCCATTAAGTATACAAATAAATTTGGTATCTAGACAAAACTGATGCGAATAAGATACTGGATAAACTGTCTTCATTTCCTAACCAAACACATTATTATAAAGTATCGCAATGATTTATAGGCAACGTTGGATTTTAATCGAAGTGTGGCACAATCGATGGAAAACTGTGTTCTTACACAAATAAATTGTTTGCCTTTCAACATTGAAATAATACATTTAATTGTTATTCTTAAAGTGATTGGTTTTTGGGGTGTGAGGGCTGTGTTAAAAGCCTTTGTTTTTATCAAAATCAATCAACTCAAAGGTGCTCTTTAGAAATAAAATTTATGTTCAATTTGTCAACAAATATATTTTGGTTATTTCCTGTTTGACTATTTGACAAGACCACCATCAATATAACTAATAGAGGTTAATGATTACTGAATGGCTGAGGCTCATACACCCCCACAGCTGTCCCACTTCCGTTCCACTCCCAACCCCACAGGAAGGATTCCTAGAAGGTTACCAAGCTGGCATTTCAGAGTATCAGAGTATACCACAGTCGGTTACGGCCGACAGCTGCAACGTTCCCATTTGATTTCTATGCAACGTTTATTTTTGTTTTTCAATTTATTTGCTTGCCCCACAAAACCCGTAGCTAACAACAACAACAACAACAAGATTGAGAGGTGCTCGTTGTCAGACGTGACTGTTTTACAGTTTGCATTGAAATTTTATTTTTATTTTTTATTTTTTTTTGCATTTCTATTTGGCTTCTTTACGTCTATTTGCAGCTATCCCAGCGAATACCACATCTTTGGGGCTCCACTTTGGGCGCACACTTCACTTTCATTTCACCGCCCGTCTGCAGCATGCTTGCCGCATGCCGGATGCCGCATGCCGCATGTTCTATTTGTATGCAATTTTTGGTGTGCGCCTCTGTCACGCCTCTAAAATTCCGCCCATTTGGAGCACTCTAATGGGTTAACTTGAGTTGGTTACTATCTAACTCAAGGGCCCCTCAAGTGGGCAAAGCCCAAGCATTTGTCTGACGACGCCCCAAGCTCATGGCTCAAGGCTCAAGGCTCATTGCTCGGGGGGGCTCCGGGTGCTCCGGGCTCAAGTTCAACTTGTTGGCCAGCAAATTGTGAGGGCTTTCAAGTTATTGTTGACCAGTGCGGCGAGTGGTGCCCCATGCATCTAGATAAGTGCGGCATGGTTGCACAATTGGGCTGACTTGTGTAAGCAGAATTAGACATGCATAGCTCGTAGCTGGTGATAGCTTTTCAGTTGTCGGTATCATTTTTGAGGCCATAATTTGTACACCAACCGGAACAAATTTGACCTTACCCCACACCTTTCATTTCCATCCATCTCTTGTGGAATACGAGTGTGTAAACGTTGCTTCATTACTGCAGCAAATCACTCTCCCTCTTTCTTTCTCTCTTTGTCTCTCTCTCTCTCTCTATCTCTGTCTCGCTATCTCCGCTTTCCTTTGAGCAAACATCTCTGGAACTCGGCATTCCTTCTGCAATGTGTAAGTAATGAACCCTTTTACTTGAAAGTGTGACTTAGATCAACAGCTTGTGAAAGCTTTTCCTCCTCTCTTTTCTTTGCTTGCACTTACGAGATTTGGCACAATTTTCATTCATTTCATTTGCTTTACTTATTCGTTTATTTATTTTTATTTTTTTTTTTTCCAACAGGATATTCTGAGCAAACTATTAAAAGCGTTGGGGGAGTATTAATCCTCTGGGTTGCCAACTACAGCTGTTCCCTCTTCTGTTCAAAGGCGTATTTCTCGTATTGATCTTTATGTTGTTTACAGATGATCTGCATCCGTTTCTGTTTATACTTTGCACCATCTTTTTATTAGTTATTTATCATGCCTTCCTTGTGAAGGCACGGATCGTGCCCCGTCTGTTGTTCACTGACAGCAATAGCAATGTTCCAATTGCAGTTGGATCTGTAGCTCATCTGCTTAATCCGCATCAGCATCCGCATCTGCATTTGCATCTGCATCTGCTTCGGCATCTGCATCTGATTCGGTATCTTCATCTGTGTCCGCAACTGGCAGCAAACTCTTTCGTCCTATTTGTCCGTTTGGCCTGAGGTCTTGTGAGCCTTGTTTTCGTCGGGTTTGGCTTGGTTTGCTTTGGTTTTGGTGGCTTGGCTTTAGCTTTAGCTTTAGTTTCTGGCTAGCCTTTGGCAATGCTCCAGTTTTTCTGACATTTTGCAATTGCTTTTTGTGTGGCTGCCATCGCCCTTTGGTGTTACTGTTGCTGTTTTTGTTACTGTTGCTTTTGCTGTTGCCGAATGTTGGATGCCTTTTACCAAAACTGAGGCGTGATTTGCAGTTTAATTGTGCGGCAAGGTTGCCAAGAACGCACCGACTGCGAAATGAATGTTTCCTTTGGCTTAAACATGCTGTACGCAAAATCCAAACTATTCCTACAACTTCCAGTCACACTCCCTTCCTCCTCCTTTCTGTCATTTCCACCTGTTAATGCTCTGTTTTATGTGGCATCTGATTTTAAGACAAATGCTTCTATGCGTATGACTAACTTGGCCAGCTACTGACTCTCAAGGCAGACAAGGCCAACAAAACTAACAGCGCAATGCAATTACTAAAATTGCCGCAGTTTCCACAATATCCGTAGCCGCAGCCACAGATCCTTATAGAGAGAAAGAGAGGGAGAGAGAGAGTGAAAGTAAAAGAATATGTTGTCTGTAGTCGCTTCATTTGATTTGCCATGTGGGGCAATTCAACTTGCAACCTGCAATCAAAATTCCGTAAATACTTACTTATAAATACACATGTGCGTTCTGCTTAAGTAAGTTTCGGTTTCAATCAGCAATATTGCGATGCCTTCGAAGTTCAGAGAATTTCCAACATCAACGTCAGTCTTGACAAACGACTCACGACCTCACAGACAGATAGACAAATAGACAGACAGATAGACAGAGAGACAGACAGAAGGATAGAGAGACAGTAAGGAGCAGGTGCAATTGCTAAGAGGTTTCGTGCTCTTGCATTTGATTAAGTGCTGGACGTAGTGTTTAGTGTGAAGAAAGGCGCATGTGAACTTTTTCACCTGAGCTAATGATCCATGTAATCTGCTCGAGTTTTATTTTTCCACTCTATTTCCCCTCGCTCTCTCTCTCTCTCTCTTTTATTTTCTCTTTCGGCTTTCTTTCACGTCTGAGCTGCGAAGGGAAAGCGCCAAGCAGCAGGCAAAAGCTGCACATAATTGGCATAAGTTTGCACTTAAGTCAAAGGCACAAACACACACACAACACACACACAACACACACAACACACATACACACACACATTGAGCATTCATGTGCTTTCTGCTGTGTACTTACGGTAGATTTAACACACGGCGAACGTTCAATAAATGTCAGCAATTAAAAAGGTGCGATGAATGTGTATCGAGTTTCAGACCGACTACTTTGTATGCATGAGGGGGAACGGGAAGGGATCGGGAGGTGGCGTTGAATTGGGCAATGGGCGTGATTAAGCAGCAACCACTGACAGATGAGGGCAGCAGTCGCCGCCATATGGCCCACATGGCCAATCCCAAATACTCGAGCGACTTCGTCTTAAATTCAGGCTTTAAGCCTCAGCCTCAGCCTGAGCTCTGAGCTCTGAGTTGTGAGCTGTGAGCAAATGTGAAATTGAAATGAAAATGTTTACACAAAGGTGCTCATTTATAAAATCGATGGCATTTGTCAGCACGTTCTCAATTCCTGTGCCACGCTAAGGATTATGCCCGACAAGCATTTAGCCTAAAAGACAGACCGACAAACCGACAGCGGGACACAAACAGGCAGCGAAGCGAAGTGATTTAAGCGAAAAAGCAAAGAAAGTAAAGCATCAACAATATTATGAGTGAATGCGGCAGAGACAGTTTCTGGCTGAGCGCATTCGATTCACAGATTTGCTCGCATATGCTACGCAAAGTGGCAAGTGGCAAGTGGCATCGACTCACAGTCAGTCAGAGGAGCGTGGACTCCACGTTATGTCCTGGGTGTTGGAGCTGACTGCAGCTGCTGCTGTTTCGAATGTAAGCCAATGTTAAAACTCAGATATGTGTATACACTTTAACCAACATTTCAATACATGTATTTGAACAAGTAAGAAAGCTGTAATCGAGTTAGCTCGACTTCGATATACCCTGAACCCAGCTGTTAGATACATTCTAGTCTTGTTGCCACATTTACCTTGATAATTTCTTAAATTCGGAGTAAAAAATACATATTTCTTCAACAGATAGTTGATCAATAATATGTTTATTAAAATCTGCAAGTTTCGACAAAAAACACAAAAATCGGAAAAATCAATAAAAGATGCAAAAATAGACGAAAAACATAATTGGAGGAATATTGTAATAAGAACGCATTGCTTTTAAAATTGTGTCTTCTATTACTATCGGAAATCGAAATTTATCGATAATCGAGAATATCAAACTCGAAATTTTGGAGTAGATTTTAAAGACAGGACTGTAATTGAACCCTGGTCTTTGAGCTATGAACTTGTACGGTTTTCTTCAGCTCTCTTTACATATTTGCATAATATCTACTTAAACACGTTTTGAAAAAAAAAGAATTAATATTTAATAAATTGTTTTTAATTAATTTATTGTTTGTACAATAACATAATTTAATATTCACTGCTGTGTAAAATGATTTTTCCACTGATGCTCAAAAGCAGTAAATGTGTGTGGCTGAAAATAAAATATATTTGATTGCTGTTAATTCGTTTGATTAATTTAAGTCATTTCATTATATATCCATAATCTCCTCGTATCTCTGTCGCTCTAGCACTCTCTTTCTCTCTCTCTCTCTCTCTGTGTGTGTCTCGATTTCTGCTCATCGGACTGTTTGCTTACGCTTTTGCAATAACCCGTTTAGTGAGTGTGCGATCGTGTGTGCGTGGGTGTAAGTGTGTGTGTGTACGGGTATGTGTGGGTGTGTGTACGGGTATGTGTGGGTGTGTGTGCTTGGTTGTGTGGAAAACGTGACGTGATTATGCGGCAGGCTTTCGTAATTAGCATTAACGCTTAGCCAGCAGAAATGGAAGTCATAACAGAAGCAAAACAAATAACAACAAAATGTTAACCGGGACCTAATTGAAGTCCCATTGAATGAATGAACACGACACACGTGCTCAGCAACAGCAGCAAAAACAGCAACAACAGCAACAACAGCAACAACAGCAGCAACAGCAACAACAACAGCAGCAACAACAGCAACAGAAACTCGTTGTCAACTCTGCAACTCAACAACTTTTTTGTGCTTGGCGGACAATCTTTAATTTAAATGTCGGCCATCTTCACGTTTATCAGATTATGCGGCAGCAACACCCACACACACACACACACACACACACACACACACACACACACACCCGAGTGGTGAGACGGGTATAAGAATACCACCACAGCGAGTCATAGCTTGTCGTACGAGGCGACTAATATGACACGGGGATGACACTACCCGGACAAGTACCTCTCGCAGGTGAAAAAAGCTTGATCGTCGTTAACAGGGCAACGTCCAAGTCGATTCTTGTCATGGGTAGTGTAAGCAACTCGTGACCTCCGGCAGTAGGCCAGGTATCCCCCGGATAACCGTTAAGCACCCGCTTGGCGGCCAACTAACACGAGTGGGCGACTAAGGCAGAGTCCAGTAATGCCTTGGGACTGAAATACTGGAACACCTTGAAGACGTAAAGATTTTGGGCTGACGGTAGCAGTATTCTAGCATCTCAGTAAGCGGAGTGAAATCTGGCTGAAATGACTGCTAGGGTAATGCTGCTACTGCCTCCGTCCCGTTAAAACTTAGCAAGTCTCCAAGAACGCTTTCTGGTACGTCGTCATTAAGTTGACAGTACAGGTTCAGATGCATCATTCCTGATTTATCCGAATCCGGCTCTGAACATCCGACCCCATAAGGGCGGGTGTCAACCCTCGCATGGCCTCCCTGCTTGCATAGATAACCATGGGATTTTTTACGGAACTGTACAACGACCAGAGATAACGACTTGGAGTTGGGACCCAACAAAATGAACACAAATAATATAAACACAAACACACAAACACAAACAACGGAGGGCGACGTATTCGCCAAGAGTAAAAGGATCATGAGATCCCCGGTGGAGGTAGCATCGCCACAGCTACCACCAAGGCCGAAAGAGAAAGAGGTTAACCTGGCGAAGCAGCGTAGCACTGCGCTATGCGACCTCGGCCAGGAGATCGCAAAACTAGTGGATATGCTAGAAGACGGCAAACGGCGCTCTATTCACCAGCCGATGCGGGACTCGATCGAGAGCATCAAGGCGTTGTACGAGCTGGTAGCCATTCAGCTCCACGACGACGGAGCCAAGGCGGTGATTAGGACACACCAGTCCTCCCAAACGTCTCCCCTTTTCCGAACGGCGGTGGACGCAAAGCGGAAACAGGGACCAGGGGCCAACACACCCGACAGCAAGCGCAGTAAGGGAGCAGGTGACCCGGTCGCCCCCAATGGGAACAAGGCCAAGGAAGTGCCCCGCTCCGTAGTGGAGGTGGAAGTACAGGAGACCCCAAAAGGAGAACAGTGGCGGGAAGTTACCCGGAAGGTCAGAAAGCCTAAAAAACCGGAGGCTCACGTGGGGAAGGCGCGCCCAGACGCCATTGTCATAGCGGCAAAGGGCGAGGCCAGCTACGCGGACATACTCCGTAAGGTCAAGGCCGACGGTAAACTCAGCGAGTTTGGTAAGGCGGTGACCAGGATCCGGAGGACCCAAAAGGGTGAACTGCTGCTGCAGCTGGACAGGCCAGGTATGGACACCACGGCCTTCAGGAGCCTTGTGGGTGATACCTTGGGGGAACAGGCAGAAGTTCGATCTCTATCTCACCGGGTGACCATAGAATCCAGGGATCTGGACGAGGTCACGACCAGGGAAGACATTTGCGACGCGCTACGTGACCAGTTCGATGTGGACGTACAGCTGGAGAGCATCAACCTTCGGAAGGCGTACGGGCAGACCCAAATAGCCTCAATTAGGCTACCAGCAGACAGTGCAAAGAAAGCACTGACTGCTGGAGTTCTGAGAGTGGGATGGGTCAGGTCAAGGCTTCGTGAACGGATCAACGTCACAAAGTGCTTTAGATGCCTGGAGTTCGGTCACCTTGCAAGGCAGTGCAGGAGTGAAAAAGATAGGTCGAATCTGTGCCGACGTTGCGGAGGACAGAACCACCTGGCCAAAGACTGCACTGAGGAGCCGCAATGCATGTTCTGCAAAGAAAAGAACACGGATGCCAAGCACACCGCTGGCAGCGGCAGGTGTCCCATGTTCAGGAGCGCTCTTGCCAAAAGAACATGAAGTGCGTCCAGCTGAATCTCAACCACTGTGAGGCAGCTCAGGCCCTGCTGAGGCAGTCGGTCAGAGAGAAGCAGTCAGATTTGGCCATAATCTGCGAGCCGCACAGACCAATCTCTGGGAGCGGCTGGGTGGCCAGCAAGTGTGGAAAAGCGGCCATATGGTCTCTCCGAACACCACCGAAGGAGCCCAGCACAGACCACGAGGGGTTTGTCCGGGCGAAGATTAACACTGTAACCTTTTACAGTTGTTACGCTCCGCCGAGCTGGGACCTGAGGCGGTTCCAGCAAATGCTAGAGGAGATCTCCGAGGATGCCCGCGGCAGGTCCCCCATAGTTATAGCCGGCGATTTCAACGCCTGGGCAGTAGAATGGGGAAGCAGGGTGACTAACGCTAGAGGAGCCAGTTTGCTGGAAGAGTTTGCATCGATCGATGTAAACCTCGCGAACGACGGAAAGCGGCTCACCTACAGGAAGGCTGGCAGAGGGTCCGTCATAGACATAACTCTACTAAGTAGCTCGTTATGCCGGAACACAAAGTGGAGTGTCAGTGAGGACTTCACTTTCAGCGACCATCAGGCGATCCACTTTGTGATAAGTGGAAGGTCGCCAAGACAGCTGCGACCCAAAACAAGTGGTCCCAAGTGGAAAGGGAACCTGCTAGATGAGGATATGTTTAAGGAATCCTTGCACCACACGGAACTCTCAACCACTGGCCAGTCAGCCGATAACATGGCGAGAGATCTCATGCGCTGTGTCTCAACCGCATGTGACCTATCTATGCCAAGGAGGAAGCCAAGCAGACGGGCAACACCCTGCTATTGGTGGAACGAGGAGATTAACCAGCTAAGAAAAGCGTGCTTACTGGCGAGAAGGCACTCCCAACGAGCCAGGGGCCGCCCAGACTTTGACAGTAAGCTGGAGAGCCTCAGAAGAGCCAAGAGAGAGCTCAAGCACAGCATCAAAAGGAGCAAATCAAGATGCTTCCAGGCAATATGCGAAGAGGCCGACGTGAACCCCTGGGGAACCGCATACAAGGTGGTCACAAAAAAGATACGGAGCCAGGAGACCGTACGGGTGACCTGCCCCACTGCCTTAGCTGCCATAGTGGAGAAGCTGTTCCCTCAACACCCACAGTTGGAGGTAACTAACCCAATCCAGAGTACGGAGCTCATTCGGGAAGTTTCCATGGAAGAGGTCAAGGTGGCCACCAAAGGAATGGGTGACAGAAAGGCGCCCGGACCAGACGGTATCCCCAACAACGCGCTGAAGCTGGCGGTACGCACAATTCCCGAAGCCTTTGCGGAAACCTACTCGAGATGTCTACAAGACGGAGTATTCCCGAAGCAGTGGAAACGGCAGCGGCTCATCCTCTTGCCAAAGGGGGATAAGCCGATCGACGATCCGTCCGGATATAGGCCGATTTGCCTGCTAGACACTGCAGGGAAGATACTCGAGAAGTTAGTCTACAATAGACTACTAGCGATTGTGGAGGAGAAAAACTTGCTATCAGCCTCCCAGTATGGTTTTCGCAAAGCCCGCTCCACCGTAGACGCAATCCAGGCGGTGGTAGATATTGCAGCCAAGGCAATAGAGGGTACCAGATGGAGATGGGGCGAGAAGGAGTACTGCGCCGTGGTCACCCTGGATATCCGCAACGCGTTCAACTCCGCGAACTGGTCGCGTATCAGGAGAGCCCTGGACTCAACGGAAGTACCACCGTACTTGTCAAATATCATATCTAGCTACCTATCCGACAGGGTGCTAGAGTATGATACAGATGATGGTCCACGGAGCTACAAAGTCACAGCAGGTGTGCCACAAGGTTCGGTCCTAGGTCCTCTGTTGTGGAACATTATGTACGACGAGGTGCTTAGGCTCCGACTCCCTCAGGGTTGCAGTCTGATAGGCTTTGCAGACGACCTGGCGCTTGTGGTAGTGGCCAAGGAGCTGAAAAAAGTAGAGTCCACAGCGAATGCAGCTATACAAACCGTGGCGAGATGGATGCAGGAAGCGAGCTTGGAACTTGCAGGCCATAAGACTGAGGCCGTACTTATTACTAGTCGGAAAGTAGTAGAGTACATACAGGTGCAAGTAAACAGCGAGGTCGTGAAATCGAAGGACTCCATTAAATACCTGGGAGTCATGCTGGATAACAGGCTCAGCTTCCGGCCACACGTGGAGTACGTCCGCCGTAGAGCTGCGAAAACGCAAGGTGCCCTGGCGCGCATGCTACCCAATATTGGGGGCCCAAAGCCAGGGAGGCGCCTACTGCTTGCGAGAGTGGTGGCCTCAATCTTGCTGTACGCGGCACCAATCTGGGCAAAGGAGGTGTCCAAAAAGAAAGGGTTGCGGAAGAAGCTCTCTGCACCTTACAGGCTAAGTGCGTTACGTGTGATCTCCGGATTCCGCACAGTCTCGGACGAGGCGGCATTGGTCCTGGCAGGCATGGTACCAGTTGACCTACTGGCGATGGAGATGTTGGAGATTCGCAACAGTAGGTTAGCTGCGGGTGCCACCATTACAATGGAAGCCATCCGAGGGACAGCGAGAGCTGCGACGATGGACGCATGGCAGCACAGATGGAGCTCGGCGACGAAAGGAAGATGGACACACCGTCTAATTCCTAGGCTAGAGGAGTGGACCGGGAGAAATACTGGTGAAGTTGACTTTAACCTTTCCCAGTTTCTTACAGGTCATGGCGGCTACAGGAGTTATCTGTACCGATTCAGGCACGACGACACCCCGCAGTGCCCGACCTGTCCGGACGCCATCGAAACCCCGGAACATGTGCTCTACCACTGCTCGAGGTACAGGGATACTAATACCTCAGTTCCCCCACCGGAGAGCTTGGTACAGTACATGATGGAGTCTCCGTCACACTGGAGAGATGTCCGCCAGCTCATAATAGGCATACAGAAGGATCTGAGATTATGCGAAAATGAGCGGCGAGTGACGGAGAGTGCCTAGTTAGGCAACCCACCCCGGCGAAGTAATACTTTACGGTAATCCCGCCGGGACTGGGGGTGTGTGTGTGGGGGATGGTTTTAGTACGTAGGCAGTGGCGTTGTCCCTGAGTCGTGCATGCAGTTGGCTCGGGCCTTCTGTATCTTTTGAAGATTTCCTCCCCCATGGCGTGAACCAAAAAAAAAAAAAAAAAAACACACACACACACACACACACACACACACACACACACACACACACACACACACACACACACACACACACACACACACACACACACACACACACACACACACACACACACACACACACACACACACACACACACACACACACACACACACACACACACACACACACACACACACACACACACACACACACACACACACACACACACACACACACACACACACACACACACACACACACACGCACACACACAGAATGATCCGCAAGTATTGTTCCTGCCGCTGTTTTTATATACACTCTCTCGCAGTAGGCGTATAAGCTATGACATTAGATTTGCCTTGAATTTTAGAATTAGACACTGAAGCTAAGCGACTTATTTGTTGTTGTTTCATTAATTAATTAAAGGCAACAAAATGCTGCACATTAATTATTATTTAATAAAATGCAAGAAATCTGCAGATTTTGAGCACTTTTTAGGCTTAGCACAGAACTCAGTCTTAGGGTATTCAATGTATCGGTTAAGTGTGCCACAAGTTGAAAGTACTTCCCCTTCTTGTTGGTAACTCAATTACGCAGCATTTGCCTTGAAATTTGTCCACACCACGTGTGTGTTTGTGTGTGTGTGTGTGTGTGTTCTTGTGTATGCCCAGAATCGCAATTTGCATTTCCATTTCGCCAGTTTTTCACGAAAATATTTTGCATTTGCAGCATCCGTCGACAATTTGTGCCACACAGCGCCCGAAAACATTTCCGAGCATCATAAAAAACAACAACAAGAACAAGCACAGCTGCAACAACAACAAGAACAGCGAAAGGAACATTTTCATTGCTGTCGACAACATTTTATGACGGTCACATAATAACGTGAAGCGAGAAAACTGTAAACGCTCAACGGAAAGGAAGGCGGGGGATGCAAATTACGTGCCACATGACGCTCCAAAGCTTTTGATTTGATTGGAATACGGTGCTCATTCGGTCATTTTGTCATTTGCTCATTTGGTCATTTATTCATTTGATCATTTGCGCATTTGCCACGCATTACCTGATTGATTGATTGATTGATTGATTGAGTGCAGAAGCAACGGGCGGAACGGGAGCAGCTATAATATTGACCACCCAACAGATACAATGAACAAAAAGCCATCAATGCCGCTGGCCTCCTTTATCAGCAACAACGACAACGGTGACATCAGCAACATCAGTAACATCAGCAACATCAGCAACTGCGCAACAATAGCAACTTGCAACAACGTGGCCGGGAGCAGTTCACGTATTGGTCGCCAGAGCGGCTCAAGCATGTGCTTTGCAAGCGGCGCTACAAATGGCGCCCAGGGCGCCACCAATTCATCCAGTGGAGTGGGCGGAAGTGGCACAACTTCATCCGCGTCGAAGGCGGATAAACAGAGAGATGGCAATGGCAACGGCAACGGCAACAGCATCATCAACAGCATCCTCTGCGGCTGCCAAAGGGCGCCCAAATCGCATTGCATATCAGCGACAGGTGAGTGACTGTCGTAATTTAAGTGTGTTCGGTGCACTGCATCCAATTGCAACCTCGGTTGATTCAATAACAGCCAGAAGTGCCAGCCAGCACAATCGACATGTGGCAAATTGGTGGCTGTGCAACTGCAACTGCCTAACTAAAGCTGAAGTGGGTGGAAGATTTATGTGTGGTGGACGGTGTCGAAAGCTGTTAAAGTACTACTCAGATGTGGGCTCAGCTCACATCATAGCAAGATTATTAAAAATAGAACTGCTGATGGGGATATAGTCAGAATAGATATTAGACCGACCTATAAGCCATATATCATATCACATAAAGTTCATTAGCCAATAATATGTTAAACTAATAACTGAAAACAAGTCAAACCAAATTGCAAAAAAGTACAAATTTAGGCATTTCAAATCTATGTAAGTTTCCAGTAAGGATGGGAATTGAATTAGTAAAATATTTAAAAAATAAAAATAAAATATATTAACGCATATTAAAATATTACAATTCTCCATCTGCCACCCGTCCAGGTGTACTGCTGTTGGTACTGCTGTACACGGCAATGGGCTCGATAATATTCGTAACGCTCGAGGGCGAGCTGGAAGATGCGACTGCACTGGAAACAGCTGTGGCCGCTTCCAAGCCCTATCCGCGCACCGAGCTGGCCAATGCGGAGATACGTTCCCGGTAAGTGTTCCTCGACGAATCCTGATTAAATCATCCGAGAAGTTGAATTTAATTATCAATTGCAGAACTGTTGATCGACTGTGGTCCATAACGGAGGATCTCAATATACTCTACAAGGAGAACTGGACACGTCTTGCCGCCCAGGAGGTTCAATTATTTCAGGTATATTTATATATATATATATAAATAGCAAGTCAAAATGGCGTATTGATTTTGTTTTTGTATTGTCAATTGCTTTTTCATCTTGAATCCTGCAGGACACTCTGCTGCGTGCGGTGCGCCAATCAAAGGTTTATCAGCCCGGTGGCGTGCAAATGAATGCACCGGCTCACAAATGGACCTACGCCTCGGCCTTTCTCTACTCCCTGACATTAATTACAACGATAGGTGAGTGTAGCACTCGGGAGCGATAGCTCCTTGCCCTCCTATTTCCTATCCCCTATCCAACATCCGCTTATCCGTCTATTCATTGCTTTACCTCATTCCACATTGAGTAAACATTGTGGTACAATTTATTAGCACTCGGCTGACGTTTTCCGACTGCCAACTACAGAACTCTTCGCATCAGGATTCAGTCCAGCATAGCTCCTCTGCATAGATTGCCCTTCGACTTGAGAGAGGTAGGGCAGGCGGGGAGGGTAGGCATAAGGGACTTGGTGTGTGCGTTTGAGACGTTGACTGAATACGCCTCAGTGGACAGCTGACCGGCTGACTGGATGACTGGATGACTAGTTGACCGCTGTCTGCCCGGCTGCTGCTGGTTTTAATTAACAAACTGTCAACTGGCGGCAAGGGCCAAGCATCGTCTATTTTTTATTTTATTTTATTTTTTTTTTTTTGCTGCGTTTGTTGTGCTAGCTGTTTATTCTCCTTGTTTCGAGTTGTTCCTGTTGTTTTTCCTGTTGTTGTTCCTGTCGTTGTTCCTGTTGTTGTTTTCTGCCGATATCCGTCCACTTGACAACATTTTTCAATTTGCGAACGCGTTGATTTTGCAACTTCCCCCAATTGGCGACTGAACTGCAAGGCGGCAATGGATAGAGGCGATAGAGGCGATTGCTTATGGTATGGTATGGTATGGTTATGGGCGTAATGGTTGGTTGTAGGCCTGCCTCTGCTGCTGTCTGCTGCTGTCTTCTGTCTGCCGGCCCACATTCACGCGCCGCGATTTCAATAAATTATAAGCAGCTCGAGGGCTAAGCAATTTGGCTGACAGCCGCAGAGAGCGTCGACAGGCTCTTTAGGCCAGCCCAGGCCAGACCAGGCCAGACCAGACCAGACCAGACCAGACCAGACCAGACCAGACCAGACCAGGCCAGGCCAGGCCAGGCCAATTGGCCTGAAGGATGCGCCAACAAAAGCGAGAGAGACACGCAATTAAGATGTATGTAAAATGTCATTAATTTACCGCATTTCGCTCCTCCTGCCTCTCCCTCGCACTCTCACTCTATACGTATGTATGTTGGTCTCTTTCTTGCATACCTCTTCTTCTTGGGGCCGTTGGCAGTTTTTGGCATGTAAATTCTGTTGTAGGTCGCAAATGGCAAAAGAAATTACAACATGAAACGAACTTTGCAACTGGCAGCCCACTTGTTTATGTAACTTAATTGTCTATTGACCCTATTGTTTTTTCCTCTTTTTTTTTGCTTTTTTTGGTAAATATTTATCTTAAGATGATGAATCTTGTGGAGCTCGACAATTTCTCTTGAGACTCATGCATTGCAAGGAATTCGGTGGATGGGGATAGGATAAGTTCTGTGACCTTCTCAACTAAATTGCACCAACTTTTGAGCTTGACGTTAGCCAATCGGCCAAAGTTCTAAGAATTTGCGTATCGAAAATGTTGAAAAAATTTGCAGTTTAAGAATTTTCTTTTGCTCCGACAATTTTTAATTATAATTAGTGTGTATAAATTGTATATGTATTAGTATCATGAGAATCCACTTAAAGTGTGTGTGGAAATTATGATATTATCCTTAAATATACGGACTACGAAAATGGATTGTGGCAGAGTTTTCATTCGCCTTCCTTTCGCAAAACTTTAACCGTTCATTAATTTTATTGATTTTACGCAATTGTGAGCAACGGAAGTCGGAAGTGTGAAAATAACCATCGCCAGTGGTTTAAAAATAGCATTCCTTATTGTTATCGATTAATTTCCAGTCCAATGGCTGCACCGGTTGTAATTGAAAAAATAAGATAAGCCAAAGGTTAAAGGCTCTGTAGGTTTGTTAAAGGAAATGCCCGAAAGTTGGGTATATATGATATGGCAGCACGATCCGAATAGGGACTCGACTTTCCGCATTTTTCAAAAGATGAAATTAGTAATCCAATCCAACTGTAGTTTGTCAACTCACGGATTCTTTTCGTTTTCATTTTTAATTACCAGATCAAAATGTGTGGGAGTGTGTCAATCTGTGTGTCAATCTGTGTGTGATTGTGATGTCATGCAGCTCTGATCAATTAAACACACACACGCTCACACACACACACACAACGAAACACACACCGACTGTTAACGGGTGTTGGCATTTTGGCAACATTAACTAAACCAAGTCAAACGCAAGGAAACTTCAAAAGCAGCAAATGATTTCCGGCTGCGAGCGAAGCCAGCCGACCCACACACACACACCCACACACATGCGCACACACTCATACTTACTTTTTATACTATGTTGTGTTAAATCAATCGAATTGTCGACGGCGACGTCGACGTCGACGTCAACATTTGGAGGCAGCGTCAACGGGTCGCGCATCGCATTATGTGAAATTGGGTTTCAAATCAAAACTCAATTTCAGGCACGCTTCGCTAGCTAAAGGCTCGGTTTATCAAAAATCAGTCTAAATAAGTCAATTCGACCCTGACACTCCTGGCAACCAACCAACCCCACCCCGCTCCCATTGATCCGCTCACCCACCTTTTGTAACCTACACATTTGGCTGTTGTTCTGTGGGCGTCATCGAAATTATTTTGACATCACACAGAGCGAGCAGCAAATGTTCTGTGGTTGGCAGCTGGGCCAAAAAACCAGGACATAAACCGACACACGCACACACACTCGCACACTCGCACACACACACACACTAGGTACCAACTGGCAGTTGGCAAGGGCCAAAAACCGAAGCCCCAAAAAACAATCATCGCAGCGCCTAAGCTGCCCACATATTCCTCCTAGTCCAAATCCCCACCCAACCCCGCCGCCCATTACATATAACGTATCTATATACCAGACTGATTGTATCTGTGGTCCTGTCTATCTATGTATGTGTGTGTGTTAGCTAGAGCACATCAATCAATTATGAAACAATTTAAGCAAAATGCGTTTCGGGGACACATTTTGTCGTGGGGATTTTGATTGTTTTTATGCACGCTTCCCTGCTCCCGTCTTGCCCGTCGACTGTCGCAACTGTAAAACTGAGTTAATGTGTTTTTTTTATAAATATAATAAATAGCCAGCGTCTGGGGAATTGGGCGACGCACACAACTAAGTCGGGCTTGAGTTATTATTTGCTGGCGTCCCCTCTCCCCTTGCGGCCCGTACCCGGATGTGTTGCAAAAAGTTGCAGCTCAAAGTTTTGTTATTTGTTTCCTTCGTTGGCTGGTTTTTGTTAATGCGCTTAGCGAGCATTAGGCCAGACCACAAGGGGCAGCAGCACAATCGAGTCAATGCCGTGCCAGAAACGGAGGTAACCCGTCGATATATTTCAGAGAATTGGTTAACTCACATCCAACAAATCGATTACGGTGCCATTGCCCATTATGCGCATTTGAGTTAAACTGCCTACGGCCTGGATTTAGCCAGTTCTTGAGCTCTTTTTAATGGCCAGCCAGCCTCTGCCCCAAATCGGTCACGAGTTCTTTTGGCAGACCGCCTTTCACCTTTCAATTAAATTGTTGGTCCTGACAGTTGCCACAGTCACGCCCCCAACTATCCCAGCCAATTGTTTAATCAACTAGCTGTCTGCCTTGGCTGTGCCTTGGCTGTGTCTTGGCTGTGCTTGTCAGTCTTGGGTGTCTTGGGTGTCTTGGCTGTTTGCCTAATGCCCGCTGCGCTTGTCAACAATTGCCACATAAAACAAATTTCATTGCCTACTTTTTGGGGCGGCCGCGGATAGAAGCATAAGTTATGGTCTAGCTTGGCGCCAAACAACTTAAGTGCAATGTCGCAGTTAACACAGATACCACACACACACACACACACACACACACACACACACACACACACACACACACACACACACACACACACACACACACACACACACACACACACACACACACACACACACACACACACACATACACAAACATACAAATATACAAATATATATATTTTATTTTCTCGCTCAAATCCTTTTCCCTGCTTCATTTCAACCGTTCAGAGATCGGCTCTAGATCCATGCCACAAGTCTTTTTTTTGTGGCATTCACATCTAATGAGCCGCTTATGCACTTTAAGAGCTTTCAGCCCTCTGATTGATTGCACCCAGGTGGCATTGCTGTAACAATGCCACAGCTGTGCTTTTGTAGCTGTAAATCAGTTGAACGGCAAAACAATTCAATTCAGCGCACACTTTTATTATAATTGTTATATTTTTATGCCAAAGCCATAAGATTAAATTGATTTTGTGCCAGGTTCGTCTATTTGAAATGTGCTGAAATTGAGGAGAAAATTGATAAATTCGATAATCGCAAATCGGGTAAGGCCATATATTTTCCATCATTTTTAAGCTATATTCTCTGACCCACCTTAACTTAAAGAATATATATCCCCGTAACTTACCTGACCACTCCCTACCTCTGCATCTCCCAATATCCTAGAGCTAAAGTGACTAAACCTGGAAGATAGATTACTAAAAAGTATTTAATATAAATATTTACTATAATTTTTTTGAACTTTTGGTCAGCAAAATCCATAAATTGTTCAAATATGTAACGGGCAGAAGGAGGCAAGTCTGACTGCATAAATTATATATATCCTTGATCAAAATCATATCATAGAAAATCATTAATTGGTATTCTGATCTTAGCCATATCATATTGCATATATGCAAGTCACTTTAGGGTGTCTGCCTTTTACATTCTTTATGGTATTTTTATCTTATTATTATTATTATTATTTTTGTTTTTTACCAAATTGGCCCAAATGGCTTTTCATAATATTGGAGCAGCTTGAACTAATGACATTGATGATGGCGGCGGCATCTGAGACATAAACACGTTACGACATAATTCATGGGGCGCACGTTGCAACAATGCCACAAAAAACAATTTCAATTTATTTGCGCTAATAAACGAGTCGCGATTATGGCAAATTAATATCACGCATACGCCGTGTATTCCACATATTCCACATATTGCACATGCAGTGTTTGCGAAGTAATAAAATTAACACATATGCGCATAAATATAAACAAATGCGATCCTATTGGGGGCGCATCCGCAGCCACCCACTCAAAGCCTGCACCATGCCACGCCTCCTGCCCCCGCCCCCCCAAATCTCCCATCCTGATCTGCAACGTTTTGCCTTTTTGATTTATGCACTTCACGATTGCTGTCAGCCATAGCCTTTGGATATATATGTATATATATATATATATATATGTGTGTGTGTGTGTGTGTGTGTGTGTGTGTGTCTGTGTGTGTCGCGCCCGTGCTTTGTTAGCATAACGTAATTATGACTGTGACAACGGCAATTCACTTAGCGCACCACCATTGCACATTGCACATTGCACTCTCAGCACCACCACCACCACCAGCACCACCGCACCGCACCACCGCACCGCACCGCAGCACACCTCAGTCGTGTGTGCGCAATTTTGTTTGCCCTTCTCTTGTTTGGCTGCTTATTAGAAATTGATTAGAATTAATTTGCATCGCTTCACATTGCTTGCAAACCAATTAACTCGGCTCAATTTGCTGCTGCGAATTTCAAATAATTTAATTGAAAATTGTATTATTAACATGCCAATGTTTGAATATGTTTATCAGCCACTCAAAACAACAACTGCAACTGTTTTTGCTGACCTACTAAAACCTAAACACAAACCCAGATCTAATGTAGTAGTACCAATATATGTATATATATATACATATATAGCAGTTATAATGATTTCTTCATTGGGTGGAAAACCTTGATGATCTTTGTGAAAATCAATTTCAAGCGTGTGGCGGAAGTATATATATATATATAATATATTTGTATGTAATATATGTATTTAATATATGTATGTAACATATGTATGTATGGCATTTTTAGACAATTCTACCTTTCTAATATTTAATCGTTCACTTACTTTTAATTTCATTTCATTAAGTATTCAATTTGTCCACTCAACATTCATGCAACACACAATGCATAAATACACATTAAGCATCTTGCCCCTAAATACACACACACACACACACACAAGAACACTTACCTGTCTGTCTGTCTGCGTGTGTTTGTCTAAAGTTGTTCTGTGTTTGTTTTTGTTTTGTGTTTGGTTCGTTGCGAAATCATATTAAAGACAGATGCAGAGTTTGGACTTTAACGCTTTTAAATTAACCAGGCTTGCACTGTTATTTAAACCGCTTAAATTCGAACAAAGGAAACATTATTAACAATAAAGCTTTCATATTATTTTAATTATCATTCAAATAATGTTTGCTGTGCACCCATTCAAATATTAATTTTCTTTCTTTTAGCAATCGTATTTCTCGGAAATCTCCACTTAATATCTCTAGAGATATTTCATTCCCTTCCACTGTCTCAATTTTGCTCCCTTTTATATACATACATATATATATATATATTTAATCTTATTGCACTTTGCTTGTTTTAATTGAAATTGTCTAAATGCGTTTCCCTCGATTCTCCGCTTCAGTGCATCCATTTTTGCCAGCGTTTTTGCATTACTTTCTCTCTTTTGTTTCCAATTTTAATTGTTCAAAATTGCCAAGTTAAAAATATCTGTTAAATCCCCCTTTCTCTTCTGAATTAACCATAATTAACTGTTGTCCTCTGGCAGACACATACATGTATATGTAAATTGTCTGTAAATGTTGTCCGCATACATATTTGAATGACTGTTGCTGTTGCTGTTGCTATTCGATATTGACAGCTTTATTAACCATTTTTGTGCTGGCCATTATTTGATACGATTGCGGCAATCGAGTGGCAGCTGCAGCTGCCAACGCTCGCATCTCATTGCCACACCCTCATTCCATACCCATTCCTTACCCCATACCCATACCCATACCCATACCCATATCCATATCCTTACCCATTCCCATACTCACTCGCATTCACATTCTCATTCGCATTTCTCATCAATGCGATGTTTGCTTTCCCTGTCTCCCCTTGAACCCGGTTCCCGGATCCCGGAAACCAGACCTGACCTGTGAAAGCCGTCACGTTTTGTTGCATGTTATATGTAATATTATTATTACACAATTTGTATGCGTTGACTCTTCTTGTTGTTGTTGTTGTTGTTGCTGTTTGACAGGCAACTATAATTTGCGACACGTGCCGCCAAAATCTATGACCGGTCGGTCACTTGGGTGTTGTTGGCTCCCATTGGAGTAACTTGGCTCCATTTGGGTGTTGCGGCTTGTTGTTCTCATTGTTCTATGAGTTGTTATTCTACTTGTTCTGCTTGTTGTTGCTGTTGTTGCTGTTGGTGTTGTTGGTGTTGTTGGTGTTGGTTGTTATGCGTGCAAAAGCGCGGCAGTTTATTTTATTTTATTGCAATCCGCCGGTCGCCGTTCGACATACGACATTGGCACTCATTCTTATGGCTTGAACGTTGCGTGGGTGTCTATTGTGTGTGTGTGTGTGTGTGTGTGTGAGGAGTGTGGGGGGCGTGCATGGTGTCAAATATAAAACAAATAATGCCAAGAGCCAACAGGGAAAGCGAAAGCAATATGCCAACATAGCCAACATACAACAACAGTCAGAGATAAGTCAGCATTCTGCTGATTCGAAGGATTTTGCAGGACCCGCGACAAGTACAATACCCACGCGCCACACACACCCACACATACCCACACACACCCACACACACACACACACACACACACACACACACATAGGGAAGACAAGCGCGTAACGAACCACTCAACACTTTATGTCCTGCCTTTGCCCCATTCCCCTGCCACATGTCCCGCTTTTTATCAATGTCTTGCCGTTGAACAGCAACAGCAACAACAACGATGAGGAGGCGGTGGAGGAGCAGCAGCAGCAGTAGCAGCAGTAGCAGCAGGCTCAATATGTGTCACACTTACATGCCAACCAGCCAGGAGGTACCAGATCCCTCCTCAGCCTCCTGGCCCGCTGCCCGTTTGTCTTTGTCTTTGGGTCGGACTCGGCAGTTTTTCATCTCCAACGAAGCAGCAGCAGCAGCAACAGCTGCTTTAGCTTAACTGCAACTGCAACTGCAACGGCCCATCAATCTCTTAAGCCCAGCCAGGACCAGTGGCATTTTACAGTTACGTACACACTGGATACACTGTGACAATTTTTGCCAATCAAGAACAGCAGCCGCTTGTGTCAGCAACACTCAGCCACTCAGCAACTAGCTGCATATCAATGCTTTATCAAGTCAACATATCCACCAAAGCCACGTGTGCCCCCAAAAATAGCAGCAGAAAGAAACAACAACAACAACAACAACAACTGCTGCATCAATGAATGACCCATTTTTTTTGTTTTTTTCTTTCTTTCTGTTTCTGTTTTTTTGCGTGTTGCATTTGGCCTTTGGTGGTGGGGCATGTTATGTGCTTTGCCAGCGCGTTGACAGTGGCAGCTTCGAGTGGCCACTCTGTTGCCTGGCTGCCACAAGCTCCAACTCAGTTGCTCTTTCTGCTGCTCCTTTTGCTTTCTCTCTCCCATAAAGCTTACACAGTTTTTGCACCATTTAAAACTGTGCAAAGGTGTGCTGCAAACACGTTACCAAAAACGTTAACTGATTGATGCAAAACCAGTTAGCTCCTCCCGACTGCCTAATTAAAATATGACATTAGCCAGGATAACTTTGACTGTTATAAAATTGCGAATTATTTCACAAACTGCTCGACATTCGCTTTAGACATACGTGACTGTCTCGTTTTGAGTTTGGAGTGTTATGTGAATGCAAATGTGAATGTCAACTGTTATTCAAATTGCCATAATATCTTGCAACGCTTCAGGCTACGTGACTGGCCAGTGTTGTCGTATTGAATTGAAACAGTAACTAACAAGTAAGAATGCTGTAGTCGAGTTAGCTCGACTTCGATATACCCTTAACCCAGCTGTTAAATATATTCTAATACTGTTGGCAAATGTCACCTTAAAAAGTTTTGGGGTTCTGCAGAATACACAGAAAAACATATTAACGGTCGCGTCGAATATAGTCCCGTCTCTTTCTCACATATGCGCTCGCTGATAGAAATAAGATCAATATGAGAATATATTTTCGACCATAACTTGGCTGATTCATATCCGATTTCGATAAAATTTTGAAATTAGATCAATAATATGCTTATGCAATGTATGTATTAATAAGAAGACACTGGCTCTTTTTGGAATTGTGGAATTTATTGCCATCGGAAATCGAAATGTATCGATAATTGAGAAACTGAGGAAGTTATCGATAAAATAGAGATCTGCGCCTGGTACACGAGAATTTATTTTCAAGATTTTAAGTCGCTAGCTCTTACAGTCTCCGAGATCCGCGTGTTCATACAGACGGACAGGCGGACGGACATGGCTATATCGACTCGGCTGTTTATCCTGATCAAGAATATATATATTTTATGGGATCTCAGATGCTTCCTTCTGCCTGTTACATACATTTGCACAAAATTATTATACCCTTTTTACCCATTTTTAATGGGTTAAGGGTATAAAAACAGTTTTGCTCGTTAATGTTATTGCCAGCGATGGGCCTGATTTGGGTTTAGAACAGCTATAGCTTTTGCTTGTATCACAATTTTCGATTCACAATTGTCTTTGTCTTTTCGACTTTGCAATTATCTTTGACGGTTGCAGCATTAAAGCTGATTTTGATGACGCATTTACACTCTTACTCCCGCCCTCCCTCTCTCTCTCTCACCCTCTATCTCTCTCTTTCTCTCTCTTTGTATTTGTTTGCCGAACATATTTGGACATGTTCTCTTCCTCTTGCGACTCTTGTTTTTATTTATGTTTTGACATGTTTGTCAGCCGCTTGCGTCAGTGCGCAATTCCACAAGCGCATTCATCGTTTTACGAGCGCTGCCACGCCCCCCTACCCCCTCCCCCCCTCCACCTCTTACAGAATGATTGCTGCAGCACTGTTTGACCATTTGTTGTGTGTGTGAGTGTGTGTATGTGTGCGCGCTTCAATTTTATTTTCAGTTTTAGCCCATTTTTCTGGCCACTTAAATGGCCGATGTTGGCGTCGGCGTCCGCGTCGACGTCGCCGCGTCTCGATAACAATTTTAATAGGCCATTTAATTTTTAATTAATTCCTCGAGCGTTTGGCATTTGGCAAGTCATAAAAATGTTTGCTGTCATGTTGTTGTTGTTGCTGTTGCCTTTGTTGTTTACGAGAAGGGGGCGTTTAATGACATGTTCGCTGTTGCCTTTTGTTGCTGCATATCATTATGATGATTGTATGTAATTTTAATGACATTTACATAATTCTCCCTCCAACTACATACATTGTAATGCTCCCCCACCTCCCTCTCTCTCCCTCTCCCTCTCTCTATCTCTATCTCTCTCCTTATCATTATCTCTTTTTGGCTTCGGTTCACAATGTTTATTGAACGTTTGTCACAATTTCATTACTCAAAGTTGCTGGCACTGACACACAGACACACACAGACACACACATACACACATACACATACATACACACACGCACGCACTTCTGGATTTTCGATTTATATCGATATTCGCAAAGCGCATGTAATTATCGATAAAATAACAATGGGGGCAAGTGTTCAGCTCTCAGACAAAGATTGACTTGTCGCTTGATGCTGATATCTATGAAGAATACATACATATGTATATATGTATATATATCTATATATATATACCCAATGGGGTCGGAGATGAGTTATTATTATTCTGCCTCTTACAGCATCCTTGCGGACATATTAATTTGAAGCATTTTTTATGGGTTCTGGTCACAACTATTCTCGAGTGAGAGGATAGAGAGGGACTTAATTGCAGCCATGTCACATTGTGATACTACCCCATGGAGCATAAAATTCTGGAAACTCCTTGTCCGAGCCCACATCCTTAGGGCATGAAGTGTAGCTGAATTTTGTTGGTGCCAAACGCCGTTGTTTGGTTTTGTATTAAAGCCATTTTTGTGACTCTCCTAATGGTATTTTGTGAAAATTAATTTCTTGGCTATTAGAGACGCTCGCCTTGGCTACTGGGCTACCAGGATACTGGACTACTGGGCTGCTGAGCAACCAGCCCCAAGCCACAAACACTTACTAGCCACTGCTCACTGTTCGCTGTGTGTGTTCTTTGTGTGTGTGTTTGTGTGTGTGTATTTTATAATTACTTTATGCCCTAAAATTGCCGTAGTAAAATATTTTGTTCGTTGATAGCTTTGGTTGTGCACCAAGCGGCATCCAACCATCCACTCGCTCTCCCAACGCCGGCTCCCGTTCCCATTCCTTCAACAGAGCGGCAGTCTTTTAACGTCGAGGTCATGCCTCCGAGGGCGGATATTGGACACAGCGTGCTTTGCACTTGTTTTTGTTGTTGTTGCTGCTTTTGCTGCTGCTGCTTTTGCTGCTGCTGCGGCTGCTGTGTGTTGTAATCAATGGTCACTAATCAAATCAAACGAGTAGGCAAATTCTTGGACTAAAACGGAACCGGTCAACTTTGACATAAACCGAAATATCAAAGTGCCAAAAAAGAAAGAGTCCACTTGCCGCTTGCCACATGCAACATGCTAATAGCCTCTTGCCACTTTGATGGTAACCAAAAAGGCGCCCAATCGAAATCAGCAAAAGGACGCAGACCTTACGCAAAATTGCAAATGATGTGATTGATTTTTATAAACAGTGGGAAATGAAGTCATGAAGCCATCTCTGAAGCCATTAACTCTCCAACTGAGGAACGTATCTTTAGGGTTACCTCATTGTGCTCCATTATGCTTCAGCTCAGAGATGGTTTCCATTCTCGTTCAGACTTGTATCTAAGATTTGCATAAATAAATAGGTAAATTCTCTTTCCAAAGAATTGAGTTCCAATCAAAATATACTTTCATATTTCTCTCGTTTCTCGTTAAGCTAATAAGAATCTAAATTAGAAATTGTGTCCTTTTTTATGAACTTTATTAAATTTCTACTGTTTGCGGAAACCAGGATTCAGCAATCCAAATCGAAAACATTCCCATTTCTAGCCAAAAAGAATTTCTCATCAAATATTGGGCTTTAATGTGCATGTCATGTGGTGGCTGCTACGACATGTACAAAGGTTAAGCGTTGCCCCAATAATCAACGAAACACATGCCACACAGCAACAACAACAACAACAACAACAACCATTCACGAAATTGTCTAAAAAAAACCATATTTTAATAATTTTACTGTCAAATACTTGAAAATTCTACTCATAATTGGCAGTTTTTGCAGCAGGGCCTGTGGGTCGCTGGCCCCTTTTCCAATCTTCAGGAGTTGATAGGTCCGAGCAGTATAGTATAGAGAAGGGAGAAATGTGGAATTGATGAGGGTTGGGGGGAGGGTGGAGGGATGTCCTGACAACATGTGCGCCCTGTTAGTTAGTTATAACCACATACAATTTTATGCAGACCATATTGTAAATGTTATAATTTTCACTAACAATTTTGCCAAGTGCTTGCTGTGGGTGCAAATTTATGAGCAGCAGGCTGATGAGGGGCTATACACTGGATGCTGGATGCTGGACGCTCGATGCTGGTTGCTGACCATAGGGCAGTCGACCTGGCTAAGTTGACCTTTCGGCTTGGGTATTCAGTGCGGATGCGGATGCGAGTTCGGGTGCCGGTAGTGCTACAGCATGGATAATAATGATTTTTAGTAACTTTTTTGTAGCGAGTGGATATATCAAGCTCCCCCTTTCTCTGTCTCTCTCTCTCTCTCTCTCTGTGTCTCTCTCTCTGTGTCTCTCTCTCTCTCTCTCTCTTTCCCTTTTGCTGTAGGCTACTTGTCCAGTGATATGTGCATTTAAACGTGCTTTGGGTTTTCAAGTTTTATTTTATTAAGGCTGTAGCCAAAAGCATTCCCTGTAAATAAGTGAGTAAGTAATTGGGTGTGTATTTAATTTTGTATACCCTGTAAGTGCATGATGCAAAGTAAATAAACAGTCAACTCCCATTCGTGGCCTTTTCAAATTTGAATTGATCCAATTTGGCACTCGCATCAAAAAAATTACATATTAAATATATGTAATCATATTAAGAAATCACATAAGATATGTGTAAATTTCAGCAATTGTTTTAATTTAAGCAGTGAGCCACTTAAAATAATATCTACGTCATTTTAAAGCTACTTCGGATTGGCTGCGTGGCATTTTCCGTAGTCAGTCCGTGGATCCCTTGCTTATTTTGTTACTCAGATATGTTATTCTGGCTTTTTATCTTTAAAATAATAAAATTGAATACATGCCTGCTACACATAGTCGCCATACACACATGCTTCATACACCCACACACCCACACACACACACCCACACACAAACACACACACACACAGGCAGGCAGGCAGGCATACTTATTTATATATGTACACGCACATTTTACTCAATTATAAAAGTTTCCACATTAAAAGTTCATTGCTAAAGCAGCCGAAGCGAGAGATGCCGCTGCGGGTCCAGGAATCTTTTGGGCGGGATTTTCCGTGTTGGGTTAGGTCGTGCCCGGCAGCTAAGAGGGGTCCTCCCACTTCTCTTCCTAATGGCTGGCTGGTTACATGGCCGACAACATCAAAGCCGCCATAGTCAAAGTAGAACGTCTGGCCGTAAAACTTGCTGTTGTTTTTTTTTTTGTTTTTGTGGCCGATACAGGAAAAATTAAAAATATTGTTGTTGTTGTTGTTGTTGGTGTTTTTGTTGGTGTTTTTGTTGTTGTTGTTTGTGGTATACCAACAGCAGCTACAGTTAACAGCTTACAGCTAGCAGTAGTTACAGCTTCAAATAGTAGAGTGCCACTTCATATGCTATGAGAGAAGTTCAAGTAATATTAAACCACTATACAACTGTTATACTGTTATACTGCTATGGAATTAATATGATTCTTTTGTATATTTTCTATGAAAAAGACGGTAAACAGAAATTGAGCAGTTTTTAAGAAAACAGCTTAAGTGTAAACTTTAATATAAAGTGTTATACACATATTGACACCAATCAATTTGTGCTTAAAATAAAGAAGGAAAATCTGTAATAAAAAACTGTTATACGCTGGCAATTTCCTTAACCCATTTCAAAACCATTTCCGCATCATATTACGCACTCTCCTCACCTGCCTCTTTGCATCCTCATCAATAACTCACAAAAGAATCACCGAACTCTTTGCCCCATGGAAATGGAGCATCGCTACAGTTGATGAAACACTGGCATTAAGATGGTAAATCCCTTCCCATGTCTAATTTGCCATCAGGAGTAAGCTCTACCCTCAGCTTAATTTTGTATCTCTGCGATATGAACTGTTTGCCGAGACATAACTCCAGCCTAGGCTTTTAAAAAAGATCCTACAATCTTTAATTACAATTATATATACATTATATTATTTTGTTATTATTATTATTATTATTATTATTATTATTATTATTATTATTATTATTATTATTTTATTTTATTATTATAATGGTTGGCTAGACACCCTTGTGCTTAAGGATATTTGAGTGTGGTCCTGGCTGCAATCGACTGATGTTTGATGATCCTCAGAGATTGATACTTTGACTATTTAGACTACATAGTTATATTGTCTGCGGAAGTGAGTTTCTTTATTGGTTAATAGTCAATTTAGGCAGTATAATTGTCTCTTCCATTGTTTATGCCAGATTCATCAGTTATTTATGTTACAGATATACATATATATATATGTATATATATTTAAGTGCAAACATAATGTGTTTATGCACCAAATAATATGATTAGGCACCAAAACATTTATGCTAAAATCTGAATTTCTCTATTCTGCTGTACTAATTAAATTCACACACACAAACACACACACACACGCACACACAAATTATTTGCATTATCATTTTAGGTTATGGCGGAGTTTCACCACGCACCCAATGGGGGCGGGTGGCTGCCCTCGTCTACGCCCTGTTTGGAATACCGATTGTGCTGCTCTATTTGTCCGCGATGGGGGAGGCGCTCTCTGCTGGGATGCGCTGCCTGTTTCGGCGGCAGCGGGTCAAGGCCAGCGTTGCCAGCGGTCCCCCAGCCGGATCGGGCGGCAGCCGCAAATCGGACAAGGCCAAGGGACAGCAGTACAATCAGCACTCGGCTGCCAAGCTCCATCAATATGGACTCCCACCCTCGGTATACCAGCAACAGCAACAGCAACAGCAGCAGCAGCAGCAACAACAACAGCAGCAACAGCAACAACAACAACAGCAACAGCAGCAGCAGCAGAAGAAGACCAAAAAATCATCGCCCAGTGTGCCCATCTCGATCTGTGTGTGCGTCCTCGTCTGCTATGTGACCAGCGGTGCCATACTGTTCCACAAGCTGCAGAACTGGAGCGTGCTGGAGTCGCTGTACTTCTGCTTCACGTCGCTGGGTACCATTGGATTTGGCGAGCTGTCGCCCAGCGGCGCAGTTGCATTGTATTCGGCCTCCGCTTACATCATGATTGGGATGGCCGTGGTCGCAATGTGCTTCAATTTAATCCAGACGGAGATTGTCATGTGGTTGCGTCGCTTCAGCGTTCAGGATCATGTCACACCCAAGGCCGAGGAGGTGGCCCTCGTAACGGTGGCTGTGACGCCCAAGCCCTCCTGACAACGACCCAGCGCCGAGATGTTGGCCGGCGGCACCACTGCCGCAACCATTGGCCCGGGTGTCGGCCAGTCGGCCAATAGTCTTGGCCAGCATCAGACCATGTTCTTTGGACCGGCTCACACTCTAACCCAGTACAGTTCGTTGCCGCGTCGCAGTCACATGCATGGATCAGTTGGCGGCGGTGCAGGCATTGGAGGCGGCGGGGTTGGCCACTTGACTTCGGCCTTTCAGCGGAATACGCCCATACGCCGCTCCACGGGCATACCGGAGCACCACATGGAGTACTTTGTGCCGCGCAGCATTAGCGAATTCAATTTGTCCGGCGTCGGTGATTTGGCGCTGCCACCGCCGCGTCGCTTCTCGCCCAATATGGGCGGCATGGGCATGCCCATGGGCATGAATATGGGCGTCAACATGGGCATGGGCATGGGCATGGGAATGCCGCATGGCCTCCAATTGGGTCCGCCCCAAACGCTGATCTGTGCCGCAACGCCGGCAGCCCCGCCGCCTGCCCAGCTCCAAATCGTGACACTGAAACCACGCAGTGAGAAAATGGTCACCTTCGAGGATGAGTCCAAGTCAGCATCGGCAGCAGCAGCAGCAGCATCGGTGGCAACACATTGTCCACATGGTGTCCCGACTACGCCGCGCAAATCGAGCGGTGGCCCCTCGGCGGACATCTTTATGTGACCAGCCAGCAGCTGACCAGCAGCTGGACCCACGTCTGGAGCGGATCAGCCACGCGACAACGATGCTGACCTAAATGCAGCGCTCCGACTCCGCGACAGCATTGACGATGCACTCTGCCCCAAGCCGGCTCCTGGCGAAATAATACGCGTCTAAATATTGGTTGCATGCGGCAGTTGCAAGTTACCAATTGCAATTTGAGAGTAACTCACACTGTAAGTATATGCACACACACACACACACCACACACACACACCACATACACACACCACACACACACAGAAATACACATGCATAGAGACAAACACAGATGAGTATTATTCATATGAGGGGTGTTGTCAATAAACTTCCAGCTTTGGCATGCTAATTAGATGAACAACAATTACAGTTAAACCAACATAAACAACACCAACACCAACAACAACAACAACTACAAATTTGGCACATTTGGTGTTATTCAAATGATTTAATTTAAGCAAATACATTTCTGAATAATATGCGTATAAACAGCAAAAAAAGAGGAAAAAAAAAGGAGGAAAAATAAAAAATTAAAAATTGTAAATATATATAGACAAAATAAACATACATATATACAAATAACATTCATACAAATAAACACACATAAGTATTCAAATCTGTGTGGCAAAAGTAAAAATAGAAAATATATATGGATTAAAGAAACCAAAAAAAAACAAAAAACAAAAAAAGGACAACGCAAAAAGAAAGGAGAAATTTAAAATTTAAATGCAAAACGCAAAATGCAAAATGCAAAATGCAAAATGCGAATTGCATAAATAAATTAAATAAGCTGGTTGCGCTAATGCCAAAAGTGAAAACAGAAATTAATAAATAAATATGCGACACACTCACTACTAACGATGAATAATTAATACTGCAAAATCTACAAATGCAAAAGCGAGTGATGCTGAAGGGTTGCATGTGGCAGGTTGCATGTTGCTGGTTGCAGGTTGCAGGTTGCAGGTTGCAGGAGGGTTGCATGGGGTAATTGTAGAAGTGCAAAGGCAAATAAAATGCAAATTGCAAATGAAAAATGACAAATTGTACGTGGCCAAAACGGACAAAGTTTATTTAAGCGATTTGTTAGTTAGCTAGTTTGTTTATTGTTCTTTTTTTTTTTTTGTTGCTGTTGTTGTTGTTGCTTTGTATCTCTCTTTAACCCTTGCATGCCGGAATTTAAATTTAATTGTGAGTTGTTTTCAATGTTCGTTTAAAATGAACAGCAGCAGTTATTCGAGAATTAAGCGCAATTGATTTAATTGATTTAATCTTTATTGAAGTTGAAAACTGATATATTTAGTAAGAAATTTCTTAATAGCTTTAATAGAATTGAATGAAATGAATTTTAGAATTAAACTGTCCTTTGTTAAAACTCGAATTTATTCGTTTTTCTGGTGTAAAATAAACAAATATGTCCTAATTAACCAAATTGACCAAATTGCAGGTAATTTCAAAACTAACCGAAACTGCAAGTCCCATCAATAACCAGAGAGTAGCAATTAAAAGTCATTTCGATAGTTAGTTTTTTTTAAATGATTCGGTTTTTTATTTCCCCCTATTTTAATCTGTTTTACGCTTTTGCTGTTGCAGTTAGGCTCTGCAGCAAATTAGGATTAAACGCTCCTTAAATGCATTTTTTTTTTGTAGCCAATTCAGCGGTTTTTTTTATTTGGCTTGGTTGAATTTGAATGCTGGCAATTCGCTTCAGAGCCATTCGCCACATAATTCAATACTGTCAACTAAATGAGTCACTTGATTTTTCTGTTTAATTGAAAATAAATTACATTTTGTGCTCGAGGGTGTGTGTGTGTGTGTCTGTGTGTGTTGTGTGTATGTGTACTAATTTTTTGCCATATTTAATTGTGGCATTAAATTAAAATATTCAAATAAATGCAAAAAGGGATACGAGTTGAAACACAAAAAATACGCTTGCAAATTTATGGGTTGTGCCACAAAATGAAGAGCAAACAAATCTAAAATTAAAAAGAAAAAAAAAACAAAAAACAAGATAATTAAAAATAAAATCAAACATAACAAGTAAACAGTAAAAAACCAAAAAGAGAATCAATTAAAAAGGCAAAAATATAATATTGCAATTGTGTCAGACTCACTTAAATTTCTAATAACAAACAATGGAAACTGGCAGCAAATGCAAATATTTAACATAAGTTCATGTAATTACAATTAAGCCCCACTTAAAACACATACTCTTTGATAATACTATATCAACAACGCGCAGAGACAGAGAATAAAACCAAAATTCAATATAAAAACCGACAAACAAATAAGAAGTAATACACTAAATAGTATTAAACAAAAAGTAAAAATCAAACTAAATAATGAAAAACGTATTTTTTTTTTTATTCTTAGCGTGGTAAGTTTAACTTTAAAATGTAGGTCAACAGAACAGCGTCAACTAAATATTGTGTATGAAATGACTTTTAGTCAACATATACGAATAAATGTTAAAAAGAAATAAACTACAGTTAAGCACATCTATGTAAAACATACGTAATACGATACGCGATATTCAAAAACATATACGATATATAGATATATAGATATGTATCTATTTGTGTATGTCCAACGTTCTTTTTATTGGTGTGTTACAAAGCATAAAACTAATTGAATGTAAAACGAAACCCAAAAGAGCCAATGAATAACAGCATCAAAATACCGCAGTTCGCATTATATATATATATATATATACTATATGTATAAAAATAAATACATCATGAAAATTTAGTCAAAAATCTAAAATTCAACCAGTGTTTTATTTAAAATTGATTGGTTGTTTATCAAAACGGAGTCGGAATGAATCAAAATTAAATCGTTAAGGTTCGTTTTTAAATTTCAAGAATTTTGTGATTTGGTCTACTTTTGTTTAATCCCATGGGAGGATTGAAGAGGTCCGAGAGCTCTTTGTTAATCTGTCCTAAATATTTGATTAAACAAAAATTTGTATTTTCAGACCCATTGAAGATTTGTTTGAGAACATGGTCATCAGGACGTCGTCATGGGTTTGCTGATTATATTATATTGAAGTACAGGTCACAAACATTTGTATCCTGAGAAAAGGGTTACAAGCATATTTTTGTACTCTTATCTTTGAAATATATTTATATATTTTTGAGCAATTACTAGACATATAGATGAGTGTGTGATTTCACTTCCAAATCGAACACAAATGCAATCATATCATTTGCATAGACAGCTCATTCTATTGAGTATGTCTCAATTTTCATTATTTGAGTGTGATTACAGAAGCCATTTAAATTTCATATGCTAAAAGTCGGTGTATGTGAGATACATACATATGTATATACATACATAAATATGTACATCAATCATGGCAAAATCAATTGACGCTTAATTGGCAACAGCAGATAAAAAGAGATTGGCAAAAATATCGATGAACATCATTAGCTTTAATCTGAAAGCATAAAAATTGACATCCTCCGATTCGTTATGGCCTTGACAGTTTTTATCTTTTCATTTATTTTTTTTGCATAGCTTATCAAACCATTTTCATTTAAATTATTTAAATAATTTTTCTACATTTTAATGTTACATTTATGTTTTTATACTTTGACATCGCAGGTGTCATAGTATATTGGTTTCTTAGAGAGAGACTTGAATTTACTGAATATACTATAAACCGCGTCGGACAAATTGTAAGAATTGGAGTCTTACGTCCACTATGAAATCGATAAAGATACATATGCCACAGAATTTGAAAGTTAGAATCACCAAATATTAATAGATATATTCCTAGTAACACCCTTCAAAATCCGGTAAAAAGTTTTGGAACACTCCCGCTGTCAAGAACGATAAAAGCCTATATCTTCCGCAATTTTAAGCTTGGAAGGTAGATTACTAAGATCATCCTCAATTTCCAAAAAAGCCTATATCTTGGAAGGAAGATTCCTAGGAACCTTGTCTGCAATTTTTTCAGCTACGCCCACTCCCGCTCCCAAAATTTCCAATAGCCCATATCTCCCGCAATTTAAGAGCTACAGTTATCAAACTTGGGAGGAAGGTCAGTAGTAAACTCCTCTAATTTGATTGGAAAACTTAAACGATATTTCTTGGCCAATTATTATCAGCTGGAATTCTTTAAGGTATCAAAGTATTTCACAGTCGGTTATGCTCGACTGCAACGTTCTCTCTTGTTTACGTTGGAAGTTTTATAATATTTTCCATCAGATATTTGTGTTTTTTTTTTGTTTTTAGCGGAAGTCCAATGCGCATTATTGGGGTTATTAAGGGTGTGTGTGAGTGTGTGTGTGTGTGTGTGTGTGTGTGTGTGTGCGTGTGTGTAGTCAGCTTGTTCTTTTTGGTAACTCAATTATTTTTACTTTTGATAAAAATGCTGTTTGCGTTCTGAGTTTTGTCTGAGCAAAAGCCAATTTTGGCAAATGCTGAAATGTGAATGGCTGCCACATAAATAGAAGGATGTTTGTAAAGTAAGTTAGACAAGAATTATAAAGATGTATTTATAAATATAATTATACTGAATTGATTTCAAGAATGCCGCACATCACAAAATTTGTCAATTTAAGCAAATGTTTGAACTTGCATTAATATTGCCACACAATCGTGCCACACTTTTCCACAGTCGAATTTAAATCAGATAAAAATTTTTGATTTTTAGCAAATGCATGTGTTTTGAGCCAATTAAACAAATCATGGAGAAACTAATTTTTGCAATATTGTGGTCAACTTGCAATAGTCTCTTAGATAGTTCAAGGCTTGGATACAACATGTTTATAATCATATAAAATTCTCTTAGAATTTATTTAAGAAACATACTCAATTTATAAATAGCGCTTATCAAAAACAATTAACCAAAATGTGATTACGAAAAAACCTTTGGGATACTTTAAAACTAAATTTAGAAAGTCAACTGAGTTTTCATAGAACTCGTTTAATTCTCTTAGAACTGCTGATGCTGATGATTATATGGAACCCAAAATAGCCAACGAGTTCAACGTAATGAATATTTTCCAAATGATGTAACGTAACAAAAAATGATAGAAAATCACATAAAAAAAAAAAAAAAACGCAAAAACCTCATCGAGGCAATAAATTCAGTTAAATGCTCTTTGTTTGAGTCATTAAAATCGCATTTGGAGCTCAGTTAACTGACTCGGCTGATAATGGCAATAATGATGTTCAGTTTTGTCATCATCTTGATGATGCTGTCGCAGTCGCAGTCGCTGCCACCGTCGCTGCCGGCGTCGCTGTCGCGCTGACATTAACGTTGAATGTTATTCGTTGTCAACACACTTGACATATAATTTGATTACGCATACGCATTTTATTAACTCATTTTTAGCGAGTGAGCGGATAACGACAGCAGCGCCATTCATGTCAGCCATCGCCGTCAGGCAACCATTGCGGTTGCCCCGCCAAGACCCAGCTTACTGCTCCTCTGCCTCCTTCGTGGCAGGCTGCTCATTACATCTGGCCTGATGTGTATATGATATACTCTCTCTCTCACTTAACCGATGAGGAAGGTGGAGTCAGTGGCAAGCACTTCACATTAACTGTTACGGCTATGTGCATGTGTGTGTGTGTGTGTGCGGTTTTTGAGTAGCATGCCTAATACTCCCTGATCCTCCTGACCTGGCCAACAAGAGAGGCCCCAAAGACAGTTAAGGCTCGAGGCAGCCAACAACTAATTTCTTTTTACAACTGTGTAGCAGTTCTTAAGCTTTATAGGAAAACGGTAAATACGCATATGACTGTGCGTATATACACACTGTGTATAAGTATAAGTGTGTGTGTGTGTGTGTTTAAATAGGAGCACAGCTGGCGCGCAGCATAGTCAAGCCCAGGCAGAGTCAAGTCAAACCAATATTCCAAAGAGCCCCGAGAACACACGCATAGCAACAACAACAACAACAAGATGAAGAAGAAGAATAGCTGTGTTTGCTTGGCACAACCATTTCTTACACACACACACACACAGCGAGTGTTACAGCCGAGCCCAAAACTTATGCCTTGCCTGCCGCTGGAGCCATTGAAAAGTCGTTAGCAAAACGTCAGACAACAACAAACAAGAGCAGCAACAGCAAATAGGAGTCCCTTTATGGGACTCATTCTCGGTCTTGGTCCTGGTCTTGGTCTTGGTCTTGGTCTGTGTTTGGGTTCTTGGCACTGGTGACTGAATCTAGGTCTAAGCTGTGTTGGGTTTGGGTCGCTGTAGCTGCTGCTGCTGCTGCTGCTGTTGTTTTCTTCCCGTGCACAAGTTATTGATGGTCAAAACTATTTGAGTCGCTAAGTAAACGCAAACTGATTAACAATTGCTTAAAAGGGCATTGATACCAGATGTCCCCATTGCTGCTAAGTAAACAGAATTATATAAGATCTGAGCTGTCTTTAGATTGCCATGGATAGCCCATAAGTGAATCTGAAGTTGAGTTTTAAGGTAATTTATCTCACAACTTGCTTGAGTTTAACAACTTACAGAGAAACAAACTATGGATTACGGAATCATATATATATATCTACATATGTTGCATTTATTCACATGTAATATGTTATCGATAACAAACTAAAGATATTTGAAAATGTATCGATAAGAGTGGATGTTGCTTATGTTCACCGATCGATAAAAGAAATACAGTTATATCCACCCTCTTATACTGGACACTGACTCAGACGTATGTAAATTTATCGATAACCGATAGTGGCAATGTAATTTCCACACTATATGCTGGCCACACGCTTTAAAGCTATTTTACAGCTATCCTAAGCCGTTAAGGGATGACAAAGAGAGAGAGAGAGAGAGAGAGAGAGAGAGAGAGAAAGAGAGAAACCGGCAGCTTGGCGAGCAATCCTTGTGGGTATATCTGCTGGCTAAATCCGAATTGGAATGCTATTAGCACAGTCTAATGCAGCCAACGCCTTTTGGCTATCCTAACAGCCCCCCACCCCACCTTCCACCTAAACGCACTGAGCCAAACAAATGGGTTGTTACTCGCTGAAACCGAATTAAAAGTCCTTGCTGCTGGACAGCGGCAGCCCCTAGAGACAACCCCCTTTCTCCCCTTTTACCAACTCCCCCAGAGTCCCTTGATAGGCAAAATGTCGCTAGTACTGTTTCCGTTTCCGTTGCCATTTCCGTTCGCGAGGGCCACAGCAAAGTGCAGCCATTTTGCGTACGCCCATAAATCTATTAAGACAATTTGGCAATGGAAAAAGGCGCAAAGTTTGCGACTTTCGGCCAACTGTTTTGGGGTAACACAAACCGCACAGATTTCAAACGCAGCAACCGACAAACAGCGGCAAAAATTGCTGAGCCAAGGCACAACAAATACACACACACACACACCCACACAGCACAGACTGTTCTATAACTGAGAGGCTAGCAAACAAAAGTCAACTTTTTATCCATGTTTTTTAAGTACTGTCAAGGGTAGCGCTATCTATCTATAGCCGTGCATCCACACCACACCACACCACACCACAGACATACACAATTTATCCGAGTGGATGTGTGGTTGTGTGGGTGATTATATGACAAGGCACTGGATGGTGCTGGAGCGACGCTGATGCACATGAATCGCTGAAAAAGGCATCGACTGATGGCAAACACGCAGCATATGTCAAAGTATGCTCTGTTTCATAGGTCTCTCGCTATCCCTCTCACTCTCTCTCTCTGTCTTGGCTGGATATTTCATTTCAGTTATCTCTTGGTTGCTTGGCGACCTAACCCACCCAAGCATACCCTACTCCTTGTACGTTAGTGTCAACTTGGCTCGGTTGCTTGTGCGCCTTGAAGATACTGTCACATTCTCTTCTTCTCGAGCCGCATTCTGAAATAATCTATCAAAAATTGTACGCAAACAAAATGTGATTTGGCGCTGCCTAGAATATACCCAAGCGATTCCAAGCTGCCCCCGCCTCCAACCCTTCCCACCTCTCCCCACCACAGCCTGCCTTGCGTGATGGTTGGTGGTTGGGTGGCTTCGGTGGCTTGGGTGGGTGGCTTGGGTGGCACATTTGCTGCTCTGCATAAATTTTCTTTCGGTTTTCGCATTTAACAATTGCAAAGGAAATATTTGCATCGCCGCAATTTGTTTGCCAAAGTGGGTGAAAAGGGGTGGCAAAGGTTGCAATCAGAGCAGAAATGCAACTAGTTGACTTTATTATCAGCGGACTCGAAAAAAAACGCGATCAAGGGGCATCCTGCATGCAGACCTATTGACTTAGCCATAATCTCACTGGGCCATTACTATCGGATGAAGGGTCAGCAGATAAGGAACAATATTGTTTGCCATATAAGCAAGTTTTTCTCTCTTGCTTTTCTCTCGACTTGATCAGTTTTACTTGTTTCGATTTTTGTTTTCCATTCCACATTCACATTTGAGCCAGAATTGCTTATAGCCGAGTGCGTTGGTAAAAATATGGTTAACTTGTCTCTTGCATGCAATTCATGTTCGATATACAATCTGTTTCTGAATTACTTTTCAAATCGTTTTTGTTTCAAAGTTTGTCTTGTGCCCTGTTATTTTGTGTGCAGCTGCCGATGTGTTCTCTCCTCCTCACCTCCTCACCAGGGAACGGGGAGAGCGTTCCCTTCTATTCCCTTTTATTCTCGCGCTCCTTTCCACTGTCGCAATCTGTCACTCAATCTCCCAAGAGCCAACAGTGCAACAGCATTTCTTGTGAGTCACCATTTTCAAGAGCGTCAAAGTTGAAACCCAACCAGATATTTGACTTACAGCCCATTTACACAACCCATCTTCCACACACACACACACAGACACATCCCTTATGGTGTCTTCCGCCCTTGGTTGAGTCCCTCAGCTAACTCTTCCTCTGATGTAGTTTTGCCTATCTTATCGGCTGCTCCATATATTTGCAGCGCTTTATGCCTTCGCTCATATTCTGTGGGCGTGGCGGGTAACTGGAAATTGTCCTTGGCCCGGCAACTTTCCTTACACACAACTCGAATCGAATTGTCGCGACTTTGCTTTTACTTTTTCGGCACAGCAGACAAACCGACCAACAGACAGACAGAGAGACAAACAGAGAAGGAAGCATGCAAACAGTCAAACAGGCAAACAACCAAATAACAAAACAACAGTAACAACAACTCAACCAGAAATTGCAAACAGAATTGCGATGGATTGCAACTGCATCCAGCATCCAGCATCCTGCATCCAGCATCCAGCATCCTGCAATTGGCAAAGCCAGAAGACAAGCATCTCTCCGAGAGACTGCCAAGCACAGAAAGCAGCCGGGACAAAATGAAGGGGGCAGGATTCGATGGTATGCGACAGCTGAGATATCTTCTTCACTTTTATTATTATTATTATTATTTTTAATTTATTATTATTATTCATATACAGTGGCTCGAAGCGAGATTCGAGCAGTGCCTAGCAAAAAATTGAATTGCCTGCCATAAACTCATTATTCAATATTTTTCAAAAATTCCAAAAACCCATGGCAGGTACATTTATTAACCACAAAAATGAATATATGACCCTAATAAACTGTGGTTTTTCCACCTGCTAGGTAGGGTTATGCAAAAAAGTACCTCTTTTTATGGTCGAAGCAGGTTTCGAGCAGTTACATTATGGACACCTGGGTGCCATAAAACCCGGATTTTTTACCTAAAGTTGAATATTTTCGGTATAAATAGACCAATCCTTCTAATTCAGTTTATTTATAATCTGCATCTCGGGTGCAATAAGCCAACAAGGACAATGGGCAAAAGGACTACCGTTGAACAACGGAAACTCATCCTGGAACACTTAAAAATCGGATATTCATATCGAAAAATAACTAAAATGGTCAATCTAAACACCTCAACTGTATTCTACATCATTTGCAGTTTCGTGGACGAAAATTGGACAGAGGACAAGGGCGGAATGGCACCAAACCCGATTTTCACCGGGCAGGACGAGCCGAGGATCATCAAAATTTTAAGGGGAAATTTTAAGCTATCGGCTCAAAAACTGACTCAATAGGTGCAGGATGAAATAAGGAAAAAGACCAGTATGGGAACTGTGCTCCAAGTTCTGCGCCACCATGACTTAAATGCCCGAGAACAACGGAAAATTAAATTTGTAAAAGCAAAAACATAGGGTCTAGGATGACGTTCTTCAAAATCCACTTGGACAAGGATATGGAGTTCTGGAACACAATCATATTTGAATTTGAGTACAAATTAAACATTTTTGGCTCGGACGGACGGAATTATGTGTGGCGACCCTCCAATACTGATCTGAGTCCCAAAAACTGAAAGGCAACAGTCAAGCACTGCGGAGGAAGTGTCCTGGTATGGGCATCTATCTCGACAGCCCGCTGCGGAATTTTTGTGTTTATTGAAACAGCAATGGACAAATATGTGTACTTTGATAAACTAAAGGAAAATTAACTCCAAAGTGCCGAGAAGCTGGAAACCGATGTACTTTCCGGATCTACCAGGACAAAGACCCCAGGCATAAGGCCGGAATAGTACAGTCCTGGCTTATCTGGAACTGTCCCCACCATAATTCCACCGGCCCAGTCTTCAGATTTAAGTGTTATTGAAAATTTGTGAGCTCTGCTGGAAAATAACATCCGGGAACACAACATATCCTGCAAACAGGATCCCCAAAATGCTCTGCAGGAGGAGTGGAGCAGGATCAGTCCAGAAACTACCCGGAGGCTGGTATCTTCCATGATAATAAGTTAAGCGAAGTTGTTAAGGCTAAAGGATATCAAACTAAGTATTAATATCCTTATTTAAGCTTTTGTTCGCCAAAAATGTAACTTTTTTAAGACTGCTCGAATTCTGCTTCGATATTTATTTTGGATATGTTTTTAGTTTTTGATTAATTTAAATTAATTAATTAATATTTTAATAAAAACTAAAGTTCCATTTAAAAAGTGATATAACATTAAACAAATTGGCATTTAAGCATTTTGCGTTTTTTTCTTTGTTTAAACTTTATAGCACTTTAAATTTTTTGCTAGGCACTGCTCGAATCTCGCTTCGAGCCACTGTATATGGATTGCAATTCTGTCAAACTGTTTCAAAAAAGATGAATAATTGTTTTCGCTAAAGCTATAAAATGAAATGAATTTTAATTTCCTTAAGCGAATATATGGTAAACTTAAAGACTCATTGAATCGCATAATATATTTAACTATAATTAAACATTAAATGCATTAATGACTCCTGATCACAAAATAACAAGATACCCGTTTCTGGATGCAACAAAACATTGCCAAATCGAAGAAAGAGTAACAATTTTCTTGAATTACCTGAGCGAATGATGGGACAAAAGGAAATTGCAATTTGCGGCTTAGTTGCATAGACGTACGGGCTTCGAGCTTCAAGGCTGACCGCCGAATCTGGTAAACATTTGCCATTACTTCGGTTCCACACCTGCCACGACCCCCGCCCCCGGCTCGCGTGCCCAAATCCTATAGAAATTGCATTTGCGGCTGCAATTTGAATTGCAATTGCAGTTGTTGCACAGTCTGCAAGCTCAACCCACATGCCAACGTCCACCCCCCACCACGACCACTCCCCCAAAGTTAGTGTAGCCCTTGAGTGGCAACCATTTGGCATTTGGTATTCCTTCGTTTTTTTTTTTTTAAGTTTTCTCATCGTCGTTGACTCAACTCCGACTTTTTTCATTGGCCTGGCATTTCGATTTATGCCCATGGCTAGGAGAAAACAGAAGGAACACTACCAGAATAGAATGCAACCGAAACAGCGAAAGAGAGAGGGAGAGAGGGGGAGAGAAAGAGAGATGTACTGGCTAGCCAGAAGCGAACTTCTGCTCGTTTATCAAAGTGAACGCTTTAAGTTTCTGAAATGTCCTTTCCGTCGCCGAATGGCACGATTCGAGAACTCGGACAGAAACTGCCGGACCCTGGGAAGGGTTTCGGTTACTGTTTCGGGTGCCCGGAAATGTAGTGCAGCAAATTACGTTGGCGTTTGTCGTCGTCGTCGTTGTCGTTTTCGCTTGGGTTTTTCCCGATCCAAGCGAACAAGACAAATAGATTAGGCTAGTCCACTGAAAGCAATTGCAGTCAGCTCTTGCAACAGCAGCAACAACAGTAGCAGCAGTAGCAGCTGGCGGTAAGGTGGGGAGCTGTGCAACGGTACATTTAATGATGACGCCTCAGCTGCAATTAGTTGGGCGCAGGGGGGCGGAAAATTGAAACTGTTGCTGTCCTTGCGGTTTTTGTCCCGCACACATTTTTCTTTTCTATTTTGCTCGCTTTGCTGCGTTTGCACTACGAAATGTCAAACACATGAAATATTTCACATCTGTGCAAAAAAAAAAAAAAACAACAACAAAAAAACAGCAACAACAAAAAAGTAAATAAAATATCAAAAAAATGACTGCAGCAATGTTGCAATGGCAACAGTTACTGCAAATCCAGCAGCAAGCTTGATGCTGCAGCAGCATCAACAGCATCGCTGTTAGACACACGTTTCAAAAATAAAATGTCGCAACAACAAAAATAATAAACAACAAAAATAGTAATAAAAAAAATATGTATATTAAACAAAGCCATACAAAATAAGGACAATTTCCCTAACTCCCAGCACTCGGCATGTTTGTGTATTTGAAATCTCCTCTGCAATTCAACATTCGCACAAATATTGACTCGTATTCATTGTGAAAAGATACAAGTTTTTTATCTATATTTTTTTATTTTTTAACGTTGTTATATTTTTGTATAAATCTATTTCAATAAATTAGATTTTACACGATCTTTGTCAATTTAAAATTTTATTGAAATACTTGTTTTTATAAATAATAAATCATATTATTGTTATGTAAATATTGTTCATACATGTATATGTGTATATATATGTATATAGAAATCGCATTACAACAAAAATCTATCAAAAAGGTAGGAATTAAATTAATTTAATGGTTAATAAATGAAATGTTCTTAAAAGTATTAAGAAAATAAATAAAAATGCTTAAATACCGATAAAGTTGATTCCAGGAAATCATACTTCAGATGATCTTTTATCCAGGATGCTGATGAGACTGCGATACACTTTGGACATTTTCTGGCCCATCAGTTCCCCGCGTAAGAATCGTATTTTTTTAAACTCATTATAAAAATGTCGACCGCCTGCTGCTCCGAACAGTGCTCAGCGCACCTTCCTTGCAGAACATCAAATACAAGCAGCACATTCACACTCACATTCACATTCACAGTCACACTCGCATTCACATTCACACAGAGATTCGCACTCACATCGAGATTCAAGGATCCAGCCACATGGAAAAACAAGACAAATACAATTTATAAATAGTTTTTGGCTGGAGACGAGAGAAAATTGAAAAAAAAGCGAAGAAATGAAGAAATGAAAAAGCAGCTCCAGCGCCAAGGAGCTGGCATAACAAAAAAAAAAAAAAAAAAACAGCAACAAAAGAGAGAAAGAAATAAAAAAGGACGAAAAAAAGAAACGTTGCAAAAGGCAGAAATAATAAAATAGAAAAACTTTTAGCGGCGCATTAGGTAAACCGAAAAACTGTGACTCTGCGGTTGTCCTTGAAGTTGCTCCTCCTCCTGCTCCAGCTCCTTCTCCAGCTCCTGCTGCTGGGGTCGAGAAGCTGGTAAGGGGTGGCTGGCAGTGTGAAAATGTGTTGCTAACTTAAATTTATGCGACACGTCGTTGCACACCCCTCTAGACGCCAACCAGCCCAAATACCCTCGATCAGAGCCGCTTACTCCGCCACTCCGGAACCAGGCGTGCCACGCAAAAGAAAAGAAAATATCTGTACAAAATATACAGGACAAAACTCGCATAAAATTCAAACGCAAGCGAAAAGTTTTTTTAAAAGCTTAACTGAAACTCAACTGACAGTCAGCCCCAAAAACTAAAATGTTGCCTTTGTTTCCAACGCGTTGCAGAACAGGAGCACAGCTTATAGACCCCATAGACACTGGACTGGACAACGCTAATACGCACCCATCCAATGCGCCAATAGCAGTAACCATTCACCAGGACCCGGTTGCGACACAACAAAATTAGCGACATTTTGATTTGATTAAAAACCCATTTGCGACATGGGGCAAAGTTGTGGCTGACTGATGGACTATACCAAAAGTAGCTTAATTATTACACTCGCATCCACTGCTGACATGGCTAGGCCTGGATTAGATCAATCAAATGCCGAATGCGTAATTGAGTTGCCTTTATCGGAAGTATTCGATGCTCGGAATGGATTTGTTTTTGTTTTGAATATAGTACGGAATATTTTTCCTTGTTGTCAACTTTTTCAAATAATAAAGTTGGCAGTTCCAGTTGCAATATGCGTCAATCAAAGGTTACATCATGCTTGATGGCATTTATTTTGATTATGGCAATACCGAAGAGGCAACAACTCAAAAGAAACGTCAACTGCATAATGACTACGGTTCAATGATTATGCAACATTAACAGCTCGAAAAGGTATTCAATTTTAAGTAATTATTGCAGCAATTAAACTAACTAACATGTTAATAGACAAACTTGACCTATCAGTGGCAGCCACGTTCGGTAATTACTGATGCAATCTACATGCAACGTGGCATGTTGAGAATCCAGTCAAGTAAATACAAAAATAAACTGCTCACTAACTAATTATGACAGGATAGATAAATTGGCCGCACCACCCTGAAAATTCATTTGAATTTTCCAAATTTCCAACTGAAAATATATTATATGTAATTATTAAAATAAATAGTTAGGTTTTTCGGGGAAATCCGAAAGTTATTTTCAACTTTTCGTCAAGTTGCACATCAATTTCGGAACGAATTTTGCACAACTTCATGGGCTAAGAGAACAATATTATAAACTAATTAAACTTATTTACACCAGTATATTTCATATTTTCAATTTTACAATATTTTTTATTTTAATTTTCCAAGTTTTGATTTTTTAATTTAATTTTCTACTTTTAATTTTTAATCTATTGAAAATGGCTTACTGCACTTAGAAAACAATTAATTAGTAAATAAAATGAGATGAAACCTGCTTGGTTGCCATTTTGCTCACCATTTGTGCCAGCTATGGAATTAATCTTATTAATTTACTATTTTCTGCAGCTGCTTCTGTTGCTTCTCCCAGGAGTCCCGAAGGACAAATGGATTGAGTCGAGTTTGTTCGCTTGGTTCACTCATTTGGCTTTCCGTTTGAATTTCCTTTGCTCTCAATGAAATTTCAGCTTGATTTCCGTCCAGCGTTTGTTACTCTTCTTTTCAGCTCAATACCATCACACACACCCACACACACACACACACACACATGTGTGTGTGTGCACACACGTGAGCGAGCTGACATCTGGTGACTTGGTGGGAAAATGCAGGAGTATTTGTGCATTTGTTTGTTTGTTTGTTTGTTTGTTTGTTTATTTGGCTTAATAGTCATCCAGCAGCTTGTGTTGGGAGTGTTGGACTGTGGACTGTGGAGTGTGGACTGTGGACTGTGGGCGTTTAGCCTTGCTACAAAACATAAAATAAAAGACGTTCACACTTACCCACATTCATATACATGTATGTTTGTATGTTTGTCTGTGTGTGTGTGTGTGTGTCTGTATGTTTCTTTGTAAACGAAACATATAGCCAATTTTGCGAATCCGCTTAAGTGCGACATTGATTTCCGTCAACGATTCTTGACACCGGGCCAGCAGCCAGCAGCCAGTGAGCCACAGCAGCCACGGAGCCACTCAGCCAATACCACACAGTCGGAGCCACCCACACAGATATGGAGCTGCAGCCCCTTTGGGTGATGGGCTGGTGCGAAACTAAAGTTCAATCTATTTTGGAATAGCAGCTAAAAGGCATACACACACACACACAAACACACACACACATATTAGCTACGCATTTGAACGTTCACACACACATAAGCACGAGCGAATGGACGAAGTGGAGCTTTAGGTGTGCCAACAAGGATGCCCCGCATCCAACCATCCACATCCGGATTCACACGTTGCTGTTGTTGCTTTTGCTGATGTTGTCGCTACGACTGCCTGGCGCCTGTGGCACTTTGCGAATCTATAAGTTTGTATGGCTGCTTGCGATATACATATGTATACTGCACACCTAAACACACATACATCCACACACACACACACACACACACACATTTATATCTATAAAATATTGCGGGCAAACGATTTTTACATAGCTCACAATTCATGTTCGTCTTATGCGTTTCAGATTTTCAAGTAGACTGCGTGTTCGGGTGTGTGTGTGTGTGTGTGTGTGTAGGTGTTAGATTAAATTCAACTAGGTCAACATACAACAAACTGTTGGACAAGTGGCGAGTGGGGGGGAGCAACAAACGACTTGTCATTAATAACTGAGCAATCGTATTGGAGTCGACTGCTGATGTGTGGCAAGTCTCCCTGCCACCCACACTAGTCAGTACCGTACCCCGGTCATATCAGGGCTAGCAGCCAAGAGTGCTGGCCTATAGGCTGAAGCTTTGAAAGGCTTACGGCTTCAGTGCAACTAACACCACCCCGAATGACTGAGCATAATAATACTAGAGCCACAATGCACAATATTGAATTGCAGGATACGACCAGAAGACAAAAACCAACTCGATGTCAGTTTCAAGACTAACACAAAAACATAGGACATAGGACTAAAAATGAGCAACTGGGAGATATCAACTAACTCCCATCTCTACAAAATGAAATATAGACAAAATACATTTAAAGCCTGAGTTTCTCTCATGTTGCTTCTGGCCAAGCTTGTCAATTTGGACAATTGATTTCATAAATAATTTCCGACGTTGAATATTTAAACTGCAAGTCGAGTAAACAACAAAAAATAGTCGCATAAGTTTTGCTTAAATGTAATATTTGCCATTGTTTTCGATAGCTGTCAAGTGCAAAATGCTTGCTAAATTCATTACAAGACTTTTATGGCAAAAAGTTATCGAATAAAATTCGCTGGTAATTTGCTGCCACAAACTATTTTACTTGCAACCAACCACACAAGGGTGTAGAAATTCGAACATCGACGGTCACAAAGTATCTGACAATGTTTCTCACTTCGCAGTAAACAAATAGTTGTGAAATATTTCTCCTGTTTTTTTTTTTTACAAAATTTCAAGTAACCACAATTTGTGTGCACAACTTTTTAGCCATTTTACGACAACATTAAGCCACGAGCAAATTAAAAATACAAGTTGTTTATTTTAACGTTGCCAGTGAACACATCGGAGAATCAGCAACTTATCCAAATATATTTATATAATATCTTATAAAAAAATATATTAAATGAAGATTTGAGTGCAATTGTTGCTGCTTGCTTGAAATAAGCAACAAGCCATGAATTTAACAAGTTGAGTTAGGAAAACCCCTATGAAATGAGTCAAATTAACGAAGCAGATATGGAAGCCCAGCATTCTAATAGCCAATCAATCCATCAATCTTCACGCTTGAGGCAATGACCTAAATCCAACAAATGTGGACCTGAGTATGAATTTGTATCATATAAAATATGATGCCACAAGGCAAATCGTTGAAAATGCACTAAATCGAAAAGGCACAAGATTAAACCAGCTGAGGAGTGTAAATGAAGGAGGGGACATGGACATGGACAGTGCTCAAGGCTCAAGGGCAAGGGCAAATCGACTTGCCAAAAGTCCAATCAGCTGCCACATTTATCTAAAAAGTCGGCTCTCGCCCTGTCCCGAATCTGTCCTCCCGTCCCATGTCGCATTCCTTGGCGTGTGCCTAACTGACGGCAATGGCAAACTGAAATTGTGGAAGACGCCTTCAATCAGGTCCGGCCGCTGTTCATCCGGTCATCCGCTCCGTTGATGATTAATTGTCGGCGCATGCATTTTCGGAACGTTAATTTGTCATATAAAAGTGCTAAAAATAAAAGGAAAACACACAAACTGCCAGGAGAGAGAAAGTGGTAGAGAGAGAGGAAATGGCAGTTGGAGGGGGAGTGGGAGTGGGAGTGGGAGTGGGAGGGAGAAAGTAAGAACATATAACAAGAGAAATCAGATTAAAAATGTATAATCGCCGGATACAGCGAGACATGGTCCTGGGCTGAGGATTGGTGGGAGAGGGAGTGGATGAGGAACAGCTGATTGCAGGCCAAGGGTTACGGATGGCATTCTCAAAACGAGGGGGGAGACAGCAATCAAATTAATAATTCATATTGTGAGAATGCTGAGGAAATGTTGCGCCAAATTTCGATACCAAGCGAAGTTGGGTTCGAGCTGCTTGGGCGAATGTAAATTTTCAATGACATCGGTAAGTGCATGTAAATGCAGACAGAACATACGCCAGACAGCGGACAGCGGACAGCAGACAGCACACATTAGACATCAATAACAACAACAGCAGCAACAGCAGCAGCAACAGCAGTTGCAGTTGCAAAGAAGCACATCAGCAACAGAAAAGAGAACACAAACAACAACAACAAACAAGCAGCTGGAGGAGTCTCAGCGCCAGCGGGATGGACAAATCGGTAACGAAATAAAACGAGAAGCATGCCACACACACACACACACACACACACCCTCACACACACACACATGCACTCACACACACACATATGCACACACACATAAGCGCGCGCACTTGCTGCAAACTGCAATTCAAATAAATTTTCATCAATTTCAGTTTTGGGTTTTAGTTGCCACGAGTCCCTCTCCCCTTCCCCCTTTCCGCTTCCCCCTCTCCCCTTACCACACTCCCATGCTGCATGCCCGCAGCACTTACCACTTTAGCTGTATTTAAATACTTGCACGATTTCCGGTTGTTAGCGCTGTTAAGTTTCAAAATGGCTGTCACACACACACACACACACACACACAAAGCGGCTGAAAAGCAGCCAACAAAATTGCATAGCCTACATTCGACAGCAACATTGCTTAGTTGTTGTTGCAAGTGTTGATTTTTGTTGCTATTGTTGATTTCTAGAATTTGCAACTGCAAATATGTGAAGCCATTAGACGGACTGCAACTGCAACTGCAACAGCAGCAGCAGCAGCAGCAGCAGCAGCTGAAAATGAAAATGAAATAAATGTTCAAGTGGGCGACACAGCTGGAAAAGCGTCGCATGCCAGCCAAGCCACCCTCTTGGCCCAAACGCACCATATCGGGGTTAACAAGCAGAACCCAATCAATAGCAACTGTTATTTTTATGATGGATGATGTCCGTTGGCCGCAGCATGATGCATGCAACTGCAACTCGAACCGTTCAATCCCATTCAAGAGGCAACTCAAGCAACGATCAAGCATCGAATGGGATCTGTGCACACAAAACAGTCGAATGAATAAAGTCCAGATAAAGCCTCTGATAAAGAGCATATATACACACACACAAGTAAGCACACACATACATAGACATACATAGAAAGCGTATTTATTTTTATTAATGTATTTGTTTAATAATATCTAAGATTTGTAGTACTGTTTTCAGCTGCTGGTTTCAGAGTATCTGCTAGTTGAGCTTTCTCCAACTTTGGCATTCTTATTGGTTACACTGAGCCATTTGGGAAAAACGCTTATATTTAGCCAACAATCACAGGCAAACACACAATGCTAAATGCCCCAGCAGCCCGAGGCATGCCCCTTAGCCAATCTATTGACACTTGAGGCGCTGCCTTTGCTTTCACCTACCATTTTGCAACTTTAGCCGCACAAGTGTTTTTCCCATTGTAAACTCAATTTCATTCTTGTAGCTGTTTATTATTTTCTTCTGATTCTTTATGCAAGAGTATCCTGTAGGAGAAAACAAACAAAGAAGAAGAAGAGGATAGCATGATGTATACTATATAATAAATATATATTCCATCGATTATATATTATTATATATTCGTACTTTCCTTCCTCACTTCAATTTTAATTGTAGTTGGTATTTGATGCATTATTTGTGTACATATTTTATTCAACAATTTATCTATATATATATATATACATACATATATATATATATATATATATATATATATTTATATGTATGTATATATTTCAAATCAGTTCAACAATCCCCTCTACTGACACAATTCTGTGCTCGATTTTGCATTCAGTGACGGAAGTTCGCTCAAAGAATTTCGCATGGAATTTCAGATTTGCTGTTACTGCCACGCTTTGTGCTCTATGCCATGTGGCATGTGGCACGCCCACAAGTCCACCTCGTGTCGGTATGTGCCGGATTGGTACTGAATGAGGGAATGAGTGAGTGAGAATGAATTTATGAATTGACTGATTTATAATGATTAATGTGACCAAGTTATGCTTGTTGCCAAATCGACATCAACAACAACAATTGGCCAACTCCACTGCCTGGTCAAAATGAACGGGCCATACAGACAGCTGGTTAGCGAAGTCGTCGCCACACCTTGACAAAACTCAACTCGGGGGGGGGGGGGGCTGACAGTTAATCAGTTTGAAGACGTGGCCGCAGCTTGTTGTTGATGTTGTGATATGTGCCACCTGGTGCTGCACTTGGCTGATAACGTAACGGGTAGCAGAGTTTTAAGCCGCTTACCGAATGCTGAGTGCTGAGTGCTGAGTGCTGAATGCTATCCGGGCACCGGTCACTGCCAGGCGGTCAGCACTCAGTGGAAGCTGCTTAGGCAGCCTAATGAGAATGCCAATAAGAATGTCAATGCTAATATGTGTAAGGATGTGAATGGGATTCCAAATTGAAAACAGGGAACGAAGATTCGTGCGTCTTTCAATTTTGAATTTCAGTTTCAGTCTCGTCTGCTGGGTATCATAAAATATAATTAAGTACCCATTCTTGTTGCCCACTCGCCAAAGTGAAAAATAAACTGTCAATTTCGTTGGCGACCGGCTAACAATAACCAGAGCCACACCAATAATGAGCAGAAAATAAGCTATTTGTTAAACAGCTGCAAGTCAGCAAAAAAACTAGAGAAATGTGTGATGTGCTATCAGCAGCACACCGATGCTACGAATACACTACCTTTAACTATGCAGCAAAATAACAAAAAATCAATGATTTTTATAAGATTTTGTCAGGTTTTTATCAAGTATCCGCACTATTTTTATTTTGATTTGCTCATAAACTAAACTGATTGCTTTTGAGTACTTTTGAGTAGCACATAAAAATAATTTTATATAAAAAATAAAAAATACGAATGTTTTAAATAAGCTGGCAAAAAATACAAAAAAGTTAGAGTATTTGATATGAAATCGGGATGGGAAACTGGGGAACAGCAAATTCAGTCGGAAAAGAAAGAAAAATTACTGCTCCTTGGCTAGGTGAGATTGTTGTTGTTGCTTGTTGTTGTTGCTGTTGTTGTTGCTGTTGTTGTTGCTGTTGTTGTTGCTGTTGTTGTTGCTGTTGTTGTTGCTGTTGTTTTGGCCGCGGCTCTTTGCTGCTTGGCCGGAAACTGAAACCGCATTTATGCCACGCGCTTCTACACATAGATTCGTAGGTGTACATGGACATGTGTATATACATATGTATATACATATATATATATATATAGATGTATATGGATGTGTATATGTGTATGTATGTACTTACATAAAAATGGATGAGTGGTTCGCTATTTGCCTTAACCGCTGCTTGGCCAACAATTTTTACCACAATTTTTACCTATGGGCCGCGAGTGTTACGAGCGTTGAATTCTTTTAAAATTTAATGACCTAACCATTGCTGTGAAATGTTGTTGTTGTTGTTGTTGCTGTTGTTGCTGTTGTTGCTGTTGTTGCTGTGGTTGTTGTTGCTGCATGTTGAAGGAGCAGCGACAACAAAAACAACAACCAAAGCGGAGTCACAGTGACGGCAGCAGCAATATTAAAATTCATTAAAAATGATTTGCGTAAAACGTAATTTTATTTTTTTACATAAAAAAACACGAAAACAAAAAACAAATAAAAAAACAAAGCAACAATGAAAAAAGATGAAAAATTGGCGTAGTAAAATATGGGAGGGGAAGAAAAGTATGCGTTATTTTTTACAAAATAAAACAAATAAAGAAATCGAGGCCTCAACTTTTGCTCTACTTCTTCCGGTCTCATTGCTGATGGTCAGTTTGGTTACAAACGGAGAATTGGAGTTTTTATTGCCAAGAATTATATTAAAATAAATTTGAAAATGTTCAAATTTAATTATAAAAGCTGAACCGATTTGCAATTGAAATATCTTTCTATTTTTTTTTATATCTTCTGGTTGGATTTAAATATCCGATTTGTAATTGTAAATGATGTGAACATTTTGTTGCGCTTTCTCCGCTGAATCCATGTCTATTGTGAATTTAATTAATACATGGATATTCGTAGAATACTCTGGAATATGGCATTTTTTCTCTCACATCATTTGCTTATTAATTCTTGTTAATTTTTTGTTGTGCGTGTTTTCTGGCTTTATTCAGTCGTGCAATCAATTAAGCGCTCTGTTCTCTGTTCTTTGGGCCCACTCCGTAAAAAGCCGTCCTGACCTATTTGCTGAAACGGGTGGCGCTTTGGCCACATCAAGCGAATAATCTCCTTGTTCTCCGCGTGCCCCCCGGGCCAGTGGACCAGGATGGACTCTCTGTCTCTGTACAGTCAGTGGACACTAAAAAATTAATGAAAAAAATTGGCACACACTCACACACACACTTGCACACACTTGCACAAACACAAACACGGTCATAATACACAGCAACATGTTTGTACATATAAAATTAAACAATTTATTACTTTCACTGATAGGTATCCAGGCCATTGGTTGCCCAGATCCTGCAAGTAAATTGCAAACAAAAATATATAAACAAAAAAAACAAAAGCAACAAAAGCAACAACAGCAGGACACAAAACAGTTGAAAATGCAAAAGAAATGCAACATTTAAAAATATTTCACATCACATACATTTTTAACAGTCCATGCATTTGAAATGACGCGCCACGCAAACCTCCGACCACTGGGCGTGGTGTGGGCGTGGCACATGTTGTAATTTACATGTAAACAACAATATGAATTAAAGTACCAACAACAACAACAACATCAACAACAACAACAACAACGACTTTCACCTTGTCACATTTTCAATTTTCATTTCCATTTGTCATTTGCCATTTGCCGTTTTTATTCATTTTTCTGTTTTTTATTCGACTTTCAAAGATTTTACCGACTGTGCTTTGGGCTTTATCAGTCGATAGAAGATGGGGAAGGGGATGGGGAAGGGGAAGGGCTGAGAATCGGGCGTAAAGATTGCGTTTGTCGTTATTCTTGCACAATTTTGAGGCTCATTAAATTTGACAAAGATTTGTGCCAAAGTTTTGCTACTGCTCTTAACTTTTTTCGACTTGACTTTTTATGAGTTTCCTTTTGCACGTCTGGTATCAAATTGATTGCCTAGACATATGTGTGAGTGAGTGCCTGTATGTATGCGTGCCTGTGTGTGTGTGTGTGTGTGTGTGTGCACAATTGGGTGTCTGTGGGTACGTAATTTGAATATGCTTTGTGAGACGTCACTTATGCCGACTGACGCCCAATTAGCTCAAAAGGTACAAAAAATGGACGGCTCAACTAACTGTCATAAAGCTAACTCCCAGCGGGCAACAGGCAATCTGCCACGCCCACATAGGGGAGCTGCAAGCAACGCTGCTCAACAAACAACCAAAATAGCTGGGAGTATTTTGATTAGAATTTTAATCAGTACCTGAATTGAAATTAAATTGGAGCAATAAGCGAGCTCAGATCATACAGATCATGCATGTATATAATTTAGTTATAGTCTGTATATATTTATGTTTAAATAATAGTTTTGAGATTCGCACATATTTATACACATTGTAGCCAGCTCGGGTATTTAAATTTAATTTACTATAATTTAGTAATACCAAAGCTGTTTGCGCTGCTAAATCAAATTCATTCTGCATGAAAATTATTGACCATAGGTATATTTGAGTATATATAGGCAATTTACAAGTACACACAGGTACATAAGTATGTATGTATGTATATCCAACAAATACAACATATTTCTTGTATAGCCTTAACCTTAGAGCTCTAATGTGTTTTCTGTAGATTAGGCATGGTCAGACCAGAGGGGACCTGCTCAGAGCAGGGCCAAAAGGATTTGTCCAAAAGCAAATATGCAAAGCTACATACGCAAATGCAAACACACTCAAACACACACACACACACACACACACACAAACACACACACCCACTCAGCTACACTTTATGCAATATAAGCGGGATGTGTGTTTGTTTTTTGTTGTTGCTTTTAGTGGCGCCATCTAAATGAAAAAATTTTTGGTTGTAGTTGTTGTAGTTGTTGTAGTTGTTGTTGTTGTTGTAGTTGTTGTTGTTGTTGTGCTGCTGCCGAGGTTTGCACAGGTATGTTTGAAAGACTAGGCACGGCCAGAGGGATGCGTTGCGTGAAAAGCAGCGTAAAAAATGCTTAAGCTAAAATGGGATTAGAAACAACAGCGGCTGGACCCAAAAAGGGATGAAAACGGAAAATGGCGCAAAATTCGCAGCACGAAAAGCAAGCGGCTCGGGAATGGCAACAGATCTGGCCAAAACTGGCGACTGGGTATGAAAAATTGTTGCTCACGCTAACAAGGCAAAATGCAAAATGCTTAGATGTATGTTTGTGTTTGATGCCAGCCAGTTGTTGTTATTTGAGTGGTCGCACAGCTGCTACACAACAAAAAAAAAAACAATAACAAAAAAAAAACAATAACAAAAAAAAACATAAAAACAACAACAACAAAAAGACAAATGCAAACAAAGAGTGACAACAAAGCAGACGCACTTTAAAAGCGAGGCCCCATAAAATTACTAAGTTCACCTGGGACAGAAAGAGAGCGAGATAGAAACAGAGAGAGAGAGAGAGTAAAAGAGAGTTATTCGATTAGAGATGATTCTTCCGACTGAATCATCCAAATTAATTATACAGTTCCGATCAGAAATACAAGGAATTTTCTAGCTATCTTTCTTCAAACTTGTCGTTCGAATAATGCTATCCATAACCCATTTAGAATTTTTTTTCGTTAGTACTTCAACGTACAAACAAAAATAAAAATACTAATCATAGGCTATTTACTTATTTTATTACAAAACTTAATTTTACCATTTTTAGGGAATATTAGTGGTTATATGTTGTTCAGGTCAAGTAGTTTTGGCTTCAAATAAAATTGACAGATAAAGAAAGGAATTTTCAAACAATAAAACTGTTCAATTTTATTATACATATAGTATTCAAAAATCTCAGTACACGACGACATCGCTCTACTGATTTTATTTTTCTCAAAATTTGTAACCTATTTGCGTAAAATGTTTTTAATTTTATTTTTGCAAAAAATGGACATTATATGGAAGTGGCTCGTTGAATCCTCAATCGTAATCGTAATCAGCGCCGAGGATGCCATAAAGATGTCACCCAGTTGCCAAGAGTGGCCAACGCTTTGCTGGCTTAAGCTCGAGGCGTACCCCGCATATAATTATCTTACAGAGATGCAGATCCCGATTGCAGCATTATGGACAATAGCTGCTTTCTTAACTCTAGCAATAATTATTTTATTGATGCTAAAGCTGAATGTTATGCCTAAACGCACAACAATGGAATCAATGATGCTAAAGCTGAAAGTTATGATTAAGCGCATAACAATTGAATCAATGATGCTAAAGCTGAAAGTTTTGACTAATCGGGTATCAATGATGCTAAAGCTGAAACCTATGACTAAGCGCACAACATGGGAATCAGAGCTCGAAGAAGAGAGTTACTTTACAGCATCCCTACCCATTGAAAGTGAAACCGAAATGCGTAGTGGCATCGTAGGATCGGGTGAGTTCTCATCTAACTATCTATCTATTCGAAAGTTAATCACGATAACCGCAATAAAGGCTCGACGCCCGAAGAGACCGAAGCATCGAAAAAACTGAAGGCCTACATTGAGGCTAAGCGCAATAAATCTAAATTGCAGAAAATCTCCAAGAAACGAATTTGGCGTTCTTGATCTCTGACGTAACTGATTTGATTTAATTTAATTTGTTTTTGTTTAATGCTAAATAAATAATTCAAAATTCAACATCTGTCTACCTGACCATCAAAACGCTGATTGATTATTCAATTTGAAAATTTTTATGTTTTTCACATTTGATCATCCATTAAAGTTCAGCAACAGCTGGGAAAACTATGTGGAGAAAATTTCATAAATTCCATACTACAAAATGTATCTTTTGCAGACAAGTTCTGAGCACATGAGGATAGCATATAAATTGTGTAGAGTATTTTAATGTTGACATAATATTATTTCTTTTTATACTATTATCCCAAAATGGTATAATAGTACATTGGTTTTGTGCAATGTCCGTCATGCTGTCTGTCCGTCTGTCCGTCCGTCCGTCTGTCCGTCTGTATGAACGCGCGTTCCTCCGACACCCTTAGAGATATAGACTTGAAACTTGGAACGTATACTGGAAAGTACCCTCAAAAGTTAAAGTGTCTTGGATTTGGTCCTATGTCCACTAGGGAGATAGAAAATCGATAAATTCGATTTTAGCAAATCGATAAGTCCCCATATCTCTTACAATTTAATGAATACAGTCACCAATTTTGGTTGGTAGGTTGTTGGCGAGGTCCTTGAAAGATCGGCACGCCCACCTCCGACGTCCCCATCACCCCCGCCCCTAAAATTTTCAAATGGCTATATCTTCCGCAGTTTTTGAGTAAGGAACGTCAAATTTGGTAGGTATATTACTAGTAGTCGCCTTTAAGAACCGTGCCACGCCCACACCTGCGCCTATAATCGACAATTCCGATTGTAAATCGATAACTCCGTATATCTCCGAAAATTTTAAAGATAGAGTAACCAAACTTGGAAGGTAATTTGCTGGTAACGTCCTCCAAGGATTGTCATATCAATTTTTGGACCACGCCCACATTCGCCGCCCCCAGGAACTTCGTCCCTATTAATTTAAAATGCGCACATCTGCCGTAATTTGCAAGCTAGAGTCGCAAAATTTTGCAGGTATGTTACTGGTAACTCCCCCAAAGATCGATAAGAAAATTGGATGGCCACGCCCACTCCACCTACCTTAACCGATACACCAGTTGGTGTAAGTCGATAAGCCCATATATCTCACGCAATTTGAAAACTTAAGTCACCAAATTTGAAAGGTATATTGCTAGTAACACCCTTCATAAATGTGTGAAAAAAATTCTGGAACACGCCCACTCCCGCCCACAAAAAACGATAAATGCCTGTATCTGCCGCAATTTAAGAGCTACAGTTACCAAACTTAGAAGGTATATTACTAAGATCGAACTCCAAAATTTTTTGGGCCACGCCCACTCCCGCCCCTAAAATCTCGAAAAGCCCGTATCTCCGGAATTTAATTCCCGTGAAATTCTGCTCACCGTCTTTAAAAGCCACGCTCACTTATATGCAAATCATATACAGATTTATTAGTAGAGAATTAACAGAATGGGTTCCCATTAAAAATGGAAAACGTGGACAGTATTTCTTGACTGCACACAATTTATGGTATAATAGTATTTCGCTGTCGGTTACGTCCGACTGCAACATTCTATCTCTTTTTTTATTTGTTGTTTCTTTTGGAGAGCAACTAAAATTATTTAGCACACCCACGTGACTATGCCATGTCCATGCCGATGTCCAGGCGACGGCGACTCGGCGGAGCAGAATGATATCAAACTGCTGTTACGCGTTGCAACTTCAACGGTCTAAGTTTCTGTGTGTTGCTATGCCGCTGATGGATAAACAAGGGGTTGCGGTGGGTAAGTTGCTGAAAGTTGGCTAAAACCGAAGCCCTCATGGTTGTTGCTACGCTGTGTTGGCGCATAAAAAACGCATTAAGTCCAAAGCAAAAGTCGTCAAGTTCACAAATAAACAAATAACAATGCTGCAGTCGCAAAGCTCGACTAGTAGATACCCTAAGCCCAAGTCAAGTTTACACTTACTGTGACACTTGGCCATTATTTATATACGATTTTCGACCGTTATTATTTGAAATAAATACCGATATACTGAAAAATAATTGATATATGTAAATTATAATGATCGATATCTGCTAGACGGGGTGGGTTATCTTCAAAGTTAGAAGTTAGTATACCATCTATTCTGTACATTCCCAATTTTGCTGAGATCAGCCAGACTGAGGGACATGTCCACTCGGCTGATGATGTTGATCAAGAATATATATATATATATATACTTTATAGGGCCAAATATGTGCTTCTCTTTTCTGTTTACATAGCATTAAACAACTTTATTACACACTGTTCATCAAATATTAATGGGTGCAGGGTATATGCAAATACCAAATTCGTGTTCGCCTCATACCGCGCAGAATACGTTGAGTATGCATGTGCGAAAGAGACAGAGAGAGAGAGAGAAAGAGAGAGAGAGAGACAGTGAAAGTAAAAAAGGGAGAGATGTCTTTTCGTGATGTTTTTTTTTATTTGTATGCATGTATGTATGTGTGTGTGTGTGTGTGTGTGTGTGTGTATGTGTGTGTGTGTGTGTGTGTGTATGTGTGTGCTTATACCCCTGCTTTACTTATACCTTTTCGGCGAGTCGCCTTTTGATGTGGGCTTATCAGATATCAAAGCGCATAACTGATAATTTGGCAAATGGAGGACAGGCAACAGCGTGCAGAACAACAGGTGGTTAGCGACTCACTCCCTGTCCAGTTATTCTCGGCTCTTAGCCGTTTTAACCTCCACTCTCCCTTTCCGGCATTTCCTTTGCAATGCCGCCCACTCACAGTCAACCTCAGTGACGGCCTCCTGGCAACGCTTCTTGTTGTTTTTCACATAAGATTATCTTGATTGGACCAAACTCAGACTTAACCTGCCGCAGCCCCAACAGCCGGGCATAAGCGACTGCGCAATACTCTAACACCACTGTGTTTTTCAACTGATTACAGGTGACAATGACACCTATTTTGAGGAAGGGGCGTGGGAGTATCTCGATCATTGAATAATCTTTGATGTGCCTATTAAATTTCGGTAACTCCAGCTTTACGGGAGATAGATACATATAAGTTTGGATAACTGTAGCCCCAAGATTGTGGCAGATATGTGGTTTTATCGATTCGTGAACAGACAAATGCATATTCAAAGCTGAAGGTTTATGTAGCCTTACGAATGCGAAATTAGTTGCATTCAGATCAGAGTAAAAGAAATGAATACTGAAACGAAAATATGTGAATAGCTTTGTCAGTAACTCGATCAAATAAACTTAAAATGCTTGTTTGGCTTAAGCAAATATACATATAACATTTAATCCTTGCCACATCCCGATGCCACATAGAAAAAATAAAAAAAAATCAGATGAATTTCATGCAATCTGTGGCAAATGTCTTCTTTTTTTACAGGGTATGCAGCCTATGCTGCTACTCGCTTATCAGCATCTCTGCTCTGCTCAGTCCTCAGTCTCCAGTTTGGTCGACCTGAGTATTTTGGCCATTACATTTAGTCAGATCCCATTGTGATTTCAAGCATTTGATTTGTTTATGTTCATAATGATTACAATGTTTTCGTTGCCGCTGCCTGACTGGGCGGAAGCCAGCCGTTGGCCCTTGGGCTATGTAGACTGAGCGACCCTATATATGTATGTCCGGTCCCCGCCCTCGGCGGACCGCAGTCAATTGGCATATCGGGCATGCAATGTGCCTCGTACGTTGTGCCTCGTGCCACATGCCACATGCCACATGCCAGACACTCATTATCGCGGCCATCTTTCAAACGTTGCCAGCATATGTTAGTTTTGCGTAAACTTGAAACGCTGCTTTACATTGTCAGGGGCGGTGGCTCCAAGGGGGCAGCGGAGCGTAGGTAGCAAAGGGGATTAAATATATATATGTATACACACATACAGTGAGCAAAGTCTTATTTCGCACAGTGCCTAGCAACAATTTTAATTGCCTGCCATAAAGTAATTATGTATTATTTTTTAAAAATTCCAAAGACCCATGGCAGGTACATTTATTAACCACCAAAATGAATATATGACCCTAATAAACTGTGGTTTTTCCACCTGCTAGGTAGGGTTATGTAAGAAAGTACCTCTATTTTTGGCAAAGGGCTATTTCGCACAGTTACACTATGGACACCTGGGTGCCATAAAAACCGGATTTTCTTACCTAAAGTTGAATTTTTTCGGTATAAATAGACCAATCCTTTGTAGTCAGTTAAATTTTTTCCTGCATTTCGGATGCAATAAGCCAAGAAGGACCATGGGCAAACGGACTACCATTGATCAACGGAAACTCATCCTGGAACACTTCAAAATTTGATATTCACTTCGAAAAATAGCTAAAATGGTCAATCTAAACACCTCAACTGTATTCTATATCATTTGGAGTTTCGTTGACGAAAATCGGACAGAGGACAAGGGCGGAATTGCACCAAACCCGATTTTCACCGAGCAGGACGAGCCAAGGATCTTCAAGATTTCAAGGGGAAATCTTAAGCTATCGGCTCAAAAACTGACTCAATAGGTGCAGGATGAAATAAGGAAAAAGTTCAGAATGGGAACTGTGCTCCAGGTTTGGGCAACTATGACTTGGAGGCCCGAGTAAAACGAAAAACGAAATTTCCAAGCGCAAAAAGTACAGGATATAGGATGACGTTCGCCAAAATTCACTTGGACAAGGATTTGGAGTTCTGGAAAACAGTCATATTTGAATTTGAGTACAAATTAAACATTTTTGACTCGGACGGACGGAATTATGTGTGGCGACACTCCAATACTGAGCTGAGTCCCAAAAACATAAAGGCAAAAGTCAAACATTGTGAAGGAAGTGTCATGGTATGGGCACCTATCTCGACAGCCCGTGACGGAAATTTTGTGTTCACTGAAACAGCAATAGACACGAATGTGTACTTTGATATACTAAATGAAAATTTACTCCAAAGTGCCGAGAAACCGGGAATCCCACGTACTTTCCGGATATACCAGGACAAAAACTCCAAGCATAAGGCCGGAATAGTACAGTCCTGGCTTAGATCGAACTGCCCCCACATGATAATTCCACCGGCCCAGTCTCCAGACTTAAATGTTCATGAAAATTTGTGGGCTCTGCTGGAAAATAACATCCGGAAACACAACATATCCTGCAAACAGGATTCCAAAATGCTCTGCCGGAGGAGTGGAGCAGGATCAGTCCAGAAACTACCCGGAAGCTGGTATCTTCCATGAATAATAGGTTGAGAGAAATGGTAAAGGCTAAAGGATATCATACTAAGTATTAACATCCTTATTTAAGTTTTTATACGCCAAATATGTAACTTTTTTTAAGACTGTGCGAAATAAGACGTTGCATGAATTTTGAATATGTTATTAGTTTTTGACTAATTTTAATTAATTAATTAATATTTTCATAAAAACTAAAGTTTCTTTTTCAAATGTGATATAACGATAAACAAATTGGCATTTAGACATTTTGAATTTTTTTCCTTGTTTAAACTTTATAGCACTTTAAAATTTTTGCTAGGCACTGTGCGAAATAAGACTTTGCTCACTGTATGTGCACACTCGCACACAAACACAGGCGGAGCTTGCACAATCGGATTTCACCTCGGCAGCGCCAGCAAAAGTGTGGCCTACTTTTTGGGGCAGCGGCAGCAGCGCCTTATTCATATGCAGACACACACGCACACACACACACACACACACATACGTAGCAAGTGAAGACACATACCACAGCATAAAATCTACTAAAACGTTACCACAGCGGCAACACATATTCAAACACACACACACACACACACTCTGCGAGCATATTTATGCGTCTTGCTGAGCCTCGACACAGTCTCCACACCTTGTGGCATTTAATATTTGTGTCGGTGGCAGCAGCAGCAAAACCAGCAAAAGCAGCAAAAGCAGCAGCAGCAGCAGCAGCAGGACGATGCCAGTGGCGTTAAGTAGGCGACTAACGTAAAATGTTTTCCATTGCACTTTTACAACCCCTGCGAAAAAGGAAAAATCCTCCACTCGTATTCCTTCTCTCTCGTCGCTCGCACAGTGAAAACAAAAAGAAAACCCAGAGGCTTTTCAGGTGAATATGATAATGTCAGCGCGTCGACTTGTTTACGCCTTGTGCTGGCTTTCCCTTAGACAATTTATGATTGAACGCATGTCCTGGCGACCTGAGCCTGGCACCGTGTACCACTGTGCGAGCCACCGAGGTGAGCCACACATAACATTCGCAACACGCTGAGAAGTGGGTAATTAAAAATGTTCGTCAAAAACAAAAGCCCGCCCCGAAGCAGGTAATATGATAATTGGGTATTTACGAAATTGGCAACACATAAATAAATTTAATTAATTAATGCCTATTTGTATTTTACAATCACCCCTTTTGAAATATTGGCTGTGTGTGTGACTTTGTTATTACTGTCGAAATTCGATAAATTTTGGCAAGAAGTTTGATACACTGGACTGAACGACATACTTTACGAATATTGAATGTACAGGAAAAAAAAATAGGAAAATGTTACAATCAGAATTTGATAGGGAAATCACCTTGAAATGATCATAAAACTGTGCCTTTTTCTGTAACAGTTGTCAAAGGTGAGTGAATTGGTTTTTTTTTTAAGATTTCTAATACTCAAAAAACAAATGCAAATTAGAAGACATTCCTTTCGTTATCTGTACAAGTTCCTATTGCAAGCATACGAGTAAGTTAGGTTAGTCAGATTTGAACGTTCCAGAATATGACAAATCTATTGACTGGAGCATCACTATTTGCGTCATTAATTATCACATAAAGTATGTTTACTGAAAATATTATAAATATGTGTGTAAAGCGGCTTATGTGAAATATCACTGTTGACTAGAGCACAACTATTTGCATCATCAATTTTCGTATTTGGTATATTTACTGAAAATATTGTAAGCATGTTTAGGAAGAGTAGCAGCTAAGCTAATGTAATTGTGCATTTGCGTGTGTTTATACCCTGAACCCATTCAAAATGAGTAGACAGGATATACTGTTTTTGTGAAAATGTATGTAACAGGCAGTATCAGGATCAACAGCCGAGTCGATATATAGCCGTGTCCGCCTGGCTGTCCATCCGTCCTTCCGTCTATATGCAAAACGTGGATCTCAGAGACTATAAGAGCTAGAGACTTTTTTGCTTTATTTTATCAATAACTGCCACCGATTTCTTATATCGATACATTTCGATTTCCGATAGCAATAAATGCTAAAATTTTAAAGGCAGAGTCTTCCAATTAATACAGAATATAAATATGCATATTATGAATCATCAAGATCAGATTAGAAACACCCAAGTAATTGTCGAAAATAGATTTTCGTATTGATTTAATTTCTACCAGCAGCCGCAAGCATTTTAGACAAGCTCACTCGACTACAGCATTCTTACTTGTTTTGTTTTGATAGAGTCGAGTTGTCCGATTCCTGATACAAAAAAGGCTACACATATAATATGATCTTAAAGTCCACAAAATAGAGTGCACAATCTAAAAGGGTGTAAAATTTTCGTTATTTAAGTTGTGTTGCTGCCATCAGCTGTTTGTTTAAATTAATTAAATTATCAATATAATTGATTAGCTTGCTAATGCAATTGACTGCACAGCCAGTCGCAGCTCCCCCCACGCAAACAACTTCTCCTCCGCTTTCGCCTGAGCCATTTGATTTCCCTTTCCTAAACATTATTTTCAATTTGGGCAACTGCATTTCGAAGCCACATGCAATATAAATCAAATTGGATGCCAATAAGGCAGCTGCTTGGGTATGTGTGTGTTGTTGTCTGACACACACACAAACACAAACATACACAAAGGGTGGCAAATTTTGTCGCCTGCTGATTCTTATGGAGCCAGAGAGAAGCAGCTGGCCACTCTGGTCTTGGCCTGGCCCAGCAGGTTTTACTGCAGGCAAGGAACTAAAGCAAAAACATTCCACAGTTTGTACAGAAATTACAGTATATATGCACTCATGTATGTGTAGAGGGTTGCATTTGTGATAAATAAATAAAAAAAATGGTAAGTATATATAACTACTTACATATGTACATTCTGTACATACATACATTCAACATACACATATTCAAGCGCAGCGGGACAGCGCCATCACAGCAGCAGCCAAGGTGTGAGAGTCAGCTGACTCTAGCTGGACTGCATTTTCTAGACAATATGCAAACATATCGGATATCAGATATGCCAAAGTACAAACTACACACACACACACACACACACACACACACACACACACACACACACACACACAGACACAGATACTGACACATAGGCACTAGAATATGGAATTGCTTTGCGATTTGCTTGCCTTGTAAACGGCTTTTTCACTTTGTCCTCGCCGTTGTCGAGACAACCATAATCAGAGAATCCTCTCAAACCGCCACTTGAATTCCCTAAACTAACCAGTTTACTTGTTCATATTATATATTTTTTGTTGGAAATGTATCCACTACAATATTGTAAGCCAAAATTCATTTGAATTGTATACAATTATTACAGTAATCGAACACAACAAAAAATTTAGTCTATATATTTATGAGAAACTAACTGAATCGAGTAATTAAAGTCGAAGTGGCAACAAATTTATATAATTTATATTATAATAAGGTGCCAAAGTGCTTAAAAGTAGATCTGATCTGCTCTACTCCAATCGGTATTTGATGGATTAATGTAGTTAAAGATCAGAAAATTACTAACAGCAAATGTGAGGCTGGAAATATAAATGAAAATATAATATTAGTAGACAAACATCATCACTTAAATAAGTACGGATATCTTCATTAGAGATTTCCGAGTGAGCAAAATAGTAGGGTGCGGCACAGCAGGAAATATGATCCTGTTAGAAGAGCGAGCACGGGACTGACTGCCGGGCAGGTCATCTATCTGCTATCTGAGGCATATGCAATAAATGTATTTATGGGTGGGTGTGTGCATTTGCATAGAGCATAGATTAGGAGGTAAGGGATGCCATTCACATATATATATATGTAAATATATATATATATATATATAGCAGGCGGAGCATCCATAGCAATATTCAAAAGGCACATAACTTTCGCCACGTAAATCGGGCAAACAAGACAAACGGCTAGCAGAGAAAGCGGCATTCTTGGCTGCCATACCAGACATATCTTTTAGATGACCTCTCCCACACACACTCACACACACACACACACACACACACACACACACTCAGACAGACGCATGCGTGAATAAGTCAAGCAAGAACATAGAATGACTCATGCTTGGCCAGCCCAACAAGAGCAGCAGCAGCAGCAGGAGCAGCAGTAATATATTGATAAACATGGACAACAGACGCCGCCTTCAAGGATGCTGCCCACTAGTAAAAGGACATGCGATGGAGGGCTCAGAATACAGATGTATGTATATGGAAATGGAGATACAACTGCACAGTTGTAGTTGTTGTTGTAGTTGTAGTTGCAGTTGTAGTTGCATGCACAGCCGGCATGTTGATGCCACACAGCTGTTGCTGTCGGCCATTTTGTGCATTGTTTGCTAAGTGGCTTAACGGCATATTGCCACATAGTTTAGCAAATTTAATTTATAATATTTGGCTTAATTTGGTCGTTAACAAATACGCTCTCGACGTAACCTGATTGATTCGCATGCAATTGCGTTAAGTGTGCAGCCACTTTGCGGCTTCCCCGATTCCACTGCCCAAAGTGCCCTTAACAGAATTGTACACACATATATATACACACATACATTTATATATATATATGTATGTGTTTATGTTTGCATGTATACAATGCTTGATTGCAAATTTGATTTACAGTGATGGCTATTTAAATACTTAATTACTACAGGCATCAAGTCACCTCAATCAGATTCCTGAGACCTTGTGAAGAGCTTGAGACAAGCGAGTTAAGCACAGCCGCTGCTCAAATGCATTCCAATAATTAGTAATCTAAATAGTAGATAACAATGGGTTTAATATATTAAATATATAAAATGTAATTGTAATGAATATTTAAAATAGTTATAATGCAGCTTTCTGGCACCTCTGACTGCTGCTCGTCGAGAAAGATATGCCACATTGCATAAAGATAGTTTCATAATTAGGAGAGTGGTGTGCTTAGAAAATGACAGGCAGACTGACATAGTAATATCAACCTGGCCAAATTGACTCGGAAATATCGGCATTACAAGAGATAATAATATTAAATGCTGACCCAGATGGAAATAATATTCCTAAATACTAGAACAAAATAGATAATATTTGAGAGCAAACGTTTTGCCTGAATAAATAACTAGATTTTATAACATGAGCTTAGCACAAATACAATTCACTTTCCATTCTCAACTAGAAATGAACTTTTGATCCTCTTGATTGTCTATTCAAAGGGCACTTGCCACAAGAAAACGCTTCACTTGGCAAGCAGTTGAGCTGCAACAACTTAATGAATATCTAATCATTATATGTGACAACTGCCATGTGTGTGTATTGGTGTGTGTGTGTGTGTGGGTGTGTGCCTGCTTATCTGTCTGTGCTGCAGTTACCAAGCAGCTGAAAGGGCTCAGAAAACTGTGTGTCTTAAGCTGATACCACATTTACAAATGAAAACTTTCTGGTAGTATTCATCTGTGGTATTTACGTAGCTAATTTAAAGCTTTGCACTGTCCGAGGGCCACTTCAGCTTACCTACGATGCGGGTGTGTGTGTGTGTGTGTGTGTGTGCGGTAAATAGTCGAATGCAAACTATTTGCCACACATTGAACAACAGTTGCATAACTAAGTGTTGCGAAGCGACCAAGAACAGACCGGACACTGTCCAGGAACAGGGGTCATGTAGGGAGTACGGAAGGACAGTCGTTGCTCCCACAGAGTATGCAATTTTAACTGTGTCACACACACACACACACACAGACTACTACATGGACAAGGATAGCGATGGAAAGATAGAGTCTCCACGGAGCCATGGAGCAGTCGAGTGGCACTCCATTAAACATATAAGTACACCTATTAATGGTCAAAAAGGAAAGCAAGCGGAAGAAGCAGGAGGAGTGGCAAATGGGGTATTGGGGTTGGCTCTTGGTTGTGGATTGGGGTTGGGATTGGGGTTGGCAAAACCAAATAGCAACCAACGAATGCGAAATCAAAAGCGCAATATTATACTTTATACTTTTGCCACATTATAAAATGAAATTTCCCGCACAGAGACAATTACAAAGTGCTCAAAAGAATGTCAGATAAAGAAAGAGAGAGACAGAGAGAGAGAGAGAGAGAGAGAGCTAGAGAGAAAGAGGGGCGAATGAGATAGCAAGATACTTGGCCATATAATGTAACTCATCTTAAACACATTAAGCGTGCTGAACCCAAGCCAGCAGCCAAAGCCAAACCCATAACCATAGTCATAGCCACAGACAGAACAGAACAACGGGTGGCCAGTGATGATGATGATGATGACGACAATGATGAAGATGATGATGATGATGATGATGATGACGATGATGATTATGATGATGATGACAATGACGATGACGACAATGATGATGGTGGTCTGCATGGATGGCGGCCACAAGAGTACAGCTTCAGCTTGGTTTGCCCCTCCACTTATGACATAATTCGTATATATATATATATATATATATATATATGTGTGTATATATATATTTGGGGCGTATGGATTAAAAGTCCATCAAAATGTACATAAAAGTCATTGACTTAACAGGCAGCCAAGCAGCGTTGGCAAACTTGGTAACCAAGTTATGCGACACCTGAGCAAATCTTGAGCCACCATTTGCCATTTGCATGCGGAGAAGTGTGCGTGTGTGTGCACGTGTGTGTGTGTGCTTGAGTGTGTGTGTGTGCTTGAGTGTGTGTGTGTGTGTGTGGCCGTATCGGCTGGCTGATTTCACATGCCGCACGACAACACTGGCGCTCGCGTGTGAAATTAAATTGTTTGTTGGCTCGCGGAAAATGAAAATAGAGTCCTTGCCATGTTGCTGTTGTTGTTGTTGTTGTTGTTGTTGCCCCGGGCATGCCGCCTTGCCACAATGACAGTGACAGTGACAGCGTCAACGACAGCAACTGCCACAGCAAGCCCATCAGCCGCCCCCACCTGCGCCACTCGAGTGATGAAAAGCCGCCGAGCGGTTGTCACCTTGTGGCTGCGGTCGTCTGGTTTTCAGTGACGTTTCCACGTTTCCACGTTTCCCCACAAATGTTTGGACCAGGTTCTTTTTTATTTATGTTCTTCTCTTTTCTTTTGGGACACTCGACGATCAACATATTCCAGTGAGTGAGCTCATCTTGTCTAGATTGTGTCATAAAGCTGAAGAAGATTCGATTAGATTGAAATTGCAAATCAATAAAAGAAGCTAAATTGAACTAATTTTATATGATGATTTCTGATGAAATATATATATATATATATATATATATATGTATATATGTATGTATATCATGGCCAAGATCTTAAAATTTGGAAATGCCTATGTCATTCACATATTTAGATCTAAAATTATAAAATGTCTTAGACATATTACAAACAATAAAAACCCATTTATTTTGTTTTTATTTGCATTTAAAAATTAATTTTTTATTCATTTGATATTTAATATTATAATAGTAATTTAAATGAATATTTTGTAATTTAAATGAATATTTGTAAAACTTCCTTTTCCAAATTCCAAGGAAATACAATCGGCTTCATTATGGACATAATTTCTTGTTTTCAAATCAGTTCAGTTTATTATATACTTTAAAACCTACTCATCCTAATTATAATCATATATGTGAATGTTACGTTATAATTTGCAAATGCTACGCAAATGATAAGATAATCAAAAGTAATAAGCAATACAAAAAAATCTATGTTTTATTTAAATATACTCATTATCTCTCATTTAACTTGCAATCATTAGATATTAAAGAATTAAATGTTTTTCACTCATCAGGTTATAATAACAAAAAATGTACAAGTTTTTGGTTAATTGCTCAAATTTAATAGAAATAAGCAAATGTTATAAAATGACTATGTATATTGAAAAGCAGTTATCCAAAATATGCCACACTCCCCAGGCCTTAGTCAGCACCTGTGCTAATCCAGAGTCCAAATTTAGTTCCCTATTGGCGGCCATGAGAAGTGCTTTTGAAATGAGTCGAGCATGATTTTGGTTCATTTTTCATACCCTGATCTTATTGAAAATGGGCAAAAGGGTATAATGAATTTGTACAGACACTATGTACATATGTATATTCAATCCGTTTGTAGAAACAAACGACTCGAATAGCTCGAGACTTCGTATTTAGAATGTCCGTCAATAGCATAGCCAGATCAATTTGCTTTATTTATCCATAACTTCATTTGGGTTGATGGAAAAAATAATTGATTTCCGCTAGCAATGAATGTGAAAAGCGTGCAAAGACATATAATTGGAAATTTGACAAACCAGAACTGTATTATTCGATTATTCTCTTTATTATATTCCACTCTTGGTTACATGGCATCTCCAAGTGGAGCTCTCTCGACTACAACATTTTAAGTTGTTTTATTTTGCTATGCACATATTTTATGCCAGTCATTCAATGTGCCTTAGCAGCTCTTTGCTCAATAATATTCAAATAAATGCTGTGTTTTCTCGTTATGCTCCACTTTTGCCCTACCTCTGCCCCGCCCCCGGCTTCCCACTCATATTTCGCAGTGCATTTAAAAAACATTTTACCTGGTTTATTGGTGAATATTTGATCGACTTCGAGAACATGAGGAGGGTCCATGTAAAAAAAAAAATGAAAATCACGAAAGCTGACCGCATAAGCGGCATTCCCAAAAACCACAAATTCCCATTCGCCTATTGCGTATGCAATGTTCAAGTGCAAAATCTGTTTCCACTGCAATGTGTTCAATCCCAAAAATGTGTGTGTGTGGCTGTGTGTGTGTGTGGCTGTGTGTGTGTGTGTGTGTGTGCTCGTCCATGAATGCTCACCAAGTGCCAGCGATATGATTCGATGTGGATTTGCGTGTGTTCACTGTACTGCATTACATTCGAGAAAATATTTATGAATTTTCCTTTTGCTTCAATATTATGTTATTTAGCAGTCTATTGTTACGGTAAACTATAACTCAAATATAGTTCACTTTGTAAATACGATCACAGTGAAAAGTCGGTTCGTTCATTCGTTAAACTTAGTAACTATCGTACTATCTATCTAAAGTGTCAAGCTGCAACATTTTGTTGCACGTGAAATACCTGAAATGTTGCGCGTGGTTATTTCAAAATAGCGACTATTCATCAATTAATTATGCATTTTGGCCGAATAGCCGCAGAGAGACACGAGTGCCAGCGAAATCTAATTACATCATTTTGCACTATGCCTGTAGTTGTAGCGATCGATCAAATGCAATGAAGCCAACAAGTTTTAAGCAGTTCAACGTCGAATCCTCTTGCAACATCCCCCACCCCACCCCATCCCACCGGCAATAATTACTTAGCATCTGTGGCGCTTTCATAATTACTTACAACGTACCCACAACTTTTGTTTAATAGACCCAATCACAAATGTCCTCTACGCAACTCCTTACCACATTCTCCCTCTCTCTCTCTCTCGCTCTCGCTCTTTCTCTCTCTCTCTGGCTCTGTCTGTCTGCCTCGTTGTTTCCATGTGTATATATGAGAGTTGTTTAGCTTGAGACAGTGACTGCCACATATATATACATATATGTTTATATATATGCACACACACACACACACACACACACACACTCTTAACTCAAGTTTCATTCAATTATTGTTAAGCACCTCAAGTTTTGTTGGCCACACAACGCAATAGAACGCCCACAACCAGGCATAGTCAAATCGAGGCCACTTGCTGTCAATGGCAACCCGGGAGCGGCAGCTCACGATTCTCGCTACACAAACAGGCAACACTAATACAAAGGCAATATTCTGACCCAAGGCCTGTATGCCACAGCAGCTGTATGTTGTTATTTTTGTTAAGCCCCGAGACCATAAAAGGAATGCGTGAAGTTCACCAAAAGTATGCTAAGTATGTCGATGGGGATATAGAGACTACAATAAATTGGAATAAATTTGGAATAAATTTGAAATAATCAAAATTAGTTAGCTATAGAATTTTTGGAGACACTTCTTTCTAATTGGATAAGTAGATACATACCTTGAAATAATATTTATCAACGTCGTCTGTACACAGGCGAAAATCGTAAATTCATATTGACCGAGAACAAACATTTGTCAGCATGTTGATTTTGAGACCCATAACGTGTACAATTTTTTAAAAGACTTTCGTTCAGTGTATCTCCCAGTCGAGCTCTCTCGTCTGCGACCTTCTTACTAATTGTTTTTGTTGCTGCTGCTGGTGCTGCTGTTGATGTCTGTTTGGTTTTGCAGTTTGACAAAAATGTTAGCGCACAATTTTCATGTTGGCCAAATGACGCTTCAATGTCTACGTGAATAGGCACACAAGAGTCGGGACTAGGAGGAGGGGTATACGTGGGCTAAGCTTTGCCTGGAGTGCAGAGGCGGCGTGGCCCGACGAACTTAACACCAATACTAATGCGTGCGATTAACATTCGCAACGGCACTTGCCGGCCATCGAAATGGGAACGAGAACTGTGTGCTGCGAACCTCTGCAACTGGAAATTTGGGGTTAGTGGTTGGGGGTTGGGGATTGGGAGCAGATGAAGACAAGGGCAAAGTCTGCTGACAATGAGCATGGACACGTCTGGGTACATGAACAGAACACGACTGCGACACGGTCAAAAACAGATCGAGTCACATACCTATAATGGAAGCCGCATGTTCACACACACACACACACACACACGCACACACACACATGCAGACAAACAGAGTTGCATATGTTTGTTATAAGTTGGCCCAGCAAAAATGTGCGATAAACTACTTGCCACTTGGCTAAAGGCTTACAGTTTGCTGCGGAAAGGAAAGGACAGGAGAGAAGTGGAGTGAAGAGGAGTGGCGAAAGGGACACCAGCAGCGGGTCAAGGAGTCGCCCACGACATGACCCAAAATGGCGGAACAGCTCGTTACATAGTGCCACGTTGTGTGTGTCTGTCTCTGTGCCACAAATCAGGTCTGCAAAAGAAACGGGGCAAGAAGAAGAGGGAGAAAACAGTGTCAGGTGCCGGAATGAATTGGATTAAGCAAAGTGAGAGAAATAGTTGAAAGTTTAAAGGTGGCTCTAGCAAAGTTTTAATCGAATTACGTAAATGATTCGAAATTTCACTAATTTCACTTCCCAAATGCCACAACAAAAACATGTTCATGTCGAACCGGTTTCAATTCTCAGCAAGTTGGCAGCACCAAAACGAGGCCACGTAACTCGCATAACTTGACTACAATTTACGCCTATTTCGCATAAGCCACGCCCCCCTAAACCAAAGGCTAAAACGGCTGCTAACTGATTGGGGGGGTAGGGGGAGGGTATTGATGATGAGATGAGGACACCACCTTGGGTGTGTGTGTGTGTGGGTGCATGTGTGTGGTTGGATGTTGCAGGGCGCCAGGACGCGTCTTGAGTGGAGTTTGTTTTGAGTGCGGTTTGATTTTATGCAAATGATTTTGCGACGAGTCGCATGCAAAGGGAATGTAAAGAATGGTGAATGCTCAACCGATGGCAACTTGCTACAACTTTCTGCCAAATCAATTCGAGCTAGCTGAAGTGACAAAACTTCACACACACACACACACACGCACACACACCAAGAAACACTTAGAGACTAACAGCGTTAGAGCCAAGCAAATATAAAAAGGAATGGCGAGCAAAATGCGAGGCAAGGCGCCGTATTTGCAATTTGTGCGCGACGCTTGCCACAAAAAAAAAATAAATAAATAAATAAAAAAAAAATAAAAAGAGCAACATTGCCAACTACAAAAGCAACAACAACAACAACAACTGAGACAATGACGAGTATCGTGTAAATGCCAAATGGCCGTTCAATGGAATGGAATGGAACAATGCAGGATATGCAAATAGTCAAATGACGGTTCGTTTGGCGAACTTGACCTTTTACCAGACCTGAAGCTGAAGCTGATGCTGAAGCTGAAGCTGATCCTAAAGTTGGGGTTGGGCTTGGTTCTGTGGAATTTGACATTTCAAATGGTAGATAATAACATTTGACCTTATAATTGACAGCATTACCATTAAATTAACTGAATATTGCCACTCTCAGAATGGGAGTTTATCAACCAATTAAGCACAGTTGCACATGATATAAATGCAAATGAACTTTGTTTGTTAATATTCCAAAAAAATACACACAGATTACACACAAATCCGATTAAAGCAAGAACTTAAAATGAACAGTGAATGTACTTTAAATGATGTACTGATAAATAAACAAGGTAGATAAAAAATAATAATGAAAAAGAATAATAAATAGGAGACAATTTAAGATGCATAATTATTTTACCTCTTTAGCAACAGCTCTCAATTATAAATTTAAAATTAAAATGAAAATCTTGTGGCAAGAGCAAACGAGGAGCTGCACAATAAAATCACATTTCATATAACTTTGCAGACGTAGTTTGCGGTGTTGCACACAGCAAAATATTTAATTTAATTTTTGTTGAAAGTTCTGAACGGGAAAATGTATTGTTTTTTTTTTTTTTGTTTACCAAAAATAACCTTAATTTTTAAGCCATATTATTTTAAGTGCGGTGTGTATCTAAACTTATGTTAGGCAATGTGCAGCCAGAATGCAGACAATTGTTGGAGCTGTTGTGCTTTTATTTTTCTTTTATTGGTCGGAATACGTGAGGCGGGTTTATTTGAGGTTAAAAATGCATAAACTATTCATCACACACACACACACATATATATGTATGTATATATATATATATGGAGGCCAGATCACGTTTTACCTTAGTTATTAATATTTAAACTTGAAATTTAAATGCAATGCATGAAGCGCAAATGATCGAAGGCAAGGACGAAAAGAGAAATTACAGTTGCCGCTTTATCCTTAGCTGTCAGCCACACCCCCCCCCCCCCCTCCACAAACCCTCAAACCGAAGACCAAACCCCAACCCCCACCTGTTCCTTGCCTATCAGTTTCACCCGGTTCACGTGTAAATAGTTTTTGTAACCTTAACCCATGGGTAAAAAGGGTATAATGGTTTTGGGCAAGTGTATGTAACAGGCAGAAGGAAGCATCTGAGGTCCCATAAAGTATATATATTCTTGATCAGAATAAGCAGCCGAGTCGATATAGCCATGTCCGTTTGTCCGTCCGTCCGTCCGTCGGTATATCGTAGTCTAGCTAACTCGACTACAGCATTCTTACTTGTTTCTTTTGTGGGTGTGTGTTTTGTGTATTTGTTTATGTGGCCTTGTTGTTGTTGTTGTCAATGTTGTTGTTGTTGTTGTTAATGTTGTTGTTGTTGTTGTTGTTGTTGTGGTAGCAATATATTAAAATTCAATTTAATACAATTTCAATTGTTTGTGCGTGCAATCACAAATAAAACCGATTGAGGAGAGCTACAGAGGAGATATGTATGTATGTATGTATATGTGTAGATATAAAAGATATCCAAAGAGCGCATTCCCCAAAATGCCAAAAGGTGTTGATGTATCGGTGTGTGCGTGTGTGCGTATGTGTGTGTATCTGTGTGCTCGTGCGAGTGTGTTTTTGTGTTTTTTGCTGCGCTTTGCATGCAAAACATGCGAATTGCTTTGCAATTGTTATTGTTGTTGCAATGGTTGTTGTTGATGCTGCTGCTGCTGCTGCTGTTGCTGTTGTCGTTATTTATGCAACGCAAGCGTCCCTTTGCTGACATTTGCATGCAACGTTTCCAGTTGTTGGCGTTGTTGTTGTTGTTGTTGCTGCTGCTCCTGCTGCTGCTGTTGCTGTTGCTGTTGCTGTTGCCAGTCGCTTAATGATGAGCACCAACCTGAGCCCAATGCAAGAGTCGAGGTCATTTCGTGTCATGTCAATTGCTATTCCTTGTTGTTGCCACTTTTTGTTGCAATTTGCATTTAATTTCTGCCTTTGTCAAAATGTCATTACAAAATTTAAGAGCCAGCCAAAAATCAAAATTTCACAAAGTCCACAAAAAGCAGTTTTTGGTGTTGTTATGTTTGTGGTTGTTGCGGCCAAATTGTAAAACATTTCCAAATCATGGATTAAAGTGGCAGTCTAGCGATGTGCACATTTGGGTGCACACACACACACACACTTACGTAGATATAAATGTATCTCTAAATATTTGTACAGCCTACGACCCATTTGTGTTTCTATCTCTGTATGTGTGTGTATGTGTGTGTATGTGTGTGTGTGTGTGTGTGTGTGTGGTTGTGTGGTTGTGTGACTGCTGAACTTAATCACAAAAGATATTTGCCCAATTTTCGGTTCATGCAAATGAATTATTTTTTTGTTGCACTATTACAGGTCAGTTCAGTCATTGGGTTATCGGAGGCACAAACGGAGTACAAGAGAAAGCCTATTAAAGTAATTCCCATAAATGAAATAAATGCAGGTTTTAATTGATTTTGAAATAGTTTTGTTTCCCTTGGATTTATCATTAGACACTTTTCATTTCGAAATGAACAAATAATGTTTTCAGGAATTAAAAAATGTTAAGTTATTTGCGTATTTAAATATTCGTGCCATTTTGTTATGTTATTTGGAATTATTCTCTGAAGTGTTACAATTTACACAGAATTCATAAAAAATGGATTAAAATAAAAAATATACTGTAAATTTAATCAGTAAATTGTACACAGTTATAACACTATAAAAACTGAACTATGCATTATTAATCTTAATTTGTTATATACAGTTTTTCTGCAAATGAATTTCATTCAAGTGTCATTATTTGCCATATAAAAAATTGGTTTGTCAAAATAAACAGTTGAATATTTGTAAATGTGTTTAAATTGTGCAATTTTTAAAAATATGTATTCATCATGCCCACCTGTAGATATTTTGAACTAAGCCCCTCTGTTTAGCAGTTTAATATTGTTATATAAGAAATTTCATTTGAGATTATTTTCAAAATCCGCACAGACACGAAAATGATTTCAATTGAAATTACAAAGCACTTTAAAGACGATCAACTAACAAATTAGTTAAAGTACTTGTAAACAGCAATGCTCAGCAATGGCCCTCAGCAATGGCTATATTGGGAATCTGGTCGTGCAATTCATGGCTCAACATTGGGCCGAAATCAGGCAATCAAGATTAATTCTGTGTTGGCCTTTTTTTGGCACAACAGCAGCAGCTGTCGGGACAGGGGTATGCCTCGAGCCGCATTCCGAGCACTAGCTTTGGGTATGTGGCACGCATCGTACAATTAGTTCAGATGTGGCACCAATCAAATGCTCCTGCCACTGCAGCAGGTCAAGCTGAAAATGCGCAATTTTAAAATTGCAACGTACCATTTTTGCGGCAATATTTACACCCTTACTTGTAACACTCACTTGCCAAAAGCGGGGCAAGCCAGAGGTCAACACACACACACACACACACACACAACGAACAACCTGGGAACTTGCCAGGAACAACAACAATGCCAGCTATGATGTCGGAGTGTGGCAAGCAGTCGACCATCCTCTCATCATCGTCGCAGTTTCAGGCTCGTGACCATAATTTACTATTCAGAAAACATTCAAAACTGCTGCACAAGTGACACTCAGATGTCGTTTCGCAGTCCCAGTCACAGAAGCCCAGTTCCCAGGTCCCTCTACCCCTCTTGTCCACCGATTCAATCCAACTGAGCACCATCATTATCAGCATTAGCATTATCACCTTTTTGATCATCATCCTCATCAGTGTCAAAATTGTTTAGTTGGTGTCAACTTTATGAAAGAGTACCACAACCTGAAGGTAAAATTTGTTTCCTACTTCGAATTCATTCAGGTTGAGCTGTGTTTATTCCTTTATCTCTTGGTCAACAATAGTTGTATTAACTCGACACTAGATTTATCTAATATTCAACAGCTTGAGCCCCTCTGAAAGAATATTTTTAAAGTGTTTTTCTAGTTTAAGGCTTAAGTAGTTGAAGCTTAAGCTTATTTTTTAAGCTTTATTTTAATTGGTAAAGTATTTTGTTAACTTTAATCTTAAGCCCCAAGCTAACGTACATTGTTTTCATCAAGCTTCAATCGATTATAACACTTTAAAAGCACTTTAAAAGCGGAATGAGACCTTATAGAACATTAGCTTAGAAATCAACAATTTGGACTTAACCTAAAATTACTCATGCCCCAACTAAAAATCCTTGACTTTTTTCATTTACGAAAATTGTCTGGCTAAAATATAATTTAGATTATTTTTGTTTGTAATATAAACTTTATTTGGAGTATACCGAGTTACTTTAAATGTCGTTTAGCTCTTTCTCTGTCTCTTTCTGTGTCACGCTTCTGTTGCTGTTGATGTTTCTTTATGGTGACTTTGGTTTGTGTCCAGCAGAGATTGCTCTGCTCCAGCTACGACTCCATTCACATTGGTAGTGCTTGTTATGGTTAGTTGGCGAGTGCTGCATGCATTAAGTTGCAGCAGTTGTTGTGGCGTGGAATGCAATTGAAGCGCACACCAAAGTCTTTGGCCTTTGGTCCAGAAAATTTCATTAGTCAAATACATACACCAGAAAGCACTTTGTTGCACTCTTTGCATGACTATCAATTAAACATGGAATACACTTTAAGTTGAATTTCGATCAGAATAACCCAAACCCAACCAACTCTAACGCTTTTCAATAGACAAGATTTCGGCAGGAATAGAAATACGAGAGAAAAGGTGTCGATGGAGATAATCAGCTTTGGCTTGTTAGCAACTCAAAGCAAAATTGAGAGCACAAGTTTTAGCCAGCTGCTGCAATTCACTTTACCAATCTCAGCTACAACCAGTAAAAATGTTCCACTCTAAAAACACGACTACACGATACTCTATTTTTCTCTGTTTTTATTTATTGTTTTTTAATCGAATTCGTAGAAATATTTCTTTAGCTCAATCGAATTTTTAATCTTCTAACTTTGAAATAGAATAGAATTACTTCTACCAACTGATGATCGCAACGAGGGAGGTCCTCTGCCAATGTACACTTTCCCAGCTTGAGTACAGGATATGCAATAAGACAAAAGCAGTGCAAACTTTTTAACCATTTGCCAGGTACCATAGTCTCCATAAGTACAGTAAGTACTCACAGAACACCAACCTGCAGAGTCATAAAGTCAAGATAAACTAAAAAAAAAAAACAAGTACAAGTGATGTAGTCGAGTGAGCTCGACTACGATATACCCTAAACCAAGCTGTTTAATATATTACAGTTCAAGCTCGAACTGTTGAAATTTGGTCATGCTTTTTGTATTTCTAACATCTATTGTTATCGTAAATCGAAATGTATCGATATGCGGGAAACGGAGCTACCGATTAAATAAACCAAACTTGATCTGCGCAGTGGAATCCAGTTTTTATAGTCATGACATGGCATATAACCTCAACTCGGCTGTTGATCCTGATCAAGAATATATATTCAAATATTCTTCCTTCAGCCTGTTACATACATTTGTACAAAATCATTATACTCTTTTTACCAATTTTTAATGGGTTCAGGGGATAACAAAAAAGAGAAAAAATATACAAAATAAAGAAGAAGCACAAAGCAATTACAAACTACTCTGGCAACAGCTGCGGATGCTGCAGGTGCGCATCGGCGTTCATCAGCGGCACCTGATGTAATACCCACCTCCTACCTTCTACCTGCTCCCCCCCACCACCTCCTCCTCTCCCACAACCCACTCACACCAATGCATATGTTTATGATGCTGCGCAAATACAAATTTTTTTTACGACTTGCGCGCTACACATTTGGCAAATCTGCAACACTCGTCCCACCCAACCGCCTGAAGCTCCATCCCTCCTGTTTAACTTGACTCGACATATTAGAAATGCTGGAAGTTTATGGCCGCTGCCTGTGGCATACAATTCTTAGAAGTGCCCACGTTGCGTATGCTTGATATGCAGGTTTTAGCTGCAGCTACTTATCAAAACGTGAAGGATTGCAAGTGGTATGTGAAGGGAAGATGGCTGCCACTGACTCGGATGATACGCCACAACCTGTACGCTGTGCGCCCGTTCACCATCATCAGCTATAAGTTAATTCGAGCTTGCAACACACACACACACACACACACTCACGTACAGATCGCATGGCGTTGGTGCCCAAAGAGCTCTTCGCCATAAAGTGCAAGGAAATGTAATGCAATATTTATCGTCCTTTGAGCGCACCTCAAGCTAAGTGAGAAACAAAAAAAAAAAATAAAAAAAAAAAAAAAGCAGCAGCAGCAGCTAAGCGACTGACAATGTGCAAGTTGCGAGTTGCCTGCGTCTCGTTTGTGTGATGGCATCCTGCTTGGTTATCCTGCTGCAGATCCTCAAGTTGCTATCTGCTTTCTATGTGCAACTCGACACATATCAAGTTGCAACTTGCAACAAATATTAAATCAGTAAAATGTCCTTTAGGGCGCACTCAAATGTAATTGTTGTTGCTGCTCCCACTCCTGCTGCTGTTGCTGCTGTTGCTGCTGCTGCTGTTGCTGCTGCTGCTGCTGCTGTTGCTTCTTCATCTTCAGTTACGAAACGCGTCAAAATTGCTGCCTGCCCGCGAGTGTTTATGGCGCCACACGGAATTCAGCACCACACTACACAGCAAGAAAAAAACCACTGACTTTGCCTGTCCTTATCCCCTGCCGCATAGTGGCACAAAAGATTATAAAAGTGTGCAATTGTTACTTGGAAATTTTTTAAGCCATGCTGCTCCAATTTTCCATGTTCGCATTTTGACACACAAAAATAAATATATTTCAGCTTAGCAACTGTTAAGATGCTGCTAAAACAAAAAACAAAAAACAAACAAAAAAAAAACAATGGTCACGCCAAGGATTACATATCCTGGCAGATCAGAGTCCACCTGCTCACATCTAAGTGTTATTTGAAATTCAAGCAAGTAAGGATTTCAACATTTTAGTTTGGCATTCGAGACAATACTAATGGAGTCGCGTAGAATTTGTTGATTGTGCTAAGTTTGAGTTGATGCATAAAGCATTTTATATGCATACATTAAGCTTCAGATCTAAACTACTTAATTAACAACTTGATTTGCGACCGAAACCAAAAGTGCTCAAATAACTAACTCAGGCTCTCCGATAGTGGAAAATATCGATGTTTTCGACGATTACAATGTTGTGTTTACATAAAGTTAACAGAGTTATGTAAAGTAGAGAAATTAACAGCTGATCATTCTACATCCAGTACATTTAAATCAATTTCAGCTCTGAGTTTCCTGAAATATTTTCTAGATTGTATTAAATTTGTTGAGTGCAACTCCGGGACCACTTTGCTCCACAATGCTCGTTTGGCGGACAATGATTTTTCTTATTACGTGATGAGACATTGTTTGGAGCGTGTGACTGATAGATACCGCTGCTTAGTGAGATGTATCTGAGAGATTGTAAAAGTGCAATGCTTTCACGGCATATGGAATTACGGCCATGCAGCAGTCCAATAGACACTGCGTAACTAGACCGAACTGCAACCAAAGCCAGTAGCACAACCAGAAACAAGTGCTATGCCACTTAAGGTTGCAGGATTGCGCAGGATGTGACTGAAGTTGAAACTTGGCCTGAGCCTGGGACAGAAACGGTTTGGACTGCAACAAAGGTGTCGCAAAGGCAGAGACAGAGGCAGAGACAGAGGCAGAGACAGAGGCAGAGATAGAGGCAGAGACAGAGGCCGAGGCTGAATCTGCCAGTTGGAGCCATTGTAATTTGATGTTGCGGTTCACGTACCGTTGTGTGCCTGGGCAGCGTTCTGTGGTCAGCTGTGGCATGCAATGTATTTTAGCAGTTTACTTGCGGATATTAGCGTCTCAGGCAGAGTAATTTCCTGCACAAGACAAGCTCTTCCACCTGAGTGCAGCTAGCCACACACACACACACACACACACACACACACACACACACTCACACACGCAAACCAATATGTGTGTACATCTGCTTGTCATATGCAATGGACTCTTATTTGCGCAGTTATTTATTGTTGTAGCTGCTGGGTTATTGTAAGTATGTGGGCATAAATATGCATAGGAAATTTATTAAGTTTTATGTTGCAGTGCACAGAAGTCGACAACAATCGCATAACTCTTTCTCTTTAAGCCAGTTTGTCAACTTTAAGCAGCTAAGAAGGCTACACAATAACTAGACCAAGCCAAGTAAATGACTGAGTCAGCTGAGGGTGCTCCACTGCCAGATACGCTGCACAAAGTGTTTTTCTAATTTGAAGTTTACATTATATCTAGATTATTAGCATCTACAAATTAAGAAGATGAATGTGAAATTTACAGGATATGTTTAGCACAACACTACCCATTACCACCCCATTACATACATTACAACTATTTTATTACACCTTTTTTTGAGATAATTTTTTTTTGTCTTTTTGGTTGGGTATAAGCCCCATAGACAAATGTCAAGGCAGCGCATTAGGCACGTGTTCAGGAAGCAGGGTGCAGGGGTCAGAGGTCGAGGGGCGTCAAGTTGTGTTAGATTCTGTCATATGGGCGTGGCATTGTCGCCGGTTTGCGCATTTGACGCGCACTTTCCTTTAACGAGCCAAATTGTGTGCTGCAAAGATTGAGTTTTTTCCTCGCATTCAAACTACTCTATTTGGATATGTTTGTGCGATTTTCCCTTACCGAAGGGTGCAGGAAGAATACAGAAGGAAGGAGAGTGTTGGCAAAGTTGAAACCGCTAAGTGATTGATGGCACGACATAGCTTAGGCATGAGCCAAAATAGTAGTTGACTCTCTGCCAAAGCCATCGCCACATGATGTCTGCACAATGCCAATGTGTAAATGGATTGTGTAAACTTCTATGCGACCCATCGGACAATATCCGAGCCAATTATTGTCACCAAGCAGACGATACATTACTGGTTAAATATGCGACAATAAATATTTTATTATTTTTTTTTTTTTTTATATGGAAAATTTAATAGTTGTCACCTCTATTTGTCATGTTAATGCTAAATTTTAAATTAAATTGCCTCCGCTCGACACCTTTAACTCCCCAACGTGTGCTTTGGAGCGCATCTAGTTTCAGTCTCCACCCACACCTCTGGCCCCTTGTAAGCCATTTACAATCTTTCATCTATGTGCTGACGTATTCCTCTGCACTGCTCATCAAGTAGACACCCGGGGGGCGCCTTCAATCCACTTTACACCGCACCGCCTGCAAATTGCAGTGTTGACAAGCTTTTCCATCAGCCATGCCCGACCCAAACGGCATCAGAGCCCCTTAAAACTCTTAACTTAAATCCGGCCCCTCAGCACTTAACTTCATATATATAAAATATATGTATATAAAAAGTGCTTCATATTTAAAAATAAGTTCGGACTTTCGACAATTTTTGGCGTAAATAGAAAAGTTTGAATTTGAATTTTCTCCAATCAATAACTGAAAACGTGATTTTCTGGCTTTTTCATGCTTAATTTTCAATATGCAGTCGCCATTTCCCGGCTCGCCTTCAATTTGTTGGTTGTCATTCTTTTTCTTTATTATAGCTCGCTCTGCCAACTTGTATCCGAGCCGTTGTCGTAAAACTTGCGAATAACTTCGAAACTCAGTTGTTATGTGTGATTTTTGCAACCATTTTTAGCTTATGCCAGGGCTGCAAAACTAGTATTTGGCGCAAGTGTGACTTTAGCTATAGTCTTTTATAGGCTTTTCTTAAGAATGGAACTTCGATACACTGCACTATTTGTTTCAGTAAACAAATAAACTTTCTATTAGTGTCCGTCCTGAACTCACTCTTTTTAATATGACTGTACTTTTTCTTCATTATAATTTTCTTATTGTTAAACTAGTAGCTTAGCCAGCCCTGATTGCTTCAGCAACTGTTGTTGTTGTTCCAGTTATTTGTATATATATAGGCTTAGGCTGGTGTTGCTGCAATTTTTGATTTAGCTTTCTTTCTGTGGATGCAGCCGCTAGTCTGTGCCCCTTCCTCTCTTGCACCACCTAAGTCCTCGTTTCGTCTCTTGAGTGGCACATACCGACACACCGACATACCCGACCTGCCACGCCTTTCATTTCTCAACATTTTGCGATCGCCCACTCTCCAATCCCAAGACAAGTCAACCTCAGCAGCCATACGAGCTTTTACACTCTGATATAAGAGTATATTGGTTCTGTACAAAGTTCGTCATGATTTTCTCGAGAAACCCTTTCAGCTAAACACTTGGACGTAGATTGCTGGAAAAATCTGCCTCCTCTTGACTATGGCCACCGCCACAGGAGCCTACATCTTCCACAATCACACAGTTAGAGCCACTAAATGTGGACAAGATTTAAAAAAAAAGGTATTTTCCTTAGAGTCATACCAACTTCCGCTCCCACAAATATCCCTGAAATTAGAGTATTCCGACGTCGTTCCGCCCGATTGAAACTGTCTAGCTGGGTTTTTTATTTTCCTATTATTATTATATATATTTGTTCCTCATCGCGTGGCGTCATAGTTTTGGTGTGTAAAGTGCAAACAATCAACGCAAGCGACTTTGTGCAACTGCCGCACGATGCACTTGGCAAGCAAACCCGCTGCTGACACATGACACTCGTCGTTACCTACTCCTCTGCTACTTGCCACATTACTCATGCCACACAAGTTTGTCTCTTTCATTCCGATTGCACTTGTTACTGTTGTTATTGTTGTTATTGTTGTTGCGCCATACTTAGTTTCTGCAGCTTGTCAGACGCTTCCAGCATTTTTTCAGCTTGTTCCTGACACTATTACATTTCATATTTCTATGCTATATCCTTTGTCCCCTCCACCTCCACCTCCTTCTTAAGCCTCGATATGATTGCAACTGGACTGCGAATATATTTTTTTTTTCCTTATCCTTCCGCTGCTGCTGCGTTTTTTGCATCGCTTGTTCACATTTATTTGTTTGCTTTCGCTTCGCATTAAGCTTGTTCCCCTCCCCCTCCCCCTCCCCCTCCCGCATGCCCCTTCAACCCATAGTCTACTTTTCTTAGCCAAACACCTAGCAACCTGTGTGCAGCTGACAACCAAATGATTTGTGTGGCATATGAACGAGAATGAGAAGTGAAAGGGTTTCACAATAGATCAGACAAATTGACTGTGTTCCCTCTGCTTACACCAGCTACATCCTGTCCATTCTATATAGTAGTAGCCCGGTCAGAGAGGCGTTCCTAGAAACCTGCAAATACAACAACCTTTTCCGAAGGACGAGCATTTTAAACATGATGTTTAGCCAGAATTTGCATACCATAATTGTATTATTAACTTTTACTGATTTTGTTTGAGATCTATTTATTATTAAAATATAACAATTATTATGTATGTACATATATATATACATATATATATATATATCTTCTTCATCCCTGTGCGTTCCGACAACAACTTTTATGCTCACCAGACGACTCTGTTTCTGCTATACTTCATTTAGGACCCCACTCGGTGGCATTTAAAATTTTAAGTTCTCATCGTATTCTCATCTCTCTCTCTCTCTCTCTCTCTCTTTCTCTTTCTTTCTCTATGTTGCTCTCTGTGTTTCCTCAAATGTCAGATTTATACGGTATGCACAGCCAAGTAAAAAAGAACATAAAACAACAACAGAAACAACATGGGCAATAACAACTCCCCAGCCAGTTGTGCTGTGCACATTGTTTTTGAGTGAGTGATAGGATGATGTCCAGCAGCAGTTGTGAACTCCAGCGTTAGTCCAAATGTCCACTCCAGTGCAGTCGCATGTGAAACAGTAAAACAGTCAACACACACCGAAGGCAACCCAGTTGCCATCCAATCCAATCCGCAGTTCTTCGCTGTCATAAACGTACAACAGCAGCACCACCACCAGAACTAGAACTGAGGAGTAGGAGCTGCTAGGTGGGGTTGCTGAGTGGAACTTAAGTAAGGGTTTGCTCCCCGGGATGGTCGTAATCCCAAAACATATACTTGCAAGTGCGCTTAAGCCAAACCAGGCAGACAAACAGACAAACAAACAAATAATAAGCAAGAAGCAAGACAGGAAAAAAAAAATAAAAAAAAAGAAAATAATAAAAAAGAGGCGTGGCAGGGGTCGTGGCAAAGGGATGCTGAACATACTGTAGATGTAGCAAAAACTGACTAAAAATAATTAAGCTGCTGCTGACGCACTTTTTCCGTACGCCAAGCACGTGGCAGGGGTGAAGGTGTATAGGGAATGGGAGAATGGAGGAACGGGGTAGTGGGTAGTCCGTGGAATGAAATAGTGGGGGTGGGGCGAATGTGAGAATGGGGGCAGTAGCCAAATAAAACAATGGGTTATAGCTGCGACACGTAACGCCATCAGGAAAGGTGGCCATTAAGCATGAACTGAGGAGCAGCTGCTTGAAGCTAAATAGCGCCCGTAACATTGCCACACCTCGAGCGCAAGCTAAATGCAGAGATCAGCCTTTGCCGTGAGTATTTTTAATTTCCCATTTAGTCGTATAAACATTCCATTCATTATTAGAATTTACCTAAAATTTCGTTTTATTTCATGCCATACAAACGAGATATAAAAGAATCTGAAGTGCTGCAGTTTTTTTTAGCTAAGCTTTTTTATGATAGGCCTTAAAAACTGGAATATTCGAGTTGCTTAGCTGAAATATTTCATTAGATAATTTAGGTCTTATCGACTTTCTATAGCCCCGTCTATATACCGGGAAAATTATTTGTCTATAGTTATTACTCTATCAGTAACTATAGTTACTAATATTAGCTAATGGCTTTATTTATGTGTATTATACAAATTTAATCGAATATAAAACATTCACATAATGCATGTATTTTTACCACTTAATTTTACAAATATGTTAAGCAGAAGAATAATTAAATCCTTATTTTAAGATCTCGGTGTAAATTAAATTTCCAACAGAAAAAGTAACATTTGATTCGTTCGACCTTTTCTGTCTCCACTTTCTATTTCTATTTCTGTTTCTCTCTCTCTCTCTCTTACACCCACATTCTCCGCTGTTTTTCCTTACACTTGTAATCCTGCTCACCCTAATTATACAGTCAGCCAATGGAAATACACATTTTCAAGGGTTTCACAAGAGAAAAAACCCACATGACCTACTTTGACCCTAACTAACTAACTAATCCAAGAGCGACGATGACGTTGACTGTCATCTCAGTTGAACGCTTCAAACTATTTGTTGTACATACCCTGTACAAATGTAATGGGGATTGATGTAATCAAAATATAATTAATATGAGAAATATTCTCATTTCCCTTCATTAATTATTTTTGACTAACTTTTGGTTTGAGAAACTATTGTCAGGTTTTAAGGGAAGTGTGTAGATGCCAAAATCGCACAGATGTATAAACATAAAGATACAGATTTTACAGAAAATTTGCTAGTCAAGCACTCTTCAAGAATACATTTCCACTTGTATGTTTCTGGTTATTGTTTTTGTTGTTGTTGTTGTTGCGTCGCTTCTAATGAATATGAAGATATGAATAATGCAGCGGACAGCTAAAAAGGACAACACTGACAAGGACTCTAGCGCAAGCAGACTCCAATTGCATTAAATGACATGCGTTTTGAGGTTTTATGGCTTTAGTCAAACCCAGTCCGGCACCCCCGGGGGGGCCCTCGCCCTAAAACTAGCTACCCCTCTACTTCTGTCTATTCTGTACAGTTTGCAAGTACAAATGTAACGATGACAAACGACAGTGAAATGTGTCAAAAACTGTACAGCTGACAAAACAAGTTTTTGCATAATTGTGTTAAATTCGTTTAATTTTTGGTTGACACACACAGATTGGTGTATTTTTAGATTGCTCAATGTGGTATGTCAAAACACTCACAAATGCCGAGAGGTATGCGAAATGAACTGATTAAAGTCACAACTGAGGTGGCCAACGAAGTCACAGACACAGAGAACCGAGCACGCACAGTGTTTCAATAAATAAATAAATAAATGCAAAAGTCAGTTGCCAGTTGCCAGTTGCCAGTTGCCAGTTGACGAGTGACACACAACAGCACCAATAGCACCACCACCAGCACCAGCACCAGCACCACCAGGACCAGCACCACCAGCACCACCAACAACAACAACAATCGACCCCTCCCTTGAAATACATTACAAGTTTTTCGGGCAACCGCATGTCAGTCGCCAGCATTGCTGAAGTTGAAGGAAGTTGAAAGGAGCAAAGTTAAGCAGAAGGTGCGCATTTGTCAGCGCAAAATGTTTGACGCTTTGACAGCTGCGGCAGCGACGTCAACGCGGCCAAAAATCAAACGGGCCAACAATAAAAAAAAAAAAAAGAAAAAAACCCCGAAATGCCTCAGTCGAGTCGATTCGACGCGTTGAGCGCCAGCACGCAAAGCGTCCAATTCAATGGAATATTTTGAGTTTGACAGGCTCCCATCGCTGGAGACATTTCCCAATGACGGTAACGACATCATGGCCATCATGGCCATCATCATCATCATCATCATCATCATGATGCCAACTGTTGGTGTTAGGGGCTGGCGAGGGGGTGGCAAGGGGAGACACCTTTTGTTGGGCTAGCGTGAAACATGTCGCGGCTGCTGCTCAACTGGCTTAGGACAAGGAGTTGCCAACTTCCGGCCAAATGGTTTTCGGAGAGAAGTGATAAATGTATGTTTGTGTGTGTGTGTGTGTGTGTGTGCATGTGTGTGTGTATGTGTGTGTGTGGTTGTGCGTGTGTGAGGATTAGAAGGAGACAGTTGCCTAACCAATGCCATAAATATATTTCACTGCACGTTTTCCTGCACTTACGAACGCTTTTCGGTTATTTTTAATATGAATACGTGACTTTCTTTTAACAAAGTGTGTATTCGCCTTCCGACATCTTTTTGGGTGCTAACTGGAATTAGCCAGGGCTGCCGAACAGCTCAGCTCCGCACAGCTCAGTTTGTATCCGGCAAAATCTCAACGATGTTAAACTGAATAACTGAGGCTGTTGTGCCTTGGAAGCTGCAAACAGCTTTCACAACTTGCCTGGCAAAAGGCAAACGCTTTTAAATATTGCCAAACAATGTCAGCCCTTTCTTAGTTGCAAAAAAAATATATTCGCACTGATCCAATAAATCTTAAAAATCACAATTTATACTTAGATCGAGACCTAAGGCAAGGTAATGTTATAAGAGTGCTTGAAAAATATGAAGCTTCATAGTCTGATCAATAATAATGCACACAGCACACAAAGATTCGGTAATTCACAAAATTTCTAATAAACGATCACTTCATGCAACACACTCACACACACACACACACACACACAAAGACACAGACACACGCAATTATCAGCTGATTAAATTCCATTCAATCATCTGTGGCAATGTGTAATTTGATCGCCATACGACTTAGCATAGTGTTGTCGTAGCCCTGGTCAGTCAGCTCATCGGCGCATAGCCAGAGTGCAAATATTTGCAAAAATAACAGTGCCTGCTGTAAAGCGGCGAACCCAAACATAAAGTACAAGTGTACCAAATAATAGCATAGGGCCAAAAGCGAGGATTGAACGCCGCTGCCCAATTTCATCTGCATCTACAGCTCATGTGTGTGTGTGTGTGTGTGTGTGTGTGCGGCAGGATGATACCCATCTACCAGGTGTGCACTTTTAAACTTGTATGTGTGTGTGTGTGTGTGTATGTGAGTGTGTGCATTTCTTGAATGCTCATTTGGTTGTGCGCTCAATGCGCTTATTTCTGCCTTCATACCTTTCCATCCGTCCGTCTGTCTGAAACGACCACACGCAACACGATGTGGCATGCGTGTGTGAGAGTGGCAAATATATATATATATATTTATTTTTATTTACCCCTCTCATGCTTCTGTGGCATTTGGTATTGGCTGGCGCGATGATGCGATTTTATGTATATCCATGATGCGCTTATTCGACTCGGGCATTATATGACCAGCCCGCAGAGCTTTCCATGCATACAAATTGCTAAATTATTTAAGCAGAACACCACCAACACCAACACCAACAACAACAACAACAACGAACGCGAACAACAACAACAACAACAAGCATAACACAGTCGCAGCGCTGCTGGCCGCCTGCTGCTATTAGTTCAACTTGTGCCAAATCCTGTCCAGCGACTCGCCGATGTCCAACGGCAGCTTAAGGTCAGACCGCACAGCACGAACACCAAAATGTGCAAATGTGCGTGTCCCCCCTGTCTGTCTGTCTCGCTCTTTTCTATCTCTTTCTCGCTCTCTCTCTCTCCCTTTCTCTCTCTCTCTCTCTCTCTCTCTCTCTGTGTGTGTGTGTGTGTCAAGCCAATAATAAATAAGTGGCCAAAAAGTGTAGCATACTTTCGAGCGCCATTCAACTTTTTTGGAAACTCTGCGTTCAGCGTGAGCAGCTCTGCTATTGCTGCTGCTACTCGAGGAGACATTTTCTCACCCTCCCCCAGCCACACAGCTCCACACTTTACAACACACACACACGCACACACACACACACGCACACGCACACACAAACACATAGACACATCGTCTGCTGCTCACATGCGCACACACATTAAATTCAATTTAAAATTCATGGCATTAACTTTAACTTCAACTTAAGTCCACCGCATGCAGCTTGTTAAAATCCCAGTTGCTAGTGTGTGCGAGTGTGCGTGTGTTAGTGTGTGTGTCTGTGCAGCTGAATCCGAAGCGTGGTTGTGTTTTTTTTCTTTTTTTTCTTGTTTATGAAGTAAGTTATCTTAAATCTGGCCAGTTGCCACGGCAGCGCTTTTAACTTAATTTGCTATCTGAAGGCCTCCACCTCCACCTCCACTCCCCGCCCCGCCCCGTCCCGCCCCTTCCCTCTCTCCCCACTGTCTCCACTGTCTCCAAATAGATGGGTATCTCTCTGTGCTAAAGCGCATTTCATGTGCCCGGCAACATTTTTGCAATTTTATAATTTGATTGCACACTTTTGCGACGCACATTAACACATTGCTTGACTGAGTGTGAGGGACGGACGTTTACATATATACACATTTATATATATATATATATGTACACATATATATATATATACATAATAAAAAGTTATATTTATAAAGCTGGGCTAAATGCAACACAAGCGCAACTTTTGCGTCCAATTGGCAGCAGTCAGTTTAAAAACATAAAAAAAAATTAAAACAACCAAAAAATAAAAATAAAAAACTCAAATTAAATCTAACTAACTAACCAACTAAATATGTGGCTAGCAATTGTGTTATGCAAATTGTACAAGTGAGCTGTGAAAGTGACAGCTGAATAGACAATGTGGCAAGTGTTGGCATTTGCATTATGCGAGCGATGCATGGACGCCCTGATGCGGTTGGCCTTAAAGCCAATTAGCTAATAATTGTCCATCATAATTGCAAAGTTGCAGGCGTTGCAAGTTAATCAACTACAAGTTGGTGCATTAAAGACTAATTTCATAGCTTTTCCCTCAGCTCCACTAAGAAATGTCAAACCAAAGCCGAAGGGCATTTTGGATTTGTCCAATGTCCGTCTTTCTGTCCGTCCGTCTATTCATCATTTATATCTTTTAGAGATCTATAAGGCTATTTACATTCTTCGGCTATAATGTTTTACAATTATTACTTTCAAAGATTGGTAAAAAAAATGTCTTCACGCAAAGAAGTTTCTGGGGCTGTTGCTTCTTGTTGTTAGCTGATATTTGACTCATTAGTTTTAAGTGGTTTGCCTAAAATCATTTGGGTTTTTTTTTATATTTTAATGACTTTATTTTTATGCTTAAGTTAACATAAATAATTCTTATTACAGAATTGTTAAGTGATTAAAATTAACATTGGCTTAAATTATTTAATTTAAAACGTAAACAAAAACAGAGTAACTAATGAACCTATGCCTCAATTCATGGCTGCAGATACCCAGGCTAATAAACCCAACATATGATTATTATCTGGCACCAGCAGCTTTGATTGCATCTAATCCCAGATAAAAGTATGACGAACTTCCAATAACTGCAAAGCCAACAGACTACAGACTACACTTAAGTTGAAGAATAATCCTTAAGCTGAAGTGACACATGTGACAAATGCATTCGCCTTGTTTTACGTACAGTTGCAGTTGTTGTGTATTGCAAAAAAAAAAAACTAAAATAAAATAAATACGACGATAGCTTAAAACAAGATAGAACGTTGCAGTCGGACGTAACCGATAGCGAAATACTATTATACCTTAATTTGTGTACAGTTAAGAATTACTTGAATTGCGGGGGATATGAGCGTTTATCGGTTTTGGGGGCGGGAGTGGGCGTGTCCCAAAAAAATTTTGGAGTTCGATCTTAAGAATATACCTTCTAAGTTTGTTAACTGTATCTCTTAAATTGCGGGAGATACAGGCATTTATCGTTTTTTGTTTTCATTTATGAAGGTTGTTACTAGCAATATACCTTTAAAATTTGGAGACTTAAGTTTTCAAATTGCGTGAGATATATGGGTTTATCGATTTACACCAACAGGTGTATCGGTTTAGATAGGTGAAGTGAGCGTGGCCATCCAATTTTTTTGTCGATCTTTGGGGGAGTTACCAGTAACATAACTTCAAAATTTTGCGACTCTAGCTTGCAAATTACGGAGGAAGTTACCAGCAAATTACCTTCCAAGTTTGGTTACTCAATCTTTAAAATGTTCGGAGATATACGGAGCTATCGATTTACAATCGGAATTGTCGATTATAGGCGCAGGTGTGGGCGTGGCAACACAAATTTGTTATCGGTTCTTAAAGGCGACTACCAGTAGTGTACCTACCAAATTTGACGTTCCCTACTCAAAAACTGCGGAAGATATAGCCATTTGAAAATTTTAGGGGCGGGGGTGATGGGGACGTCGGAGGTAGGCGTGGCACATGCCGATCTTTCAAGGACCTCGCCAACAACCTACCAACCAAAATTTGTGACTGTATCCATTAAATTGTAACAGATATGGGGATTTATCGATTTGCTAAAATCGAATTTATCGATTTTCTAGCTCCCTAGTGGACGTAGGTCCAAACCCAAGATACTTTAACTTTTGTTTCCAGTATACTTTCCAAGTTTCAAGTCTCTATCTCTAAGGGTGTCGGAGGAACGCGCGTTCAGACAGACGGACAGACGGACACACGGACGGACAGCATGACGGACATTGCACAAAACCAATATACTATTATACCATTTTGGTATAATAGTATAAAAATACGACGATAGCTTAAAAAAAGATAACGTTGAGAGTTTGCTTTGCTTGTTGCATAGTTTTATCGTGCAGCCATTTCGAGGAAGCTGAAAATGCATTTGTAATATTACCGCAAATAAAACAAACTTTCATTCGCCAGCTTCCTGTCTTCTAAAACTCACTTGTCTCTCTCTCTCTCGCTCTCTCTCTCTCTCTTTGTTGATAGCACTCACGTGAATGTGGTATCCCCCTGGTTGCAATCAAGATTATCTATGGAACACAACTTTAGCACTCTTCGGTTACCACTTTGATGCTCAGCTTGAAGCACTACAGTCAGCCTCTCACATACGACGTATGTGTGTGTGTGTGGGCGTGTGTGTGTGTGTGTGCTGTGGAACTTCAAAGAACTTGAAGCTGAAAACACTTTGGTTTATTAGTTCCCAGCACTCAGATCTAACATATACCAAGTAGGCATAGCACAGCCTGGCCAAAGCATTGACGTTTATTGAATCAAAATCGTTTCAGCCTTGCGACTCCTTTGCTCCGTTTCTTGCTACTTGTTTCCCATACCCATACTCATACCCATACCCAAGCCAAGCACCCCTCCCCACTCACTCACACCGCTTTCCGCTGCATTGTTGTCGGCTGAATGTGCGCAAAAATCCGTGCAAGCTCGCAAAAAAGCGATAAAAAATGTAAAATTAAACAAAAAAAAAAGAAGGAAAAAAACAAAAGAGATTTCCCCGTGGAGCGTGTTCGGCAACTGCCGAGCTTTAGCATAGAACTCCAACAGGAGCAGGAGCACCACCCGCAAGCCGCTCTAAACCCAAACCGCCCCATCCCCAACCCATCATCCTCATCCTCATCCCCATCCTGGAGCGCAAACATTTTAAACCGCCGGGTCATGATTCAAGCACTCAGTCAGCTGTATTTTATTGAATTAAGGCGCGGCGAAAGCCAAAGCGTCGAACGGAGTACAACAAATGCGACTCTTGGGGGTGGGTGGTGGTGCTGTTGGCGTTTCTCTCGGATGAGTATGTGGATAGGAATGCACGCAGTGCAACACACACACACACACACACACACACACACACACACACACACTCACACTCACACATAGTCAATAACTTCATAAATCAAAGCGTTTTCTCAGTCATTTTTCGAATTTGTTTGCTGCAACGAATTGAAACGTAACTCGATCTACCCAATATCCCTCGAACCCCGCCCCAGCCCCAGCACCTGCCCCTTCCCCTGCCTACACCATGCATTCCCATACACACACATAGTCACACACGCCCTGAAATATTTTTTTGCATTCAATCGTTGCCATTGTTGTTGTAATTGTTGATGTTTGTTGGTTGTTGCTGCCAGTTAGTTGTTATTTGTTGGTGTCTGTATGTGTGTCTATTGGTGTGGGTGTGTGTCTATTGGTGTGGGTGTGTGTCTATTGGTGTGTGTGTGTGTGTGTGTGTGTGTGTGTGTGTGTGTGTGTGTGTGTGTGTGTGTGTGTGTGTGTGTGTGTGTGTGTGTGTGTGTGTGTGTGTTACCTATATGATTGCTTGAATACCTACGTTGAGAGTACCATGTTGCCCACGTTGCACGTTGCCGCCTTTACCCTATAAGTTAGTCCGGCACTCGGGAATGAACCACTTCACAGATGCCTCTGAATATCATTTAAATTGATATATAATGAATATATTTATAAATAGGAAAGAACAAAAATGTATAAAATATATGGGGCTTTGCTTTTATTGAGACATACAAGCCCAGAAATACAAACCCCGATTGCTCGAAAACATTCCTCCAGTTATTCAGAAAATTTTAATAAAATTTCCTCTTCGACTAAACTCAACTAAAAATGAGGTAAGCTTAGGGAGGAAGTCAGTCAACTCGGGAATTGAATTCCCATTGTAATCATTTTTAAATTTTTTTTTAATATTTGTATACGTACAATTTAAGCATTCACAAAAAAGTAATGAGCAACAAAAAAGTTAACAATATTTAAAAACAAAAAGCATAAATTATAAATTAAACATGTTTTTTATTCTAAATTTAACAAAGACCCACACAACCTCCACTTTTAGAAAATGTGCTTTTCAAAAATATTATTCATTTAGCTGCAAAATTGTGAGACATGTTGCTCTTCAGTTGCAGACATTGTATTTTACAGGGTATCCGACCAGTCACTGGCATCCGCTGCAGAGTCAGTGCCCGGTATTGAAATAGGTGTCTAGTGTTATTCATTGCTCATTGAGGCGACATTTCGATCTCTGGCTGTCTGCTCTAGGCTTAATTAATGGCAATGTGAAAGGTTTTTTGTTTTCCCATCCAACGGGTAAAAATACGCAGTTCCAATTTGGTGTGATGCTCCTGCTCTACCAGGATATAGAGCAAAGCCCCATTATTAAAATGGTGCACTCTAAGCCGCTTATAATTTATACTTTCTATCAAACCTTAAAACTTCAACCCTCTGCTTCAATTCCCGTATCTTCCGCTACTGAGATCCGCACTCTGCGCCTGCTTAATTAGTCTGTTGTTTGCGGAAAACTCTCAACAGCTTTGCAACAACAAAATATGCGGCAAGAAAAAGAAATTAAGGTTAAAAAATACAAAAAAAAAAGAAAAAAAAAAGAAAAAAAAAGAAAAAAAAAATAACGTAGGCAGAAAGAGAATTTATTGAATACCTGCTTTTCCCCGGCGTGCGCCGATCAACAAAGTTTTTCAACTTGTTTTTTTACTCACACAACAAATTTTCCATTATTGTTGTTGATGTTGCTTTGAATTGGTTCAATTTATTTATTCGGTGTATTTTTATTTACACGCTCGCTTTGACTTACTTGCGGCAAAATAATTGCTGCCTCCGTCTAGACATTGCCTTCAACCCAGGCTCTTATCAACATTTAAACACCAACAACAACAACACCACAAAAAATGAAAAAAAATATATATATATATATTGAAAAGAGCAAAGTTCTTCCGGCTGTGGTCAAAGTTATGCCGCAGACATCGAACCCATCGACATCGACTAACTGCTGTACCCCAAAAAAAAAAAAATAAAAATAAAATAAATAAATGCCAATAAAGAATGTTGTGGGCCATTTTCTGTTTTAGTCAAGATCTGGCAGCTCAACTCGCTTTTACATAGCTCCGATTACCAGTTGGACGCTTTAAAAAATAATATTCCACTTCTAAAAAGAAAAATACGAAGCAGGCAACAAAAACCCAAAAAAACATATCTGTTTCGACTGAGCAATTTTTGTTAACATGAAACTGATTTAAGGCAGATAGTAAAGTGTTAAAGGGTCGACGTCAAGTTAACCACGAGCGGTTCAAGAGTTCGAGTTAGTTTCAGCAAAAAACGACGCATTCAAAGTTAAGCTGTTAAAGTAAAGAGTTAACTAATGCGCCTTAAGTTGTAAAAAAAATAAAATAAAAATAAAACAAGTAAGATGCTGTAGTCGAGTTAGCTCGACTACGATATACCCTTAACCCAGTTGTTAAATAAATTTTAGTTTTCTTGGCAAATATCCCTTTAGGTTGATTTGCACTCAAAGGCCCGAACTGAATGGCTACAAACACGTGCATATACGTACATTCATACACACATACACACGTACACGAAATAGTAGTTATCGGGGCTCTGCAGAATATACACAAATATATTGACGCTAGCGTCAATTATCATACCATCTCTTTCTCACACATGCGCTCGCCCTTTTATATGTATACAGAAAATGCTTGCGGCTGCTGACAGCAAGATCAATATGAAAATATATTTTCGACTATAACTTTGATGTTTCTTATCCGATCTTTATGAAATTTCGGCAATTGATCAATAATATTTATATGCATATTATGTATAAATTAGAAGCCTCTGCCTTTTAAATTGTAGAATTTATTGCTATCGGAAATCTAAATGTATCGATAATTCAGAAACTGAGACAGTTATCGATAAAATAAAGCAAACTTGATCTGCGCCTGGTACACGAGAGCTTATATTCCAAATTTGAAGTCTCTAGCTCTTATAGTCTCTGAGATCTGCGTGTTCATACAGACGGACGGACGGACGGACAGACAGACAGACGGACAGGGCTATATCGACTCGGCTGTTGATCCTAATCAAGAATATATATACTTTATGGGATCTCAGTTGCTTCCTTCTGCCTGTTACATACATTTGCACAAAACCATTATACCCTTTTTACGCATTTTCAATGTGTTAAGGGTATAAAAACGGATGCTTTAAGGGGAAAGCTGCCAAGTAAAGTGTGGTGGACCAACGATGGTAATTAGTATTAATATGCTTAAATTATTGTACAGCCAAGATTTACCACCAACTTTTTAAAACTTTTGCCAGAACTTTAATTTCTGCATATTTTCAATTTTTGACTGAAAATTAAGCTATGTTTTAAAGAAATTTTCCTCTTAAAATTAACCATGTCAGTTGAAGTTACGTAAACAGATCATATTTAAATATGTTACTTAAGTCAGCAATAATTTGAACGCAATGCAATTGATCAATAATCATAAAATTATTTAAAAAAAACTATATAATTAGTCAAAAAGTGCGGCATTACATAAATCATATCTGATGTGCCTGGTTTTTATAGCATTTGTATACCCTTAACCCATTAGAAATGGGTAAAAGGGGTATAATGCATTTGTGCAAATTGATGTAACAGGCTTTGAGACAGAACCTCTAAAGTAAACGCTCTGTGTTCCAGACAATAATAATAATTTTGAGATCCAATTGTCTGTATAAGTTACATTTTGTAGTATGGAATTTGTGAAATTTTCTCCACATAGTTTTCCCAGCTGTTGCTGAACTTTCATGGATGGTCAAATGTGAAAAACATAACAATTTTCAAATTTAATAATCAATCAGCATTTTGATGGGCAGGTAGACAGATGTTGAATTTTGAATTATTTATTTAGCATTAAACAAAATCAAATTAAATTAAATCAAATCAGTTACGTCAGAGATCAAGAACGCCAAATTCGTTTCTTGGAGGTTTTCTGCAATTTAGATTTATTGCGCTTAGCCTCAATGTAGGCCTTCAGTTTTTTCGACGCTTCGGTCTCTTCGGGCGTCGAGCCTTTATTGCGGTTATCGTGATTAACTTTCGAATAGATAGATAGTTAGATGAGAACTCACCCGATCCTACGATGCCACTACGCTCTTCGGTTTCACTTTCAATGGGTAGGGGTGCTGTAAAGTAACTCTCTTCTTCAAGCTCTGATTCCCATGTTGTGCGCTTAGTCATAGGTTTCAGCTTTAGCATCATTGATACCCATGTAGTCAAAACTTTTAGCTTTAGCATCATTGATTCAATTGTTATGCGCTTAATCATAACTTTCAGCTTTAGCATCATTGATTCCATTGTTGTGCGTTTAGGCATAACTTTCAGCTTTAGCATCAATAAAATAATTATTGCTAGAGTTAAGAAAGCAGCTATTGTCCATAATGCTGCAATCGGGATCTGCATCTCTGTAAGATAATTATATGCGGGGTACGCCTCGAGCTTAAGCCAGCAAAGCGTTGGCCACTCTTGGCAACTGGGTGACATCTTTATGGCATCCTCGGCGCTGATTACGATTACGATTGAGGATTCAACGAGCCACTTCCAGATAATGTCCATTTTTTGCAAAAATAAAATTAAAAACATTTTACGCAAATAGGTTACAAATTTTGAGAAAAATAAAATCAGTAGAGCGATGTCGTCGTGTACTGAGATTTTTGAATACTATATGTATAACAAAAATTGAACAGTTTTATTGTTTGAAAATTCCTTTCTTTATCTGTCAATTTTATTTGAAGCCAAAACTACTTGACCTGAACAACATATAACCACTAATACTTCCTAAAAATGGTAAAATTAAGTTGTGTAATAAAATAAATAAATAGCTTATGATTAGTATTTTTCGTCTTTTTTTTGTATACCCTTATCCCATTAAAAGTGGGTAAAAATGGTAAAATGATTTTGTTCAAATGTATGTAACAGGCAGAAGGAAGCAACTGAGATCCCATAAAGTATATATATTCTTGATCAGGATTAACAGCCTAGTTGATATAGCCATGTCCGAATGTTTGTCCGTTTGTTCGTCTGTCCGTCTGTATGAATACGCGGATCTCAGAGACTATAAGAGATAGCGAATTCAAATTTTGAATATAAGGTCTCGTGTACCAGGCGCAGATCAAGTTTTCTTTATTTTATTGATAACTGCCTCAGTTTCTCAGTTATCGATACATTTAGATTTTCGTTAGCAATAATTTCCACCATTTAAGAGCCAGAGGATTCTTATTTATACATAAAATGCATATACATATTATTGATCTATGGCCGAAATTTCATTAAGATCGGACAAGAAACACCAAAGTTGTAGTCCAAAATATATTCTCATATTGATCTCATTTCTATCAGCAGCCACAAGCATTTTCTGTATATGTACATATAAATAGGTGAGCGCATGTGTGAGAAAGAGATGGTATGATAATCGACGCTAGCGTCAATATATTTGTGTGTGTATTCTGCAGAGCCCCAAAAACTACTGTTTCGTGTACGTATGTATGTCTGTATGTATAGGGTATATCGTAGTCGAGCTAACTCGACTACAGCATCTTACTTGTTTTCAAAGCAAAGTGCATGCAACAGTGTGTTTGTGTGTGTGTGTGTGTGTGTGTGTGACAACTTATGCTTTCTCTTTCATGGTAAAAAGTCGCTTAATTGAATTAGGTTGCACAGGGTTGAACTGGGTTGGGTTGGGTTGGGTTGAATGGGGTTCGTCTCACGTGAGTTTCATACATGTGTGCAGCAAATGCTAATCGTTAACCGTTAGGTGCCCACCATATGGACAGAATATGCAAACAATTTGCGGTTGTTGATGTCTCTTGTGGCGCCTCCTGTTGCTGCAGCAGCTGCAGCTGTTGCTCTTTTTTATGGACGGATTAAGCGATTCAAAATGTGTACAAACGTTTGAGGCATTCATCGATACGCAAACAAAACAAACCGTTTGGCATTAATTGGTTGCCATTAGCATTTCACCAAAATTTGCACACTTTTTGCTCATTCATTATTATATATACATTATTTACATATATATATATATATATATGTATATATATGTGGGGATAGTTAATGCATTTGATAGATATTTTGTTGTTTATTATCGCATTACTGTCACCAGCTGAACGGCATTTGCGCAAAGCTCGCTGTGTTCTCTCTGCTCCCCTGGCCAGGACACTCACTGCTGTACAGGTAGTGTCCAGTGTGTGTGTGTGTGTGTGTGTGTGTGTGTGTGGGTATGTGTGTGTGTGTGTGTGGGTATGTGTGTGTGTATGTGTGTGTTGAATTAATTAAGCGATATTTGTGTCATGTTGAATGCTCGACATCAATTGAAAGCAACACACACAACGTCCCCATCCCACCTGTTTAGGGGGGGAACATTTAATTATGTACTTTAGATATCGATGATTGTCCTCATTAGAGTTGGCTGATTTCACCTACGATTATTTGCAGTTCACAAAACAGGCAGACAGATGCTAAATGCAATTCCAGTCCATATGGCACAAATGCATTCAATTTGCACCAAGGCATTGCATTAGCAGTATGAAATGCAGCAAATGCAAACGATTTCCAATCAATTGAAGATGTATTCATTAAATGCATCAGTCCATCGTTGTGGCTGCCACTTACATTGCTTTTGAATTACGTATCCGAGTCCAGTCCAAACCAGCCACCCTTTCATCTTATCAATTGAAATTTTAAGCTGCAGCTCAGACGGGTTAAATCATGATAAAACAAGAGAGAACGTTGCAGTCGGGCGTAACCGACAGCGAAATACTCTGATACCATAAGTTGTGTGCAGCCAAGAAATACTGTCCAAGTTGCCTTTCAGATTGAGGTAGATATGAGATAATAACTCTTCTTCCAAGTTTGGCAAATGTAGCTCTTAAATTACGGGAGATATGGAGGAGAAGGAAGATATGGAAGATGTGGTCCAAAATTTGTTTCCCAGATTTTTGGAGGGTGCTGCTAGATGATCGTGGTCATAGGTGGGCGTGGCATATGCCGATCTTTAAAGGACATCGCCCACAATTTACCAACCAAAATTGGTGACTGTAGCTATCACATTGTGGGAGTTATGTGGCCTTATCAATATCGATTTTTATCGATTTTCTAGTGGACACAAGACTCCAATCTGAACACTTAATCTTTTGAGAGAACCTTCAAGAGTGTCGAAAAAAGTTGCGTTTATACAGACGGACAGCATGACGGACATTGCACAAAACCAATATACTATTATACCTTTTTGGTATAATAGTATAAGAAATATATTTATATTTATTGCAAGCTGCACAACAATTTTCGCATCATGACATATAAATTTGTAAAGGCCCAAACCCCTTTTAAGCCAGCTTTAACATCAGATTTGATTGCTACTTATTAAAAAGGGCACTTGTCAAAGGCCATAATGCAATCTGCTGCTGAAAGTGCATTGATGCTGAAAGTCCACCCAAACGCATCGTATATTTATTTTTTATTATTTTATTTATTTCTTTTATTTAACATATAAAGGCAACAATCGCTTAAATGCTCGCATACTCCAAATAATAAATAAATTTTAATTTTAAGAGCCCTTCATATTTACAAGCCGCAAGCATTTTCATAACTGGAAAATTAAAACACAATAAGCTGCTTTTAACGTATCTCAGTTAAATGGAAATGTTGACCACATATATTTGGATAAGACTGTTTACATTTACAAAATGTATTCAGCTCATTTCTGTTATGAAAGTAGGTGTTTTCATGTTTTCATGTTTTCATGTTTTCATGTTTTCATGTTTTCATGTTTAAACATTTACATGTTTTGATCTTTTTATGTTTTTCTGTTTTTTTTTACCATTCATTCATTTCCCATTTTCTTGTGAATCCTTAAGAGCAACAGTAGCAGCAGCAACCAGCAGCTAGCAGAAACCCAATAATAATTCGCTTTGAAACCCAAATAACAATGGCCTGGTGCAAGTAAAAGCAAAAAATGCACAAAAGCTGGCTGCCTCTTGCCCCAACCTTTTAACACGCTTGACACTTTTGTGCAACATTTGAACGCAACAATCTCAACCGGTTGCCTTTGTGCTATTTGCTATCAAAGTGGCTGCGCCTTCCGATGACAATGATAATCCCATTGCCGGAATTAATAAGCATCTAGTTCAGGTAGATACTACTGAACAGTGACTTGATCTTCTCTCTCTCTCTCTCTATCTCTTTCTCTGTCTCTTTCTTTATTTCTTTATTTCTTGCACAGTTCATTAAATATTACATTATTTTCGTTTGCTTCGTTCCTAATAAAATTGTTGGAAATATTTTGCGCAAATTTGGTAAACAGCAGCGAGCCATCGGGTGTAAGTAAAATACCCTATTAAAAAACTGACACTACAATTTGATGGAAAGAAGATGAATGTGCGATCAAAGGTCAACTGCTACCAACTTAAGAACTAACATGACAAGAAACTCAAGCCAAATGAAGAAAATCCCAATTTACAAGTTTACAGGGTATCTCTCAGTGGAGCGCTGTCGTTATGGAGCATAATAGCTTGTTGTCGTTGTTAGTTCTCTCTCTAACGAATATTGCGTCTAGTTCCTCTCTCTCTCACTCTCTCTCTCTCTCTCTCTCTATCTCTCTATCTCTCTATCTCTGTCTCTATTGCTGTGTATCTTTTGCTTTCAGTGAGTCGCTTGCATTATTTTGCTTGTTAAGCAGTTGGCAAAGAGCTTTGACAGGCGATGAGTGCAAAACAACAATAAAACTACAACAAAATAATGACTTTCAATTGCACAATGCCAACAAACGCAGAACAACGCCCACAACAACAACAACTACAACAGCAACAACAGCAACAACTACAACAAAAGCAACAACAAAGCGAACAATAAAAGCCACGACTGTTTGGCAGAATTGAATGCGAAGGCAACCGTTGGTGCCACATCCAAATCAATTCAAGTGCGGAAACTGCTGCAGTTGAACAGTTGAACGGCCAACCAGAAAACAGCCCCTCAATTCTCTATTGTAATTCTCGTTTACATTGTTGTTGTTGTTGTTGCTGTTGTTGTTGCTGTTGTTGTTGCTGTTGCTGCTGCACAGTTCTGGCCTTGTTCAATCCCAAATGGATGATGCCCCATTAGATGAACCTTTTGATAAGACCGACCACAGTCACATCCACATCCACAACTAAAGCTGGAGTCACGGCCATAGCAACTGGCACATCGATAAGCGTTGAACGAGTGCCGCAAAAGGAATCGGCTTTTTTTGTATTATATTTCAATACACAACACATGCAAAAATCAAGAGAGCAAGTAAAACCCCACACCTCCTCAACACCACCTCCACCACCACCACCACCATCACCACCACCACCACCACCTCCACCACCACCACCACCATCACCACCACCACCACCAACCCCCCTATCATCTGGCCCAACCCAACTTGGTGGATCCATAAAAGCATTTCGGATATGTGCGAAAAGACTGGTCAAGCAGAAACCCCAAAGATGTTGTGTAATATTTTGCAAAACAGAATCTCCGTGAATTCGCCAACGGATTATTATTTCTAAACCAAAAATCTATCAAAACTTTGTCTGCTTTATGGAAAAACTTCAACGGATTTCACACAAAAAAAAAACTGGAAAAGTTTTCCCGTGAAATGCAATCAGTTAAAATTGGTTTGAAATTACTTATTGGAAGATGCCATCAGACAGAATTGAGTGAGGGCCACCAGTTGCCGTCGATGGTCACAACCGATTAGAGTCTAATAAGTATGCATGGGGCGTGACCTGAGGCCTATGGTTAATGGGTCTCCAAAGGGTCACTCACACACACACATCCACTTGGCGCACACGAAAAGCGCAGAACACGAATACAAATTGAAGGTCAAATCGAATCTTAATAACAATAAAAATCGAGCTACGCACAACAACAATGGCAAATATCAAACCGCAACTAACCAGACATGTCGGTCCAGTTAGACCCCCGCTGCGGGTCTCCATCTGCAGTCCGTGACACAATCCTTTCACGCCTTGACAGCTACTCCTCCATTTTTCTTTATTTTCTTTATTTGTATTTTCTTTTATATTTTTATTTTGATTTTGCCCAGACGCCTTTTGATTTTGAAGTATTTATTTGCACCCTCCACTCACTCAGCTCCAGCTACAGCTCCGCTCTCTCCGTCTCTCCTTGATTCTCTTTCACACTCTTTGGTTCAACTGACGGATCTCTGGTATAAATTAAATTTAAACTGATAATAAAAAAATTTACGAGCCAATAAACGCGACCATTGAAGCTAAGCAGATGACGCTCCTCGTGGACCGAGGGTATGGCCTGCTCTCATGCCAAGGGTTGTTGGCCCTGGGAAGCGGGAGGCGGGAAGCGGCAAGCGGAAAGTGGCAAGCAAGGCGCAAACCCTTCAGCAAAGTCCAAATAAATAATAACAAAGGGCCGCACACAACAATGACAGCTCAAAATTGTTCGAAATAAGCAGCGAGGCAGCTGCAAGGAGACAAGCTGCAAGCAACTGCAGAGGAGTATCAAGGGAGAGACCAGCGACTTGTAGTTGCCAAATGTCCTGTGGCATGGCATGGCTGAGTCGTCAGGGATAAGAGCAAGGGGAAGAGGTCCTGTGTCAACTGCAATTCAAGATAAACTGAACAAACGAAGCGACAGGGAAGCAAAGCACAGACAAGGTCACAAACACACACACACACACACAACAGCTCCCACAGACAATAAAGGAGACAATACAAGCAACGCGAGAGCTGATGAAAAACCAGAATCTGGAGCAGCAGTTGTGGAAGAACCTCTTGTTGTGGAAACTGCTTGGGCTATAACAGAAGATTCCAACTGCTTAGTAGATACTTATCTGGCTGCTGCTAAAGCTAAAGGAGCACCAGCACCAGCCCCATTCCCATTCCCGTTTTCATTCCCACTCCCAGTCGCATTCCCAGTACCATCGCCATGCCCATGGTTAATCCCCTTCTGGCCATGTGATTCCAGCAGACACATGGTTGTAACGTATACGCAATAAGTAAACGTACCCGTATTATTTGTTTAACGTGCGTGCAATAACCAAGCTAAAAGGATTATCCTGGCTGGGGTTTTGGACATATATCAGCGTCCAGCCGGTAAACGAATCCTTCACGCACTGTGCCATCAATATTACTGATATTTACATATATACATATATACAAATATATGTATGTATATGTACATATGTATGTCGAAAACTTAAAGCAAATATTATATTTGCATGCAGCTGTTTGCTGGCAATGTTGCCTTTAAAAATACGTGTCTACTTTAAGAATTAATGCATTAATAATATTTTTTAAATTGTAAATTAAATAAATTAAAGTCCCTGTATTAGTCAAACTGTGTGCAAATTGGGACATCAGATAAAGTGATGTTTTGAATTCATCTTGTTGTTTCGAGTTGCGGAAGACATAGTTGCATTAAACAAGGAGCTGCTTCTTGATTCCCTTTGGAATCAATTTAAATATCGCTCCATTTTTTTTTTTGTTCAAGCACAAATTCCACTTGAGCACTTATTGCCCATTTCGTCGTCTTTACTGGCACTCTAATGAAATGCATATATCATAGATACATATGTATGTATGTATGTTCTTCTTAAACCTTAAGAGCTCTGTTACACACACACACACACACAACGGCACACACACACACTCAGTGGCACACATGCACACTCAGTGGCATTCAACATGCGCTGAAACTATGCTAAATGATTTCAGCAACACGAACGAGAATGAAAACCAGAAATAAGAAAGATAAAAATGAAATGAAAGCAACAAAAAAAAAACCCCCACACACCGAATGTAATTGCAACAAATGAATATATGTGAGGCAGCCAGAGGCGTATTATGGAGAGGGGCGTCTCCTCAGCCAACCCCATTCCTTTTTTTTTTTTTGCTTTTAACTTAAATGCAACGCATGTTGCGCTCCTTATGCTCCACACATAGAACAGAATCCCAACAAGAAATGAAAGAAACCAGCAGCAACAATAGCCAGGCAACCGGGCTGCCAGGCAACATAGTCAAAAATGTTGATAAACCTCGAGCAATGCGAGGCCAGACGCACAAGAGACGAAACAACAACAACAAAAATCCACACACACACACACACACACACACACACACACACACACGCACACACACGCACACAAAATGAAAATGAAAATGAGCAAAAGTAAGTTGATGCTGACTTTACGTGCTCCTGCTCCTGCTCCTGCTCCTGCTCCTGCTCCTGCTCCTCCTCAGACCCCAATGGGAACTCGACTCAACTGAACTCAACCCTGCCCCCGCTGTTTTTTGTCCTCATTCCGTCGTCTGCTGCTTCATAAATTCAAATTTGATTTTCATGTTGATTATGATGCGAGGCACAGATGATGATGGAAATGAAGATGCCAAATGGCTCAGTCTGTGGGCTCAAAAGAAAACTGCTGCTGATTATTGCCGCCGCCTCCACCGTCTCTCTCTCTCTCTCTCTCTCTGTCTCTCTCTCTCTCCGGTGTCTGTATGTCTCTCTCTTTTTTTTTGGCATTTTAGAGCCCGCCACTTTGGTTGCTGTTGTTATTCTTTTGCTTTGCTTTTATTCGCTTTTTTATGAGTTTAATGAAAGTCGCGCTATTGCTGTCATTGAACTACTTGTAAGCATATGAGCAAGTATGTGTGTGTGTGTTTTTTGGAGGTAAGCATCTCCAAGTGATACAGAAGACCTGTGCCAACTGCATGCACGATTCAAAGACAACGTCAAAACATGCGTACTAAATTCACCCCCAGTCCCGGCGGTATTACCGTAAAGTATTACTTCGCCCGGGTGGGTTGCCAAACTAGGGACTCTCCGTGACTCGACGCTCAGTTTCGCATAATCCCAGATACTTCTGTATGCTTATTATGAGCTGACGGACATCTATCCAGTGTGACGAAGATTCCATCATGTGCTGTACCGAATGCCTGAATCTGTACAGGTAACTCCTGTAGTCGCCATGACATGTAAAAAAGATTAAAATCTTCAACTTCTTCACTGTACTACTTCAACTGTAATTCTCTCGATCCACTCTTTTAGCGTAGGAATTAGCCGGTGTGTCCACTTAGCACTCCGCCTATAAGGTGCAGAGGGCTTCTTCCGCAGTCCTTTATTACTGGACACCTCCTTTGCCGATTTTCGGACTATAATTTTGAATAATGTTCCGACCCAAAATCACGTTTCCAACTTTAAATGTATGATTGATCTTGAGGCCAAACTATGTTGAAAACGCATTGCTTTTGAAAATACGTTGAGTTTTGTCGAAGTTATGGCATTTTGAAGGTTTGACCTATGCCAAAATGCCGATATGCCGATTTTCGGACTATAATTTTGACTTATGTTCCGATAAAAAAACTCGTTTCCAACTTTAAGTGTACGATTGATCTAGAGGCCAAAATATAAATAAAAAGTCCTTGCTTTTCAAAATGCGTTGAGTTTTGACGAAGTTATGGCATTTTGAGGGTTCGACCTATGCCAAAATGCAGATATGCCGATTTTCGGACTATAATTTTGACTTATGTTCCGACCCAAAAACACGTTTTCAACTTTAAATGTACGATTGATCTAGCGGCCAAAATATAAATAAAAAGTCTTTGTTTTTAAAATATCTTGGGTTTTGTCGAAGTTATGGCATTTTGAAGGTTTGACCTATGCCAAAATGCCGATGTGCCGATTTTCGGACTATAATTTTGACTTATGTTCCGATAAAAAAACTCGTTTCCAACTTTAAATGTACGATTGATCTAGAGGCCAAAATATGAATAAAAAGTCCTTGCTTTTGAAAATACGTTGAGTTTTGTCGAAGTTATGACATTTTGAAGGTTTGACCTATGCCAAAATGCCGATATGCCGATTTTCGGACTATAATTTTGACTTATGTTCCGACCCAAAAACACGTTTTCAACTTTAAATGTACGATTGATCTAGAGGCCAAAATACAAATAAAAAGTCCTTGCTTTTCAAAATGCGTTGAGTTTTGACGAAGTTATGGCATTTTGAGGGTTCGACCTATGCCAAAATGCAGATATGCCGATTTTCGGACTATAATTTTGACTTATGTTCCGATGCAAAAACACGTTTCCAACTTTAAATGTACGATTGATCTAGAGGCCAAAATATGAATAAAAAGTCCTTGCTTTTCAAAATGCGTTGAGTTTTGACGAAATTATGGCATTTTGAAGGTTTGACCAATGCCAAAATGCCGATGTGCCGATTTCCGGACTATAATTTTGACTTATGTTCCGACCCAAAAACACGTTTTCAACTTTAAATGTACGATTGATCTAGAGGCCAAAATATGAATAACAAGTAAGAACGCTGTAGTCGAGTGAGCTCGACTACCATATACCCTGAACCAAGTTTTAAATGCATTATAGGTTTATCGTTTTTGGGGGCTGGAGTGGGCGTGGCACGATCTTAGTAATATACCTTCTAAGTTTGGTAACTGTAGCTCTTGAATTGCGGGAGATACAGGCATTTATCGTTTTTTGTGGGCGGGAGTGGGCGTGGCCCAAAATATTTTGGAGTTCGATCTTAGTAATATACCTTCTAAGTTTGGTAATTGTAGCTCTTAAATTGCGGGAGATACAGGCATTTTTCGTTTTTTGTGGGCGGGAGTGGGCGTGGTCCAAAATTTTTTTTCCACATTTATGAAGGGTGTTACTAGCAATATACCTTTCAAATTTGGTGACTTAAGTTTTCAAATTGCGTGAGATATATGAGAGTGGGCGTGGCCATCCAATTTTTTTATCGATCTTTGGGGGAGTTACCAGTAACATAGCTGCAACATTTTGCGACTCTAGCTTGCAAATTACGGCAGATATGCGCATTTTAAATTTCTAGGGACGAAGTTCCTGGGGGCGGCGGATGTGGGCGTGGTAAAACAATTGGTATGCCAATCTTTGGAGGAGGTTACCAGCAAATTACCTTATAAGTTTGGTTACTCTATCTTTAAAATATTCGGAGATATACGGAGTTATCGATTTACAATCGGAATTGTCGATTATAGGCGCAGGTGTGGGCGTGGCACCACAAATTTGTTATCGATTCTTAAAGGCGACTACCAGTAATATACCTACCAAATTTGACGTTCCCTACTCAAAAACTGCGGAAGATATAGCCATTTGAAAATTTTAGGGGCGGGGGTGATGGGGGCGTCAGAGGTGGGCGTGGCACATGCCGATCTTTCAAGGACCTCGCCAACAACCTACCAACCAAAATTGGTGACTGTATCCATTAAATTGTGAGAGATATCTGGAATTTACTGCTATCGGAAATCTAAATGTATCGATAATTCAGAAACTGAGGCAGTTATCGATAAAATAACGCAAACTTGATCTGGGCCTGGTATACGAGATCTTATATTCCAAATTTGAAGTCTCTAGCTCTTATAGTCTCTGAGATCCGCGCGTTCATACAGACGGACGGACAGACGGACAGACGGACAGACGGACAAGGCTATATCAACTCGGCTGTTGATCCTGATCAAGAATATATATACTTTATGGGGTCGGAGATGCTTCCTTCTGCCTGTTACATACATTTGCACAAAACCATTATACCCTTTTTACCCATTTTTAATGGGTTCAGGGTATAAAAAGTCCTTGCTTTTCAAAATGCGTTGAGTTTTGACGAAGTTATGGCATTTTGAGGGTTCGACCTATGCCAAAATGCAGATATGCCGATTTTCGGACTATAATTTTGACTTATGTTCCGATACAAAAACACGTTTCCAACTTTAAATGTACGAATGATCTCGTGTCTTCCCCGTCTCGCACGCAAGCACGGATGCGTGCGTGCAACAACAACATAAGAGCTGCCTCAAACACAGCAAAAGATGCCTCACATCTTCTCGCGGAATGTTGCCACTATCCATGCCTTGATGGAGAAACTGGGAAAGTGAGTGCGGCCGGGGAGTTTCACCACCAAATGCTGCATGCAGCTTTAGTGGCTTTATGTTGGCAAACATTGCATTAAGTATACGCAGCATCTGCTAACTGAGACACAAGTCTGGGGCACGGCTTAAGAGAAGCTGAAGAAGGCAAGACAAGAAAACGAATTGAAGTGATTATGAAAATTAAATGAATGGCATATTGCATAAGTAAGAGTGTTATTTATGCACAAATATTCTAACTATCTGTGATATATATAATAATAATAATAATAAAATAGTATATGCTTGTATTGGCTGAAGTTTATTCAACATTTTGATTGCAATCCCATTACACTTACAAATGGTCATGGTCGGTCATTTTGTCATCAATGTTTTAAACACTCTCGTTTCTCATCCATCTTCTCTTCAATCCCTAAATGCTAACGGTATTCAGAGTCGCATTGTTGCACATACATTTGCTGCTCATTTATCATTCTCACCCTCAATAGTCATATTATTTACAGTGTTCTGCTTCATTAAGCTAGTTTCAGCTTCGAAATTTACAAGTGTGTTTTTTAAATTGACTGATTTACTTAAAAAAAAAAGAAATAAAAATAAAAAATTTTACGCTTTTCTTTATTTTATTGATTTACTTTTTTTTAATTTTTTATTAAGCTTTTTACAATTTATAAATAGTGAATTTCATTATTGTGTTTTTAGTTTCAATTGAAATTGTATTTAAAGAGACATTTATCTTAAAGGCTCAACTAATTAATTCATATTATATATTTTATTTTGGACATTCTTAATTCGATTTACAAAAAATTGCCTGTTGTTAAGTTCAGAAACTATTCGGTATTCAAATTGCTTAAGCGATAAATGCTGCACAGTTTTAATAGATTGCTTCTTTTTGGGGCAACGAGTATCTGTGTGGATATCGTCTTTGCTGGCAGCAAACAATTGCCGTTGTGGCAAGTGAATACATTTAGTCATAAAGTCAACTGATTTTATTGCGACACGGGCCATGCAACATACTCAAGTGAATGCTACATATACGCTGCAATTTTGTGCACCATTCGATTCGATTTCAGCTGCTGCGTCTGTTGCCACTGCTGCAACATCCTGGCCAATATTCGTTAGCACGGTTAATGGCCAAAGTGGCGACGCATACAAATTCCCTGTCCCTGTCCCTATCCCATTGCCATTGCCATTCCCATTTCCATTCCCAATACCCATACAAATATCGATACCCATTCCCGAACGCATTTCCCATTTCCATTGGCATTCACATTTCAATTGGCTTTGCACTTGACCAAAAGACAGTAGCAGCAGGCAGAACCGATGATGGCAATGCAGTTTTACAGCACCCGACCAAATGGCTGGCGACATATGGACGCGAAACAATAACACAGGGAATGCAGGGCAGGCAGACAAACAGACGGACAGACAAACAGACGGACAGACGGACGGACGGACGGACGAACGGACGGACGGACGGAAGGACGGACGGACGGAAGGACGTAGAGGGTGCGACGCCACTTGGTATAAAAGGCAGAGCTGCGCTTTAGCTTTTGGTAAAATGCTCTCTATTACTGCTGTAATTGTGAAGTGCAATAAATGAGGAGCCCAAGTGGCAGCAAATGCAACAACAGCAACAACAACAACATCTACGACAGAAATACTCCAGAAAATGTTGCCCATTGTGGCAGCTGTTTTGTAAATGACTAACAGGTGGGCAAAGGGATAGCAAAAAACATGTGAGAACGTTGCAGTCCCGATGTTGCATAACCGACTGCTAAATACTCTGCTACAAGTGAGGCATACTGTCTGATTACAGGTGTCACAGAACAGGGTGGATGTATCCAACAATTACAGTTCTTTGAAGGAGATCCCTAGTGTATAAATGCAGTAGATTTAGGCTTTTGTGAATTTGGGGTCGAGAGTGGGCGCAACCGAAAAAAAGTGTTGGAAGAGTTTCCTAGTATTCTATCTACCAAGTTTGGTAGCTTTGTAAGATATATGGGTGTTTTTAATTATCGAGCTTCCAATGGAGCTATCAGTAAAATACCTTTAAATTTTGGTAACTCTAGCTTACAAATTATGGAAGATATGTCAATTTCATTTTGATAGAGGTTACGAACTAGCCACCTTCTAAGTTTAGTGATTCTATCTATAAAATTGTAGGATATTTCTTTTGGCGATTAGGTATATCGCCAACAAACTATTAACCAAATTTGGCGAGTGCAGCTTTAAAATTATGAAAGATATGTGGCTTTAGCAATTTGCAATTTTCGATTTCTAGTGTTTCAGGTCACTTATGCTCAAAGTTCCAAGTGACGAATGAAGCTGTGTTCATACAGACGGATGGAAGGACGGACAGATGGGCAGACAGAGCATGCCGGATATTGCACAAAACTTATCTACTCTGGATACGTTCGGTATCATTGAAATTTGCCGAGCGAATGTTCGTCGTCGATTGGGTGTCAAAGGGGCAAAAATCAGTAAAAGGCATCCATTAAATACGGTACAAATTGATGCACAAGCGACAGCAAGTGGCAGCCTGGCAAGCAATTGCATTATCACCAATCGCCAATCAACAGTTGAGCAATTCAATTATTGTGGGCAGCATACAAGAGGCAAACAGTTGCAACCAAAGCAGTCAGCTGCTCAGCACACCAACTATTTTTGAAGGTATGCAATGCATTTTGCCTCTTAACATTGGAGTAGTTAGGCTATTTATTAAATCATTCCGCCAATGTGGTTCAACACACATCTGCACAAATAGAATCATTTTTGTGCACACTAATGTTTGCTAGAGTTATTATCAATCTACAGTTGCGTTGAATGCAATTACGTGAAGAGTTGTTCATGTTATGCTTCCGTTAGTTACAGTTATTATCGACCTCCAGTTGCGTTTACGATTACTTGAAGCGTTGTTCATGTTATGCCTCTGTTAGTTACAGTATTTATCGGATCCTAGTTGAATCGATCGCGGTTACTTGAAGTGTTGTTCATGTTATGCTTCTGTTAGTTACAGTATTTATCGATCCCTAGTTGAATCGAACGCTGTTAATTGAAGTGTTGTTCATGTCATGCTTCTGTTAGTTACAGTTATTATCTATGTCCAGTTGTGTTTACGATTACTTGAAGCGTTGTTCATGTTATGCTTCTGTTAGTTCAGTTATTATCTATCTCCAGTTGTGTTTACGATTACTTGAAGCGTTGTTCATGTTATGCCTCTGTTAGTTACGTTCTTATCGATCCCTAGTTGAATCGAAAGCGGTTAGATAAAGCTCAAAATGCACCCATGCAACCATGTATGCTATTTTGTATTTTGCCTTCTGTTTAATGCTATGTATATTTTTTTTTTACTACAATATGTATTTAGCCAAAATGCTTTCGCCTTCCGTTAATAATTGAATAGAGCAAGAGACTTGTGCTTTATATGCTTATAACCTAAATATTTTAGCATTTTAAGCAGAGCTCAACATGATGGGCAATATTATGTAATTGAACCGTAATAGTAAAAGACTTTCTCAACTGAATCGCCTTTTTCACACACAATCTACACTTAACTAATGGATAAACGGAATCAGCTACAATTACTAAGTTTACATTTTTTGTGTACGTTTCTGTAATTTTCTCAAGTTTACCTCGGCATTTCCGACAACAAAATAACTGAACGTATTTTCACAAGCTAAACTAGCTGCTAATTCGACTGGTTTTATTTCAAGTGTTGCCCAATTGATTTGCTTCTTCATCACACACCAACTAATAGAAAGGGAAACCAAAGCAATTTAACCTGAATATCCTTACGAGCAAATTGCCTGACAGCTGTGGAGCACAAAATGAAAAAGGAGGGAAAAACTCGACCGTGTGTAGCATCTCTAGACATTTGCTACTCATAGTATCGGCTGTGAACATAATATCACATAAGATCGTAAAATATATTTGCTACTCTAAGCTAACCAAAGCAATGAAATATGCGTAACTTGCACAGCAGCTGTTGCTCTCGCTCCTCAGTGCTCTTCAGTACGATGCTGGAAGGGAATGGGTTAGGACAAATACACCTTCGTTTTTGTTGCTCGTACATCAAAATGCGAAGCAGCCGCCTGCCGCAAAAGGCTACAAAATTCAATTTACTATGCGCGCTTTATGGCCAAGTGCTGCCCAGCCCTGCCCTGCCCTGACGAGTCGTGTCCTGTCATGTCCTGTCCTCCTGCCATACTCCATACTCCCCCTGACGAGCGACTACTTCACAAACAACACACAATATCCCAGTCCACGAGCAACGAATCAGACTTTGTGGCTGTGAGCCATCGTCTGTCCGTTATCCTGCTGATTTTCATGCATGGCACATACACACACACAAACAGAGAGAGGATGTGTGAAAGAGAGAGAGAGAGAGAGATAGCAATATGTAGGAGCAGAAAGAAGTCATTACAAGTGCTTACTTATTAAGTTCCATGGCTCATTAGGCGCTGACAATAAACGCTGTCAAAACACCAACAACAACAACAACACCAACAACAATAAGCCGATTCGCTGTTGAGCAGCGGGAGTCAACGGCAAATGAGAGGAGAAACAAGACAAGCCGCCTAATCCTGGCCGCATTATCTAATTGTCAGTCTTAGCAGATGATTACTGTACTAATTTCACTCGCATAACCTGCGGCGTGCAACGTCGCCACCACGAGACGCCAGCAAACAGACTAAGCCACCGCTTGAACCGTTGGCAATCAGCAAAATTGTAAAACCGTAAACACCATGACCAGGACTAAAAGGACGCAAAATGAAACGGGCGACTGTTTTCGGCTGGGCTGGGCAGGGTTGGGCTGGTATGAGTTGGGTTAGGTTGGGGCTAAACAGGCAGCCAGAGGAGCAATCGAAGCCGCCAACACCGCAATCGAAATCGCAAATGTTTACAATGCATGTGTGTGTGTGTGTGTGTGTGTGTGGTGGGAAAATTGGGAAAGTGGGAATATGTAATGGGTGCAGTGGTGGGGGAATTGGTGGCGCAGCAACTATGGTCATAGCAAATCGTCGACGCCATCGGACGTTCAACAAAATGTTTGTCTGTCTCTGTTTGTATGACTGTGTGTGGGTGTGTGTGTGGGTGTGTGTTTGGGAGAGTGTGTGTGCGTGTGTGAGTAAGCGTTTGATTTAGCTGAAATGTCGTGCGGCTTAGGTCGGTACAGCAACAACTTATCGAGCCCGTTCTATTTTGACAGATTATCTTATATTTAATTTATTTCTTGCGAATCATTCTGCATTTAAGCATTGCAAATAATCTTTTATTTGTTTATAAACTAAAGCTTAATTTGTATTTTTGATATGGCTTGCTGGATCCTCTATTACCCTATAACTATTAAAGCTATATTTTCTTATCTGTCTTCTTCTTTTTGTTCTTATTTGCTCAGCAATTATGTTTTTGTCTCTATTTTGCTATGAAAGTTTTTCCTTTTTTGACAGCTCGGATTTTATTTGTGTAAGTCTTTTTTTCGTTTTTCTTTCTGACAATCTCCATTTCAAACTAGTTTTGTACTACAGTCATCTCTGCACATTTTATTCCCCCTGCTTTTTTTAATCAATTTTTAATTTCCTTGTATTTTTGCTCGTTTTAACTTCAGCTTTATTAATTATAATCTCATTCAAATCGTATACATAAAAAAGAATAGTTCGTCTATATATTTCTACCTTTTCTCCCGTTATTTTTTTTAAAATTAATTTTCTTGTTTATTTTTTACTTTTTGTTCTCATCTTTGCTTTTGCATTCTCTTAATTCCCTGTGAAGAGTTGCTTCTGTAACTTTTTTGTTAAATTTTTCTTATACGACTTCAATACTCTTTTATTTAAGTCGACGCTTAATTCCTGCAACGGTTTTTTTCATTCTCTGACGCTTTTAAATACCTTCGTGTTCTCCCTTTTTCCACCCCACCCCACCCCACTCCGTACACACACACCCATACACACACACAGAGACACAAGCTTTGACCTCATTGCAGCAGCTCACAGCAGTCCATCCACATTACTTTGGCCGCTCCCCCCTCGTTTTGGGAATCACCAATTAAGCTCTGTTTAAAGCACGATTAAGTCCCTGCCGCACTGTCTGGTTTGGCTCCCATCAAGCTCGTCATCATCAATGCAATTATTGACTACAAATCTCGGACGCAGCGCCTAATCCAGCAACAACAACAACAAACAGGGTCAAAAACAACAACGCGAACAAATCGACGGGCGGTCAGTTGGTCGGTTGGTCGACCGGTCAGACAGGGCTCAACAGCAGAAACAGCCATGCGAGAGAGAGAGGGAGAGGGCATATACATACTTACATAGATGTGTATGTGTGGGGGGGGACGAGGCAGCTTTGGACCAAAGAGAATACGAACACAAAACTGGGGCGCAGCTGAGCAACGCCAAAAATTTGGGCCACATGCGGGTGGCAAGTGAAAAATTGGCCACTGATTAAATTCAACACGTTGTGGGATTAACTAACTTGTATTTTATTTGCGGCCAAATTGTGTTGTTAACTTCGCCACACGCGCACAAACACACACACACACAAACACACACACACAAACACACACACAACAATAACATTCTGCCTGCTTTTTTTGCTTGTTCTTCCAACATTTGAAAAAAACACTCCGCGACTTTCTTGACGTCGACGCAGTTTTTCTTTTGGCCTTTTCTTTATTTTTTTCAATTTTCCCTTTAGGGCTAGTCAACATTTTTTTTTTTGCCGCCGCCGTCGCCTCCTCTGCCGACGCGGCTGCGTCATTAGCGACAACAGAGACACCAACAAAAAATTAAGGCTGTCCGGCAGCTGCCGCCGCCGGCGCAAAATCGTTTTTTTGTTTTTCAAGTTTGCTCGCAATGCTGGAACGACGAACGGACCAACTCTAAACTGTGTGCGCTGGACTTGGATTGGGATTGGAGTTGGGGTTGGGGTTGGGGAGGTGCTTTCGTTGCCTGCCTGCATTTTTCCGGCCCTGTGCCGCGTTTTACCGCCAAAACCAAGCAGCAAGCGCACATCACTTGAGGCAACTTTCTGCGCTCATTTCGCACGTACACACACACACACACACACACACACACACACACACACACGCATAAGCACACACCCACACAGATGCACACTAGCACATAAATATATGACTATAAGGACAGAGTCGCACAGTTGGCCAGGCAACAAAGTTGAAAGCTTTACTGTCATATAAAGTAAGAGACTGTCTCTTTGGCATTTGGAATTAAGTCACCAAAGCTAAGCAGATACTCTTCCCTGCATTATTTTCCCAACTAACTAACCCAATATTCCTTGCTATTGTTTTAGTGCTATTATTTTATAGATATTTTTATAATTTTCACGTTAATTGTTTACATTCTTCACCATAAAAATCTCATCTCTTTATTTTAATATTACTTTATTTTCTGTTCTCTGGAGAATTCGGTTGGAAATTCATGATATTTTCAGGGCAAGTCACATTTCATAGTATGTCTTATTCTATATCCCGATCCTTCCTCTATTGCTGGTCGTGCCTGTTTTCGTGGCATATTCTTTAACGCTTGCTTTGTCGGCTGGCTGCCGGGGGACAGCCGGGACAATCAGTAAAGGCAGCCAAGGGGATAAAACTGCTGCTCCGCTCGACTGGGGGCTGAATTAGAGGCATTCGCCGTACACGAAAATACAGTTAGCTTTAAGCATTTCCCGTATTTTACTGTCACGGCCCAAGAGTGTGCCCCTCTCTGTGTGCGTGTGTGCCTGTGTGCCTGTGGGCTTGTGTGCGTGTGTATGTGTGTAGGTGAGAGAGGCCATGAAATGTTATGGAATGAAACGGGGCTTGGGGTAAGGAGTTGTTGACGTTAGGCTTTCCTTTGGATTGGAGTGCTGGTGCTTGGCGTTTAGGTTGGGGACGGTCGGTGCTTTGGGGTTTTCGACTCAGTCGTTGTAAATTACTTGATTCGTTGTTGGAATTTAATTAACATTTTGCTAAGTTTTACTTGGAGTTTTAGTGGACCGGTGTGTGAGTTTGTGTGCGTTTCTCTGAGAACCAGCTATTTCCAGCTCTCTTTCTCAATCTCTCCCTCTCTGTTTCTCTCTTTATACCTTTAATCGACTTAGTGCTTTTCTCTGCCCCTTGATACATATGTAACGCCCTCTAATCCTCTTTCTAACTCTCACTATCCCTCTCACTCTCTCTCTCTCAATCTCTCTCTCTCTCTTTCTTGTGCTTGCTTGGCATTGACAAGCAGGCATTGCACAAAATACGGAGAAAGCTTAGTAATGTTTTGTTTACACACTCTACTTTGCATGTAAGTAATCACACACACACACACGTACACACATGTATATATATATATATATATATATCTATATATATAGACAGGTAAATACAATAAAGAACGGAGCAAATTTTAAAGTGTAGATAATTGTGCGTGTAGACAAAATGCTCTTTGAACCATTTATGTTTGAGGTTCCTTTTTGAGTGTGTTTTTAGTGTGTGTGTGTTTGTGTGTGTGTGCTTAAGAACAAATAAACCAACAAACAAACAAATAAACGCACTCATCTCGAATGAGGTATGCCAACAACAGAACAGACGAAAATATAACTAAAACATACATGAATCTGTTAGATTATCTTGCATTGGCCCACATTCGAAACTAAATAGCCAACTTGTAGATTTAGTATCCAGTTGAGTCATATTCAATTTTACTTTACTAATGCAATCGTATGGAATGCGACCACACACACACACACACACACACATATATATATATATATACATACATATATATGTAGCTGGAAACAAAAATGCTCCTTTTTTTCTACGAGGGATGGCCGAAGAGTTCCCAAACTGAGCCGAAAAAATGTACAAGTCAAAAAGTTGGAGGACCTGCAAACTAGATTTATTATTAATTAATTCAATAATATATACTTTTAAAAGCATAAAACTACCATTACTAAATAAAACACCTTCTATTCATCTATTTGATCTATTATTGGTACAATTTAGTCTGATCCTCCACAAATCAATGCACTTCAGAAACAAAGTTTTTATTTAGTTATCAGCCAACTTTAAAAAACAACATTCTCAATAATAATAATATAAATAAATAATAAAATAATACACTACATTAAAGTATGTGGCTGATTTTGTTTTTTTGCGAATTTAATTATTGCATTTAAAATTCATGCGTTTTCATTAGAATATCCTTCATAGAGATAAAGTTTCCTCATCCGAACAAACTAATACCTGATTAGACAACAGCAACAACTAAATAATTACAATTTTAATATTCATGAATAATTATGCAAAACAAACCAAAATAAAGCAAATACCAAAGAACGGCATACTTTAAAAACAAAAACAAATATTGAACCCAAGAGCAAAAAACAAAAAAAAAGAAGCGCAAAAACAAATGAAACTCGCACAACCACACCCATGTACACAAAGTTAAGTACACCTACATATGTACATATTTAATAAAACTACACATGCAAATATTATAACGGGGTATTATGTTTACAGCAAAATTCGCATATCGTTTACATAATCTTATCGACATTGCATATGATTCCTAATTTTAACAAATAAAATTCTTATCTTTCGCTAAAATGGAAAAAAAAAAAAATGTATAATTATTTTAACCTCAATTTTAAATCTACAATCTCAAATCAAGAATGTGACTTAAGAAGACAGCCAAGTTAATACGCGGTTATGCGAAAAACCAAAATCCCAATTAAAATTGTAACATGAAACTGAATTTCAATTACGGGCAGCCAGCGAAATGTTCACGTAATAATTAGAAACTAGCGGAAAAGTATTGAAACAAAAGCAAATTGACCAGGGAAAACATGGGGAAGGGGAAAGTTGTTTCAGCAGCTGAAGGAAATGTAACGTGTCGTTCATTTTCTGATTGCATTACATAATTACCAGTGAAGCAATTATGAAACTATAATAATGCCCGATATGTACATGTATGTATGTATGTATGTATGTACGTATTTGTGTACGTACATGTGTCCAATCGATTGCCATTTCTATAGTAATCAGAAACCTTTCTGTTTTTAATTAGTACACATTACATAAATAAATTGCCATTTGCAGTTCCATTCGATTATTTTTGAAATTTTCAAAAAAAAAATATGTACACAAGCCAATCAAAGAGCAAAAAAACATGTTAGCGCAATTTGAAATAAATTAAAGTCAATTTCGTAACATAGTTAAAAATTATTATTTTCCTGACTTAACATATTTTTAAAGCAAGCAATTTATCTATTGTCAATTATCTATGATTTGATATTTCAGATATTTTCGAGAGACTACAAGAACAAAATATTCAGATATTTTTTTTTTAAGTTCGGAATGTTTCCATACTAAGACTAACTTATATACATATATATGTATATGTATATATACATATGTCTATATTTAGGTTGGTCCTGGGGTTTCATTTACCCATTCCTCCAAAAGTTATTAAAAATTCTGAAGGAACTACATAATCGATTCCGCTTGGGAGTTGTGGATAAACCTATTAGATAACATTTTAAGGCTTCCATAGTTCCACGTCCCGCATACTTAGTGCTGCCTGTGATACACTGTTCAGCTATGCGTTGAGTTTTTCAAGTTTGTAAGATATGAATTTTTGTACAGGCAAGCCACTGGATGGATACTCCATATAGAAGTTTCGCTGTAAAAATGGCCGTGTACATTTTATTCTGTGAGAGTTTACCCGAGAAGGCGATGGTAACGTCGTCTGCATACGCAATGTGTTGTCAGACACCTCCTTCCATGGTTCCCAACAAGCTCATTTACTGCTACGTTTCATGGAAGGGGTGATATTACTCCGCCATGCTGCATGCTCCTACTGACGTGGCTGGTAGTTGTCGACAATTCCTGCGTTGCAGTATCGGATCACTAACACTACCCACCGTGCACTATCAATGTTGGATGTTAGATGTTGTCATCTTATGAAGCGCTTTCTCGGAGGACATATCTTTTTGATTAGCATGTTGTGACTGAGATAATATGGAGTTGTTAGCTTTAAGTTCTGTAAAGTGCAACCAGCGTTACGTATCCAGACTTCGTGCACTATACAAGCCGGATACCGCTTAGGCTACACGTCCTTTGGCATATGCAATTCCACATTTTGGATTTCATCCCTCACGTGAGAGTGCTATACTCAGTTACAGCAGATGGCAAGTCACCCGTGATTATCTCCGTGTATCCTTACACAAAACAGATTAACATTAAGGCCTGAAACATTGCTCCAAAATATTTACTTAAAACGATTATTTTTTTATAAAACGGAAAAAATTCAAATTCAAGTAATTGAAACTCAAAAAAAAATTGTACATTTCTGCTGATTAACTCAGATCCACATGGATATGTAAGCTTCAGTGTGCTTAAGACAAACCGTTGTTTATTGATAGTAATCCTATCTAATGCATAGTGGGATCGAAAGTTTCTAATTTATTATATGAAAGCGAATTGTAAAAGTTTTTAATGCAATACCAAAAAGTCTCAAATGTTGGTATATTTACAATCAATATAAGTACAGTAAAGTAATGTAAGTAAACATATAAACATATACGTAAAATGGTACTACGAAAGATCAACAGAAACCAAGTGTAATAGTGGTAAAGTGGTTGAGAGTTAACAAGTAAGTTCATCCATCGACTTAACGACGCTGGGATGCCACTCAGTCAGTAAACTAGAAGAGCATTTTGCATATAGGGCTTCAAACGGATGTTCGGTCAACACCGGAACTTGTGCAACGGCAGCTGGCAGCTGGCAGCAACTTGCAGTAAGCTTTAAGTGGCAACAGCAGTCAACAAATTTAACCAAGTGTCTGACCTGAAGTACAGTCAACAAAAGTTAACTAGTGGCTTATGCTGCTGATGAAGCGAACTTCGAACTTAAAAATTAGCATATTCCAAAAAGACAGAGAGCGACGCTTATTACTCAATGTACCCGACATACAAATAGAAATACATACATATGTATGTACATACAGACGTACACACTACGTTTCCCCGTCTATTAACCCGGTTGCGTGTTAATCATTGCGTTGTTTAAATGGCGACAATCCGCCTCACATTTAATATATAACATCATAAATACATACATATATAGCACCATAAATATTTACATTGTGCAAAGCAAATAAATACGCTTCGTTTTGCCACCAGCAGCAGCAGCAGCAGCCACTCAGTCAACAGCTGCGAATCGCTCCCCTCCCATCCTAAATATTCTGCTGGATTCTGTTGTCTCCCATTCTCCATTCTGTCGCATCCTTATAACAATGTAAAATTTCATTTGTACGCACACACACATGCTTACACATACATACACATGTATGTGTACACTCTCATCACACACACACATTCACATGCATATAACGCTACATTAATTGATAATTGTTTTGTGCTCAAAAGAAATTAAACAACAGCAGCAGTAACGATAACAAAAACGGTATTCGCAACTCTTTTCCCACCCCACTTCATCCCAACCCATCCCATCCCACTCCAACACACTCACTCCGCACCTGCTCTGTAGCTCCGCACTTTTCGCTCTCTACGCACCATTGCATTCATTGCCATTCTATGAATGTATGAGTGCTTCTGTGTGCGCTTGTGTGTGTGTGAAGCTATAGGTTTATCTACTGTCAATTGATACAGCGACTATGCGTATACCGTATAATTGCTACAATGCTCCTAAATCCTATCTGCAACATTTCTAAAACTATCGCGAATACTTTTTAAATGTATCACTTCCCGGAACTAGAGTGCAACTTCTAATTGAAACTTCGCCTATGAAACATTATTTCAGTGGATGCAAAAATACAGCCAAAATATAAGTTTGTCTCTTTCGAATTCTTGAAAATGTACTGTACAAATATGGAGTTATTTTTCTGAAAATCAGCTTCAAGGCTCCAAAAAGCTACAACCCAAAGTTCTGCATAATTAATTTATTTGGCATCAGACATTTTTTTATTCTTGATCCTTGATATCATGCTATATATAGGGACAATATTAAATATGCTGAATATTACGCGCTCTTTTTCAGTGTACAGGTAGTCGTCTAGTCGTTAACTCTTATTCATACATATGTGAGTGTGTGCGTGTGTGTGTGTATGCGTGTGTGCTTTGTGTTTTTGCTTTTTCATTAACTTTTTGTGCACGCTGCTTGTTTTGCAAATGTTAAGGAAACTGCGAAATCCGCCTTAAATAAACGCTATACCCTATACTAAACAAAACAGAACACACCTGCCCCTCCCCCCTCCCCTTCACTCCTGCCACCATTCAACAGTTACCTAGCTAAACATTCGCCAACTTAATTGAACGATTAGTTTTTGTACGTGCTGCCACGCCCCGCGCCCCATCGCCCCACGCCCATGGCCGAAGTGTGTCTGCTTGTCCCATGTCTACCGCACTGTCCGATGTGCAATGTCCGCTTGTATGCTTCGGTCACTATTTAATTTTATCTGCTTTGCTTTTATTTTCGTTTTTATTGCAGTAACAAACTATGTTGAACAATTTGCCAGTCAGTCCTTCAGCCACCCCCTTCCCTTAATCCTTCCTCTCACTTCGCTCGCACTCTTCGTCTCCGTCAGACTCCTACGCAATTCGGTTGCCATTCGTGTTCGACTTTTTGACTTGTTCGCCTCGCACAAAGCAACAGCAACACAAAGAAATGAAAAAAGTCAAATGCCAGAGCACTATAAAGTCGAAAGGCCACAAGAACAATGGAAGCAACAACAACAACTAATAGTTGTAGCTGTAATGACAACGAAAGCTTCCAAAACGACGACAACAACAACAACAACATTAACAGCAAACAGAAGAACAGTTTTGTCTTTGTATAGGTGGGGGAGAAGTTGGTCGCTGTGTGCACAAAGTTAAAAGCGCACAATAAATAAATAAAGCAAACCAAACGAAAACGCACGAAACGATACACAAAGAGAGCAGCGTGTTTGTTGTTGCTAATGTGCTCCCCACTCTCGTTGCTCATGTTGTTGTTGTTGCGGCCAAATGACATCCACATCCACATCCACACACACACACACAAACACCCCAATGAAGCTCGCCCATATGCATGTAAGTGACAGCGAACGAAAGCTAGAACAGTGTAGTGATGACAAAGAGGGGGAGAGAGAGAGAGTGAGAAGAGGAAGACAAAACGCTAACGAAGAGAGCGGAGCGATAACTGTTCAGAGCAGCGGCCGTCTTGTAATTTTAGGCAACACGCGTCGATTGGCGACATTATGCCTTCAGCAACATCCTTGCTTTTCTCACAATTTGTAATTGCTGGCAAACTGGGCGAAAGCGAGCACGCTCCTGGCAAATGTTAATAATGATGATGAAGATGCCATTCACACGCTCTTCCCACGTCCTATGTTCAAGAGATCGAGCATAACCTGTTTAATTCGTGCTGAATTGGCGCTGTACGGCAACTTGGGCTGCCTGTAACAAATCAGTGACAGAATCCTTTGACATTGACAGGAAGTGGAACTCCTTAACAGATCAGTAATAATGGGAAATATACAAAATGTCAATGTAATTTCATAAAGAGGAGCATACGCTGAATAAGGCTGGAAATGGCTTAACTGAGCTTATATGTATGTGTATGTATGTATGTATATATAAAAGTGCTTATATGTATGTGTATATAAGTTTTTGAATGGCACCGTGGCAGCGGCAGTTGCTTATTGCCATCGTCGTCGTCTTTTACGCACACGCGCGTGAATCAAGCAAGGCGTGCGACTGTCAGACGAAAGCTTTCGTAGAGTAGGTAACAGGTTGAGATGTAGGCTCTCTGTTAATGTCGCCGACGCGTGCCTGCCCCTATGTGTGAGCGTGTGTGTGTATGTGTGTGTGTGTGTGTGTGCGTGTGTGCGTGTATACAAACACACGCCGTAATTAATTTTATTTAATTTTCGACAACAATAAAAGCAACAGCAACAGCAAAGAGTCAAGGAGCAGTAGCCTCCCCCAGAACTATGCGACATTGGAAGCTGAATGGCAGTTGGCAGTTGGCAGTTAACGGTTGGTGGCGCACAGGAAAAAACAAGTTAACAAAACGTCAACAATAAAAAGAAGAAAGCCGCCCAACGGTGACGTCGAAGACAATGCAAAAAAAAAAAAAAAAAAACAATAAAATAAAACAACTCTCTTGTCGGCATAAAAATACCCTGCGCTAATCTAGAATTAGTTGCTCTTTGCACTCATTGTACTTACTTACATATTTAAGTATATATTTTGATAAATAGCTTTTAATATCTGTGTACTTATCTATAACGATTTTGGGGAATGAGAAATATATAATACACATTCAAACTTGAAAAGTATGTTTGGTATTCAGACGGGCAACCGTAGCTTAATTTACTCATACCATCGTTCTGATCAATTATATATATGTATATATATAAATAGAGCAAACCTATCATACCTCTCATATAAATGTACATCCTTACAGGGTATTTTAAGAAACGTCCAAGTGGCAAGTGAGTGAAGTTTTTGTGAGGGGTGGGCGGGGTGGAAATGGACACATAATTATCAACCACATCAGCATCAGAGTCAGAAGCCGAGTCAGGCGCAGACGACCAAAGCATTGATAATCAGCAAAGCGCGGTCAAGATACATAGCTCTGGGCTCTGGGCAGCTGAAAATTGTCAGGACATAGAAAAGTCACCACGCAGTGGCCAAAGTTGAGCAGGGACGTAGCTAGAGAAAGGTAGGGGGAAACATGCGAATGTGAGAGAGAGAGAGGAAGAGGAATTGTTGAAACAAATCGAAGTAGGAAAACAAGTTTAACTTAATTGTCAACATTGTGCCTGGCTAAGAAGGAGGAGAAGAAGAGGAACGAACAAACGAACGAACAACCAGAACAATATGGAAACGAAGCACATAGTAAAAGAGACGCATGAAAGTGGCGAAAAGCAGCACGAGCGGAAGAGCATAAAATACCGGTACTAATGATGCAGCACGCAATGGGCCACAAAAATTGTATACAGCTGGCAGTACAAACACAGTAAATAGCTAAACTTAAACAACTATGGCTTAAAGACGAAAGTCAAAAAGCACAACAACAATGGCGATGAGCATGAGTACCGTTAAGCGCAGCTCAACTGTCGGAATGGCGGTTTTAAGGCGAACGCACAGATTAAAAGGTAACGGGAGTCGGTAACAGTGTTGCCAACACGACTTGAACTTAGCTGTGTTGGGAGAGTTCTTTGATTGCAGCAAAAATAGACTTTTTGATTCATACGCAGATTAAAGGTTAAATGGCTATCGGCTGATTTATATGTACATATATATAGAAGAACATTCGCTCAATTTAATGGTGTCCTTTAAATCGGATTCAAATGGGTTTTGGATTATAGGCAAGATAATTTTGTTATTAGATCTTTTTGTGTGTGTGCGTAAATTAAAATTGAATCAAGGCAAATATGACAAACAATAAACTCACCGGCAACAGGAACAACAACACAATAATCCCACTCAGTTGTCGGCTGCTTCGGTTGCTTCTCTTTAGGCGCAGCAACAATGGAACATTTCCATTTGTTTTTGCTTTTTTATCTTTGTTTTCTTAACACCTATTTTTCCTGTCAAAGTCAGCGCACTTGCTCGGATTGTCCTTGGGTACTCTCATCAATTGTCTCGTCCTTAATTAAGTCTGCTCGCGACGCTCATCTACATTTGCATCTTTGTCTGAATGTATGGATACCGACTGAAAGGGACATACAAATTTTAAATCTTTAAATACTCATGTTTTTTTATAATATTAGCATTCTATGTACATTTATTAACGGTATAGTTACGAAACTAGAGCGATAACTTGCTGGGAACTCCTCTAAGATTTGAAAGCAAATTGCTTGCCATGGAAGCCCAAGCCTTTATCTCTCAGAATTTAAGAGGTGGAGTGACGAAAATTAAAACTAAGAACTGAAGAGATGGAGTAACGGAATTTACAACTTAAGTTACTAGTTTTTAATGGGCGTGGCAAGCTTATCCACTGCCGTCGCATTAAGATGCTCCTCAGTTGGTGACAATAAGATTGTCAATAAATAAATTAAAAATGTACGCAAATAAATGATATCCCATTTATAAATTGAAGTATACAATTTCCATCTAAATATGGTAATTTTTGACTACTTAAGTGCTGTAAAGCACTCGTTAGCTACAAATAAGGTTAACTCTTTGTTACACGGCACGCCAGTTAAATCCAATTTCATGGCAGGCAGCCACCAGCTGCAGACTATGGAGTTCAAAGTCTGTACACCCGGAAAAAACAACTGCAAGGGAACTAAACGAATAACTTGAATTGCCAAAACCAACAAACAAAAAAAAACATCGCGCGCGTCTCTAATGAGACTCTCCAAAACAACAGCCAAGCTTGCTGCCTGCCACACCAAGAAGTCTTGCCACTCACAACTCTCGACTGTCGACTAGCAGTGTAGCCAGGCTACACAGGACACAGGACTCAGAACCCGCTTAACCCGTTCGAGCGCCATTCCCCACACAACAAGATGCCAGCATGTTTCTGTCCCACGACAAACCGCATAGCTAAAATTCAACAAACAGCTCGCGCGGCAGCAATCAAATTTAAAAGCGTGATTATTTCTATACGCTGCGCAACAAAGCCGGGCGTCAGCAGCAAATAGTTGTTAGGAGGGAGATCGGGTTGCCTGCTAATTATAATTTGCTTAAAGCAAAAGCTAATTGCAACTAATTTCATGCTAAAAGCCCTAAGAGAAAAGCACACGTAAAAAAAATAAAGACCAAAAATTCAAAATACGAAAAACAAAAGGAAAAAATGTAAAAGTAAAATTCTGCCTGAATTTATTTTTAAAATCTAACATGAAAACGGGCAAGAGTAGTGAAAATGCAAGTTCTCACAGTGCAAGTGGGCGTTGAAAATGTATAACACTGTATAACATCTGTTGCTCAATTGGGAAATCTTTATCAATATTTTAATTCCCATTTTCAAGGCATTTTTTTAATGCTGTTTGCTGTTTACCGCAACTGCGACTTTTGAAACTTCTAACAGTCCTTCTGTTAACAGTTACATCTATGTTACTTTAATTTAACATATCGTTGGTATTTTTACCTAATCGTTTGACACATTTCAAAATACGGTTTGTTTTTTGTCTTATCGATAGTATTTTCTTAAATTCATTTGTGCTTATCGATATATAAATTATATTTTTTGGTATTTCACGACTAATCGTGGATTTTGTTGCGTTTTGTCTAATTAACTTTATCGAGTGGCTTCGGGTGCGTTGCGCAAAACACAGAAGCAATAATAATGGGTGATCTGGACAAATGGATTGAGGTTGTGAAGGAATGCAAGTATTTGCCCGAAAATGAACTGAAGAAACTCTGTGATATGGTCTGCGACATACTGTTGGAGGAGACAAACATACAGCCAGTGAGCACGCCTGTCACAGTCTGTGGCGACATCCACGGCCAGGTGAATACACTCTCTCTCTCTCCCTCTCTCTTTCTCTCGGTATTTTGCTTTCCCTAATCACATCCACATATTTCATACATACTTTGCTTGCTGATTTTGCCTCCAAACAGTTCTATGATTTGGAGCAACTGTTTCGAACCGGCGGCCAAGTGCCCGACACGAATTACATATTCATGGGCGATTTTGTCGATCGGGGCTATTACAGCCTGGAGACATTCACCCGACTGCTGACACTCAAGGCCCGCTATCCCAGCCGCATCACGCTATTGCGGGGCAACCACGAGACGCGACAGATAACAAAAGTCTACGGCTTCTTCGACGAGTGCTTCAGCAAGTATGGCAATGCGAATGGCTGGAAATACTGTTGCAAGGTGTTCGATCTGCTCACTATCGCTGCGGTAAGTTAAATCCATACAAAATATCATTTGCAATATATATGTATCTATACAAATTGGAAGATAAAAACCACCTCACTTTTATCCGCGATTACAGATCATTGACGAGACTGTGCTGTGCGTACACGGCGGCCTGAGTCCTGAGATTATAACGCTAGATCAAATACGCACCATTGAGCGCAATGGTGAGATACCCTATAAGGGAGCCTTCTGTGATCTGGTCTGGTCCGACCCGGAGGACATGGAATATTGGTAAATGACGATATATTAGAAATGGTTTTTTTATTTTACTATTTTTTTTTTTGCTTTTTTAGGGGCCAGAGTCCGCGTGGTGCTGGCTGGTTGTTTGGTCATAATGTGACCAAAGACTTTATGACCATCAACAATCTGGATTTGATATGTCGAGCACATCAGCTGGTCAACGAGGGCATCAAATATATGTTCGAGGGCAAGCTGGTTACAGTGTGGTCAGCGCCAAATTATTGCTATCGGTGCGGCAATGTGGCGGCCATACTCAGCTTTGAAACGGCGCAACAGCGCCAAACAAAAATCTTCCTAGCCGTTCCCGATTCGGATCGGGTCATTCCCAAACAGAATACAACGCCTTATTTCTTGTAGAACTCTAAACGACAATGCAGAAGCCGACAACAAGAAACGGAAACGATCAACCGACCAAAACGACGCTCCGCCCGTTCGCACTGCCAGCGACCAAATTGAATTGAATTAACTACCGATAAAATCGGCAGCCGCCAGCAGATAAGCCAAAACTCCATCACACACACATACACACACAAACACACACACACACACACATACACATACACACGCACAAATTTGTGAATACATTAGTTAAGCGTAAAGGAAAAAAATTAAGAAAAAAAGTGAAAAAACGTATTCATAGTCATGCTCAAAAGATTTGTTCAAATGATTTTGTTCCCGGTAATTTAGCCGTTATTCTATATATATATCTTATCTATTTGTAGATCAATAATATATGTATATTTGTTTACATTTGTGCTACTTGTATTTAAAGCCGCCTGTGTGGCTCAAAGCGCGACAAATGAAACCCGATCAAAGGCAACTCATAAAAGCAAAAGACAAATTTGTAAATGCATTTCATTTTTCTTCATCATCAGTTAAGTGCAACTCCGAGAGATACGTTTCAATTGTATATATATATATACTTACATATAATGTGCCTGTACTCGTATTTAGATGTCTAAAAATACTTAGGGACATTTTCCAATCCAATTGATTGGAAAATTGCCTCCATATACAATGTCCTAAATGCTTAGTAAAATATAGATTGCAAACTATTCGATTTACCGCATATTATTACTATCACCAACAACAATGACATATCTTGACCCTGACTATAATCTACCGGCAACTATGTACCCATCACTATGTTTACGATTTCTTGGATTTCAAAGAAAGTCGACCGACTGATCGAAATTTCTTTTCGGAACAAGGGGAATCTGTTGATTTATTCTGAAGCCGCACACGAAATGTGCTCTTGAACTTGAGTCATATACAATAAGATAATTAATTACTGATAAAAAATAATTAATTACTAATTATCAAGATAAGATCTTCCGTGTCAATGCCTAATGTATTTTGTGAATAACTCATATATTCTTCCTGTTGCCTTCCTCGAAGGTTTCATTTTGTAAAGTAAAGTCAGGAATGTGAAATTCAAATCTGTGTTCTACAATATAATTATTAAAATATTAAACATTGTGAAATAAAATCAATAATTAATCAGAAATCTACAAGCTCACCTCATGCGTTCTCGCTCGCACAACAGCAAGTCATATTGTTTGACTCTCTCGCACCCGATATTTATAAACTTAAATTGAAGTTTTAATAATTTGAATTTATTTGCATATCAGTGTTGAAATCATACATTTAAATCAAATGACTTTAATTCCATGCAATAATAAACAATGACTATTTCATATAATGTATAATTTATAATATATAATTATTGATTTTTGTTTTTCTTTTTCTTTTCATGGCTCCCGGCCATGTCACAGTGTATGCAGAGTATAACAACAATTACAATATATTTATTAAAAAAAAAAAATGGCTAAACAAAATTAATTAATAGTAATAGTTTGTCTAGATCCAACAACAACAATAGCCTTTTAGGATTAGCTGCAAATTTAAACAAAATTGAACGGAGCGCATAAAAAAAAAATTAAAAAGAAAAAAACATGCGTTTAAAATTTAAGAAAAATAAAAGAATCTAAGAAATAAACAAATGTATTGAAATTGCTATTTTTCTGTTGTCGTCGTTGTTGTTATTTTTGTTGTAGTCGTCGTAATTTTCGTATTGTGGGCTGTGTGCTTAAAGCTTGAACTCATAATCCTAAACGCATTGAGCCCTTTGGGGTAGGGGGGCAGCGGCAGCGGCAGGTGCAGTTGCAGTTGCAGTTGCATCTACTGCGGCGCAATGTAGTTGTGCTCAAAGATGTCCAGTTCATTCTGTATGTAGTTGGCCTTGTTTCGCAGCAGCTTCAGCTGCTTCTGATTGGCCTCGAGCACATTCAGCTGCGCCTCGAGCGTTTTCAGCTCCTCGTTCATATCGGTGGTGGCGGTGTCCACGGTGCGGCACAAGCGCGCAAATGTGCTCGACAGCTCCCTATTGGAATGTTAAATCCAGTTTAGAAATACGCCAAAGAAAGTAAAATCCTAATACAAATACTTACTGCTGCACCTGGTGGCTGCAGTTCGCCGATGTTAGATCCACAATCATTTTGAGCTTCTTGGTGGCATGGCGCACATACTGACCCTTAAAGGTGCGCTCCTTGGTTGAATTGGTCCAGGATAGGCGCTCATACAGATAGATGCAGCCATAGAGGGCACCAACACCAACGAGCACACGCCAACCGATAGTTTTCAGCATCTGTAAGTGTTTGGTATTCAGGACATAGGGATACAATAGCACCTGCCAGGCAGCTGGTAAAAATAAAATTTTTGCCGCCTTACTACTCAACACTTACTATGCCAGCGACGACGAGACCGCCAACGGTGCCCTGCGATCCAATTGAGGACATGGCAAAGCGAGATATAACCGACAGCTGTTCGGGCGTAATGCCAGCAACGCCCGGCGTCGGCAGCAGGCAAACAGGCGTCGTCTCCACCGGAGTGCTAACGGGCGTAACGACAGTGTGCTGCGAACGCAGGAAGATTTATGAATGCACAGAAGAGATTAGTTTGTTTGGTTTGAGTCCTGGATTGCGCTTACCCCAATACTGCTCTGGCGATTGACCAAGGCGGGTGTATGTTTTTTGCTGCGCTCGCGCACTTTGCCCGTGAAACGCTGTATCATTGCCGCAATGCCCCAACTAAACTTGAACTCGAGATCCTCCTGGAAGTCGGCGCACAGATTCTGGCAGTTCAATGAGTATAGCATTTCGAAGGGTTGTGTACGCAACGCCAGTTTGGCGCTGTGCGTGCTCAGCTGATCATTGGGCACCAGAGCGTGCATGCGATCCGTCATTTCCGTTTGGGCTGCCTCCACATTCATGGCCAGCGCCATGGAGAGGCGGGCGCGCAAATTGCTGCCGAGGCCGCTTTCGACGTGAGCGTTCAGCTCCTTCTTATAAATGTTGAGCACCAGTCGCTCCGGATGGAAGGGCATATTGAACTCATCGATGAGTACGCCCAGTCGCCAGATTTCCTCGTTCAGTGCTTTGGAGACCTTCTCCTCGACCTCTTCGACCAAATTGTGGATTTTCATTTTCATTTCGCGTGTCACTTGCATCATTTGCGTTTCGGTGCCCTGAATGCGTTCGGTTAGCATATTCTTCTGATCTTGCTTCAAATTGCGAAAGATTGTGATGCGCTCATAGATGTTGTCCAGCATGGAGCGCATATCGCCAGATACGCTCTTGCCGCGTGAGCTGTGCTGCTGGAATTTGGTTTTGACCGCGCTCTGCGAGATGCATTCCTCAAATTTACGCTCAAAGTCCTGGAACTCGAAGTAGCGAATTTGAAAACCCTCAGCTATGGCGCCCATATGGGGCGGATTGCCCTTGGACTCCTCAATGCGTGCCTGCAGCGTTTCACGGGCGGACACAAAGAACACTCGCTCCTGGGCCTCCTTTTCATTGCTGACCTTCAGCTCCTTGGTGAGGAAGTCGATACAGCGCTCCGTATGCTGGGATTTAACCTGCAGATGGCAAACAGCGGCAGCAGCCAATAAATAAACAATTATTAAGCATCCGATTTTTAAGGTGCACAAATGTTAGCTTATCACATGAATATGTCTTTATATATCGTTTCAATCGATCTGTACTCGTGGCTCACACGCACTTGTGTTACAGGCAAAACTGATAGTTACTCATTTGACGAACCCCAATTGATATTATTATGATTAGTAAGCTTTTTACGTTTTTACGACTAGAATTGTGATTCTACGTTTAATCAGTTATCGATAGACATATTCATGATGAATCGAAGCTTTGGCTGTGGGCAAAGCGCATTTATTAAAGAGCTGGTCGGGTTCTGGGTCTGGGATGACATTACCTTAGCCAGCTCCTGGCGTTGTTAACATTACATGTCGAATTTGGTGGGGTAGTATAGTAAACAAGAGTAATGAAATATACAACAACATTTACAAAGACGCTAACAATATCCATCCAAGAATAGAGATAGAAAAATAGAAAGACAGCGAACAAAAATTATCTTACCGATTCCTGGCACTCGGGCTCATTGGCCGACGCATCCCAGCGATTGTTCAGTATAAAGATATTGGGCTTGGATAGCTTCTGGGAGACGGTGTGAAAGAATTGCTTTTCTGCCCGGGTCATTGTTGATTCCGCATTGAGGACTAGCACAAATACGTCCGCATTGAGGCAATGATTGTCAATCCAATCGTCCAAATTGGCAGAAACATCAACGCCCGGCGAGTCCACAAAGACGACATCATCGCGCAATAAGCTACAACGTTCCCGTGGCCAAAAGATGCGCACCAGACTGCTCTCGCTCAGCTTTTCCTGGCACAGCGCGTTCGCCAATTGTTTTATGTTCTGGAAAAAATTATCCAATCAATATCGGCACAACCAAATATCGTTTAATCCCGCACAGGATATATATCTATCTATGTATCTAAATCGATAAGTCTGCTCAAGTTATTTTTAAAGGTTCGTACTTAAAATGAAAATGAGATGTTTTCGAGATAATGCATTGATCTTAAGATATATACATAGTTTAACTGTTTTAATGATTAATTGACTTATGCTATCGCACATACCACCACATTGAGTTTCTCATCGGAACCCTCCTTCATGAGATAGGCCTCGCCACCATCGCTGCCCTCCACCTGGCAGAAGCAGTTTGTTGTATGCCCAATGCCACTGGGCAGAATCTTTTCGCGCAGCATGGCATTAATGACGGAGCTCTTGCCATTAGAGGTGCGACCGAAGAAGGCGACCTTCATGTGATCCCGCTGCAGTACCTCACGTATCGCAGCCACCTTGTGCACATAGCTCTCAAATAGCTCACGCTCCGCCTTGTCCACAATTTCTGCGTCCGCATGAAGAGCTGCAAGGCAAGGCAAGGGGAGGGATGTGGTGAATGAGTTATGTAACTATATAAAGCTATATAAACTTCTGCTTACCATTAATGAATGTGGTTGTCTCGAGCACATACTCCTCGATTTCACCATAGATATCGTTGATCTTCTTCTTGGCGCGCACGAATATCTGCAGCGGCGATTTGTCATTGGATTGATACATGCGATTATCAGTGATGGCGTTGTAGTTGGCCGTCGTCGATGAGGCGGACGTTTGCAGCGGTAGATTGTGACGTGAATCGTCCACGGAGTCGGTGCCCGTTGAATTTTGATCGTTGCCGGAGGGGCCCGTTTGGCCAGTCACCAGCGAGATGGTGCGATTCAAGTAGGCCGCCATTGGTTTGGTGAATTTGCGTGAATTGCGTTGTGATTTGTTAAACGAGAGAGAATTTTGATACAAAACAAAAGGTATGCAGCCTATGCAGATACCCTTGCCCCTTATCCCTGTCCCGATACCTTTTGCCGCCGCAACTCGCAAAAAAAGAAACCAACAAAATCCAAACCAAGAACTAAACGATCAAATTATAAGGAAAAGTGCACGTTTAATTTGGGGATGGGATATAGGATATTATAGGTATCGATATCGGTATCGGATTTGCTTGATCTAATTGTTGCTGCTGTTTGATGTTGGTTGATTGCTGCTGGTTGCTGCTTTTTACCGTTTTTTATTTTTATTTTTTTTGTTTGTTTGGTTGGTTGAAATACTCAAAAATCAATGGCACAAAACTGAAAAGACAAGGCAAACGTAACAAAATATGACATCAAAGGCGAAACTAAACAAAAATAACATAACAAAATAAGTGTCAAAGTGAAAATTAAGTATTTGTTCTCTCACACACACAAACACGCCGCACACAATCAAAGATGCTGCAAAGGCGCAGTTTATTTATGTCTGTGTGTGTTTGCAATCGTAATCAAAGAAAAAAATATATGTATGTATACATCAACTAAATACTAATAAATTTTCGCTGATTGGCTGGTGTTGCGTATTTAACTTGAGTTGGGACTGCACTGTTAAACCTGGCCAGCAACTAACCTGATTGGTGTTTAATTCGCTCATCGTATGTTTATATTCCGGCAAACGCGACCCAATACATGCAGCCCGCAAGTTCACGTTGTTGTCGTCTTCGGGCTTGGGCTTGGTTCGTTATGAAATCGCGCTCCAATTCGCCAACTGCATGCACATTTCTACTAACTACAACTAATTGTTTGTTTTCTCGCTTTTCGTTGCACAAATGTTCTCCAATTTGCCTATAATTTGTCTATAAATGATGTAACACAGTGCGCAAATCGGCTAACAGTGCTGTAAAATAAATAACAATATCGATGAACGACTATCGGATCAACATTTGTGTCGGTCTGTCGATAAATAGCCGTTGTAGCTGCGTGAACAAATATTTCTGAATAACAAAGCACAGTGATCCGCCGTTATTTATCGCCAACACTTGAATAAATGAAAAGCTCAGAATATGTTTGTATATTATTTTGTTTTTTTATTAGGTTTTTTTTGAGGGTTTTTCAATCCACTTGTTTGTCTGTATTTTAATTTTCGTTATTATATTTACTGGTTTGCAATAAATTACATAAAATAACAATATGTTTCCATTGTGTAAAGTAAACGTAAAAGAAAAAACTATATAGTTAAAGGGTAAATTAATAATAAAGTTTTATCAAATTAGTTTTTAGATATTAAGCGTGGCTTTGAGTGATTTGGGTTTTCCTTCGGTAAGTGTAGTCGTCAATGCATAAGAGACCGCAAACATAATATCGGCTTAAAGTGTAATTAAGTAACAAACTAATTAAGTAGTTCAGGAAGGACATACGAAAAGCAAAGCGTTTGTTGTCGTTGGAAAAAATGCTCAACAGAAAGTTGGTAAAGTGATGGGGAAAAATGGGATGTGTGCAAACCGTTGTTTTCCATTATAGATCGATCTTAACATGGTATAAATAGCGCTTAAACATATGTTTAAGTACTTTTATTTTTGCATTTGCATTTAACATTTCTCTCTTCATTTTATGTGTTTTGTATATATGTTTCATTTATAATTTAGCTACACTACTAAATATAAAGTTTGCCTTATTTCCAACTTATTGTTTTGCTGTTGCAGATTTCGTATTTGGTTATTATTCTTGATTTTCCTTTGCTAGATTTGTTCAACTCCCTTAACTATTTTTTCTTCTCTCTCGCTATCGCAATATCAACACCTTGTTGTCATTTTCATCATACTTTTATGATTTTTCGTCAATACTCCATCATCTCCATTTCCGTGGATTCTCTCTCGTCTATTACTTGCTAACTGCTAATATTTTTGCTTCACGTTTCGAATTGCTGATTGGTTAACATTAACATTAATATTATTATTGTTGTTTTTTGTTGTTGTTGTTCTTCTATGTTTTTAGTTGTTGTACATTTACTGAACTCCACCCCCCTCCCCCCAGCCACAGCATACTACTGCATTGGATTAACGCAGCATCGGTTTTTTTTACTTTTCTTTTCGCTGTGCTTAGCTTTGTTTACTTCTTCACCAGCTTCATGAGCGCATCGGTGGAGAAGGACTTGGGACGCTCGATGGGCAGGCCGAGAGCACGATCCCAGACAAGGGAGGCGAGAACGCCGAGGGCACGGGAGACGCCGAATAGAACGGTGTAATAGTTCATCTCCTTCATGCCATAGTATTGCAGCAGAACACCGGAGTGAGCATCCACATTGGGCCAGGGGTTCTTCACCTTGCCAAGTTCATTTAGAATTGGGGGCACCACCTTATAGATATTCGATACCAGCTGGAAGGTTTCATCATCGGGCAGATGCTTGAGGGCAAACTCGCGTTGGCAGGTATAACGAGGATCGGTCTTGCGCAGCACAGCGTGACCATAACCGGGCACAACCTAAAGAAAAGTCAACAGACAGATTAGATATAGTCTTTGAGCTACTGGTACTATGTTAAATTAACGCACCTGTCCGGACTTGAGCGTCTTCCAGATGTAATCCTTAAGCTGGTCCTCAGAGGGATTATTGCCAGCCTCCTTCTGCAACTTGCGCAGCCAGAGGAGCACCTCCTGATTGGCCAGACCGTGCAGTGGACCAGCCAAACCGTTCAAGCCGGCAGCAAACGATAGATACGGATCACTGAGGGCAGAACCAACCAAATGCGTGGTGTGAGCGGACACATTGCCACCCTCATGATCACTGTGAATGGTTAGATAAAGACGCATCAGCTCGGTGAACGGGGCAGTGTCATAGCCGAGCATTTTCACGAAATTGGCGGACCAATCCAGGCTGGAGTCAATCGCACGGGATCCCTTGCCGCCGCGATACGTATTGCAATAGATGGTGGCAGCAACCACAGGAAGCTTGGCAATTAAATCCATGCTATCCTCATAGGTCGTTTCCCAGTACTTTGATTTGTGCACACCCGAAGAGTACGCCTTGGCGAATTTGCTGTCATGATTGAGGGCCGTGACGGCGGCAGCAAACTGCGACATCGGATGCAGTGTGGTGGGCATGTTGTTCAGCATGGTAACAACATGCTGGGGAAGGGCAGCACGATCGGCCCATTCGCAGGATAGCTGCTGCACCTGACTCTGGGTCGGCACCTCGCCGGTAATCAGCAGCCAGAAGAGGCCCTCTGGCAGTGGCTCAGATCCACCCGGGGCGGCAGGCAGTACTTTCTGGCATTCGGGAATGGATAGGCCACGGAAGCGAATACCCTCATCAGGATCCAGTACAGAGGTCTCTGTAACCAGAGCCCTGATGCCGCGCATGCCACCGTACATCATATCAATGGTCGTCTCACCCATCTTAGTTGAACCGTGCTGTTTCCTGAATGCCTTAACCCGCTCCTGCTCTTGGGGGATCTTGGCGGCAAGCACTTCGCGCAGGCTTGCACCATCAGAAGCAATTTGACGCACATAAGCGCCAACAATAGGTGCTTTCTGCAACGAAATACAAAAAAAAAAAAATGCAATTAGTTTATCAATAACAATCAGCTTAGTTGGGCCTATCCAATGGGCGGTCATCAAGCCGCACTTCAATGCGCAATTACGCGTGAAATTGACTTGAACAACTTGTATTGATAAGCAAAGCCAATCACCACCACACAACACGCACACACACACATATGCACATTAATATGTGTAGAATACGTATATACGTATTTTGTGATAAGAGCAAAGAGAATCAGAGCAGCGACTCCAGCAGCCGCACTGCTACATCTGCATTCTCCATGACTCAACCGCTCGTTGATCAGACATTGCCCCAGTGGCAGTAGTATTTTTTTTTTTTAATTCTTTCTGCTCTCGTTGTTGTTGCATAATTCTCTGCGAAAGCATACGCAAAAACAAAAGCGAAAAAAAAACACTGACGAAGACGGCAGCGCAATTGCGGCGTTGACAAAAGCGCGCCATACACAAAGTTCAGCGCAAGTTTGACCGCAAGCAGGAAGAAGAAGCATATACGCAAAAACCGGTTACAACTAGTTTTTTTTTTTTTTTTTTGCTTTTACGATCAGGCCATCGAGACTGAAGCTTGAAACGACAGGGAAAATTCCAAAGCCAAATAGCGTTTAGTGCTGTTGCCATGCCCGGCGTCTACATAGATGAATCGACATTGTAATGAAAACGGAATCCAAGCTCAAGCGCAAAGTGCATTTGACTTTGGCGGCTGCCCCTCTACTCTCTCGCTCATTTTACGTTCACTGTTGTTTCAATTACTTTTTTTTTTATTTTTTTGCGGCAGTGGGTCAGATAATTCAATTAACCACGTGAACTTGAGGCGCCGCCAAACGACGGACTCGTTTTAAAATTGAATTCCATGCCTTGTGTTTATTGTTTAGTTTGCTTTGCGTATGTGCATATCGATATTGATTAATGTGTCTGTGTGTGAGTAAACATAAACAGACTAACCGGTTTTTACTGGCCAGTGTCCCAAAAGCTCGTTTTCATTGATAAAATTATATAATTTACGCACACTCTGCGCTGCTCGTCATCTTTTACCGATATTATGAGTGGGATGGATCACGGCCTCCGGCCAGCAAATGCAACGATTATAAATACCACAAATTGATCATTTTAAATTGCACAGCGCGTAATTTGAGACACAACTTGACATAATAATGATTAAATAATTATACGTCATTATCAATTACACACGTAATTTATATACAATAATCTAATAGAATATTTATTAATCCAACCCTCTCTTTCCAACACACTACAAAAAGTGTTGATTAATGCAAAACTATTGACATCGCAGTAGCTGCATAGCAAATGCTGCAACGCCCATCGATAAAAACACGATAATCACAATCGGCAAATGCCGAGTGACCAAAAGATCAACAAAATGCAATATGAGCTCTTCTTGTTGTACAAATGAAACAAAAAAACAAAACGGCGTTTTGTCAGGTGCACAAACCGCAACCGCGCCGCCAGCATCAACGTTAGCGCTCTCTACACAGTTACATATACACACACGTACACATGTTAATGCCAGTGTTAATTAAGATGTCATAGTTTGCTTGCGTGTGAGTGTTTTTTTTTTTCTTCGCTCGACAAATCATGCGCAAACAAAAAGGAACAATAACGAATACGATCAGAATGGGGGGAGTTGGTGAAAGAGGTAGGAGATGACATCAACTGTTTCTCTTAAGCTTGCGTAACAGTGTGATTAATGCAAAGACATGCATCATACAAATGCTCTCTCATATTTCAAAATACAGGTTACGCACGCTTAATTCTCGCGGTCAATTTTACGTACACAAGGCGCATTATTTTGTGTAATTTTTTGTTTTATTTTTATTTGCATAGTAAATGGAGGCCCCCCATTATCTTATCGCTGGCTGATATACTTATTCATTCTTATAGATACCTGATTACACAAATGTGTATATCCATATGTATTCACAAATTATATACATATTTATTTATATTTTTTTTTTGCGCAAAGTACATTTGTTTGTATAATACATGTGAAAGTCATGAACATAATCAGATTAGTTTCACGGGCGTGTGTCGTCTGCCTTCTTGCACAGAAAGAGAGAGAAAGAGATAAGAGGGAGGAATGGCCCCGTTCCAAACAGCGCCCCGCCGCTGATAAGCACTAGCCACATTGAAAATTGAAGGTCCCCACAACGGTCTCACGCGCTTCCAACTTATCGCATATATAACATATATATTATATGTAAGTAGTTTATGGTATATATGGTCATCAAGGAAATGGCATTAGCTTGAGCTTAAAGTTCACGTCGTGGATTGCACTATTGATCAGTATGATCTTCAACAATGTATTGTGTGTAAGGATGCACTTTTACTTTTACTTTACATGCCCTTTAGTACACATTACACTATAAAATAAATATGTACATACATATGTATGTATGTATACATTTTAATCAGCAAAAGCAGTCTAGCCGATTTCAAAATATCCGCCTCTTTGTCTCTCTGTATCAATGTAATTGTAATTCCCAAGTATTTTCATGTGAACGGCAATTAAGAGACGAGTGACAGACGACAGACAAATTAAATACTAACGATATATCCATAAACAATAACGTAACATTCACAATAAAATACAAATCCAACAGCTCTCGCCGCATTAACGGAACCTCGATTGATTGCATGTTTCGGCATCAAGGTGAACGAGAGAATTGCATGATGCACTTGAAGTCGATGATGCTTAAAGTTAGTCAAATATATAGTTGTATACTTCACGATAGCACTGACTTGGCGATTTTTCTACGATTTTAGAGATTTATATTGTTTTGGGGAAACAGTTAATCGTTTAACGTGAACAGCACTTATTTTTTTAATATTTTATTTTAAATGCCGTGCCACAGCGAATCATCACAACACACCCTCCTGAGTTTGCCCTCGTTCTTCGGGCGCGTGACGTTGTTTTTTCAATTACTGTCAACGGGAATTGCCCTTTTAGTACCAAGAAAATTAGTGTAATTGTTTAACAAGCGGTTTTACTCCCTCTCCATTTTGTGCAATTATTAAGATAATAAGTTAAGTTCAACATTTGCGTGTATCGAAATGTTGACAATAGACAATTGGTGCAAGGGGGAATCGTTTTGCAACAACCTTATGCCGCCAGTTGCTATTTGTTCTTGAATATATTGTTAAGTAAAGTAAACACACGGGGTTTTCCCAATGCTAACAGCCGTTGTTGTTATTGGCTTGAATTTGTTAGCTGAATTGAATGAATACAGCAGTAATATGTTAAGACTTCATCCATCAAAATGAAGTCTTTGCGTTGGCAACTTTAACTCATCAATCAACCAGTGAGTGTACCCAAGCTATTATCAAGCTTTAAATGTCCCACAAGCTAATTAGCTTTCTTTACTTTTCTCGGTTATTCAATCAATGTGCGAACCTTTCATTAGCATACCACAAAAGCTATGAAAATAATGGGGGATCTTATTTCACTGTATAAATATTGTGCAGTATTTGTCTTTTAAGTGTTTTGTGGTTATCAAATAGTCATCCAATTAAATAAACACCTTTGAACAGAATGCGTGGGCCACTGTCTTGATATTAAATATTTTTTTTTTTCCTTTTTTGTTGTCTTGTTGTGTCTACTGTTATCAGCAACACACGTCAAACGTTTGCTCCATGCGAGTGTTCCGATTTTGATCTCGATCATGTGTCCCCACACAAATTTGTCATGCTTATCAGTTAAGCCATGCCATTTTGGTTGAACGGCTGCCGATTGCACATACAATATATAACATTAATACATACATATTTATATATATATATTTATATATATATGTGTGTGTGTATATACGTATTGGTATATACATATGCGGAGGAACAACCACACGCTTTGAGAGTGGTTTGTCAACTCGATTACATCACATGATCATGGCTGGGCTATTAGCAGCGATTCTGCTTATCACGGGCTATACACACTTAAGTATTGCCGACATTTTTATTACCATGCAAAGTTTCCATGACGCCACTCATTCAGCCATTGTTATCTGCTCAGGCAGCAAGCATATAACTTTAAATATCAGAGGAATTTTCAATTCATGGTAGGTACAAAAGAACACGAAGAAGAAAACGAATCCCAAATGGCAGGTGGGCCCCTCTTCAAGAATGCCACTTGAGATTGGCAGTACATGGTTTTAATGATAAGATGTCTGAACGTCGCAACCGCTGCTGCTATAAATAACAATTTATTAATTTATTAATAAATTATTTCGAACGAACGGTTCGAATGCATAACATTTAGAAAATGCAAAATAGATTACTTAACTTTTTGTATTACGCACCAAAAAAATGTTTGCGTCACAAGCAAGCTAATGGCTCATGTCGCTCTCTGCTGCTCTAACTCTCCCGCTCTTTTTCTCGAACCTTTGCAACAACAAGAGCAACAACCCCAAAACGATGTGCAAGAACAATGCGCTTAAAAGGAGGCTCGTCCTGTAAACGGTGTAAAGAGAGTGATGCCTGCTTGCCTCTATTGATTTTCCAATTGAAAATTTTTCCCCCGACTAGTCCGATGATTTTTTGGCATTGCATAATCAACACAAACATATGTATATATGTATATATATATATACACATATGAAGAAATATGTACGTGGCATTTTTGTTTATTTGCAGACTGCGTCTAGTGGGCGGTGGATGTGCTATCTGCTTTAAGGTCATTCGGCGGACAATCTTTTTGGCGCTGTGTAGAGTCACTTTTGGCAACAGAAGCAGCACAGCGCACAACATATTTTGTGCCAAGCAGAACAGAGCAGAGCAACAACACGTGTCGCATAACTTTCTTACTCTTTGCTACCTGCACAGTGCCTGCTGCTGCGGAGAGCCGCTCTTTTTTTTTATTTTTGATGGGAGCGTCAGATTGTTGTTGTTGTTGTTGTTGTGGCTGGTTGCTGCTGTAACAGCAGTTAAAGAACAAGGTTTTAGCCAAATTTAAGCCGCGACACGTTTATGGAAATTAAACAACAAAAATAAATTCCAAAATAAAAGTCACAAAAGATGCAGCTGCGAAATGGGGACTAACAATTAAAAAGAAGAAGTTCATTAAACTCTAACTGCGCTGACCGCTGCCCTCGATGCGACGACGGCAGCGACGTCGACTGTGTCTGGTAAGAGATTTATTTATAAAGAAGATTCGCGCTTTGCTATTTTAGCCAAGTAGCGAAAATTCTGTGCGATTATGTAATCACCCACGATGCCCGGAAAATTAGCACATAGCCAAGCATGTTCAAAATTTCGATTTACGACTGCTAATATTGTGGAGCGGGAGCGGGAAGCAGCAATAACTTGTTTGCGCAGTTTTTTTTTAATCACAAGCACATGACTGGGGTCTTTTTTTTTTTTTTGGTTCGACGTTGCCCAAGATCCTTTTGCTTCGAAAGCAACACCAAACATAACGCGTGCGAATCGAATTGAGTGGCGGTTGACATTTGAACAGTAATTATAAAACTTGATGGATGATAGATTGTTGTGGGAGAGGGTCAATTGACGGAAAACTCACCTGTGCGTCGACAAGTTTACGTGCAGAAATGCGATAGAGCGACATGATTTATGATAATTTGGTTGTTGTTGTGTAGAAAACTCGAAAACACTGTCCCAAAATTGTTGGACACTAAAACGCACACACACAGAAAAAAATTACTTTTCTCCCAGTGAAGAATTTTGAAAACGTTCCTTTTCTTGTGGCGTTTTATTTGGCGAGCGAAAAAAGTTTCCTACTCTTACGGCAGCTGCGCGGAAACTGAACGTAAAATTATTATATGTATTTTTCGAATTCGAATCGTTTGGTTCGCTTTCAGTTGCTTACCATCGATTATTTTGTGGCCTTTATCGATAAATTTCTTGGTATACAAATGGAAAACATAGCGAAATGTGCATTAAATTTATTAATTTATTCGCTTAAGCCAATATTTATATATTTCAAAGAGCATGATGCATGATGCTCCTAAAATCGAACACGATGAAAATACCAAAAAAAAAAAAAATACCCTCGTAACAAACAGCTGACTAAGACGGTGTACGCGCAACATTTGAAAATGCATGATTGCTGCGTGATGGCTCACCTGCTCCATGATTCCTTCATTTTTGACCTGCGTTTCTAGCGCCGTTTAAGACGTCTTTTTCTTTAAATTAAGATGTACAATATTTGAATAGTTGACTTCTTGATGTCAATGATGGCGCAAAAGCGTCATGTTAAATTAATCTAAATAACTTTTTCCTGAGCAAACAATTATAATAAAAACAGACCTATGAATATTTCGCTCTTACGGTTTTGATTTGATGTAGTCAAGGCTGCCAGAAAACAAATTGCTTCATAGCTTACAGATTAAATACTATTTTAGTATTAAAAATATCGACATTTCCATGTAGCCATCAATGAATAAATAAATCATGCTTTACGGCGCCATATACATAAAATGTAATTATAAATATTAGTTTTAAATAATTTGCAAATATCAACCAATCAATCCAAATATTAAAATAATTTTTGTTTTTTTTTGCGAACATTTTGGTATTTTGATTTATATTGCCTACGGTCACATTGTGCTGTATGTTATGCAAAAGGCGTCGTGAAATTTTGACAGTCAGATATCCTATTTTTCACCAGATTCTCAAAGCGTAAGCTAAAATATAAATGCCGCTATGGATCTGCAGACGTTAGCTCTATTAAATTCTCTACATTGCAGCCGGCAACATGGCGACGGCTGTGTCGCATGTGCCCCCTAAACAGGACCTGCCACCACCCGGTGGATACAAGAAGATCCCCTTTGCCCGTGTGCCTCCCAAGAGCTATTTCACAGGTGCGTTTATGAATTTTCAATACACGATTAATATATAAAACTGATATTCAGGCTTCACAATGATTGGCGCCTATGTGGCGGTGACCACTGTCGGGCTGGGCATCTACTATTTGACGGCCAAAAAGGTGAGGCGCGATGAAATCGAGATGCGCTCCGCCCAGAATGTCATCTTCCCACTGCTGATTGCGGAACGCGATCGTGAATTCTTGCGCCAGCTGCGCCGCAATCGCGACGAGGAGGCGGAGCTGATGAAGAACGTGCCCGGCTGGGAGGTAAATTTGCACAACTCCAAAACTTTAACAATCTATCTATTCAATATGAATTATTATTGTAGGTGGGTACCTGGTACGGCGAGCCCGTCTATAAGACTCTGCCCGAGGATACACTAGTTACACCCATTTTCAAGGAGTTCTACGCTCACACCGACTGGAAATCATACGCTAAGCGCGCCAATCTGAAACTCTGGTCGTAAACGACGAATGGAGGGAGGGGAGGAGTCTGGGAAGGAGTCTAGTGGCCGCTAATGCATTAGCTGCTGTTGCTCCCTCTCAAACGCCCTTTTAACTAATTAGTTAATGCACATTGTGCAACTTTTTTTGTTTCTAGCTGCGTCTTATCACTTATTAAATTGAATAACGGCCTGCATTGATTAAAATAACAGAAGAAAAAAAAAACTAAAATCATAAAATGTTGTTTTATGTTCGTGAGAATTGTATTGTATATAGAACTGGTTGAATTCCATATGCAGTATATATACATACGTCCGCTGTTCAAAATAATCGACCGGTTTTACCAAAACAACATTTCGTGGCAATTTATCTTTGAATATGTTAGATTTAATGGCAGCTGTTTCCTGAACAAATCGGAAGATCTTCAAAATCAATTTACGCTGGATTAAAAACTAAGCGAGATACCCAAAGTCTTACCAATATTGGATTTCGATTTTTTTTGTTAGAGATGATCGCCTTTCTTGGAACAAAATGATATAGGATCTAATCCAAATCAAACATATATGGTGATTATATAAGGCATGTTTACATTTTCATTAGTGTTCGTTTTGATTTTGTTATACTTCGATACCGAAGGTCTGTAAGTGTGAAAATTTTAGTGCTACGTACACTAGGGAGCTAGGAAATCGATAAAAATCAATATTCGAAAATCGATAAAGCCGTGTATCTCCCACAATTGTATGGCTACAGTCACCAAATTTGGTTGGTAGATTGTTGGCGACGTCCAGCAAAGCCCCAAGACCATCTCTATAATTTGTTACCAACTCCCGAAAAGCTCACATCTCCCGCAAGTTAAAAAATATACAGTTACCAAAATTTGTAAGCCAAACTTGAACCGTATTTTTTGGCCACACACAAATTACGGTATTAAAGTACTTCGCTGTTGGTTACGCCCGACTGCGACATTCTCTCTTTATATTTATTGAGTTCAACGATAATAAATGTATGTTTCTTAGGGGATAATACACAATCGGTTTTAATATTGGATCACCAATATTAATCATACCGATCTTTGTAAGTGCATAGGTATACATAAAAAAAATTAATTAAAATTACGTACATTTCACTTTGACTTAGAAAAACGAATTCATGGAAAATAAGCCCTGAAGATAATGGATAAACTAAAAACTTCTGGAAACTTTCATAACAAATTCCTATAATAATTATTATATGTTTAAAAAAAAGAAACCTTATTTTCTGCTGATCATGTTTTTGTCAGTATCTCTTTTTATGATCTATGTGATCACATATATACATACTGCACTGTCTAAAAGCTAGGATCTTTAGTTAGATCGTGTGTGAGTTTTTAAGAATGAAATCGTTTCTTTTTTTAAACTTGTTTTTTTTTTTGCCAGCCTCTAGGGCTGCATCATACCTAAAAAAAAATTAATTTAAAATTACGTACATTTCACTTTGACTTAGAAAAACGAATTCATGGAAAATAAGCCCTAAGGATAACGGGTAAACTAAAAACTTCTGGAAACTTTCATAACAAATTCCTATAATAATTATTAAATGTTTAAAAAAAGAAACCTTATTTTCTGCTGATCATTTTCTTGTTAATTTTTTTTTTTTGCCAGCCTCTAGGGCTGCTCCTGCTCTTCTTCCTCCTGCTCCTCCTGTGATAGCTCCTCGGGCTGTTCCTGTTTAACAACAACGTAACGCAATGGCGGCGATATAAGCGATTGATCTTCCTCAACGCTATTGTGCAGCTGCTCCTCGTCGATCTGCTCGTCATCTTCATGGTGCTCAGATCTTTTGCGCCGCCTCCGCCAAGTGCCATCACGTTGCTGCCACCTCTACTTCATGTCACGACGTCGCTTAATGCTTCCATCGCATGTGGGCAAATGGCGTTGCAGGAATCCCTCGAAGACGAACTTCCGTCCGCATCGCTCGCAGCTAAACTCTCGCTTCTCCTCGAGCTGCTGTTTGTGCTGGCGTAACGCCTCTACATTCGAGTATTTGTCACGGCAGGCATCGCAGGCGTAGCGACGCTTCGCCTGACCGACGTCGAAGACGACGGTGAAGTTTTTTGTGCAGAATGAGCAGGTGAATTCCTTCACGACCACCTTTTTGCCGCCATGCTGGGCGGCCAGTGCTTCGGCCTCGGCCTCCAGTTTATCCTGATGCTTGTGCGAATCCATGTGTCTATCATATTTGGACTCGTCGACAAATTTGCGATAGCAGCGGACGCAGCGATGCGGCTGTTCGCCAGTATGACGCATCATATGCTCCTTCAGATAGGCCACCGAATTGAACACCTTGTTGCATACCTTGCACTTGCGATCATCCGCGGAGACCTCGTTGCGCTGACGCAAACAGGCACGCATGTGCAGCTTTAGCGATCCGGCGGCACTGTAGCAATTCCCACAATTTGGACAGTAGAAGGTTTTGTTGCGCAACTGCGAATCGGATTCGGGACTGTTGTCGATGGTGCCCTCGAACACAATCGAGCCCATTTCATCCTCCTCCTCCAATTCGCCCTCGTTATGCTCAGCGCCCACAATGTCGTCATCATATTCATCGATGGGCTCGCCATCGCCATCGCCATCGCCATCACCATCGCCATCATCGTCGTCATCTTCCTCATCGTCCTCATCGCCCTCATCGTCATCGTCGGCCATGTTGGGCACAAGACGGAGTATGTGTGTGCCGTCACCCTGGTCAATCGATTCGACCTCCTCAACGGTGCTGTTCTCGACCAACTGCTGCAGCGTCACCGCATGCCCATTTTCATCGATAATCACCTCCTGGGCATTGGCCAGAGTCTGGTGATCCCGATCGGCAAGTGTCACCACGCCCGTCTCGTCGTCATCCTCATTGTTCGAATACGCATACGTATATTGTGTCGATTCCGCTTCATCGTCGTGATGGATGATAACGGGTACGATTTTCTCCGTCGACGGTACATCGGTTTGTCTTGACAGCGTTGTGTATTTGACGCGCTTCATTTTGCTGCGACGCTTTCCTCTTATTGATACAACTACCTTATATATAAGTTATATATACCTTATATATTGCCTTATATATTATTAAATTGTTCGCTGCTTTTTGCTAAGTGTTAAAAAACCACAACAAATTGTTTTTATTTTGTGCTGTTTTATGCAGCGTGGCGTAGCGTCAGTGGCTATCGTCCAGCACGATTTTTAGTTTTTTTTTTTTTTTTTGTGCGTGCGTGTGTGAGTTACGTTTTCTTTTATTTATTCCTCGTTGAATTGTTAGCGTTGGCGAAACAAATTGTTCTTAAACAATGCGCAATGTTCGTAAATTCCTTTTGGCGCGTTCAAATTATACTTTTTTCTTACAATATTCAACACTCTTTCTCGACTTTCTTGCCACCAAGTTTAATTCTTCCACTTCAATATCATAATTTTCGTCAATTGTGGCAACATCGTCTAGTAATGGTCACACTTGCAAAAATGCTACGTAGTCTTTGGTATTATTCATTTCAACGTTAAGTTGGCTGCCTTTCGTATTTACCACAAACGTCACGTACTCGTTGCTTACGTCACACATTTGGCGAAACGTAGTAATTTGGTGTTTCGTTGCACATCGAAATGCAATATGCTAAATCGAATTGACATTATATACGTACTTGAAAAAAATTCCAAACGAAAATAAATAACGAAATGCATACACTAAAATGTGTATTTAAATCGATGCATGCATATTTAAAGTTCAGTTACTTGAAAAGGTGGCAGCGCTGTAGTGAGCGCTGCGGTGAGTTCAGCGTAAGTAACAGTTGCGCATCAGATACCAAAATGTTGGCGGCAAATTTCAAAAGCAATACACATCAAAGTTGACACACAGATGGCGCTATTCGCATTAACAACTTCCAACGCGATAGATAGAGATCACTGACTCAATTCGATTCAGTTTAATTCAATTACGTGGCGCCAAAGAAAAAAATGCCAAACACAAAACATATTATTTGTATAATGTAGAAACAATAAATGTACGTATGTATGGTCAGTATGGTATCTTTTGGCTCTGAATACTTTTTGCCTTGTTGCCAAAATAATTTAGGCGGAAAATGTATTATCTGGATTTAAGCAAATTCGTGTGCACTTTTGAAATGTATTAATTTCTTATTCAAATATTTACGTATATATATTTATAATTATAATTTATGCAATTAATCTAGGTAAGAGTTCACTTACGCCACTGGTCCTTCGAAACATGCTTGATAGGATTTCAACCAATTTGGCCAAGAGAAGTTTTAAATTTCACCACTGTATAAAAAACCGATGGCAAAAACTTTCGAAAATTGTGAGATGTTGCCAGAACAAATTTTACATTTATAATGATTTCATCTCTGGAAACAAAAAACGGAATTCTCTGGAAATTCTGAAGCCTGCTATGTTTTCGAAAAATAAAATTAAAAATATTCGCAATTGGACACAACAAGTTTTTCCTTGTCTTGTTATTTTGGCCAGATTGCAGTACACCTAAAAATACATGAACAAAAATTTTTAAATACAGTTATGCAAGTCAACGAATTTTTTTTTTTTTGTTGCAATCGTACAAGTGTTTTTCACGTTAATTTTCGTTTGCAACTGGGTTTACTAATTTCCACAACTAAATGCGAGTTACGTCATTGTGCACCCTACTCCGAAGTACACTTGGCTACTAAGCAGTCAATACATTGTCATTGTCTAGTGGAAATCTTAGAAGGGGTATCATTGTCTCGACATGCGAAACAGTTTAATCGAACAGCTGTCTACGCACTGTGACAGAATCCCGTTGAAACCTAAATTTGTATGTATGCGTACATATGTACATATATGTATGTGTGCCCGTCGAGAAACAAAGAATGTTGAATGTCGAGACAATGATACCCTGTTTTAGATATTCACCATACATTTTGTGGGCTGTGTTAACCAAATTGATCAACAGTTAGACCACCCCATTTTAAGCGATTGAAAATCGATGGTTTAACTTTAGCTGCATTTATCCGCCTGGGCGCGGGCTCTGGAAAAAATCGGATGCACTTTTTTTTTTTTTGGTGATTTGGCGCCTTCTTGGCTTTATTACTAAATAGAACTACATATTTTAAATGCTTTAAGCATAAATAAACTACTCCTTGCGCTGTTTAATCTTGAGCTTGAGACTTTTTACCAGGGCGCTCTGCTCCAGCTGTTGCTTGGAACGTTTCTGTGCCGGCTCCAGTTCTACGTTATCCGTGCGCTGCTCGGGTTGTGACTCCTGCTGATGGCGACGCTTTAGTTTCTCGCCAATTAGCTGCTGCATTCCCCTGGTGGCCTTGTAGTTGGAATTGGTTGGATCAATGTTGTACTCGTGGGACTTGTAAACGGCATTGAAGCGCTCATCATTGAGATCAACCTTGAAATCATCGTCCTGGGCTGGTTTGCCATCGCCACTCTTTGATTTCTTGAGCTGCTTATGGCGCTTGCGTTTGCTGCTCGTCTTCTCCTCCTTTAGGATTTCGGTCAGACTGAAATGCTGCTTGGGCTGCCCGTCATCATCATTATCACCCTTCAGCAGCAGTGCCAGTTCCGCCAGCGCTTCCTTGTCCTTAGTTGTTAATTTATTGCGCTCTTGCTTGTGCGACTTGGACTTCTTAGTGCGCTTGGGTTGCTCGTAATCACCATTGGCAAACTCATCGGCAAAGTAGGAGTCGTTCATGTCAATGCCATCGGGTATGGAATCATCATCGCTAGGGGGTGCTGCCTCATCGGGATCGATGCCACGCAGTTCCAATTGCTTGCGACGACGCTGCTCCTTGCGCAGCTTATTCTTCTCGCTACGCTTCTGCAGCACCTGCTCAATGGGTGTCAGATGAGATTTGCTGGCGCTGCTGCTGCCCACCGGTTCTTTGACCTCATTCGATTTGGCGTCTTCAACAACATTCCAGGACATTTCCATTTCGTAATCTTTCTCCTTCGATTTTTTCTCCATTTCATTGATTTCAGCTAGTAGATTTTTATACTTTTCAATGCGCTCCTCTTGCTTGAGACGCTTTGAAGCTGCCGCTGGCTTCACTTGCTTTGTTTTCTTTAACATCTGTCCCACATCCAGCTCCTTCTCCTCTTCCACATCTGCTTCCTCTTTATCTTCAAATTCGTCCTCGTCCTCCTCACTGCTGTATGCAACAATCTGACGGAGCTCCTTATCATTTAACTTTTCTACCTTGCCGCTGGATAACTTGTCACCAAGTTCACGTCTTTCCAGAGGAGTCTCGTCCCAGGTCAAATCCACTTTCGCCTGCTGCAGTGCTGTCGTTGTGAATTGTCGCGGCTTATAGTTGCTTGCATCGGGCAGCTCATAACACTCATCGATGGGCATATCCTCCTCGAAGCTTGTTTCGTCCGGTATGAAGCGGAGATCAACACGAGACGCAGAGCTCTCGTATTCGATGCCATCGCACTCGCCATACACCTTCTCCGCTGTGCCTGCGCTGTCGCACTCCACGACGGCGTAGTAATAGCACAAGCGATTTAGCTGATATTGGCGCAGTTTTTCCATGTGATAGTCATCGCCCTCCTCGGCATCGCTGTCCTGCTCACGCACCAGCTCCTCATCTGAATTATCCAGATCACTCTCGGCTTTGGCATTCACCAGCTCCGTGGGACCGTGCACATCCTCCTCGGCCATGCGTGCCTTGCCATATTCGGAAGGATATATCTTAACACTTAGAACACTGCCGCCGGGCTGCAGAAATGAACTGAGCAACACCATCAAGTCCTCGGCACGTATACGATCCCAGTCCATGTTGCACACGGCCAAACGACGAGTGGACTCCTCTGTGATCTCTGCATCGATATCCAGCTCGCCCCAGACATGATCTATCTGCAGCTCAGGTCCTGCTCCGCCATCCTCATCGCTACTCTCGTCATCCGAGGAGTCGGTCATCAGGCGACCCTCGCCACGGGCATAATCGATATTTGGATTCGTCAGACTCTCGCGCAAATTCTTGGGCAGTTCGGTGTCACTATCATCCTTATCATCGCTGTCTGGCTGCGGTGCAGTGTTAGACAGCTCGTCGCGTGCGATTGCCAGCTCTTCGGCGCGCCGCTCTTCATCCTCATCAGATGCCTGCGATTTCTTCTCAGCCTGCATATTCAAATCCTCGTCGGAGCTTTCGTTGTCGTCAAGCTCGTAGAATTTGCGCAAATCTTCAGCGTTTGTTTTGTTAACTGGCCTGCCGTACTTGTCCACAGTGTACTTGACCTTAAACTTGTCATCGTCGAACATACCCTGGAATCGCTTGTCGATCTTAACTTTGCGCTGCACCTTGGGAACGCCGCGGAAGCGCGGATCGGCCAGGAGATGCTGAAAGCGAGCATCTTTCCAAATGCCTGTTGATTCAGACTCAGCATTTTCGGCTTGGGTTGAAGTCATTGGCTGCTTCTCCTTTTTGGGCTTTTCTTTCTGCTTAACCGATTTCTCCGGTTCTTTGGGCATGTTGTCGACGTTTAAATAAATCAACGAAATACTAGCACGTGCAAAGGAATATTCATGCACACCGATATTTATTTAATATTTGACTGACAATGACCGGTGTTATCGATGTCTGGATGTCAATACATCGATAACATGTATTTTAAGGCTAATGCTTCGGAAATCTTAGTATCGATACTTTAATCAGTAATTATGTCCCTACATAGAGTGAGTTTACGTAAATTGATAAAGGCAATCGATATCTTGTTCATTATGAAGGTGAATATTAATTTTAGATTATCGTCATTGCGTTGAAAATGCTTAAATTGTAATTGAATTAAAAAATTTAAAAATCAAAATAAATAAATGATATGAATTATTAACTAACTATTATTTTATGCATTCTTGTAATTATCTTCAAATTTAGACATCGAAACAAAATTTGCGCGCGCTGGAAGCCAGAATTTTATCGGTAAAACAACAACAACAATTGCAACGGCAAGTTATCGATGATGAGCTGCGCGATGCTTATATATATGTATGCATGTGTATGAAAGAAGTGTTTTTATTTAACTTTCATGCGCATTTGAGAATCGCAGTTAAATTGTTTAGTGACACTGTAAACATACTATTATTTATGACGCTGTTGCACATGCGAGCTATAAGAGAGCCAAATCGGCGCTAAACATTTAACTTGGCCAATTTGCCTGCGTGGATGCGTTCTGGATACCATAAACAAAAATAGCAACAGCAACAAACACTTCTGGCAATTGGATAACAAATCAGTTTGTAGCTACAATTGGCTTTAAGCAGTTCACATTCAGCTCGTCAACTCGCGCACAGAGTCAAAAGAACCGAACACAGTGCCAATAAATACAGTAAATAAAAGAAAATAAAAAAAAAACAGCAACAATTCGACAATACTATTGTCGAAAGCTGTTAAAGCGGGGGTGGTGGAAGGAGGAGGGCCGACAACAACAAGCAGAAGTATGAGTAATAACGTAGAAAGTAACGGCAATAGACGCACCGTTGATTGGCAGCGATTCGGTCTTGGCGGTGACGATGATGGCGAGATAACCGTTGCCAGTTTTCGGCAGCGCAGCAACAACAACACTGGTGGCTTTGTGGATCTAGGCAATGAGTACACGTATGCAGCCGGCGGTCATCATGCGTCCGGCGCCAATGAAATCTTTGCCGGTGAACAGGGCGACAAACCTTGGTTAGTACAAATAATTTAAATATATATATACATGTATATTAAATATATATAGATCCGACTCATTTGTACGAATTTTCCAATCGCTCAACAGGTGGCGCTCAAACTTTTTTATCTCGCAACCGGTGTTATTTGGAACCTGGGATGGCGTCTTTACCTCCTGCCTGATCAATGTGTTTGGTGTTATTGTATTCTTGCGCTCCGGTTGGATTGTCGCTCAGGCGGGCATCATAAATGCAGTGCTCATTATATTCTGCACCGTGGTCATTGCATTGGTAAGTGTGCTTTCGGCGATTGGGATTTGTGAACGGTGTCGTGTGGAAAGTGGCGGTGTTTACTTTCTGATTGCGCATACGTTGGGCTCCCGGTTTGGTGGGGCGCTCGGTCTGCTGTACTGTTTTGGCCAGGCCGTTGGCTGTGCACTGAACGTGATGGGCTTCGGCGAATCGATGGCCGGATTGGTGGGACTCGAGGGCAACAAGTGGGCGATTCGTGGTTTTGCAACGGCCGCCGTTCTGCTGCTCGGTTGCATTAATGTGGCTGGCGTCAAGTGGGTGATCAAACTGCAGTTTATACTTCTCATGATTCTGCTTATCTCAGCGCTGGATTTCATGGTCGGCAGCTTTATTGGCGAGGATCCCGGTGAGTCACACTCAATTAACTATACATTTACATTGACTCACAGCTCATTGTATATTGCATATTGCAGATGATGGTTTCGATGGCTGGATGAGCGGCAACTTTGTGGAAAACCTTTGGCCAAAATATGAAAATGGTTATTCATGGTTTCGTGTCTTTGGCGTCTTCTTTCCAACCGTCACTGGCGTCCTATCCGGCATCAATATGAGCGGAGATTTGCGTGCTCCCTCTACGGACATTCCCAATGGCACGCTGGCCGCCTTTGGCACATCGTAAGTGTTGCTCCTCGATAGTTATTCAATTTACAATTCTGTCATTCTCTGATTTTCTTTGCAGCACATTTCTCTATATGGTGTTTGTGCTATTTTTAGGTGCCACATGCAAGCGTGTCACGTTGTACTCTGACTTTATGATCTCCGTGAAGGTTTCGGCCGTTCACTTTCTGCTGCTCGCTGGCATCTACGTGTCCAGCATGTCCTCCTGCTTGGGTGCCATGTACGGAACGCCGCGCGTCTTGCAAAGCATTGCCAAGGAGAATGTCATTCCGGGCATTGATCTTCTCGGCAAGGGTGTAAGTAGAAATGTGTATAGCATAAGCCTGAAGTAGACCTATCTAAAGTATGGTTTTATTATATTTCACTATGTTCACAATCTTAAAGTTTGCACGCCATTATCTTCCTCTCTGCATATCTGCGTCCCGCTCACACAATTCTCTTTTCTCTTATCTTTATTACGAACAGCGCGGCCCAAACAAGGTGCCGCTGTACGCAATGGCCGTTGTGGCTGTGGTAACCGTTACCTTCATTATCGTTGGCGACATCAATTTTCTGGCGCCCATCGTGACGATGCCATTCCTGATGACGTATGCATGCATAGACTACGCATATTTCGCACTGGCACAAACCTTTGACATACAGGAGCAGCGCGAGGAACGCTTCCGCATACAGGCTTCGAGTCCGAGCTATGAGACTCGACGCTATGGCAGCGTATCGGATGGTGGAAACGATCTAGATTTGCTCTTTCCGGATCGTGTGCGTCACAAGAACCTGCAGAGTCCACAGAACTCACCAATGCATCAAGCGCAGACATTGCCACCAGTGCCTATGGAGAATATTGTAGATTTTAATGCGCCAGCATCTAGCACTTCGCCTGTTACAGTCGCAGGCGTAGCGACGGCGGACAGCACTGACTTGGTTGTCGATCCATCAACGGCACAGGCCGGCAGCGAGTTAGGAGATGAGAATGAACCCATCGCCCCCATTCGCCCGCCCATACATTCCAAGACGAAAAACTGGTACTCGGGCTTCTGCAATCGCTGGGCTTCGTTGCTGGGCGTAAGTACAAATTTTGGTAACTTTCTTTGCAGCTGCGTCTTAATATTATTTATTTATTTAATTTAACGGACAGGCGTTAACCAAGCTCCTAGTCATGCTGTTGGTGAATTGGTATTATGCCTTAACCTGTTTTTTGGTTGTCTTTGTCGTTTGGTTCTATGTGGGCACAGCTAATCCCGCCTTCAAGCCTGGCCTGACCGCAGAGTTCAACTTTTTCGGTTGGCTCAAAAGCGTAATTTTCCGATGCTTCGGGTAAGTGGAAAATAAATGCAGGTCTAACTTGGAAATATAAAATGATTTAAAAAATCATATTAATTCAAATATAATTTAATGTTAAGCTGGATTTGATTTGAAAATAAGAGTCTGTACTAATTTGACGACTTAACTTACAGAAAACGTATGCACGAGTATGAGCAGATTGTGGTGACGCCCTCTTGCCCGGGTGTGGATCTATCGCCCACACAATTGAATGAACAGAACGAGGACTTTAGACCGCGTCCCAACTATCATCACTCTTCGGTGATTGAGGGTCGTCTTATAGATGACATCTAGACTTTTGGAATCTGGGTTTTTGGGAGACGTGGCGAGCAATATTTTGGGTGCATTTTGCTAATATTAAACAATAAATCACTTAATGTATATTTTGAATTGAACACTAAGCATAGTTATGTTTAATCCAGCACATGCATTTAAATGCGATCTTCCCACACACACACACATGCACACACGCAGACACACTCGCTCAGATACCGAACCAAGCACACATTGCAGCTATAGCTAAATTAAAATTACTAATAATCTAAGTTCATGAAATTAACCTGCTTTTAATATGTTCCTTTCTTGTGTAAAGTTTTTGCAATTCTTTTTTTTTTGTTTTGCAATTTTTTAGTTCTATGGAAAGCCTGTGTAATTGTTAATAAATATGTTTCCGTACGTTTTGTATCGTCTCAAAGCACATACTTAGCTTTTTTTGAGGAAACATATGTGATACTGAGATAATAAGTAAAACAATCAAAAACCACACAAAGCAAACAAAAAAAGAGAGAACAAACAAACAAATTTAAAGATTTGTCGCGTTCACATTCTGTAGTACCACAAAGAAAAGGAAAAAAAAAACAGAAACAAAAATATACAAATGAAACTGAATTGATTGAAATACCTTATGTTTAAAATATATGTATGTATGTAAACACACACACACACACACACACTGTCACATTCACTAATGATGTATTAGCCACCAAACGCAAGAGCCACAATATAACAACAAAATTATGCCCAACTTTTCATTAGAAAATAAATAAGCAACAGTAATATAAACACTAAATTCATAATCTATTACGACAAATATCTGCAATAACTGCATTATATATACCATTACATATATAATATTGATAGGTATGTAATCAAATGTTGTTTAAGTAAAACTATAACGAAACAATACGACAAAAAAAACACAGAAGATAATTACATAAAACATTGTGGCGCGTTATATTTTAAAAATATACAAAGCGTTTTACTTTTGGACGTACATACTTATAAAGCATATATTTAACCTAGTTATACAAAAGGCAGATAGCACATTCAAGAACAAAATAATATCATTGTATGTATATGTAATAACACTATTAACTGAAATGTGTATTAAACAAGTTTAATAAAACCAAAATTACATTTTTACTTATTACCAAACAAATTTCTTAACCAAATAGGGACGGAAGTGTTACATTACGCCAATAACACTATTTGTTGTCTGAAATTAAAAAAAATAAGGCCGAATTTGACTAATTTTATAGAATTTTGTGTACAAAAATGAATAACTAATATCAGATTATTTTATTATATACCTCGGCAATCCATCGGTCGTATAAACTAATGGGGAATGCAATCTTCGATGTCCAAAGGATAGCTATTCTATTTTCTTTAGACTGTCCCATGGCATACATATGGGAATTGTAATGAGTTTGAATTTATTTTGGGTTTTAAGGGGTTTTTTGTGGGTTGTTTTGGAGGGGTAACATTGATAATAATATAATTGGTACAAAGACATTTAATTCGCGCCAAGACTTGAAATATTTACAAAATCTATATCGATTATGGCCTAAAGCAGTTTGTTGAAAAATATCGATATATGTGTATATGTAGCAGCCCTGGTACATCGCTGCAGCTGCAGCCCTATAACCTCAAAATTATACGAATAAAAACAAAGTACCGTGCAGTCTTGAGGAATATTCCGCCCAAAAGCCGAGGACTGGAAGTGAATGTAGCAGTTGCCCGCAGAGCACCAGCCTTTTGCCATGAATACCCTTATGCGCCGATCCCAACAGCTACGTCTCTGGCGCACATATTGCATAAAACAGAGTGCTGTCGCCGGCACTGAGACCGCCTCGAGAGGTGGGTAAACAAATGATTGTTGGTGGTCGCCTTGTTAGTTTAATGTGTTGCCATTTACCACAGGCAAGCCCAGTTATGAGGAGTTCATTGGAAGCCGGCATCAGCAGGCGCAGCGCAGCATTGTGGTACAGGTCAGCTCGGAAAGGTCATACACGGAATTGTATAACTATTGCAGCAGATTTGGACGCATTGTTACCGCCCAGCACTATTGTGTGCCGCACGAGGATGAGCTGCACTATATGCTGCTAGAGTATGCCAGCGCCGGTGAGGCGGCTGCTGTCATCAACTCAAGTGCCTACAATGCGGAGCTGGGCAACTGTGGCAGCGGTGTGCCAGTTCGTTCGCCCTTTCTTTGGTTTCGAGCAGCAGCATCGTCTGGCCGGCGAGGGCAGGCTAAATTGGCTGCCAACCAGCATCCACTGCCGTTGGCCACAATCGACGGCACCCGACCGCCAACCCATGAGCAATTGCAGCAGCTGCTGCGCGGTGCCGAGAGTATTGAGCAACAACTTCTAAAGCTCTACGAGCACACGCGCTTAAATGACTTGGGTGTACGGATGCGCTTCTTGGCAGCGCTACAGGTGCAGCAGGCTATCTCCGGCATGTTTCCGGATGCGCTGGCGCAGCCCTTCGGCTCCTCGGTGAATGGCTTTGGAAAAATGGGCTGTGACTTGGATTTGATATTGCGGTTTGATGGCAAAACATCAATAACCGATGGTCAGGAGACAAGTGCAAGCGAACCGTCTCGTCTCATCTACCACACCAAGGAAAACATGAGTAACGGACGCTCTCAGACGCAACGGCAAATGGAATGCATCGGTGATGTGCTTCATTTGTTTCTGCCCGGCGTCTGCCATGTGCGACGGATTCTGCAGGCACGCGTGCCCATTATCAAATACCATCACGAGCATCTAAACCTGGAGGTGGATCTGTCCATGAGCAACCTGTGAGTATCAAACGATATATATATATTATATTTATATTGATCCTTATATCCGGTTGTATAATGCCGTAAATTATCTTACAAATAAATACACGCTCTGCTCAGTTTTAGAAAATATCTTGACACGAATTAATACCTATGAGCCATGGTTTATCATGACTCAACGGCGATATTTGACTATTTCAACAATGAAATAACAATTTATAATCATGCTATATATAGATCATTCCATTGAGTAATCGGCTGAAATATATTTCATTAAAATATTTTGAAAACTGACCAGTTTCTATATCACATGGGCACTATCTGATTATATATATTTCTTGTGTGTTATGCGATATGGTTGAAAATTTATTAAATGTTCGAAAACATTGTAAATTTTGTTTTCGATGGATTTTATTTTATTTTGATTATTCTTAAAATGCGAATATCGATTTATGAAAGTATTTCAAAGCTTAACAAATTAACTAAATGTGATGTTGAAAAAATGTCAAAGGAAAAAACTCTGTTGAATCGAGCAACCAATCAAAATATCAGCCAGAAAGGGAAATGACCACAAATAAAAAGAAAAAAGGAAAAAAGGGTAATGAATTTAGGCGCATTAATTTATAATACTAGGTTGCTATAAGCAAATCTGAATAACAGTCAGTGAAGTTACAGTTAGTGTAGAATGTGGAGGATATTGAAAGATAGATATAAAAGAGCTTGGTAAGTTGAAGTAGGTTAGGTAGAGGAGAGGAAGAATGTGGAGGTGTAGGCGTAGGCGGAGGATGTAAAGAAGGTGGAAGTAGATGGAGGATGTGAAGAAGGTGAATGATGTAGAGAAGATGGGGGAAAAGCAGATGGAAAATGTGAGGAAAAAGCTAAAAAAAAAATCAAGATAGAACGTTGCAGTCGGACGTAACCGACAGCGAAATACTATTATACCTTAATTTGTAAACAGTTAAGAAATACTTGAATTGCGGGGGATATAGGCGTTTATCGGTTTTGGGGGCGGGAGTGGGCGTGGCCCAAAAAATTTTGGAGTTCGATCTTAGTAATATACCTTGGGCGCGGGCGTGGCACATGCCAATCTTTCAAGGACCTCGCCAACAACCTATCAACCAAAATTGGTGATTGTATCCATTAAATTGTAAGAGATATGGGGATTTATCGATTTGCGAAAATCGATTTTCTCGGTTTTCTAGCTCCCTAGTGGACGTAGGACCAAACCCAAGACACTTTAACTTTTAAGGGTACTTTCCAATATACATTCCAAGTTTCAAGTCTCTATCTCTAAGGGTGTCGGAGGAACGCGCGTTCATACAGACGGACAGACGGACGCACAGCATGACGGACATTGCACAAAACCAATATACTATTATAGCTTTTTGGTATAATAGTATAATAATTTTTCTGAATTACACAGATTTTAGTTTAGCCAGCACCAAACAATATAAATTTTTTTTACTTGTTTTATTATTTAAAAATGTATTTTGTTGGATTTGTTTTCACCTGATACTAATCCTTTTATTTGCTGTTTGGAAAGAAATGCCAGAGATGCGAAACGAGGTTTTTGAGCTTTAGTGGGCCAAAGATGGATTTATTCATTCATGGATTGGTTTATTAACGTACTTATGTACTTATTGTTCGAATTGAAAAACTTATTATCTATTAAGCATGTATATTACTCTTTGCACTGTGCGATCGCCTAGGTGCGTCTAGGCTGTTAACTTAGCTAACTAGGATTGATTGCTTGGTTGATTGCCTAGCGTCTGTAGTTGCTGGCCTGCTCCTCCTCCTTCTTGACGGCCTGGACGAGAATGAAGCTCATAACACCGCAGATAACCGATAGCATGGCCATTACCATGGCCAGTCCCACAATCCAGGAGGTCTTGCCTTCGAAGAACCAGGTCAGCTCGTCCACGCAGCCACTGAAGAAGGCATTGCCACTGACGGTGTCGCGACAGGAGCTGGGCAACGGTTGGTGCAAATCCAAATAATCCCATGGACCGCTTGCGCCACAACAGCCAATATTCTCCTGGATCATAGTCAGCACATAGTTCGAGTACGTGTACTCCGATGTCGATACAAATCTGCGCAGCGATACATTCAAAAGCGGCTGCAAGCTCGAATTACTTGTGCTATACTGGAGCAGAAGTGCAGAGCCGATAACCGTTGCAACAAATCCAAGTATCTGGGTGCCAATGAACACAAATAGTGCCAGCGTATTCTCCATAAGTGCGCTGAGGCAGCCCAAGAAGCTAATTGCCATCATAATGATGCTGATCGCAATTAGCACATAGACGCCAATATAGAAAGACTGCGCCTCCAAAATGCGCAGCCAGTCATTGAAGCCCGGCTCGGCACGCAGCCACACGGTGAGGGCGAACAGCGCCGTCGATATCATCCAGGCCACGATATTGAAGCAGAACAGGGTATACTTCACACATCCGATCTGTTTCTCCAGTTGCTCGTCGGCGGCGCCATAGCCAATGCCCATCCTGACAGACTGCAGGAGCAGACAACAAAACAATCATTAGTTAGTTATAGTTTATACAGAGATTTTCAAAGATTTTAACAACTATTATTATTAACTATTATTATTTTGTTTTTATACAATTTTTATTTTATAAAAAATTCGATTCCTTTCGCTTGAGCAGCGCGCATTGAGTCACCGCGGACCATAAAAGAAAACCGTCCAGGTTAAAGCACGCCCTATTAATCATGCCTTGGCAAGTGAGTTGGCCTTATCAGCGGTCTGTTTAGCAAATAACGTTATCATTAGTTGGTTCACCCTGTTCGAGCCACATTTTGTATGCACAACATGATTAATACACACAGGTTCCTATTGCAACATTCAGTGAATTGCATTCCACTCAACTGAAGTACTTATGTGCTTTCAAATAAACATTGATGAATATTTATATATATATATATATACATCAATTATATATATCAATTTCAATTGTATTTTTTGATATCTATCAGCCTAATATCCATATATCGTTGAGGGTCAGACACTTTTTTGGACACTTTTCAAGGTGAAAAAAAAAACGTAATTTGTCTAGTTTTGAGGTTCTTCTTTTTATCTCACGCATCACTTTTAAAACAAAAATAATGTACTTTATTTTTTGTTAATAATCGTCACCTTTTAATTGTTTATTACACGAGAAAAAAAAAATATATATATTGTTGCGTTGGAGCCGCTCCGTTGGGTTCGTTCGTTGAAATCGTTTTGGCTGCTCTGGAAACGGACGCAACGCTAGCAACCTGACCAAGAAGTTATATCTATCTATCTGCCTCAGTTATAATAGGAACAGCAACAAGAAAAGAAAAAAAAAAAAACATTCAATCGATGACAACATCCACATCCACATCCACACACAGCGAACAGTTTGGCGGACGAAGCAGATAAGATTAGATAAGCGTGAGGCATGCCAAAGCTTTTGCTGATAAGATAAGTGCAACCAGTTGCCGATTTCCAAATGCCATGTAAAGCCTACCTACATTATATATATGTATATAGTGATCGTATTGTCATCTCTTTTGCTCACCTGGAGCAGGTGAATCAGCTTACGAAGTTGTCTTCCTCCATGATTCACGAAATCACTGGACGGGGTCTTTAATTACGGACGGGAACTGCTGATTAAATTGATGTGTATGATGAATGCATTCATAACCATATCCGGTGTGTGGAGGTGGTCAGTTTTCTGAATGAAATTACGCACTAGCCTGCCACGCCCTTACGCCCATTCCCCCCTGGGAAGCGTGAATCTCAAACTCTGAAAAGCTCTTCCAGCTGCGTCTTTGAAACTTTCCCAAACTTTATGATACATAAAACTTAAATTGAGAGATATTCTTCTGGAGTTGTTCTGTCTCATTTATACAGTTAGTTATAGTTATACACTGTTGCAAAGAGTCTCCCGATCAACTAGTTATATTTATTATTTAACTTGTAAATTATTTATGTCGTTTTAGCACTGGCTTCTACATGTCCGAGCTACTGTATATGTTTGGCGAGTTAGATCCACGCGTGCGACCTTTGACCTTTAGTATACGGCGGTGGGCCCAATCATGCGGCTTGACAAATCCCTCACCTGGACGCTGGATCAGCAACTTCTCGCTGACTTGCCTGGTCATGTACTTCCTGCAGCAGCTCCGGCAACCCATACTGCCGTCAATTGGTGCCCTGGTGAAGGCAGCGAACGCAACCGATGTGCGGATCACCGAGGATGGCATCAATTGCACCTTTGCTCGTGACACGGACCGACTGGGCTTCCGCAGTCGGAATACGAGCAACTTGAGCGAACTGCTTTTGCAATTCTTTGAATTCTATTCGCAGTTTGATTTTCACAATCGCGCCATTTCGTTAAATGAGGGTCGAGCACTGGCCAAGCCCGATCATTCGGCGATGTACATTGTGAATCCGCTGGAGCAGCTGCTGAATGTCAGCAAGAACGTCAGCCTGGAGGAGTGCGAGCGCTTGCGTATCGAGGTGCGCAACGCCGCCTGGATGCTTGAGTCCGAGGTGGAGAACGCAACGCTGCCAGAGAGCGAGCGACAGGATCAGTCCTGGGGTCTTCTCCACCTATTCAAGCATCCCGAGAAGTCTGTCATACGTCCCAACATGTTTTTCAAGCCGCGCATGGTCGAGGTCAGTGATCTGTTTGACAAATCCCAGGCGGCGGCCACGACGGCATCACCGTCAGTCAACTACAAGAGCACCACTGTGCGTCAGCAGGTGCAGCACATCAAGGCGGCTGCGCGCACCGAAATGAAGCAACTGCGTGAGTCCAGCACAGCGACCACTGCAGCAAAGACCAAACGCAGCAGATGATAAACAATGGCGGCATTTCGACAAGTTCGACAAATCCGGGCTTAGTGTATATAAACTATGCATACATTAGTATAACTAGAAAGTACTGGAACTACTACTACTACTACTGACCACTGATTTAGTTTACTAAATGTTGTTCATATTGTTAAGCGTTACGCCCTAAATGCAGCCGAGTACAGCTGCAACGAGGCTCCAACTCCAAATCCAAATCCAACTCCAACCAGCGTTAAGTATTGTAGTTGTTTTATTTTTTATTGAATAAAACTAAAAACATATGTTTTAAAACTGTGGGAGTAATAAAAAACGCTGTGATGATAATTAGAAAATTTGAATCCCGAATCACTGCAAGCTTTTCCGTATCAGAAATCAAAATCGAATTCTCAAAGAAACTTGAAAGATGCAAAAGTATTTTACAAATTTCTTTTTTTAAAGCATACTTTCAGTATAAAATAACGAAAAAAAGTCTAGGCCAATTCTTTATACAAAAATATCCGAAATTCGGCGAAATTTTTTCGGATTTTGCGAAGCACATAGTGTGTTGGAGTCGCAAGGTGCATGCAAGGATTATGGAGCAATCTAGGAACATCACTCGCAGTGCGAAGAGGAACGACTCGAAATTACAAAACCAAACTACGAGCACAATTTGGATGTCCTTTAGCCAAAAACAAATCGATTGATGGCACTGGACCTGCCAGGATACGCTAGGATATGGCTTTTTGTTGCAGGCCATGGACTATCAGTGGCCCTAAGGATAACCGGCTAGTCCTACAAACGGCCAAGATACGCCGGATTATAAAGATGTTTCTCATTGTTCCCCTTTGACATCTGGGCAAGTACTAGGACGATTTGAAAGTCCTTTAACCAGCTTATAGCCTAGTCACCTTTATATATACTTTTAGCTTGGTTGCTTGGAGGATGTACAACGATTTAGGCAAGTAGTGATTATACTCTCAATATTGCTCAATTTATTCATTTTGTTGTAATATTTGTTCATCGTTTTGTAATTTTGTATAATTAGGGCAAAGTCTTGATCGATAACAACGCGCCTCTTGCTGCCATTTAAATATTATTATTTCATTTGATTTAATTGTTGGTTTTTTGTTTTGTTTTGTCTATGATCTCTGTTTCTGTTTCTGTTTTTGTTTTTGTTTTTCTATATATGTGTGTAAATGTTAAAATGCTATAAATTAGCACGCGCAATACGATTCAACATATGTATGCATTTGATTTGTTGTAAGTCTATTTATGCATGTATAACAAAGCACTATATATATATATATATATAAGTGTGTGTGTTTGATTTCAATGTTTATTTGATTGATATACATATGTATTTCTTGTGTGTGTGTGTGTGTTGTTGTTGTTACATATTCCTAAATAATTTACGCGTGTGTTTTTGTGTTAGTTTTTGTGGCATTTGCGTTTCGAATTTGAAGACTGTTTGTGTTTTCAAAATCTACATTTTATTCCAATTCAGTAGTTTATTCTCATTTCGCCTATTTGTGTTGTTTTTTTTTTATGTACTCGTAATTATGTAAGTATGTAAATCACGTATTGCATATGTATGTATTTAGAGTTTCTATTCGGTTCTTGTTAAAATGTATTTATTTGTTTTTGTTGTTGTTGTTGGTGTTAATTCTTATGGTTGTTGTTGTTGTTGTTCTTTTTGTTGGAGTTCCTGTTGCCATACGCTTAAATTATGAAAATAATTTACATTCATTAATTAAAGAAAGAAAAAAATTGTAAATCCTAGTTAATAGGTACAGAAGATTGTTTGTCATGTGCCACATGAGAACAAATTTAACGACAAGCAAACGCCTTAAGAGAATTAATGTATATGTATATATATATATATATATATGTATATATATATACATAGATAAACAAACAAGAGTCCTGTTCGTATGGACAGTGTGGAAGCCAGTCCAGGGAAAACATTGGATTTTAACGATACAGTCGAAAGAAGGCATCCAATTGAAAGCTCTCGCTTGGCAGCTGCTAGACAATAATTTCAACGACATCATCCAAAGTTGTGGCGGCGACTCATCTAAACCAGAGCTTCAGGCGTAGAGCATCCACGCCGTTTAGATAGTAACGAAACAATCGTTTATCACGCACAAAGCCCAAATTCTCATACAGACGCAGCGCTGGCTCGTTACGCATCTCCGTCTCCAGCACTACCTCATCGGCATTGTCGGCGAGCATTGCCTGCACATTGGTAATAGATATGTTAGATCGATCGATCGATTAGATATTGAAATCGGATACTCACCTCAATGGCCTTGGTCACCAGCGTTGTACCGATTTTGAGCTTGCGATATTCCTTGCGCACCGCCAGCATGGCAATGTAGCCGCGACGCACATTCATATGCATGTCCAGCTTGCATACAATAGCGCCCACATATTGATTATCGTGCGAGGCTAGGAAGCATAGTTTTGGCCAATTGTAAATGAAATAACGGTAAGTGTATATTGAATATGGCTCGGACAGCTCCGCCTGTATCAGACGCATGATATCCTGCAAAAGTGAACATTAAAATGGGTTAGATGCAGACTGTGGGTTGTGGGTTGGGCGCAAATTCAAAAGTGGATCCAATTGGACCTTTAATAAAATTCGTAATCCTCCGCATAATTGCTCAGAGGATCGTTAAACTGACGATTGTCTTACATGCATTTGATGCTCGGCTTCATATTCCTTATAGACAATCTCATCGGCTGAAATGGCAGGTTCGAGCTGAAGCTGGTGTTGCAGCAGCGTCGCGACTTCGTCGGCTGCCTCTGTTGCGGCGGCTGCCGCTGTTGCGGCGGCTGCCTCTGCTGCGGCCGCAGCTGCTGATGTAGAGGGCGCCTCATCATGAACGCTGCCTCTTGTTGCGATGGCCATGGCTGTTGTCTTTGTTTTTGTTGCTGATGTTGTTTGCGTATTGGCAGTGCTTTTACTTGTCGCTACTAGCGTAAGTGCGTCAGTCGTTTGCTGTTCCTGCTCCGGCTTCCGCTCCTGCTTCTGTTGCCCATATTCGGTTTCCTCATCAGCTGCTGCGTCGACCGTCGCCAGGGTTTTATTGTTGTTTTTCGCTTTACTGCTGCTGTTGCGACTGTTGTTGCTGTTGCTATGGTTGTTGTTGTTCTTGTTGCGGTTACCGCTGTTAATGATGCTGTTGACATCGTTATTGTTGTTACTGTTGGTGCTGCTGCTTATGTTATTATTATCGTTAATGTGATTGTTGTTGTTCATTGCAGTGCTCTTATTGGCATGGCCATTGACTGTGGGAGCCACTTGAGCCGTGGCAGGCACCAGCTCGACCTCTTCCTTGGCATGGCCATTGCACAGTTGCACCTGCTGCATGATGCCATTGATTAGAGTCACATCTGCATAATCCGAATCGGCCTCAATGTGACCATTGGGCTGATGAGCCGCAGACTTAACTGTTGCTGCAGCTGCTGCTCCTTGTGCTGGCTCTGACTCCAATTTGTGTGGCTGCTGCTGCTGCTGTGATTTTTTTTTATTTCTATACTTTTTTTTTGAAGCCGTCGCAGTAGTCGCTGCTGTCGCCGTGTCCGCCATGGCCCCTCCCCCTAGTTGCCGCTGCGAAACGAAAGCAATATTTATAATTCTAAACAGAAGGACACAGCTGAGTGCACTGGTTGGCGAACGGGAGGATGTGTGCGGGGGTATGCGCACTGCATGCTTACCTGCTCCAACTGCTGCGACTGCAACTCCTCCCTCAGCTGTTGATGGCTACGTCGATGTCGCTGGCGGGGAGTCAACGCGCTAGAGACAGATTCGCCTTTATTTTTGGTTATATTTTCACAGTTGCAAGTTTTTCATTCACACACCCGCACGCACACACACACACACACTCACTCACCAGCTCTCACACACAGGCCCACTAGCGATGAGCGATGTTTACTTGCCAGTTACCAACCACAAGTATTTTTTAGCTACACGTTACAGTTCCTATTAGAGATGGGTGCGGGACTAATTATTCAATCCCGATCCTTACCGTTCGGAAATGCTTACTTTAGTCCTATCATAGCAAATTCCGAAAACTTTTAATTTTGTACAGCATTTTCTTTATTCCAGTTTTCCTAAAAAAATATAATCTTTCATAAAACACTTTAAATTTTAATTTTTATTATAAAACTTAAATTAATTTCCATTTATTTAAGATGTTGCCTTAATAATCAAAAGAATTCAAAGCAATACATTATAAATTCAGCGAAATAATGAAAATGCAACATCTAAAAATGTTAAGAATCTTCCTGCACATATATTTCCTACTCAAAAGATTTTCATCGTCAGCAACTGTAACTGAAAGACGGAGAATGTGATATTTTTTTGGGAGAGTCGGGATTGATCTGGATTGTCGCGACTCATCGGGAATGTTGATCTTTTTTGGGCTTGTCAAAAATTTTCGTCTCTCGCAAATTTTCTATTTATTCCCGATGTTTTTGAAAATTGTCCCGCGGATCACGGTCTCCCGAGCTCATCTCTAGTTTCTACAATAATAAAGTTGCTTGTATAGCAAACATTTTTAATTTTGTTATATTCTATATGTTTAATTAACGTGAAATTTAATATTATATAAGTTATTAGAGAAAATCACGTTTATAAATCAAAGGTAGATTTTCATTTGCTTGTAATGAACAATAAGTCAACTCGATATTATCAATTATATATGAATCTAAAGCAAAATGTATATGTAAATGAATAAGAGTACTGACTAGTTCTTGGCGGCGCTTCTATATCAAATGCAACATTCCTGATTGTCATTATAAGCCCAAAATCGTATTATTCACCATCTCTAATCCACACACACACACACAACACACACACACACGTACGGAGAGTGTTACTTGACGCACTTTGTTCCGTAGTCCGTATATGGAGCTGAAATTTACTTAGTCTTCTTTCATAATTGTGTGTATACGAAAATCAAATTTATACTTCACTTAGGGCTTACTATTCCATGGGTCGAATTTCTTTTCACCCTTTTGTACACTATTTTGTAGTTTGGTTACGAATAAATTCAGTCACATATACACGAACACATGTAACAAATCGAACAGCTGACTGCATACATTTCATTTGTGTTATCGATTGCTACCGTTTGGCATTGCTATCGATATACAGTGGCTCACAGTTTTTTTCGATCGGTATCAAGCAAGAAATTTAAAGTGCTATAAAGCTTAAATTTGAAAAAAAAAACGCATAATGTTTAAATGCCAATTTGTTTCATATCATATGACTTTTGAAAGAGAAACTTTAGTTTTTATGAGAATATTAAATTATTATTTACAATTAGTTAAAAACTGAAAACATATCTGTTGCCGCTATTAGCTTTTTAATAGCTTTCCTTTAGCTTTGACTTTGACTTTTTAACTAAGAACTCACAAAGTTTGACGACGAATCCTCCTTCTTGAGCCCAATATTTTCCTTGATATGCGACTAGAACACTAACCACTAAATGTTGACGATAAGGGACGCGTTTCTAACATTGCAAACTGCCTTTTAAATCAAAAACTCACTTCCACAAACGGATTCAGAAAGATACTGCTCAACTCATTGCCTATTTTGTCGTAGTCAAGATGTTCAAGACTTTCATTAACAAGGTTAAAGGATGCTTTAGTTTTGTTAAGCTGTTCCAAGTTTAACTTGATTTGAATCAAAACAACCGATCTTATCATCGATACCAGCCACAACACGTCAAGCCGCAGGCACACTGTCATTGGACGGGACTGTTGTTGTATTCCTGATTAAGCCAAGTTCTCTAGCTCTATTTCAAAAGAAATAAATACACAAATGTAAAAAGGCCTTTGCACGACGGTTTAAAGTTTATTTTATTCACAACAGTATTTGAATTATTTGCTGTTGCAGCTCAAATTGGACCTAACCTAATGGGTATATTGATGCTGCCGCCAACAATATCCAAAATACATGTCAGAGCTTATTTCGACCAGTCTTAAAAAAGTTACATGTTTGGCGTATAAAAGCTTAAATAAGGATGTTAATAATTAGTATGATATCGTTTAGCCTTAATAACTTCGCTTAATCTATCATTCATGGAAGATACTAGCTTCAGGGTAGTTTCTGGGCTGATCTTGCTCCACTCATCCGGCAGAGCATTTTTGAGATCCTGTTTGCTGGATATGCTGTGACTCCGGATTTTTCTTTCCAGCAGAGCCCACAAATTTTCAATAATTATCATTTGTCGGAAACTTCCAATGAGATGTTTCGATCATCTGTGCTGGTTGATCTGCTACTACGTGAGGTAATACAATAGAATCTAATCTTCAGTTGAACTTGTTATAATGTGATTTTGGCTTGATTGGTGGACGCCGAGCTCCGGACACCGGACGACCGTAAGCTGCAGCTGCAGCGTGCTCCAAGTGTGCTTGTCTGCCGTCGGTTGGATTCGGAACGGTCTTGCCTTATACAAGCGACGCATAAGTTGCTGTCACATCTTGAGAGATCTTAACTTCATTTGGATTTCTTAGCTGAGGATCTTAGTCAGAGATGTGCAAAAGCAACAATAATAAAAAAACAAGACGAAAACTTTGTATAACGTGAGCTGAAGATTATATAGACTAAATATATTATATATATCATATATGTATATACTTTTCCCACACATAAATATATATGAATATGACATTGACAACAAATTACATGTGCCAAGCAATTTATGGGTTTATACGTTTTCGGCAAGCCTGGGAAAGACCTTGACGGAACGTATTTATATGACGGAACGTAAATATATATACATATATAAATATATATACATACATAATTATATATTTTTTTTGTTTAGTATTACATTTTAAAAAATTAGATTCGCAGATTTCCAAAAGTGAAGATTTCCAAGCCAAAGTGAAAATGTGGGCTAATTGAAAATTTATTTGTGATATAATGCGAACTACTCCTTCCCGTTGAACCACGCCTACGCAAGAGTTTGTTCGCCCCGCTCTCCTCACCCCTCCCCTTCCCCTAACCGCTGTAAATCATCAAATTTAGTGCAAGTGAAATTTATGCGTGTGAATGTTGAATTTTAATCTAAGGCAAACGAAACAAAATAAAATCAAAATCGAATCGCATGAAAAAATGCCATAAAAATCAATTGAAGTTCCATACACATAAGTACACACACACACACACACACTCACACGGACACACTGAACCTAATTGATAGTTTATCAAAGTATTTTAAGTTAATTTTTTCTTGCCCCCTCCTTCACTTTGTTAGTTTTAATTATTGGCCCAGTTTTTGGTGGCCAACAATTTTGATGGGTATGCACTTTGCTGATGTAACCGAGTCATAAAAGGCTATACATGAACATAAACTATCAAGAGTTACCTTTTTAGGCACCCCATCCCCCCTACTCCGGAATCCCTCTTTTATTTATTGTCTAGCGCCTAAAAGTGAAATGTGGCATTACAAGAATAACAACACCAACAAATGCGGAACATGCAAAATGAAAACAAAAGTTTTTTCTTCCAATTTTTGTTCGCAGTACGTGACGAAACGTGCAATGCATGCATACCTGTACAGGTGGACAGACAGATAGACAGAAAAGCCACAGTGGGACACAGTCAGACATAGGTCATTTTTCCTTTACATCACTGTCAGATTTTTTTGTTTTTTGTTGAAAATTTCTTAACGTGCAGACTTAAGGTATTAAAAGATATTTATATACATATATATATATTATATATATATATATTATTAAAATTGCATATGTGTAAAAAGTACTCCATTTGTTTAAATTAACTCTGGTGCTAATTACAAAAACAAAGGTGGAACTGAAATTTAATTTAAGGCTTGTCATTCAATTGCTTAAGTGATTCTCCTTTATTTTGTTGAAATATTGTTATATCAAAGTCAAGGAATTATTGTGATATATATTTTATTTTATTAAACAATATATATATAAACAATGCTAATACAACATTTAACATTTATCTGTTTTCTTTAATTAGGTTGTTCGCTGATACTTCCTCTTCATATGCTGGCTGATGTGTTTCGATCCACTGTGGATTATAGGTAGGGGGTAGGGGGGCAGGTATGATAGCAAGGCGTGGGTGGGGCGAGGGGGTAGGGAATGCTGCTTGGCGTTAGCATAATCCATCGTTGGGTCAGGTGAAATGATCGCGTAAAAGTCATAAACTGCCCAATTGCCGCTGGTCATGTCGATGAGAGTGGTGTGTCTGCGTGTGTGTGTGTCTGTGCGTGTGTGTGTGCGTAAGAGTGTGGTGCGTGCGGTGTTGTGCACCACTTGGTATGCAGTGGCAGTCATCGGCAGCGGGGCACCGTTGATATCCGCTTTATAAATACAAGAAACACCAAGGAAGTTCATTTCATTTTGTTGGCAACAATCGCCGCGTTGACATAATCCACCAACATCCACAACGCAATCGAAATCGAAAGTTAATCGAAGTTAAACAGAGGAAGAAACTAAAACGGATTATTAAATAGCAACACTACCAAGCATGATGGGTCGCAGATATGTGATTATGGCCAGGATGCTGCTGCTGTTCGCATTATTGGGTTGCCACAGCAATAATGCTCAAGCCGCTCTCCGTTTGCGTCATTCGAGTCGCCTGCTGAGCACCACTCCCAGCACAGTGGCCACAACCAGCAGTGTCAGTAATGAAATCACTGAGCAGCAGCAGCAACCGCTGCCGGAGACGGAGACATCTGCTGCCGGTCAGGAGAAGGAGCAAACGGGCAAACACAAGCGTGGAATACTTCATGGTGGTGGTGCACTTGGACCACATTGGCCCGCCCGCACCTATGCCTCCCAGTATGGCTATAGTTTGCAGCTGCCCGCTGGTGCAAGCTTCTTTGCAGCTGCACCACCCGCTCATCATCGTCATCATGGATTTGTCAAGTATCCGGCCGGGTTGGCGGGCTATCATATCAAACAGTATGCACCTGCCGCAGCAGCGGGCTTTCTGCCAACGGCTACTGCTCTGGCACCAGCAGTGACTGGTGCACTGCCGTCACTGCCAACACTACCGGCTGTGCAGGGTCTGCCTGCACTACCGGCTGTGCAGGGTCTGCCTGCTGTTGGCGGCATCGCAGCGGCTGTCACTGGAACACCTTCGTATGTGCTGCGTCCCGGCAATGCGCTCGTCTCCACGTACAGTGTTAACTATCCGCATCAGCATATCCATCGACCTGTGAGGCCCCTACACTTCCATCAGGCGGTTCAGGTGAGTTATCGATACTTGTCTTAGCTGCTGCTGCTTAACATAATCCCCAAAATTTATCGCTTGCAGCCCACTTATGTCCAGGCCGTCGCACCTGCTGCACCAGCGCTACCCGTTCAGCCAGTGCATCCCGTACATCCGGTACAGCCGGTACAGCCTTTGCCTGCCTTCCAGCCGGGCATTAGCTTTACGGCTGCCAGTCCGCCTGTCGCCGAGTTTCCCGTTTTCCAGCAATTTCCCACACATACATTTGCTGTGCAGCCGACGCCCGAAGTTCCTGTAATTCCACAAATCCCACAAGTGCCACAAGTGCCACAGATACCAGATATTCCGCAGATTCCTCAGATTCCCCAGATTCCACAGATTCCCCAGATTCCGCAAATTCCACAGTTTCCGCAGTTTAGTATTCCACAGTTTCCGTTTTTACAGGTGCCACAGGTGCCACAGGTGCCACAGGTGCCACAGGTGCCACAGGTGCCACAGGTACCACAGGTTCCACAGGCGCCCATCATTCCTAGTACTCCAGCCGTTCCGGCTCTGCCCGCTGTTCCACCAGTGCCCACTATTCCCGCTGTTCCAGTTGTGCCGGCCACTCCAGTCATTCCCACTGTCCCTGCTGTGGCGGCTAGTCCCGTTTTTCCCGATATTCCCGCTTTTCCCGCCAATCCCACTTTTCCCGCCAATCCCGCTTTCCCAGGAAATCCCGTTTTCCCCGGCCGTCCCGCTTTCGCTGGCCGTCCCGCGTTTCCTGTCAATCCCGTTTTTCCCGCTGCACCGCCCAACACTCAATTCTTCCCGGCCGCCGTCCAGCCACCGCTGCCCCAGCAGCCGCCCACTTTTGTGCAGCCGGAAGCGCAATTTCCGGGTGGCATAGTGCCCCTACCGGGTTCCCAACCCGTCCAGCCAGAGACGGGCACAGCTATCGCCTCGCCACAAATACCCAACACGCCACGACCGGAATCGGAGCAGCCCGAGCAGCCCGCATTGCCCACACCGCAACCCGGCCAGCCACAGCAACCCTGGAAGCCGATCTTCTATCAGCCACCAGCGACACCCAGTCGCCCAGCCGTCACCCTTTTGCCACCCTACGGAAGTGCACCAGCTGAGGGTAAATTCAAATATTTAGCTATACCATCTTTCATTCTATGAGCATAATTATTTCTCTGCTCTCCTTAGGCTATCTACCACCAGCTGGTGCCCAAGTGGGCCAGCTGACTGCCGCCGGACACAGTGTTCAGGGTATCTTCGATCAGCTGAGCGATGCCGAAATCGAACACATTTTCGCCCAGGCAAATCTTGCACAAAAGCAACAGCAACAACAACAGCAACAACAACAACAGCACCATAGCTATCAGCTCTACTGATTCCAAGGTGCTCCACGGTCTCCATCTTGTCCATATATTCAACATTCTTTTTTTTGTTTTTTTTTTTTTCCTATATCGCATTCATCTAATTTTATGATATTCCATGTCCATGTACATTAAATGATTATTTATTAAGTTATTTATCAAACAAAATTACAGAGTTTTTCTTAATCAGATTCTTCGTAGAAAGTTAAAATTGGAGAAGAGAACACTACGTATAAAAATACATCGAAGCTAAGGCATTTTGACTGCCAATTTTCGGACTATAATGTGCACTTGTGTTCCGACCCAAAATCACGTTTTCAACTTTAAATGTACGATTGATCTAGAGGCCAAACTATGAATTAAAAGCTTTATTGCTTTTGAAAATCCGTTGAGTTTTGACGAAGTTATGGTATTTTGAAGGTTCGACCTATGCCAAAATGCCGATATGCCGATTTTCGGACTATAATTTTGAGTTATGTTCCGACCCAAAATCACATTTTCAACTTTAAGTGTGCGATTGATTTACATATATAATAAATCAGGCTCAGGGCCTATAACCTGCTGGTATGTAACGAGGTTAAAATAAAATTAATTGTATATATAATTATGGATTATATTGAATTATGCGCGAGTTCGTCTTTACCTGTTGATGAATTCAAAGCAACTCACTTACAGGAAGGGGCACATGGGTGCCCAGAGTTTCGATATTAATCGATGTAGCGATAATTAGGTATTAATCGTTGCTGTTACATTTAAACAAATTAAACAATTACAATTTGATTAATAATAAGCAAATGTTAATTTTCATACTGATAAGCTTTCCAAAACCGTTAAAGTTTTCTAATTTTTTTTTTTAGCAAGAAATAGCAAAAAGAGCTTTTGTCGTTTTAGCTTTTTACCTTGAACTTGGCGCAGCTTTATTCATTCATAAATTGTGCCAGTTGCTCATTCATTGAATGTTGTTGGCTACGTTTCGCCATCGGGCATTGGGAATCGGGCATCGCACATTGGGAATCGGGTGCCGGCATCGGCATTGTCTTTACACACATGCCACATGTTGCAAGCGTTCGCTTGATTCAGTTGTTACCGTTAGCTTCGCAAGCGCGCTGCCAACGTCTGCGCGCAAAAAACAAAAAAACGAAAAACCCACAAAATTTCGAAGAGCTACGAATTGTTTTTTGTTGTTGTTGTTTGTTTTTTTTTTTAGCAGAAATATAAAAGTAACATAAATAAAGAAAATTATTTACTAAATCGAAAATTAACTCGTGCTGATCTCAGTTTTAAATCCTAAATCCAAAAGGTGCATGTGTTTTTGCTTATAGCGATTGTCCTCATGTTTTCATTATCTTGTCGCCGTGCGGTGTTCCACAAAGTTTAAGATTTGCATTAATTGTTTATTGCATTTGAATAGCAAGAAGAACAACTAAACAAAAAATTTAAAAACCAATAAAAATCAATCCGTTTCCACATCTGTCGTGACGATACTGATGATAATGCGTAAGTCTTGCACAAATAAACAATTTCAATTCGATTTCAATTTTGAGGTTGATTCATCATCATCAGTTATTTCTATGCATGAACAACAGAACACGAGTAGTTTCCACTCAATTAATTTATATACTCGTTGTTTTGGCATCATTCAATAACAACAATAAGAAAAAACAATACAACAATCCCCTACATATGCTTTTGCCATGTGTCTCATATAATCTGGCTACATACGACGAATATATATATTGAATATATTTGTGAATAGTGTTTCAAATATTGAGATTTGGTAACTTTGGACTAAGCTGGGAAGCCAGAATTAGAAATACTTTTTAACTAACAGTCCTTTGATCTAGTGAATAAGAACTCATAAAATAAAATTGGAACATTTCAAAATTTAAATAAAATTCACCTTTAGGAATTTTCACAAATTCGTTTTCCACCTGCATCTCCGAAATTATTTATATGAAGACTATTTTTACGATTGATTTCTCAAAAGATGCTGAAGAACATCAAATCGCATTTTATATAAATAGAAGTTTACAAAATGTCAAAGAAAGCTGAAAACAAATTTAGCCCATTGAGCAATTAATTCACACAGAGTTAAAATTTTAAATTTTATTAAATTGATCAACCCGATGAATGAATTGAGGCGAAGGCATCTTAAACGGCGTTAACTTTGAACTGAGCACTGTTGAAATTGATAGAATCGAATATAATTAAAATCAAGAACTTGCAATAAGCCAGCTGTGTTTATGCTTTCAATTTCTTTGCCATTGGTTTAAATGAAAATTGTAATTTGCATACTAATTTATGATATTAAACGGACGATGCCCAGAAATAGCAAAATGACTGGGGTCTGTGGAAAAGGGGCAGGGGCAGGGGCAGGGGCAGGGGGAGTGGAGTGACTACGGAGGCTGTTACAATGTCGTTAATATGCGTTGTTTCAAGTTACGATTAACCGTAACCCTATTAAGTTATTGTAATAAAGTGTCATTAAGCGGAAATGTGGTGGAGTCTCTTGAATTTATGGCGGGGCAAAATCAAAACGACGCCGAGAACCCGCGAATTGTGTGTGTGTGTGTGTGTGTGTGTGTGGATGTGTGTGTGTGTGTGTGTGTGTGTGTGGATGTGTGTGTGTGTGTGGATGTGTGTGCGTGTGTAGATGTGTGTGCGTGTGTACTCGAAGAGAAAAATTCAAATATTTTGCAATGTTAGTCTACTGAGATCAAAATTATTAAGCATATAAATCGGCATTTGTAGGTATTCTTATTTTTTACCTACTTTCAGATAACACTAAACGATCTTAAAGAAAGTATATCAATAACTACATATTCCCTATTAGGGCGGAGTAATCTGCTGACATCTGAATGTTAGTGAAAAATGCGAAAATTTATTATGACTGACTGTAAACTGAATGTTCCATATTTGTGTTTTTCTTTATCTGTCTCTATGTCGATGCCACAAACTTAAAATTCCTCTCTTGACTGATTGTTCCTATGATGGTTCAATATTTTAATATAACTTGAGCGATGTGTGTTGCACTTGCTGCGGTTGTGGTGTGTGTGGACAGGAAAGAAATCCTCAACTAGCCATAGTTCTAGTCGCAATATCAAATGGGGGGGAACAAAAGTTGGACCAGTTCGCAGCTAATGCAAATAACAATCTAGTTTATCGGTCGGGAGGGGGGCTCATAAGCAGCATATGCGAAACTACCACACAATTCCACACAGAGTTCCAGTTAATATGGCAATCATTTTGTGCAATGCAGTGTGAGGATTACATTTAGATATGGCCCTAAGCAGCAGTTGGATGTTTGCGGCTAATAAATTCCAAAGGGACGACCAAATGGGAAATGATTTAAAAAACAAAAAAAGCCTTACTGCGAATGCCTAAATAAGGGTAAAGACCAAAAGATTAGCTCCCAAAAAATGGTGTGGTTTCCTTTTGACATTTGTATTTGAATTTCAATTATCTAAAGTATTTCCGACTTTAAAGTTGTGGATGGGGAGGGGGAGCAGGTTTAATTGCTTGCTAAGCCAAAAAACGAGAATGGTTTTAGCCACATTAAATGCATGCTTTAAAAGAAAGCTAAAACCTTACAATCTCATTGGGTAAGGCTAAGATCAGTGCTTTAATAAGTATAAATCATTTCTGCCTTCTTGCTTAATACAACTATTCTTGGATTGAGTACAAAACTATCTTTCAGATAAAATATGACTTTAAACGCGACAACATTTCATAACATTTGTGAAAACTGAACTGAATTTTTAGCTTAGATTAAGTCTGCGTCTAATATTTATTATAATTGCACTGCAGACTAGATAGATCATTTTTGACCCTTATTGCTTTTCATTAACCCCTGTGTTCTCGAAATTGAAAACCCGCTTCATAGTTCGCTACCAAGTTTTGTGAGGTTACTTCTTAGAGTATTATATTTTATATTAATTATAAATTACCTTTCCCCATCAGCTACAATTGCTTAGGAGATTCACAAAAAGCACGTTTAACGCATTACATAATCTCAAAAATTCGAGCAGGACTTAAGTTTGTTCCCTTTCCTTGTCCCCCATCCCAGCTGAATTTATTCAGACACTTTCCTTTTCGCACAACTTACCAGCTTCCACTTTCCTTTTCACTTGTGCCAGGAAAAAACAAATAAAATGTTACTTAGGCGTTCACCCATAATAAAAATAATAACTTTATTCATGCACGCATAGATGGTTCAGGTGCAGGTCACTTGGACTCAAGTTCATTTCATGCCACATGGCCAAATGTTCCGATTTTCCATTTAAGCTCATGTCGCCCGCAGCTGATATGATGACGTTGGACGGCAGGATTCGGAATCGGGTTGGGGAAATGCGTAAAAACGAGTTGGGTTAGTTGGGTGCGCATCGGGTCCATCGGAGCAATCCAAAACAGCACTTGTTGTAATTTGAGTACGGCAATCATTATTTATTGCCGCACTTCTCCCATTTTGCACCCAGCTGATGTGCACCAAATGACGCACCCACAACAACCTCTTAGCACATTTTTCGGTGGTGTGTTTTTGCTTATCGATGGCAAAAACTAAACCCAATCTCAAGTGACAAGTTTATAGAATGGGTCTATCCCAGAAGCGAAGACCAATTTAAAATACTTTCGATTTATTTACTCTGTGGCCGACAAAATGAACTTGAAGAATAATAGAGAAAAGTCAACTTGAGATTTAATTAAATTCTTAAAACAAAATAAATATCTTAAGTTTACTTTTTTTTTAAAGGGGTAATTTGTAATCAAATCTACAATCATAATTCGATGTTTTCTCTTTGGAATGCAATAAAAATTATATAATTTTATAAATTCAAATAAAGGGAATCTTCTGAATCTTATTTTCCTTTTTTTTATTTCTCAATTTGTTTGGATACTATATCCAAAAGACTCAATTGAATTGGCAGGCAGATATAATGACATGCAAAAATGTTGCGCCACATTAGGCAACAACGATGAGTGCCATCTGAAATGATAGTGAAATTTGGAATGTATTCGTTTTCGGGATTACCTCTCAAATGGAAGGACTCTTTGAATGTGTAATTGAGCTAAGTAATGAGAAAAAGGACATGTCATGGCGATGCCTCCACAACGAATCCACATTGAGTGAATTGAATGACGCCAAATGTTTATGACCCTGTGACATCCGGAAATTCAGCTTGGTAAGCACTTAAGACCAACAACGAGAGGAGCGGATACCGTTATAGCCGATAACTATTGCCTCGAATACACTTCTGCAATCAGTCTCAACGGATTGTAAAAGATCCATGTGTGATTTTTTGTCAGCTAAAAAACGCACAAAACTTATTACAATTTTATGAGAAAGTAGTTTTGATTATTTCAATTAATGGAAACAACAAACTTATTAAGAATTTTATGGGCTTTGGTGATTCATTAATAACAAATGCATTATTTTAAAAAAAGCTAAATTACCAATCATTTATGATTAGTAATAAATGTTGCCAAAGTAAAAGAAATGAGTTTTTTTTTTTATTTATAAAAGTCAATTGCATCAAATAATGTTCAAATTCCTTTGCCTAATAGCTTCAAATGAGAAATTCCGGTATTGGGCGCTTGTTGGCCAATAAGCTTGGCCAGAATTGACCAATTGTCTTACCGTACCTTAAATCAAATAGTATTCTGACATAAACATGAATAATGTAGATCTTTGATGTGACCTGTGAGGGTTCTGTGTGGTTGGTTGAACCTTCTGAGACATGTGAAAATGAAGCTTGCCTCAAGTAATTAACATGTGGTGGCTACCCATTGTCAAACTCGGATTTCTGGATAAGCACACATCAAAAATCGAGAACATCCCAAACCCAAAAAATAAAAAAAAAATAAAAAAAAATAGAACAAACAAAAAACAAAATGACTTTGGAGCAGGCCATAAAATGAAATATTTGCACAGTGGGAAATCCGATGTGTGCTCGTGAATATGTGTTTGTGTGAGTGTGTGTGTGTGTGTGTGCTTGTATGTGTGTGTGTGTGTGTCCGGGCACCCAATATAAATGTCATGTACAATTTCTTGATTGAAGCGTGAGGGCTGCTTAAACTTAGCTTAAGCCAATGCTTTGGAAGGATCCCAGTTTGAACGTCCTATCGGAAAACGATTTTTTTAACGGATTGCGAATGGAAATGAGAAAGTGAATGTTAATGTGAATGTGAAAGTAAATGTGAATGCGAACTTAAATGAAGATGGATAGATTTGCGTGAGTCGTGCTCACGCTACTCACTAAGATGACTCAAACAGATTGTCAAAACGATCTAATCACGAACCAAACAAAGACCAACAAATTACAATCTGTTTTAATGAATGAATGTTTTAGTTAATGATTGTTTTGTTGGGATTGTTATTAATAATAAACATTTTTCAAAATACGCGTATATTTATCCTGTCTTATTCCTACTAAGTCTAAGAGGTGTGTACACGAGTCCGTCTCTAGCTGGGAGCTGGAGCTTATCACATGTCCTCTCTGACCTTTTGGGCAAACAGCATTTATATTCATTTGTGCTTTGGTTGTTGCCACTTATTGACTTTGTCCCCCCCTCTCACTGTGATTAATGCAGGGGAGGAGGTGGTGATGTCGGTAAATGGTTGTATGGCAAATAAGATTCTGTGGCAAGCAAAGCAATGGTTTGGCTTTAATGGGTTAACAATTAACCCATTGGTATGCATGGTATCTGCATTCCCAAGTGGTCGACTTTTAGACCACAAGTGTTTGTGGCAATGTATTAACATTTAAATGTTCGCCGATTTACTTTTAAAAATAAATTTGTGGCACCACCACATGCACCATGGCTGTGGCAGGAGGGGGTCGCAGGTGGTCTCTATGCAGAGGGCATACTTTCAGCTGGCCCATTTCTGTTTATAATGTTTTAGTTTTATTTGTATTTGTTTTTTTTTGTATTTTGTTATTGGTTACTTAAGCAGCTTGTTTACAAAAATTTGAATTGTATTTAAAATGTTTGCATTGATTGTATTGTTGCCTTTGTACACTGTGATCTTAAGTTGTATTCCACATATTCACTGAGAGAAATTTTTATCAAAACTTCTCAAAAATTATTCTACAAAATAATTACGATTTTAGAATATTATATAATAATACAACTGTATTACTTTCAGTTCTTAGTTTAAAAACTTAAATTCTTGACTCAAGCTTTTTTAGTTTTATTCAACTTTATTTAATTTGATTTAGATATAACCATTGATTTAAGAATAGATGTACTTGAAATGATAACTCAAAATCGAATTTCAAGTAACCTAGTTATTTTCTTTAACTAAATAGTACTTAATTCATTCAGAAAAAGTATTACATGTATGATATTCAAGCGTCTTGAAAACGGTTTAAAAATTGCTTAATTTTTTCAGAGTGTATTCAAAAAACAGCAACCTGAAATGAACATAACAGGAAAATTCAAAAAGATAAAGAGAAACAATTTTTGAATCTAAACAGTAGCACGAAGTGAATAAAACCTTTGGAATTTCTCAGTCGTTTTTTCCAGCACAACAATTTTCACTACCGATTTGCTTATTGTTTGGGTTAAGTATATACCCACATATGTACATACATACATATGTACATACATATGTGTGTATACATACATATATATGACAAATCACCTGTCGACGCTTACCTCATCGTAGAACACACAAAAGTCCTAATCTAAAATCTATTATTTGTGTTCATTTGTGTTTTTCTATAACTTGTCTATATAAATATCAATACAATTTAATTACTATTGTTTTGATTCGACGGTCAATTAACAATTTCCCTTCAATGTTCAAATGCATTCTTTATTTTTAAATCGGGTTTTCATTCATTGTTCCAAATTCTTGGAAAATTCCCTTGCGTCCATTCTGTGTCCAATTGGCAGCCAAAAGGTGTGTTAAATCGCCTTACGATTTCCACTACGAAGAAAGAAACAAACTGAACTCAAACGACCCGAAAGGAGAAGCACAGCCCCAATACAGTGAACACCTATTTACAGTGAGCACTCGACCTATAATCGATGATTTGACAATTTGTTTACATGTCCCGAAACGCACACAACTCGACCCAAAAAAAACCACATCGACCCCTTTTTTTACCCGATAACACTTGCCCCAGCCATTACATTTGTGTGTGTGTGTGTGTGTGTGTGTGTGGCACAAGTCGATCGGTCTTTGGTCTTTATAGCTTTGGTTGCTATTTTGGTGGCAAGCAACCCCCACTCACACCCGCACTTAGTTGCAAGCGAAGGCATTTGCTTTAATTATTTCAAATGGACATAAACAAAAGCGGGCAATTGACCGGGTTGAGTGTGTTTGTTTTAGCCACGAATGATAATTTTAACCAGACGCTAAGACTTAATGGGATACGTGATACACTTAGAGAAACGAATGCTGCCAGAGGCCAGTGAGAACTTTTCCTTTCAAAATTCAGCAACCTTTTTTTTTTATCGAAAAATGGTTTGTTAATCATCAATAAAACGAGTTAATAAAAAGTCCAAGTATCCGAAAATCCTAAAAAAGGTGTTAATTTTTAGAAATATATAAGAAAGCTTGTGGTGAAAAATATATTCAGATTTATTCGGGATTATCGATTAGGTTTGATGTCAACACTCGAAATTCTAGGGCATATTTTTGTCTAAGTGTAGAATGTTGCAAGTGGGCTCGTCCAAGACACAGCGAGACGTTGCACATTATGTCTGCTGCCAGTGTGTATATTTATGTGGTCAAAGTTGGTGAAAGTATGAGGTCAAAATTGTGATCAAGGCCAAGGCCATGTTGTACGCTTGAAGATGATGCCTGATTCCCGTTGGAGCGATGTCATCAATCACGGCATCGCCAGAGCCGCAAACATTTCAATTTGCTGGCAAATGTGTTGACAAAAAGGCAGCAGCATATACATATATGTATGTATATATATATATGTGTGCACAATCTGGGAAGGAGGACAACGACTATGCTAACACTGCTTCTTCTTCTTCTTCTTCGTGTCCTTATTGACTCCCTTTGCAATACACACATTAGCAACACGTGTCAAGCGCCCACGTCGCGTCGCCTCCTCTGCGGTGGCACTTAATTACACTTTTATGGAGTCTGCCTCGTGCTGGGTGCTCCTCTTCCTCTTCTTCTCCTCATCCTCCTGCTTTTGCTTCATTTGGTTGTTGTCATCGCGACTGGCAGTTGCAATTGTAGTTGCAATGCGGCGACTTTTCTTTTCATTGCTGTCAATGAGTTATGAGCAATTGTTATTTCCACAGCTTCTCATTGTTCTCATTTCTGCGTCTTCTCCTTTTCCTATTGCTTTTCCTGTTCCCGTTCCCGTTCCAGTTCCAGTTGCTGTTCCTGTTCCTCTTGTTGCCCGTTAACCTTGTGGTTTGGCTATTGTGCATAATCACACAGCGACTCCTGCAACTTGATCCCGTTGTTTTGGCTATTTGTTATTTTTTTACGTATTATTTTTTAGATCCTTAAATCCAACATATTTTATTGGGCTTGCCGTATATAGATTATATATTTATACATTCCTTTCATTTATCATCCGTTTTTATGGCACATTGTAAATATACTTTTTTATTTTGTTTATTATGGAGAGTATTTAAACTAGCCCCAGTGAAATTCTTGAAGTATTTATAAATAAATTACTTAGTTTTTACTGGAGCACGTTAATTTGATGTTTATTCTTTTGTTAAAAAAAATGTATAATATGTGTGTGCCTTTTGAAACAAACAAAACATTTAATACCATATTTAAATACATTGAAATACCAAATTTGATATCTCATCTGCAATTGTTTCCTCAAAAATATCCTCTGTAAATCATAATTTAATTTGTTGTTGCTTTCGTTTGTTTAGCTGCAAAAGTCTCGTTATATTTTTTTTTTCCAATTTTCCATCAAAAAATTCCTGAACATTTTTGTGAAAAGTTGAAAATGTAGTTGTTTTTTTTTTGACTTATTTATTTATAATCGGAGATTCACAGTTACTCATTGATGACATTGTTAATACACATGTTGTCGTATTATCTTTAATTTTACTTGATTAATTTTTGTTTATTTAAGCAATTTTGAGTTTTTCTCCATTGTTGCTGATGTTGATGTTATTTATTATTGCCTTTTGTCTGATTTACATTTATTTGTTTACCTTTCGTTGTTATATTTTTTTCTTATTTTCGAATGGAATTCCCATTTGGTTGAGGGGCAGCTGTCGACGCCGCTATCATAAAGTCAACCACATTTACGGCTTATCGATGATGCGGAAAAACAGACACACCTCCCCACCTCCCCACCTCCCACACACACACACACACACACACACACACATACCAGCAACACCATTATGTACCAGTCCTATCTGTATTCGTATCTCTCAAGGACCGCTTGGAGAATTTTACGGGCCATTGAGCCATATCCCAAATGTACTGTACATAATTTTTATTACAAACAATTTAATTGCATTTTTTGCATTTTCGCATATTCGCAATACGAAATTTACTGTTTACCCAATCCGAATCCCAATACCAATCTCAAATCATCCATCTGGCGATTGCATCGTAAAAAGTGCACTGCATTAAATGCAATCGTTAGGAATGATATATTATTAATCGGCAAAGGGCAGTGAAGCTATATGGGAATTACATCTCACTAAGCGATTTCAATTAATTCAATAACATCGTTGCCAAGACTTTGACTCAGTTATAGTTTGCTGATCCAGCGACTTTACTATTTCCATTTAGTAATTTACAAATATAAAAGACAAAATAATTTTTGGGCTTCCCCCTTTCAAAACTGCCGACAAATGCTGTCAGCCAGCCACTCGTCTTGGCCTACTTGAGAACAAGATTTATTAGAGCCAAATAAAACAAGAAAGATGCTGTAGTCGAGTTAACTCGACTACGATATACCCTTAACCCAGTTGTTAAATATATTCTAGTTTTATTGGCAAATTTCCCTTTAAGATGATTTGCACTCAAATATATTGACGCTATCGTCGATTATCATGCCATCTCTTTCTCACACATGCGCTCGCCTATTTCTATTCATACAGAAAATGCTTGCGGCTGCTGATAGAAATGAGATCAATATGAGAATATATTTTCGACTATAACTTTGGTGTTTCTTGCCCGATCTTAATGAAATTTCGGCAATTGATCAATAATATGTATATGCATATTATGTATATATAAGAAGCCTCTGCCTCTTAAATTGTGGAATTTATTGCTATCGGAAATCGAAATGTATCGATATTTCATAAACTGAGACAGTTATCGATAAAATAAAGCAAACTTGATCTGCGCCTGGTACACGAGAGCTTATATTCCAAATTAGAAGTCTCTAGCTTTTATAGTCTCTGAGATCCGCGTGTTCATACAGACGGACGGACAGACGGACGGACGGACGGACGGACGGACGGCCGGACAGGGCTATATTGACTCGGCTGTTGATGCTGATCAAGAATATATATACTTTATGTGGTCGGAGATGCTTCCTTCTGCCTGTTACATACACAAAACCATTATACCCTTTTTACCCATTTTCAATGGGTAAAAAACTGCGGAGAAGGAAAATGTTTTGCGCTGTTGCGTTTTCAATTTGCACTCAAATCGGAGGCGTTCACAGTTCATCGAGCTGCTGATCTATCTTTATACATATGGTAGCAGCAGTTTCAAAATTGCCAAAATCAATAGAATTCATAATTTACTACTCACATTATAATTATTTGGCCTTCAGTCAGACAGCTTTTTCATTGCAAAAAATATTCTGTGAGTTGTGTATTTAAAATACCCAATTAATTAATATATGTATGTATATGTTTCTCCCTCTTGAAAACAAAAGAAAAGATTTTTAAAAGTTAAGGATTTATAAAATTAGATATCCTTCTTGATGCTTCAATTTTAATATGAATTCGAGCTGGAATCGCATTTCAAGCTTTAAATGCAGTTCTTAAATAGGAACTCAACCATGTTCAAAAAGTTATGGTATTAGAACTTGTTTGCTACTTAAAAATTATAAAATTGTAATAATATTAATAGATGTAGAAAAATGATATTAAGTACAATTGACAACATTTCTTAAGCGATTGGTGCTCTTTTTTGATTCGCAACTGTTAAAGTAAATATTGAAATATTTGCTATGATTGTGTTTATATTATGATATGATTGTATTTATTTAAGATATGTATTTGTTTATCTCCAGCATTTTCCATCCTGCTCTCGCTAACGACACTGACCTTGGCGGGGGTGACGAGTGGCGTTGCGCAAATAAGGTTCGGTGTTGCACGAGGCAATGGAATTTGGGCGCTTACAAACAGCTTGGCAGCGGAAAACAGAGATGGTGGGCTGAAGTTGGATCCGCTGAAGGCTGAGGTGAATGGAATGGATGCCATAGATTCGGCAATACTGCTGCCCGACGAGAAGGATGCCTGCCCGCCTGGATATTTTCACTGCAACACTACCGCACAGTGTGTTCCGCAGCGTGTCAACTGCGATGGTAGCGTCGACTGCGACGATGGGTCCGACGAGTGGAACTGCGTGAATGAGGTGGATGCCAAGTACTGGGATCACTTGTTTCGCAAAAACTCGTTCGGACGTCAGGGCATGGATGACAAACATATTGGCGATTGTTGTGAGTATGAACACCCCCTCCCACCCACCCCCTCGCACACTCACTCTCCACTCAGACTCAGATAATAGATGGCAGATAGTAACAAGGTCGAAATAATTAAGTGTTACCAAGTGGCGCCAACGAGTGGAGGATACCTCCATTCGGGTTCTGTCGCTCCGCTCCACTCCGCTCGCTCATCTTCTTGTTATAATCATAGAAACTAGAAATAGAATCCCTGATGGGAATATCAATTATTATGACTGCAAATATTGGTTAACGCGAGCCATTTGTGGTTTTGCTTCAATTTTTCCTTATTTATTTTTTCGCAGCCTGGACGAATACGAACTTCAGTTGTCCTTGTCGCGGCGATGAGATTTTGTGTCGTTTCCAGAAACTGACGTCGCTGCCAACTCATCTGCCCAGCAACAGTCTGACATCGCTGTAAGTACTGAAAACATCAAGGTTCCTCTTCAATTTACCAGTTGCCACACACTTTTTATGTTTACAAACTTATTGCCAAGTGTGATTTAAAAAACAAAACTCCTGTTTTGGATCGTGTCATCAACGTTTCTTGAATTACCAACAATATTTGGTATGAATCTTGACAGGAACATAAGAAATCGGATCTGTCAATATTCAATACTAAGCAAACTAAGAAATTTAAAAGAATATTACGAGTATAAAGAAACTAATTGATTTTCAGTTATGAAAGTAGATATTTTTAATTGGTTATCAGCAAATTTCTTTCACTTTCCGAAGCTACAAAGTTTCTAATATTATTTTCAGTACGCCAAATCATTATTATAAATTGTAATCAACTGATGAATTGTATGAACATTTTTATACCCTCAATCCATTAAAAATGGGAAAAAGGGTATAATGGTTTTGTGCAAATGTATGTAACAGGCAGAAGGAAGCATCTCCGACCCCATAAAGTATATATATTCTTGGTCAGGATCAACAGCCGAGTCGATATAGCCCTGTCCGTCTGTCCGTCCGTCCGTCCGTCTGTATGAACACGCGGATCTCAGAGACTATAACAGCCAGCGACTTCAAATTTGGAATATAAGCTCTCGTGTACCAGGCGCAGATCAAGTTTGCTTTATTTTATCGATAACTGTCTCAGTTTATGAAATATCGATACATTTCGATTTTTTTCGATTTTTCCGATATCAATAAATTCCACAATTTAAGAGGCAGAGGCTTCTTGATTATACATAATATGCATATACATATTATTGATCAATTGCCGAGGAGGCAATTAAGGTCGGACAAGAAACACCAAAGTTATAGTCGAAAATATATTCTCATATTGATCTCATTTCTATCAGCAGCCGCAAGCATATACATATAAATAGGCGAGCGCATGTGTGAGAAAGGGATGGCATGATAATCTACGTTAGCGTTAATATATTTGTGTGTATCCTGAAAGCCAAAAAGCCAGATGTTGAATTTTTAATTATTTATTTAGCATTTAACAAAATCAAATTAAATTAAATCAAATCAGTTACGTCAGAGATTAAGAACGCCAAATTTGTTTCCTGGAGGTTTTCTGCAAGTTAGAATTATTGCGCTTAGCCTCAATGTAGGCCTTCAGTTTTTTCGACGCTTCGGTCTCTTCGGGCGTCGAGCCTTTATTGCGGTTATCGTGATTAACTTTCGAATTGGATGATTTAGATGAGAACTCACCCGATCCTACGATGCCACTACGCTGGACGGTTTCACTTTCAATGGGTAGGGATGCTGTTAAGTAAGTCTCTTCTTCAAGCCTTGATTCCATTGTTGTGCGCTTAGTCATAGCTTTCAGCTTTAGCATCATTGATAAAAATGTTGTACGCTTAGTCATAACTTTCAGCTTTAGCATCATCGGCATCCGCATATTGTTCATTTTTTGAAAAAATAAAATTAAAAGATTTTTACGCAAATAGGTTACAAATTTTGAGAAAAATAAAATCAGTAGGGCGATGTCGTCGTGTACTGAGACTTTTGAATACTATATGTATAATAAAATTGAACAGTTTTATTGTTTGAAAATTCCTTTCTTTATCTGTCAATTTTATTTGAAGCCAAAACTACTTGACCTGAACAACATATAACCACTAATATTCCCTAAAAATGGTAAAATTAAGTTTTGTAATAAAATAAATAAATAGCCTATGATTAGTATTCTTTTTTTTGTCTGTCCTGTCCGGTTGTCTGTCCGTCTATTTGTCGGTCTGACCGTCTGTATGAACACGCTGATCTGAGAGACTATAAGAGCTAGCGTCTTTAAATTTTGAATAGAAATTCTCGTGTACCAGCCGCAGATTTTATCGATAACTGCCTCAGTTTCTCAATTATCGATACATTTCGACTTCCGATAGCAATAAATTCCACAATTTAAGAGGCAGAGTCTTCTAATTTATATATAATATGCGAATACATATTATTGATCAATTGCCAATTTTATTAAGATTGGATAAGAAACACCAGAGTTAGAGTCGAAAATATATTTTCATATTGATATTCTTGCTGTCAGCAGCCGCATGCGCATGTGTGAGAAGGAGATGGCATGATAATCAACGCTAGCGTCAATATATTTGTGTGTATTCTTTAGGGCCCCGATAACTACTATTTCGTTTACGTATGTATGTCTGTATGTATGTAAATGCAAATCATCTTAAAGGGAAATTTGCCAATAAAAATAGAATATATTTAACAACTGGGTTAAGGATATATCGACTATATAGACTACAGCATCTTACTTGTTTTATTCTAGGCTTATGTGATTTTATTAAGATGATTTTCTTATTTTTTCCGAAAGCCAAAAAACAAATTCAAATATTTGATGGGCAGGTAGACAGATGTTGAATTTTGAATTATTTATTTAGCATTAAACAAAATCAAATTAAATTAAATCAAATTAGTTACGTCAGAGATCAAGAACGCCAAATTCGTTTCTTGGAGATTTTCTGCAATTTAGATTTATTGCGCTTAGCCTCAATGTAGGCCTTCAGTTTTTTCGACGCTTCGGTCTCTTCGGGCGTCGAGCCTTTATTGCGGTTATCGTGATTAACTTTCGAATAGATAGATAGTTAGATGAGAACTCACCCGATCCTACGATGCCACTACGTTGGACGGTTTCACTTTCAATGGGTAGGGGTGCTGTAAAGTAACTCTCTTCTTCAAGCTCTGATTCCATTGTTGTGCGCTTAGTCATAGCTTTCAGCTTTAGCATCATTAATACCCGCTTAGTCAAAACTTTCAGCTTTAGCATCATTGATTCAATTGTTATGCGCTTAATCATAACTTTCAGCTTTAGCATCATTGATACCCGCTTAATCATAACTTTCAGCTTTAGCATCATTGATTCCATTGTTGTGCGTTTAGGCATAACTTTCAGCTTTAGCATCAATAAAATAATTATTGCTAGAGTTAAGAAAGCAGCTATTGTCCATAATGCTGCAATCGGGATCTGCATCTCTGTAAGATAATTATATGCGGGGTACGCCTTGAGCTTAAGAAAGCAAAGCGTTGGCGACTCTTGGCAACTGGGTGACATCTTTATGGCATCCTCGGCGCTGATTACGATTACGATTGAGGATTCAACGAGCCACTTCCATATAATGGCCATTTTTTGAAAAAATAAAATTAAAAACATTTTACGCAAATAGGTTACAAATTTTGAGAAAAATAAAATCAGTAGAGCGATGTCGTCGTGTACTGAGATTTTTGAATACTGTATGTATAACAAAAATTGAACAGTTTTATTGTTTGAAAATTCCTTTCTTTATCTGTCAATTTTATTTGAAGCCAAAACTACTTGACCTAAGCAACGTATAACCACTAATATTCCCTAAAAATGGTAAATTTAAGTTGTGTAGTAAAACAAATCAATAGCTTTTGATTAGTATTTTTCTTCTTTTTTTTGTATATCCTTAACCTATTAAAAATTGGTTAAAAAGGGTAAAATGATTTTGTGCAAATGTATGTAACAGGCAGAAGGAAGCAACTGAGATCCCATAAAGTATATATATTCTTGATCAGGATCAACAGCCTAGTTGATATAGCCATGACCGAATGTTTGTCCGTCTGTCCGTCTGTATGAATACGCGGATCTCAGAGACTATAAGAGCTAGCGACTTCAAATTTTGAATATAAGGCCTCGTGTACCAGGCGCAGATCAAGTTTGCTTTATTTTATTGTTTCTCAGTTATCGATACATTTCGATTTCCGATAGCAATAAATTCCACAATATAAGAGGCAGAGTATTCTTTTTTTTATACATAATATGCATATACATATTATTGATCAATTGCCAAAATTTCATTACGATCGGATAATAATCATCAAAGTTATAGTCGAAATTATATTTTCATATTGATCTTCTTGCTGCCAGAAGCCGCAAGCATTTTCTGTATGAATATAAATAGGTGAGCGCACGTGTGAGAAAGAGATGGCATGATAATCGACGCTAGCGTCAATATATTTGTGTGTATTCTGCAGAGCCCCGATAACTAATGTCTGTATGTATGTAGATCAGTTCGGGCTTGTGAGTAAAAATATCTGTAAGAAATGCACTTGCAGAACTGAACATTTGAGTGCAAATCATCTTAAAGGGAAGTTTGCCAATAAAACCAGAATATATTTATCAACTGCGTTAAGCGTATATCGTAGTCGAGCTGACTCGACTAGAGCATCTTACTTGTTTTTTTTTTAACATTTTATTTTAATTATGCTATATTGTATTTGTTTTTAGGGACCTAACTGGCAATAATTTTGATGTAATCAACGAAACGTTCTTCAGCGCCCTGCCCGATGTGGAGAGCTTGTGAGTAAATAACCCCTTAAATCCCAAGCAAATTTTCATAAAAATATAAATTCAAGTATTTACTTCACAGCTGTGGAAATTTCGAGGATAGCTGTATCCTCGATATAAATGCCCTGTTGTGTCGATTAAGCAGCCAAACGCTGTCGCACATACAAATTACACACAGACTTGACTAGAGTTATGACCACAAGGGCAGCTGGTGGTGCAGACGGATGGGGGTTGGGGGATGGGAGGAGGTGCTGCTTTGATGGCAGATAGAGTTCGTATCATGTTTTGCAGGCGGTTGCAGTTTATGAGCCTCTATGTTAGAGGACGACGAACAGACTAAAGCCCTTAAACCGCTTCAACATACTGTGACAAAATGGGAGACGCTTTATTAACACTGAGAGAACCGAAAACGTTGCAACAAAACAGAATATGATAAGCTGTTGAAATCTGATGCCTTAGCCTATTTGGGCCTATTTGGGCGAAAAGCCGTCAGCAGGACTTTAAGTATGAGTATTCAGTATTATTTTAATGAAGCAATTCGAACAGTTGTGGTCCAATTTAATAGAGAATAAGACCACAGGATAAACCTAACAAGCATTAAGGCTGGGCATTTTGTGAGAGAGAATGAGAGGGAGATATAGAGAAGGAAACAGAGAAAGTGGGACAGGCAGTGTCAAATTAGTAAACATCATATTTAAGGATTTTGACAGGAGAAAAAGAGGAAGGAAAACAGCAATCAAACAATCAGAGTTCATCGAAACAGCACACAATATATATATATATAAATATATAAATGCAAATGGGTATATACATATATATATATACATATGTAGTTCATTAAGTCATTAAGTCGAGCTAATCCGTTTTTAGTTTCTCTCAGCGTAAGTTCAGCTAATTCATTAGCTGTGTGTCCAGTAGTTGAATTCATTGGTTTGCTGTGTGTTCCTAGAAGAGCAGATTGCACATTGGCCACATTACTTATGCCAAAGCACTTGGAAATCCGCCAGTGGGTAACATCGTCAGCGCATATGGAACTCGACTTCCTATCTCCTAGTTAGAAACTCCTATGTAAGCTGCTGTCCACTATTCTCACAGACATCCAATGCGGGCTTTTGTAAATTGGCAAATAGCGCCCAAATTATATAGGAATCACCAATGAATCCCCTAGGATTCAACTGAGACATCTGTTGTGCGTAGGCAGCGTAGGACATCTGTGCAAATTAATTTGACCGCAGGCTGTCAGTTGAGCCAAAAACCAAGAATACATTTTATATGTGGGAGTTAGGTGACCAAATGAGATCTCAATCCGAAAATACCCTGCGGCCAGTTTTTTTTAAATTTTTGTAATAATTCGCTGAAATGTTTTCCAATTGCTAAAAAACAAAACGTTCTGTGCCGAAACATTTTTATAGTTTTGAGGAGATGAGCTTAGACTTTATAGAGTCGACATTAACTAAATAAACAAATAAATTTAATAAAAGTTTAAACTTTCACATTCAGTAAACAAACAAACTGAAAGTTGTCTCTTTCGAGAATTGAATAATAGGTACACATATCTGAATTTCGATGAGTTTTCCTTCGTTTTGCTTTCCCAGCTCGACTAAAACCCTTGGAGTTAAGATTACTTGTGATTCAATTTGTTGTTGTTGCCTTTTACAACTTTCGCAGCCCCATTTTCATCGTTCGCAAGAAAACTTGACAATTGAATTTAAGTTTTATTAAGTTTAATTCAATGCTTCTGTTTGCATACAATAAGTCTATCTTTATCTGTAACTGTAACTGTGACTATAACTGAGCGTATGTATCTGTATCTTATCCTCACTCATTCAGGGTGCTGAAGTTTTGTTCAATCCGTGAGATACTTGCGCATGCATTCGATAGACTGGCCGCCATTCCCCTAAAGACACTGTAAGTATTGTGCTCCTCCCAGACATTAGGAGGAGGAGGTGGAGGAGGAGATGCGGTGGGGCCTATATTGGATGGTTGGGGGCATAACTCATAATTAACTTTTGTTATTTATGTGCACTTAATTTAATTGTTGTTGCTGTGGATGCTACTGCAAATGGCCCTCGTCCTGAATGGTTTTCGCCACCCATTTTTCTTCTCTTTCGATTTTTCAGTTATATGGATGATAATAAATTAACGCGTTTACCAGAGCATTTCTTTGGCCCAGGCAATCAATTGAGAATTTTGTAAGTATTATTACTGATTATTATATAATTAAGCAGCTTCACATAAAAGCAGATTAAATAAAAAAAACTTGGCTCATATGAAAACTGTTGCCGGGGAAATTAAGCATACGTCCCATTTACGGATTTGTCAGTTGTTAATGTACTGTTATTTGTGCGTGTAACAAATTCATTTGCCAGCAAAAATGTTCGCATAACGCATTAAAAGATTATAGTTTGGGCTTCCACGAAAAGCTGTTTTGTAAATAATTCCGCATTAACAATTTATTAGTGGCTCGCTAATAAAATTACACTAAATTGAGTTGTCTGCAATGGCAATTAAGGTCGACAGTTTAAGTAGACAGTTCGAATTGAAATTTACAACAGATGCCAAATTTCATTTTATGCCACTGTTTTTTTTTATTTAATTTTTTTTTTTTTATATATTTTTTATGCAAATCGAAAATCAGCCGTGTATCAGCATTGGCAACGGATACATTTAATAAATATAGTAACAGCTTAGAGAAGAAATCAACATTTTATTTTTTAACTTATAATTTGTTTGATATGTTATTTGATATTATTATTATTATTATTTCAACACTAAAATTCATTTGCAAATTAAGCACATTAAACGATAATCCGGTTAACTACTATATGTATGTATAGTATATACATATATACACTTACATAGCTTGCCATCTCGCTCTGCTGCACATCATTACATTACATTACATTTAGTGTTTGTGCCTTTTGTGCGCAACTGTACTTTCGCAAATTGGGTGAGATAAAAAAAAAACAAACGAAACCAAACCAAACAAAGGACAAAATAAACTGTGCTGTCAGCTTTTAGGCATGAAATTATTATGACATCACGCAAAAAAAAAAAAAACTGTAATTGCCAATAACAGTATATGTATATAAATGCACAGATATCCATGCATTAGGCGAGGAGATTGCATAGAAGATCCCCGAGACAGTTATGTGCACTAGCAATTGTTGATGCTATCATACAGTGTGTGTGTGTGTGTGTGTGCATGTGGGAGTAAATTTATATATCCCAGCTGATAGTCAGTGTGTGTGTGTGTGGGTGTGTAGGTGTGTGTGTGTGTTTGTGTTTGTGTCTGCAGCTATTGTTGCGTATACGCATCGTATGCCAGTTGGGGCCATAAAGTGGCCCATTGTTGTGGCCTCTGTGCTTTTGTGGTCGACTCTAAGTTTATTTATTTTTCTTTTTCGTTTTTTGTTTTTTTTCTGTTTTTTTTTTTTTTTTTGGTGCTCAATCGACTCGGTTAGCTGAGGTGGCGTATAATAAAAATATTAGCACACGCAGCCAAAACTAAAAGTTTTTGTGCAGCCACAACTGAAATCAGGACGAAGTCAGTCCTGCTCGTTGTTGTTGTTATTGTTGTTGTTCTGCATTCTTCATTCTGTTCGTTAGCCAAAAAAGACAACACAGCAGACGGTGACAACAGAAACTAAAACATAAAATAGAAAACAAAACAAAAACACATAAACAACTCAGTTACACTTTGCGCCAAAAGCGGGGAAGCGGGTTAGTTAGGGTTAGTTAGGAATCCGGCTGAGGAATACCGATAGTAATTAGAGTTGAGCACAATAGTGAAAATTAACCCAGTTAGCCACAAGCTTGCCATTAATCACATAAAACGAAATGCTCACATGTGTATTGGTAAATTATACTATTTAAAAGCGAGATACACGTATTTCAATATGCTGCTAATGTATTGTAGCCAAATATCTTAATGATCATCTGGCTCTGGAAATGGATTTTTAGAAAGCATGGACATCAATGAGTACCATTCCAAATACAATATTAAAACGAAGACTAAACAGATCAACATACAAATAAAATGTGGTAAAAATGAGCGAACCAAAATCTGATTGTTGTTCAGCGAAAACGAATAATGATCGCTGATTGAGGTTATTTTTCAAGAATATTCCAGCTATTTGAATATTTGAATACTTGAAGACTTTCACTTTCCAGTTGCAAATACGAAATTAGAAATGCTCATCTGCTCATCTCTATTTTTGTGAGTAAATCAGGAGTCGCTGCCGGGAGCACAGCTGCTGCTGGCATTGGCTGGCTTTCAACTTTGCAGCAGCCGGCGCTTTGACATTTAGCTGGACAACCAAAATGGTTGCCACGAGGGCGGCAAAAGGGGGAGAGGGAGGGGCAGGCGGGTATTTTGCATGCAGTCACGCAGATTGCACTTAATGGGCTTATTAAAATGCTATGTTTATCCAGTTGTTTCCCTGTCTGTCTGTCTGTCTTTCTGTCTGTCTGCTTAGTCTTGTCTAGTCTTGTCTATTGTTTACTTTTGCACATTAAAATCACATTAGATCCAATGTGGCAAGCTAATATATTTTTTTGCATATTACCTCCAGAATTTTGGCACGCAATCAACTGAGCAGCCTCGGCACTGACGATTTTCGTTATCTGCAACAATTGGAGGAGCTGTAAGTACTTAAGAAACCATCTAATACGTTAAGTAAAATATACCCTAGAATTTCATTTACAATTGTTGATTATCCAAATAAAATTACCCCAAACATTAATTTTACAATTTTAGAGAGCTTACTTAAATCTTCCATCAATTTATAAACTGGTTGAATTTCTAGTATAAAAGTATAAAGAAAAAAGATTTCCAGATTTTCAGAATTCAAGGGTATCATTGTATCTGGAAACTGAACAAAAATGCAATTCCAAAAACCAATTTGGCAAGTCTTTTTTCGTTATAAAAATTTACCCATATATATATTAAAATCTAAATAAATTTTAAACCAAGAATTTATTCTAATAAGATGACATCGAAATTGTTTAATCTCATTATTGGTTTAAGATTATTGTACTTACCTAATTCTATTCCGCTTGTAGCGATCTGCGAGGCAATCTCATTGGACATTTTGAGGCACCGGTTTTTGCTCAACTTCAGAAATTGGAGGTGCTGTAAGTGGCCCAAAAGCTGTAAGCCCCCAGTCGTATTATGTAACTTATAAGTCAATCCACAACCACTTTAGCTACTTGAATGAGAATCGCTTGAGCCAGCTGCATCCAGGCATGTTTCCCAGCACTTTGTTCCATCTGCACACGTTGTCCTTGGCGCAAAACCAAATCGCCAGCATTGCGGCGAAAACATTCACATTTCCTCGACTGCGACACTTGTAAGTATTCAGCAGGAGGATGAGGAAGGGATGGTAATTCGGAGCAACCAGCCTTCTAACTGAGGGGCAACAGCTGCTTTTAAGTCCGGCATAGTAAGAATTTTGTAAGAATTTTTGTCTGCATTTCCTTTACAGATTTCTGGCCGGCAATCAATTGTCTTACATACGCGACGGAACCTTCTGTAACCTCAGCTATCTGCAAGGATTGTAAGTTTTAACCGAAATACAAAATATGGGCAAAAAGATTTAAAACTAAGCCAACAACAAATATATATGACTATGCAAATACCCTTTAGAGTATCCCGAAAAGGGAATGCTACACATCATAGTTTAATTAATTACCGCAAAAGTAATTACATTTCTTGCAAACTCATTTGAGGGTGTAATTAGATAAAGACAAAAAAAGGTCCCACTACATGGGTAACTAAGTCTGAAAAATGTGCATCCCTTTTATTTTATTTTTTGGTTGGAAATATGTTGTGGGGGAGAGCTTGACAAAAAAGGCGAACCGTTTGATAGGTTGTATAAAAATCTGTCGCGGCTTAGCTGTCCTGGGAGTTTTTCAATTTGCTTAGGCTTAGCCCGACGCACACGACAGGACTAAAGGGCCGGCACAAGGACACAATGGGAGCCATGTCATGGGATGTCCGTGTTGTGGTTGGCAACATCAGCTCTTTTGTGTTTGGGAAACTTTCGCTTGCGGAATTTCATTTCTCGATAATGACGGCCCAAAAGGACACACCCAAATGCTATCGCTGGAATGTGAAAGCAACCAAAAAAAAACAAAAATGAGAATAGATAAGAAGAAATATTAGCTAATAAAAAACAAAATAGGAACACAAATTGGATAGTTTTGTTTGCATAGGCCACAAAACTAAAGTAATCATTGGCCAGTTGATATCTAATGCATATTGAGTAGCTGCGATTTGATTTGCATGACGTGGCATGCATCAAATGGCTGTGGCACATTACGTGCCACAACAATAATGATAAAACTAGAACTAGAACATAAGAAGTGGTAAACATTTTTCTTATTCGCAGACATTTGAATGAGAACCAAATCGAGAAATTCGATTTACATGCTTTCGACTGCTTGGCGAATCTGAGCTCCTTGCTCCTGACGGGTAATCGCTTTAAGACCCTCGATCCGGCTGTGCTGCAAAATCTGAGCAGTCTTCACTTTATGTAAGTATCAGCCGACAAATCTCGGAAAAGACTCTGTTCGGAATTGCCAACATTTGCGCTTATTCTTTACAAAAATACCCTGTACACATAAAAATAATGGTATCAAAAGTCGAGTCCGTTCGTCCTCGTATACACTGAAAAGAAAATATGCACCAATATTTTGACAGTATTCAAATTTGAAAACAGCGCTAAAAGTTTAAAGCTAAGAATATAAATTTGGTGGAGTTTTTTTTTGTTGACAAAATCAAGTCTTCCTCTGATTTTTTATTTAATGTTTGCTTTTCTCTGGGCACTGTTAGTGCTGTGTACAGGGTATCTTCTTAGTCGGGCACTCTTGAAAAAAGCACTCTTCGTTGTTGGTTTCATCACTCTCTCAATGTGTATCTCTCTCGCCTTGTCTGCAGCTACTTCTCGTGGTTCCATTTGTGCCGCGCCGCGTTGCATGTGCGTGTTTGTGATCCCCGTGGCGATGGAATCAGCAGCACTTATCACCTGCTCGACAATCAGCTACTGCGCGGCAGGTAAGTACAACTCCTTCACGTTAACCACCATTGCAACCTCTGTGTCTCAGTCTCGGGCTTTCCTAATCCGCTGCTAAACCTTTGGCAAAGATGCCTTCGCTAAAGTTAACCTTGTCGTTTATGTTTTTCTGTTTACCTTTATGTTTACTTGCCACACATTGTTTTGTAAGCTCTGCCACGCCCTCTTAGCTGTGCATAACGGTTGCCCATGTGGCCACCAGAAATACCCTTGCCAAAAAACATTTATTGCCCATAAATGTGAATGCAATTTTCATCATTTGGTATTTTTCAAAAAGAAAAGCTAAATCGCAAATAATTTTTTCTATTTACTTTTCAATTCAATGGAAACCTGGAAAAGATAACAAACCCGATTTAATTGTTTTTTGAGCTATTTGGATTTGCATTGCAAATAATAACATTTTAGGTTTTTTTTTTTCTTGTATTGAATTATTTCCGAGTAATCAATTTTCGCAATTTCGCAAATAAGTTTTGGTTATATTCAACACGTTAGTTGAGAAAATTGAATCAATTGAAAATGCACATTGTTTGAAAAAATTGAGAGCTTTTTAAAGAATTGTAATTATAATTTTAATTACAACAGAGCAGTTTTTTTTTTTCTATATTATCTGGGAATCTTTAATTCGGCTTGTCCATTCTGGCGATCTATTCTATGAGATTGATGGGGGCGCTTCAGTGGTAGATGACACGGCGAAGACGGTCCACAAGCACCTTCAGTCGCATCTGATGCTGATGATCCGTATTGGTCAATGGGGCTGGCGATGATGGCCCGAAGAGTAGACCGTTACGGGGGGAGGATGGCACACCACCACCACGATTACGTGCAGCAACCAGATCCAAGTCAACGGCAGCGGAGCTGATACCGGCATTGGGCTCCAGAATTTGACGCTGATATTCAAAATGCATAATTTTGTATATTTTGGATGCAATTTAAAATTTCGACAGATTTTCGACGTTGGAAAATATGTACAGTGTGTACAAATAAGTTATGTGACTGAAACTGAACCTACTGCTGGACTCAATAATTAATAGGCCTACTGTGTTCCCAAAAATTTCGATTCGTTATTTATAACAGTTATAACCAATAATAATTAATTATTATATATTTACGCTAACTTCAGAATCTAAGCTTACATTTTCAAAATGGTAGCTAGAATAAACTAAAAGATTTACACATGTTAAGTGAGTTTTACAAAGTTTTTTAACCTTTCTAAATATTTTATTAAATATAATTGTCGCCAAATTGTTTAGATACAGTTCTAAGAAATCACTGTTATCTAGAAAATCGAAAAGCGCATTTTCTATTTGTCAGAAATGTATTTCTTAGTGATAGAAAATATTTTGGGAAAGTAGAAATGCAAACCATTGTTTTTAGAAAAAAATCTTTCTGAAATTCAGAAAATAGTAATGAAATGTTAGAGTTAACCTGATGTCTGCCTAAGATAAATCCTCTCCTATCAATTCAATTTTAGTATAATGTGTAGGGTATAAGAATAGCATTGCATACAGGACGTGTTGCACGTGTTGCATTGCATTGTGTGCGTTGTTGCACGCAGAGACAGAGCCAAAACATGGCAAACACCTTTTCCACTTTCCGCAATTTCATTTACTGGGTAAACCAACTGTGGCAGCTAGTCAGAAATTCCGTCAGCCAGCACTTGTCATCCAGCTAACTTGGCTGAGTGATTATCTGGTTGTCTCTGTCTGACTTGTGTAACTAATGCAGACACACTGCCAGAAGTGTTCCATCCCTCAAAAGTGTTCCCCCCTTTGTGTTTTCTCTGGCATCTGCATGAGCAAATGAAAATTACATTTTTCTTTCGGTTTCCTCAAGTCGATTGTTTGTTTGCTTACAATTTACACGCTCAGCGTGCTGCCTGAGTTTTGAATTTTGTTTTCATTTTCCAGTTACCACTTCTTTTTATACCCTTAACCCATTGAAAATGGGTAAAAAGGGTATAATAGTTTTGTGCAAATGTATGTAACAGGCAGAAGGAAGCATCTCCGACCTTATTGATCAGGATCAACAGCCGAGTCGATATAGCCCTGTCCGTCTGTCCGTCCGTCCGTCTGTATGAACACGCGGATCTCATAGACTATAAGAGCTAGAGAATATAAGCTCAGGCGCAGATCAAGTTTGCTTTATTTTATCGATAACTATCTCAGTTCATGAAATATCGATACATTTCGATTTCCGATAGCAATAAATTCCACAATTTAAGAGGCAGACGCTTCTTGATTATACATAATATGCATATACATATTATTGATCAATTATATATTATATATACATATTATGGTTTAATTATATACATATTATTGATCAATTGCCAAAAATTTCATTAAGATCGGATAAGAAACACCAAAGTTATAGTCGAAAATATATTCTCATATTGATCTTATTTCTATCAGCAGCCGCAAGCATATACATATAAATAGACGAGCGCATGTGTGAGAAAGGGATGGCATGATAATCTACGTTAGCGTTAATATATTTGTGTGTATCCTGAAAGCCCCGATAACAACCATTTCGTGTACGTGTGTATGTATTTATGTATGTATATGCACGTGTTTGTAGCCATTCAGTGCGGGCATTTGAGTGCAAATCATCTTAAAGGGAAACTAGAATATATTTAACAACTGGGTTAAGGGTATATCTTTGTCGAGTTAACTCGACTACAGCGTCTTACTTGTTTCACACTGGGCCAGTGCCTAATGGGAGTTTGAGTGTGTCTTTCAGGATACTCAATCGGCCAGCTTTTACACACTGAGAGAAAATGTACCCTTGTACATACAAAACAGACATTTAATTTATATTCTTATTATATTTTTATTATATTCTCCTATTCAATTCTGATAATTTATCAAGTTTCGAATTCTCTTTAGACAAAAAAAAAAATGATTTTAAAATAAGAATTTCGTTTTTTTTTTACAGAATTTTCAACAACGTTTGTATTTGTTTTGAGTATAAGACTCAATATTTTTTTCTGAGTGTTGAAGCCTCTAAGCAAATATCAACACTGTACAGTCTGTGTGTGTGCGTGTGTGTGTGCGTGTGTGTTAGTGTGCACACACACGTTTGGCAACATGGCTGAAAATGCCGACACGTTGTGGTTCCGCGTGGAATGTGCCTGCTGCAATTTTTTATTATTTTTACTCGAAGCTTTCATAAAAATTAAATACTTTTCTACATTTCTTTATTTGTTTTCAGCCTTCTTCCTCTTCACTCATCTTGTATTTGATCTACCGAATTTAAACTGCCTTATTTAAACAATATTTCAGTTTTCTTATACAAAATATATACATATAGATCAACATCTTAACCTTAGATTGGTCAAACTTTAAAGTAAATGCTCTCTTAACATAACTTTTAGAAACACCTAAAAACACTTCTCCAATTTTCTTGAAATATGCTTCTCTTATTCTAATCAGAAGCTTACAACAATCTTGAACAATTTGTTAGAGTTGAATTCAGTTTACTTGCTCAAAGTGAAAACTGAAAGTAAGCCGGATTTGGGTACATGACAAAGTACTTGTTATTGAGGTACTTCCAAAAAGTGGAAAGTAATCATTACAACGATAACTGGAGCTTATGCTCAAAGTTTGTTCTTTGTCGTGATGCAATCAATCTGAATTGGGACAGTTTGCTTCCGCATCTCTTTGCTTTGCTGTGTCATTAGTTGAACCATGTGTTGTGATATTTGATATTTACCCATCCACATAAGAAGTGGGGAAAATAGTAGTAAAGCGATTTAATGAATAATGGCACACTTGAAGCTGACATAAATTATAGTTATTTTTGTTATTGGATGAGCCGCCATTTTCCCCATTTCCCCCCCATCCCTTAGATGGGCAAAGGCAATCATCATCAAGATGAGTAGAGTGTCAGCGTTCGCTGTGGATGCGTCGCATCCTGGCAACTGAATCATAATTCCAAGAACAATGACTACAGTAATGAGCACCCAGACAATTGACATTTGTGACAATCAACAATCACACCCACACACACACACACACATACGCAAACACGGAACAAGGACAAAGGCTATTGCACCTAATTGGCCAATAACATCGAGTAGCATTGAATAGCTTGCAAATGGGTTTTTGATTTGTGGAGGACCTCTCCAACATTTGGCTTTAATTGCCCAAATTTATGTCATTTGACATTCGATGTGCATAGCTTATTGTGCTCCCCATCACTCGACACCATTTTGAAGACCAATTTGCCTGTTGAATATTGATAAAAAAAAAATAAACAAAAAAAAAAAACAAATAAAGATAAGAAACAAGTAAGATGCTGTAGTCGAGTTGGCTCGACTACGATATACCCTTAACCCAGTTGTTAAATATATTCTAGTTTTATTGGCAAATTTCCCTTTAAGATGATTTGCACTCAAATGTTCAGTTCTGCAAGTGCATTTCTTACAGATATTTTTACTCACAAGCCCGAACTGATCTACATACATACAGACATTAGTTATCGGGGCTCTGCAGAATACACACAAATATATTGACGCTAGCGTCGATTATCATGCCATCTCTTTCTCACACATGCGCTCACCTATTTATATGCATACAGAAAATGCTTGCGGCTGCTGATAGAAATGAGATCAATATGAGAATATATTTTCGACTATAACTTTGGTGTTTCTTGTCTTGTCCTTAAATTGTGGAATTTATTGCTATCGGAAATCGAAATGTATCGATAATTCAAAAACTGAGGCAGTTATCGATAAAATAAAGCACACTTGATCTGCGCCTGGCACACGAGAACTTATATTCCAAATTGGAAGTCTCTAGCTCTTATAATCTCTGAGATCCGCGTGTTCATACAGACGGACGGACGGACAGACGGACATGGCTATATCGACTCGGCTGTTGATCCTGATCAAGAATATATATACTTTATGGGGTCGGAGATGCTTCCATCTGCCTGTTACATACATTTGCACAAAACCATTATACCATTTTTTACCCAGGGTATAAAAAGAAAAAAAATAATATTGTATGGATCTACAGATTGAACTCTGATTATGAAAGCTATATTTTATGAATGCTAATATATGGAACTTTAATTTTTGGTTGCAGTGTTTGGGTGATGGCCTCAATTGCAGTGGTTGGCAATCTACTGGTGCTGGCTGGTCGCTATTTTTACAAGTCGCGCAGCAACGTGGAGCATTCGCTTTATTTGCGCCACCTGGCGGCCAGTGACTTCCTCATGGGCATCTACCTGACGCTCATCGCCTGCGCCGACATCAGTTTTCGCGGCGAGTACATTCAGCACGAGGAATCCTGGCGACACAGCGGACTCTGCGCCTTCGCTGGTCAGTTAACTGCTGTCTGATGTTATGTTAATTTTAATCGTATTCTTTTCAGGCTTTCTGAGCACCTTCAGCTGCGAGTCCTCGACACTGCTGCTCACATTGGTTACCTGGGATCGTCTGATGTCCGTTACACGGCCCCTCGAGCCACGCGATTCGGAAAAAATTCAGTATGTTGTTTGCAGGGTTAAAAAGAAGATGACATCTCCGACTAAATTACATATTTATTCTTGAAATCCAGTCTTAAAGCTATTCCTATTATTCTTACATCTTATTAAAATATGATTATTAAACCTTGTTTTTGAATGTCTAAACCACAATTGTAATCTGATCAAATGTACCTAGAGTTTAATCAGAGTTGGATCATCAGATCAGATGAAGAGCTTAACTTGATATATCTATTTCATATTTCAGCATTGTATTGCGCCTGCTGTTGGTATGGGGCATCAGCTTTGGACTCTCTGCAGCTCCGCTGCTGCCCAACGACTACTTTGGAGCACACTTCTATGGCAACAACGGAGTCTGCCTCTCGTTGCACATACACGATCCCTATGCGAAGGTCAGCAGCGGATTGACTTCAACGAACACTGTTAGAGATTAAAGATTGCTTCATTTGTGTCTTATTTCACAGGGCTGGGAATACTCGGCGCTGCTGTTCATCTGCATCAACACGATCTCGCTGATCTTTATACTATTCTCTTATGTGCGCATGTTGCAGGCGATACGCAACTCTGGCGGCGGCATGAGGTGCACGCACAGCGGACGCGAGAATGTAGTTGCCACACGGTGAGTCTCTCGTTGGATGATTGTACTAAATAAAAGAAGAAGATTGAATTGTGGAAAAGCAGGCTATCCAAGAACTTGTGAGAAATATCTCCAAAGGCTCAATCATGATTTATGCATATTTATTTACAGTTTTGCCATCATTGTGACGACAGATTGCGCCTGCTGGCTGCCCATCATAGTGGTCAAAATAGCCGCTCTTTCAGGTATGCCATCTGTCTCTTTTTCGCTCCCTCTCTCACTCCGTTAGAGCTCATGCTGTGCTGTTTCAGGTTGTGTCATATCACCGAACTTATACGCCTGGCTGGCGGTGCTGGTACTGCCGGTCAACTCGGCTTTGAATCCGGTGCTCTACACGCTGACGACGGCCGCATTTAAGCAGCAGCTGCGTCGCTATTGCCACACGCTTCCCACCTGCACGCTAGGCAACAATGAGACGCGATCCCAGACGCAAACGGGCTATGAGTCCGGGTTGAGTGTGAGCTTGGCGCATTTGGGCAATGCTGGTGGATCGGGACGTAAACGAATGTCGCATAAGCGCACGAGCTACCTTTAGGCTGGGGGTATATACTTGGTGTATACAGAAGGGGGGGTGGGGGATGGGGGTATTAACTACTCACTTGATTGTATATGTGATCTAAATTTAAAATTTTTATTATACATATGTAAATCTAAAATATACACATTCGGTATATGTTAAATATACATGAATTTGGAATTTTTCGAGCAGTTTTTACAAATTGTATTTTGTTTTGATAGTGTTGAAACGTAAAATCCAAAAATGTATATAAATGATAAGTTGTATTATCCAGAAAAGCCACAACTTGATGTGAATTAAGTATTGTAGTGGTGGCTACAGATATGTTTCGCCAGCAATGTTTTAAGTGTGTTAGGTGTTCATTGAGTGGTTGATAACAAAAAGGGATTCAATATAAAATCAAATCTCAAAACTGAAGATGAGATGAAAGTGTAGCAGTGTTTGCAGATTTAGGTTAAATGCAGTTTGTAATTGGATAGCAGCACAATAGCAGTCGATGACTCCAAATACAAAAATGTATACATATTCCAAAAATGTGTTGGGTGAGTGTTTTCAGTTATGTGTTACTTATGGCCAGGCCAAATATAAATCTACTGCGGCTCGGTGGCAATGTTCACATTACTCTGGACATGATAGGGTCCCTCATTGACATAGGTGGTAAAGCGTACAATTTCGACGGCATTGAATTCGCTGCTTACGGACAGTTCCTGCAAAATCTTCCACTTCAGGTACTTTACATCCTTGTGCAGATCAGCGTGACGTGACAGCAGAAACTCAATGGTGCCAGCGGTGTGCTTTACAGCCTGAATGCCCCACACGTATCCGCACAGCGTTTTAAGAAGACTCAAAGCGGCTATTTGTAAGTCCGGAAAGGGTGTTTTTAGCATATCCATAATATGATCGACTTGCTGGCCACCAGCGAAGCTCTCGTACCATGTCTTCAAATAGTAGCTGCAAGAAAGGAATAAATAATAACAAATAAGAGAGTGTAATCTCATTGAGTTTCGCACCTGATCTCAAAGCTGACTGGCGATTCCTGGGCATAGATCACATCCAGGGAGTTGAGCAGTCGAACCTTTAAGGGTGCCGATAGGTTCTTAATGAAGTCCGAATATTTTGACATAATATTCTTAATAGTTGACTCGTGATGTTCCTGTAGCAGCGTCTTTCCGTGCACACTGCTGGCCAAATTGGCCAGTGCGTCCATGGCGGTGGGTAGGGAATCTACATCTTCGGACATCAGCAGATCGAATAGGCAGGCCACCATACGCGGATAGCCGGTAATGATCTTTTGCGGTTGCACTGCGGCAACTTTGCTAAAGAACTTCATAATGCTTGGTATGAGGAGCGTGTCCAATGGATTCTCCTCGATGCGCTCCACGCGACTGCTGATGATATCGAAGATACGCATTCGCTCCATGTAGTTTAGACAGTGATTTTGCTCGGCAAGCGGCACCAGGATCTCCAGAACGCTCGCCTGTAGCAGGACATCGTCGTTGTCAAGCTCACTCAGCGCCGCATTTAGTATGAACTCAACGTTGTTCAAGGCGATCGAGGTCTGCTTGGCCAGCACCACCCCCAACTCGTAGGCGCGACAGCGAATGATCTCGTTCTCTGTACACATCTTCGCTAGTTTCGATTGCACGGACGAATCCGCTGGCCACTGGACCAACATAATTTCCAGAATTTGTATGGCAGTCGTGGTAGACTGCGACTCCGGTTGCAGCAGTTCGTCTAGCACATAGAGGCTCAACTCATTATTGGGCAGTGTGAGGCCATTGGCGCGGCTCGTCTGCCGGCCCAGCGCCTTCAGCAGAAGGCTGAGGACGACGGCGCGCAGTGCGGGATTGGAGTGTTGTAGTGCTGAACTCAACAGCTGTGGCAGCTGAGCATCATTTATGTCCATCTGCAGTTGCTCAAGGCAGATGCGTATCAAATCTATGGACATATTCACCATCGGCTCCTTCGCTGCATCGCCGACGACCGAGCATTCGTAGAGCGCCGGCGAGCGCAGCAGCGATTCAATTGCATCGCGCGACATCGTCGGATGTGTGGTGATATGCGCGTATATGCTCGTCAGTGTCTCCATGCGGTCGGCCTGTGCACTTAGCTTATCCACGTTCGCCTGCCACGACTCGTTCTCCATTTTTTGAAGCCTTGGATTTGCACAGCATACAAATTTCAACAAAAATTGAATTGAAATAATCAGAGCCAAGCAGCTGTTTGCTTATCGATAAGCTGCAGACCGAAAGCTGCTCGTCACGGTCCAGTGATGGGAAACGAAAACATTGCTGCATCGGCCAAATATATATCGATGCTTTGTAATATATCGATATTTTCTTGCCCGCCACCATTAACAAAATTTAAATAAAAATAACACATTATGATTAGTGCCAAAATTTAAGCTCCAATACGTATATTTATTAAAAATAAAGAGAACAAACATTGTTATCTTGTAAACGCCGAAAATTATATACTGAAATTGTGGTCCGGAGTTAATCTTCTTATATTTAAATTGTCATCGGTGTCATGTTATACGATGTTTAGAGGATGATAGTGTTACCGTTCCGTTTCAATTGTTATCGATGCTACGATCTGCTTATCGATGTCGACTTTGTTTTATATTGCAACCCTAATTACGACGCCATTTTACAAAGACAAAAAAATTTTTGTGACGAAGCGTTGTTGTAATTAAACCGAAGAAAAGTGGTGTAATTTAGAAAAACTAACAACTAAACAGAAGTGAAGATGTCGCAACGCTTTGCGCCTGGCCAAGCGCCGGTGCAGTCGCGCTACCAGCCACCGCCACAAGCGCCTGGCATGCGTCCCTATCCCGGTCCCGGAACCGGCGCCAGTTTCCCGGTAAGCCAAGACTCAAATAAAATCGATTAATTGCATTTTCTAGACTGACAAATCGAAAGTGTTTGCAGCCACGCGGTTTTCCGCTGCACCCGAACACGGCGCAGCCGGTGCCTGGGAGTGTGGTGGGCGCTGCTCCCGTCGGTGTTGGAGTCGGTCCCGGACCCTCGCTCCTCCAACGGAGCACCCAGCCCAGCTTTCAGACAGGATTGCGCGGCAGCGGTTCCGCTGGCGTTGGCGGCGGAGGTGGCGGCAGCAAACGTTCTGCGGAATCGCGCAACATGAACAGCGGCCCCAACAAGGGTGAGTTTGCCGGTGGGGTTGGCGCCAAGAAGAAGAAGAAACTGGCCGACAAAATCCTGCCGCAAAAGGTGCGAGACCTGGTTCCCGAATCGCAGGCGTATATGGATCTGCTGACATTCGAGCGTAAACTGGATGCGACCATTATGCGCAAACGCCTGGACATACAGGAGGCGCTCAAGCGACCGATGAAACAGAAGCGCAAGCTACGCATCTTTATTTCGAATACATTCTATCCGAGCAAGGAGCCGAGCAATGATGGCGATGAGGGCGCTGTCGCATCGTGGGAGCTGCGTGTCGAGGGCCGACTGCTTGAGGATGGCAAAGGGGATCCAAATACAAAGATCAAGCGCAAGTTTTCATCGTTCTTCAAGTCGCTGGTCATTGAGCTGGACAAGGAGCTGTATGGGCCGGATAATCATCTGGTCGAATGGCATCGCACACACACCACCCAGGAGACGGATGGGTTCCAGGTGAAGCGGCCGGGTGATCGCAACGTACGCTGCACCATCCTGCTGCTGCTCGACTATCAGCCGCTACAGTTTAAGCTGGATCCGCGATTGGCTCGATTGCTGGGCGTGCACACCCAGACGCGGCCCGTTATCATCTCGGCCCTGTGGCAGTATATTAAGACGCACAAACTGCAGGATGCCCATGAGCGCGAGTATATCAATTGTGACAAGTATCTGGAGCAGATATTTAGCTGCCAGCGCATGAAATTCGCGGAGATACCGCAACGTTTGAATCCGCTCCTACATCCACCCGATCCAATTGTCATCAATCATTTCATTGAGAGCGGGGCGGAGAATAAACAGACCGCCTGCTACGACATCGATGTCGAAGTGGATGACACGCTCAAGAACCAAATGAACAACTTTCTGATGAGCACTGCCAGCCAGCAGGAGATCCAGGGCCTCGACACGAAGATCCATGAGACCGTCGATACCATCAATCAAATGAAAACAAATCGCGAATTCTTTCTCAGCTTTGCCAAGGGTCCGCAAATGTTCATCCATCGCTGGATCATTAGCCAGACGAGGGATCTCAAGGTGAGTGTGCATTATTACCAACAATTAGAGTTTTATTGGTGAAGGATAAGCAAGGGGACAGTCAGGCAGATATACACTCGGCTTGGCTGAACGTAACTCCCTCAATCTAAATCTAATAATACTTTAATCTGCTGGAAAATTCTTAAATTCTCGACAAATCACTAATTTTCATTTTGCTTGCAGCTAATGACCGATGTGGTTGGTAATCCGGAGGAGGAGCGTCGAGCCGAGTTCTACTATCAGCCGTGGACGCATGAGGCCGTATCGCGCTATTTCTTCACAAAGGTCAACCAGAAGCGAGCCGAATTGGAGCAGGCTCTGGGCATACGCAACGGCTAAGCGAATTCATCCATTTCCTGTTAGGTCCCTGTAGCATGTGTTCGTCAAATTGTGCACATGGCGAAACTCTTTTTTTCCTTCGACAGTTTAATTTAAGCTCAAAATGCTACTATATATGTATACTATATATAATTATGTATATCACTATTTTTTTGCCAACAACAAAAACTGGCTTCAGCTGCAACAATTAAAAGCATCCATAAAAATAGACACAAAACTACAAACTGTAATCAGTTGGTTGAAGCTGCGCCAGAAACTGGAGCCGATTAAAGCCATCCTTTGTCGTACAATCAATTATTTTTTAATTGATTGCGACGTGGAAGGGTTAATAATCATCATCTTTTCTGGGGTTGAATAGGAAACAGTCTTTCAGCAACTTCCCGAGTTAGGCGAATGGACGAAACTGAATCCCCTGGCCTTATTTGAGATATCGGTTGCAAAATTAGTAAAATAATCATTGAAGAACAATGATACCAGGAGTATATATGTTATATTATAAAAATTCGACTACAAAATATGAAGGTTATATTTGATACTTGAATCCACTTATAAAATATGATTCCTACGTTGCAGTTTAAGTAAACCTTGTAGAGTAAACAATAATAATTTAAAATGAACAGCATCGAACGTAAGTACATAAAGATGGTTGTGGAACAATAGTTATTTGTAGTGATTAAAGGACACGTTTTATGTGGAACTAAAGTTTAAAATAGACATTCAATTTGACAATATTTTAGACGAATTTCGATTATAGAATTTAATTGATCGTGTCGCATTGCTTTGATTGTTAGCCTATTCTAAAATCTTAAATCGTACAATTTTTTTGTTTTTTTATTTTTGTAAAGATAAAAACAGTTTTCGTGTGGAGAGCGCTATTTAGTTACGGGTGGAATTGTTATTATTAACAGCCTATGGTTGCGACTAATTGCTAATTGTTAAAGAAATCGACGGAATGTGCAACTACTCCTAGCTAAGCCATTTGATGATGCCACTAATCTAGTCTCGCTTCTTGCTGCGAGTAGCAGCTGATGTTGATGTTGTTGCGCCGCCAGCCGCTGCTTGCGTTTGCGGAGGCGCCTCAGTGATCGCTGCGCCCGTGTCGAGGCGACTCTTATCAACCGGGTACAACCAGCGCTGATACAAATAGATGAGGAACACAATATCGTCACGCAAACAGGCAACCCGATGAGCCGTCGGCATGGTGATGATGAATGCAAAGAAGTCATCGATGAACGTATTGAATGCCTTGTACATAAAGGCTCGCCACGGCAACGCAGCAACCGACTTGAGTTTGTAGTTCACAAATAGTTGAGGCAGCATGAAGAGGAAGCCAAAGGCATAGACGCCATTCACCATCGAGTTGAGTGTCCACGAGTACCAGGAACGATGCGGCTGATAGAGCAGCGAATAGATTGCACCACCAAGGCAAAGCGGATACAGCAGATAGCTCAGATAACGCATTCCCTCCCGATCGAACTGCTGTGTCTGCTGCTCGGCCAATTGGCCATTGGTTTTGGCATTGGTATTGGTGTTGCCATTGCCATTACGCTGATCCACCTCTTCCAGCTTGCGATTGATCAACGAGCTGAAGCTCAACTCTAGTCGAAGTATTTTCTTGCACTTCCACAGCTCGATGAGGGTGCCGAGGCCAACGGGTACCAGCACCAGATACGATGTATCCTCATCCAGCAGATACAGAAAGATGACAAACTGCGAGAAGGCGCGCCAGAGTGTTGTTCGTGTCGAGAGTCCCTCGTACGATTGCTTCTTGCGCCAAAAGGACACATCATTCTTGAAGCTCAGGAAGTCGAAGAGCATCTGCAATCGAATCGAATTAATAATATAAGCAACCGATCTTAACTCAACTAAGATGATTATTTGGATCGCTAGAGATATTTCAACAATCTGTTTAACCAATAGAAGGGACAATGGATACTCATCACTGGCTAGCTACTCACATGAACGCTGGATATGAAAATGGTTCCACAGAGCAGATATACATTTGTATCGGAGAATATGCCCTTGACCTCATCGATGTCCTTGGTGGCGAAACCAATCGTAAGCAGTGCCTGAGTCGCGTGCTCCATGAGCAGCATCAGTCGCAGTTTGCCAACGCCAACCGGTTTGTAGTGAAAGCTGACGGTGAATTCGGTTAGATTACTCCTCACGGGCACCAGATCCTTCAGTCGTGTATTAAAGCTGTCTGTCTGGAGTATGGGCAGTATCTGTTGCATGCGATTGACGCGAATCAGTTGCGCCATCTCTGGCGGCACATCCGCTTGCGACAGCGAGAACAAATCGGTCAACAGTGTTACATACACATTGGAGCGTATATGTGTAATGGGTTTGGCGGAGGTAGGTGTAGAAGATGCTGCTGCGGCTTTGTTGGATTTTTTCGACTGCTTCTCGGTGTCGCCAAGGAGATTGAATGCCTCCGCCCGTGGCACCATATAATCACAGAGATTGAGCGTATGCAGCACCGTTGGCCCATCGCGACGAAGTGTGCGCCACTCGAGAGGTTCCCCCTCCAGCGCGAGTACCACATGCAAATAGAGGGAGCCATTGCGACGCGTCTTCAACGGCAAATCCAGCTCAAAATCGTGATCGAACTGACGCCAATAATCGAAGCGTTTCTCCTTGTATATATCGTGCACCTCGGATGCGATGGGACTGCGATTAATTGAGCTGAACAGGGCTAATTGCATGCGCGGACGATCGGCCAGGAAGGATGTGTAGCATGGGGAGTCACTGCACTGTAGCGTTGTGAAGAGCTGCGACATTTGATAGATGGAATGCAGGATATAGGCTAAAAATGCCACGCCCACCATCGTTGAGATCGAAGGCATTGCCATGATGGTGACGGATGGTGCTGATGGCAATGATGGGTTTGCCGAACGCCTGAAAGAAAACTAAGGATTGTGTGAGTGGCGTTGGCAGCTAAATGATTTGCAATGCAAGCAACTACGAAAATGTATAATTAATGCACATCGTTCTGTGCTAAATGCCGGCGTATCTCAGTTTTTATGTGTTGGCAGTGGGGCGAGCAGTGCTGGAAAATGCCGTTTGCTGGAGACATTACACTGCGTTTCGAACAGACATCGATAACAGCTTGATAACAGTGCAGCGTTGAGAGATTTCCATTAAATTTGCATTATACATGTAAGTACGCTTAATTAACCAATGGTAAAAATTATTATTAACTGTAAAACGATTAAATTCATGATGCATTCGCAATGCGAACCAGAAATATGTTGATTTGTATTAAAGTTTGCAGTTCTGCACAGTACAGTGCAATAACAGCGCTGCTCTTAAAAGAGTTTAGCGGTTGTTATTTATTTTTCAATATATCATTTTAATTTGACTTATACAGTTCACTAATTGAAATAGATTATTATGAATTTCTTAATCTAGTTCTAAAATTTAGCATTAATAGATCATCTCTATGCCAAATTATGTTATGTTATTTTATTTATTGATAGGCGAATATTGTCATACTGTATCGATTTCCTTGCTGGTTTCTGAATAGGGTAATAGCATGTGCACGAACCAAATCGGATACTGTATTGGCTAAATTACTATTCTTAAAATATATACAGCATACTTTTAGGACCGACAAGAAAGCAAAAGAAAATTAATCGAATTCAGAAAAGAATTTTCGTTTTTTTTTTGCTTTATTCGAATTGGCAGGGCAAGGAAATTCGGATAGTCGCTCTACGGCCAATTTACGACAGTTTTCCGATTTCTCAAATACTTTCTGATCTGCACTCTTAAATAATTTTTGTCAAATTTATTTTACGAATCTGATCAGATCAGATTTAAATTTATCTGTAAGTTACAAAGCGCTCTACGAAGAAAAAAAATCGTTTCTGTAATATACAAATGTATGTATGTATGTAAGATGCACAAGTATCTGAAAGAATCAAAAGTATCTATAGGAAACAAAAGTATTGGAATGATACAAATATATCTGTATTATTGGGTTGCATCTATCCAAACAGCTTATGTTTGCGGCAGTTAACAATCGAAATCGAAATTAAATTTAAACTTAAAGTTCTTATTTTTATTTGGTAGCTGTTTTATTTAAAGGTTTATACATATTACATATATAGTATATATACAACATGAACTTGTAAAATTAGGTACTAGAGTTGTGATTTTACATATGTATATTATGTTTATAATTATAGCTATTAAGTACTATTACTTTTCGTCACGCACAAAATTTCCAAACCTTTGGAATAAATTAAACGACTAAAATGTACACATTATGAAAAAAAAAATAATTAAGAAGAAAAGAAAGGGGCAAAAACGAATCTGTGGAATGTGAAATGAGTTAATACAAAATCGACTAAATAGAAATTGAGTTAGTTAAAGATAGAGATAGAGATTGAGATATATATATGGGTATGTATGTATGAACAATCGATGCTATAAATATGTGGACAATTGAGAATGTGCTAAACGAAGTGAATAGATAAGTTTCCAGTAGAATATTAGGTGTATATATATCTGTATATATATATATTTATATATATATATATATATGTATGAGTGGGGTATGTTTGAATGGGAAAGGTTGTCTATATGGTATATGTTTATATAGTATGTATTCGTTTATAGTATAACGCATAAATAGAGTGATGGGACGCCGGCTTAGGCGATACGTTTTTTTCGACTAGGTGACAAGATTTTCAGCATTGTGACCACCGGCGCCTCGAAGGACATCGAGACGACAAAGGACAGGAAATAGGAGGCGACCGATAGACCAAAGAACATGACCACCTGTAAATACACCAGAACACAAAATATATAATCCAGAAAAGAAGTGAGAGAGAGAGAGAAAGAGAGAGGGAGAACTTACCATCAAATCGCCGCCAAGATGCAGTGGCGCATCCGAGTTGAGGGCCATCGAGCGTATGACGATGGGATGCACCAGATAGGCACAGTAGGTGACACGGGAGAAGGGATAGAGGAAGGGGGCGGAGAGCAATGAATTGATATAGCCGCCATAGCCCGTCGAGCAGGCGATGGTGATCCAGGCCAGGGATAGCGCCCACGCCGAATGACTCAGCGAACTGTAAGCAGCGGCCATAAACTGAGACAGATCCGTCCGATACAGCCCAAAGACCAGGACGAACAGATTCAGCATCGCCAAAGTCCAGGCTGTGGCCACAGTCAGCTTGGGCAGACGGATCTTGCAATTGGTGCGGAACAGTATCCAGCCAACGGCCATGCCAATTAGATAGGGCCCCAATCGGGTCCAGGGCTTATCGTAGATCTTGTCGAAGAGGGCGAGCGGATCATCGGTGTTGGGGCGATGGTTGTTCGTAAAGGCAATCACTGCCGTCGTTATCCATGACAGCACCAGGAACACCAGAGTCGTTATCGCAGACAGCTTGAAGTGACGCACGCCCACAATCAGGATAATTGCTCCGATCATATAGAATTGTGTATCGTTAGCCAGATACCAGCTCCACAACATGCACTACAGACGGAAGAGAAGAGAGATAGTGAGACTGAGAGCGAGAGAGAGCGAGATAGGTTTTATTAATTGAGAAATTCTACATTGTTCTCAAACACAGACTTCATCCTTGATAATTTGTAATAAGCTCTGCCGGCTTCTCTGATCTGATCAGTATTGTAAGTTGGCTTATAAATATCATATAATATATATATATATATATGTATATACATATATATATATATTTAAGAGAGCGTCTTACCATCTCATCAACTGGAAACAGGGTGTTGATGTAGAGTATGTTGCGCCACCAATAATCGGGGCAGGTGATGTGATCCATTGTGGGCGGATCGAATATGGAGTAGGCAGCCAGATATCGCATTGTCACCTGAACGACTCCAAGGACGAACAGATAGGGGGCGGTGAGGCGCATAAACCGGTACGCGACAAGTCCAAAAAAGTGAGCCGTACCGGCTGTAAACTCATTGGCACCCTTGCTCAGCTTGTTCAGCTTGCCCTTCGCATTCGTGCGGAAGTAGAGATACGAGATGAGAAAGCCGGAAATGAAGAAGAAGGTGTCGACACTGAATGGTCCATTGGTGATCGCTTGAAAGAAGAAGTTCTGCTCGACCTCCTTGCGCATCTCCATGTTGTCGGAGTACTTGAACACCACAATGCACGTATGCCCCAAGATGACCCAGGCCATGCTGAAGGCGCGCAGTCCATGAATACAGGGTATCGTGTCGGCGCCCACATTTCGGTCACAGATCGCATTGAAGTTCGTGATGGCCGAGAAGGATAGCAGCAGTTCCGAGTAGATGCTCAGCTTTTCGGGCTCATGCAGATGACCCTCCAAGTGCTCATCGGAGTTGCTGTTGTTGTTGCTGTTGTTATTTTTGGTGGTGGTGCTGCTGCTGCTGCCGCTGGCGCTGACGCTCTGCAGTTGCGTCATCCGCTCGTGGTCATGATGATGGGCCAGCTCCAGCTCGTGATCATGATCATGATCAAGATGATGATGATGATGATGATGATCCTCCTCCAGCTCCAGTTCGTGATGATGATGATGCAGACCCAGACCATTGCCGCTATCATTGTCAGCATTGGGCGGCAGATTGAGCACCAGCTGATCGAGCTGCTTAAGCGAATCCGTTTGACCCGACTGCTTTAGGGCCTCATCGTGGGCGGTCATCGTGTCACTGTAGTCTGAGGAGGCACACCCAATACCCGAGCTCGTCTCACTGTTGTTCATCATCTCCTTGTCCTGCAGACGCAGTGCCTCCTGCAGCTGGCGTGTCAAATAGATCTCGTAAAGGGTGCCGCAGCAAATCAAGCCCAGCACAATGCAAGAGACAACACTAAACACGACAGAGAATACACATAGAGACAAGAAAGAGAGAGAGGGGGAGAGAGAGAGAGAGAGAGGAGATCGGTAGAGCTTTGTTAATTAGCTGCACAAACAAGAAAATAAATAATAAAAAAAAAATTAAATGGGAGGGCCTGGTTGGCACCCGAATGGATAGTTTCGCTTTTGATTGTATATACATATTTGGGGGCCGCTAATGCTTAAAGCCAAGTTAAAAACTCGAATAGTGTTTGTGCTCAGCATTAGCGCCATTTATTTTTGAAAGTGAGTTTTGTTTGGCTATCGTCGAAATAGCGATCGAAGCGATTGCATTACTTACAGCAACAGGCAGAAGGTCTTGTCTGCCCAAATGTTGAACTCTTTGTCCGTCGGCACCCGTATGTCCAGAACCCTCAGCTCCCGACTGGGCAAGTCGCTACGCGCAAAGCCACTCATGTGACGCACGTCGCCAATGCTGCAACTCGACGGCAGACACATGCCCATATAAAGGGTGCGCATCTGCGAGAGAAGTTACAGTTAACAGTTCAAATTATAGCAAAAGGTACAAATGCATAGTTACAATATTTACAAACAAGTGTTGGTAAACGCGAGAAGCGACACAGTTATAGCTAAAGTTATCGAGTTAGCCAATGAGTTGATAAGCAAATATAATAATTTGGGATCAAAGACCTGAAGAAACATTTTTTTTTTTTTTTTTACTAAAAAGGGATCGCAATTTGAAGTACAGTCTTGGGATAATCATAACAAGATTGATCAGTTGTTTATCTTTAATTCTTAGCCTAATCACTACTCTGATAACTTTACTTTACTGACTAAACATCGCTTGGACAAGTTGATTTACCATCTGCGTTGGCATCGTCTCGTTCAGCTGCATCTTGAGCACGTAGAAGCCGGGCACAAATGGAGGCGGCGCATTGTAGACGCTGCTGTAGGCCTCGGCATAGGCCTCGGCAAAGGGCAGTCCGTTGTTGCGATTATCCTTGGTGTCCTTGGTATCACTGTTGTTGTTGCTGCTGCTGCTGCCGGCGCTGGTGGAGTCGCTGGAGGGGGTGCTGCTGCCATCGTTGATAGCGTCGCAAAGGGCCAACGAACCCATCCAGTAGTTGTTGCCGTAAAAGAAACCGGATGTATAATGTCCGGAAGCATCGTCCACTGAAACGGACACAAAAACACAAAAAAAAAAGAAAAACAAATTAAAAAATATGTTTAAAGAGAAGGGCATGTTTAATTCATATAAGCCCTGCTTTTAGAGTCGTACACCTCTGCCAATCCCAACCCCGGTTTCTTTCACTTTTGACTCTCCTTTTTGTATACCCTGTAGCCATTCAAATGTGTGTAAAATTGGTTTTTAGCAAACAATTTTTCCTAATTTTCCATTATATCGCATCAATATTAATACGAAAACAGATTTTTGAGTAAGTTTTATTGCTAGTTTGTGCAGACGGGGTATCTGCTAGTCGGGCTCACTCTTACTTGTTTCTGGTTTTTTTGTTGTTTTGTTTCTTTTTTTGTTTTGTTTGTGTGTGAAAAGTTGCTTTTGCTAGCGCGACTGCGACTGCAGTTTATTATATAATGTTGCTTGCCTCAGTTTCGCCGCCACATCCCCTCGCCCCACCGCACTGCACTCTCCCTGCTTGCAACATGTTGCGCGTACAACCTGTGGATTTCCAGATTTTGGTTTTTGTTTTTACCATGTGATCTTCCCCTGCATTATTTGCACAGTGATTTTGCTGTTTATTGTTGTTGTTTGATGTTGTTTTTTTTTTTGTGTTTTTTTTTTTTTTGTATCTTGTAACCAGTTGGCTTGTTGGCCAGCATCTGTTGTTGCAGTTGTTATTGCTGTTGTTGTGGTAACCAGTTTGCTGAATTCGTAACTGAAAACTTAACAAAATGTGAAGCTGCAACTGTGAGGCAACAACTTGTTGTTGTTGTTGTTTTTGCACACTTTTTGGCATTTCAGTTGACAACATTTTGGAGTGTTTTTATTTATTGTACTTCTCCTCTCGTCAAAAACATACGCAACATCTATTTTGAATATGAACCGAAGCTGCAAAGGGGGCGACCAGTGGGCTGATTAAGTGCGTCAATGGCCATGACCATGAAGTAGCCAGTAGCCAGTTTGCAGTTTGCAGTTTGGGCACAGGAGAGCCAAAGGATTGGGAAATAGTTTGGCAATAAGCCAAACAATACACTAAACAAAAAAAAAAAAAATTTCTTAACTTGAGGCAGTGTTAATTGATTAAGCCATATATCCACATATCACACTAATTAGCCTACATTTAATGAAATCAATTCTCGGCCAGCTGTTAAAAAATGTGCCAAAAAAATCGTTGACCTATTTTCGCTTGCATCCAAAAAACTCTTTTTTCCACCAGCAGCCCCACATTGTCCCCCTCTCCTTGTCCATACCTTTTTAAATTTTTGTAATGTGTATATTTTTATTTTTATTATTATTTTGTTTTTTTTTTTTTTTTTGTTTTTTTGCTTTTCAGTTTAATTTGCGATTGAGGTCATTTGATTTCGGCTGGTTTGCGTTGTTGTTTTGGCTTTTATGTAATTGTTAGGCCAGTCTTTTAAATAGGTTTTTGGTGGTAGCAGCTGAAGACCTCAGTCGAGTCTGGTGTTGGGACCTCTAACTAGTCAGATTTCGTTTTTATTTGTCTATTTGCTTGTTTGCTTATTGATGTAGTTGTATTTTTTATATATATGTATTTTTTATTTTTTTTTTTTAATTTTTGTATGTCTCGTATTCAATTGAACGTGTCATTCAAGCGTTTAACAGAAATGATCAACTGATGAAACAGCAGCAGTGACCAAAAACAGACTCCAATGCGACAGACACGGACGGGCTCTCCATCAAGGTGATAGCGTACATGACTTAACAACACCAAAGCGCACTGCCGGAAAATGTCAGCCAGTCCCAACCAGGTGGTCTACGGTCTATGGACCACACACTCATAGCCATCTTGACTACCGTTTAACCCCAGTGCTGCAATACACACAAGCGAAACCTAAGAAAAACACTCGGGGTTTTTTCCTCATGTACTCGTTTTTGTACCCACATCAATTCTTGTCTAGTGACAAGGTCTTTCTTCGCTGCACACTCAAGATCCCAAAAAACAATAACAACACAAAAAAAAAAAACAAACTTGACCAATTGGAATGATTGTTATGGTTGTTAACCAGTGGCCGAGCAGTTAACATCTGCGAGGTTAATTGAATTTTAGTTTGATATATCTATTAATAAATGCCGATTTAAACCATTTTTGTGATAAACCAAAAACTCACAAAATCATATCTTTGTATACTAACTGTAAACATAAAGCACATTTAGTCACGAACCATGTTTAAATCGCATAAAAATTTAATTTACTAAGTGCTTAGCTCAATGTTGATTTTGGCTTACAACGGAAATAGCTGAGGGAAAACGTGATCGCAAATGAAGTATCTCAAGTTCAATTTTACACAAATTTCCACTCACGTAATATGCTTCAGTTCCTAGTATATATACACATACATAATATATTAAATCTTATAAAAGTAATCATTCACTTGGAATAGTCATTAATTAAATATTAAATCTAATTAATTCTCGAAAGCACAACTCTAAAATAGAAAATCTATCTTTAATTGGAAACATGAAATTTGCCAAGCTTGCTTCGACATATCAACTAGTTAGTGTAGTTTGCTAACAATTTGAAAAACATGATTTTGTTAATAAACAATTAGAAGTAAACAAATCGATGAGTTGTGCATAAATTTGCCTATGCACACATCCAACAATCAACAATATACACCCTGATGACACAATGATTTCTGTGTGTTTGGTGAATTGTTCGCTTACAATCAAATACCCTATCTGAGCAACACACTACGTGTAGCAAGTGTGGCATATTTGGTGGCACATAGAACATACTCACGCCTTGAGAGTGTAGAAGAAGACTCGTGTTGAATGTGTGGTTAAACAATTGTCGCCCAACTGAGAATCAGTATTGTCTATAGGAAGTTAAGCTTGGCTAACATGTTGGGCGTCAAGTTTCATAGCTGTCAGCTACTTGTTATGCTCAATTATTGGCTATTTCTTTTTCTCTTCTTCTACTAGCTTTTTTTTTAGTTTTTTTTTGGTTTTTTTTTTGGCAGTGTTATTTGGCTGTCAATGAAATCGCCAATTGAAAACAATCAGCAAATTGTCATAATTAGGATGAAGAAGGGGGGGGTGTTCGGGGAAAGGGGCACATAGGAGAAGGCGTATGAAGGTTAAGGCACAGTCCGTGGAGGTTGGGGCAAAACAATAAATGCAAGAAAAAAAAAATTTTTATCGCATTGGGGTTTATCTGAATCGGGTCGACGGCGCCTGCGCAACAAAGGTGTTAACACTAATTCCGATTACAGCACAAACGGACAACAACAACAACAACAACCATTATTTCAACAAAGGGTGGGGGAAAGAGTACACACACCACGCCCCGAGGGCGCAATAAAATGACAGCGACAAAAAAAAAAAAAAACATAAAAAACAAAAAAAAGAGCTGTTGAAATTTTTGGTGTGTTTGATTGATGAAACGCTGTACAAAAAAATAATAATAAATAATGTGCTTAACACACGAACAGCAACAACAACAACAGCAGCAACAGCAATAACAACAACAACAACAACAAATAAGTAGTTGTAGAGTCGTCTGACACTTATTATTATTACTATTATTATAAAACTGCCGCCCATTGCGAAAGGCTTGCAAAAAAAAGTTACAAAAATAAAACAAAAACAAAAAAAGACGTCGAAAAAAATGCAAACAATAAAAAACAATAAAAAAAAAAAATATGAAACGTTTTGTGTTCATTTCTTGTTATATTGTTTTATTTGCTACGCGTCTCAAATTTAAAGCATGTAATTAATGCAACAACAAGCGTGCGTCAGAACCATTTGCAGTTCCATAAACAAATATGATTATCGTTATTTTGCTTATGTTTTATTTTTTATTTTTTATGCTTTGCAAATGCGATTTTGCAATCGTTTTCCCGAGCAATTAATACATTTTGTTGCATGCCCAAAAACTGTGAAGATGACGTATTTCAGTATTGAATTTGATTAATGGCTTTTACGTGGGATTTGCCATTTGGACGGACTACGGTTCCAGCCAATCCATTAAACATTATAATGTTTAAAGCAAGAACTTTTCGGATTTTTGTCAGTTGGGGTGTCAAAATCAACAAACAGTAAGCAAATCTCTAATCGATTGTCATCCATAAATACGATGATTATGTTCCAGCAAAACTATCAAATTTGCCGGACTATAAGTCAATAAATAAGTGTGAAAAGATCTTTGTACACAAAATTGTACAAATCAAAACCTAAATAAATAATTAAAGAATTCATTTGGTTACTTAAGATTCTGAACAATTCCCCACATCATTGTATAAATTTGAATATTATTTCTATGGAATTTCAAAGAATTTTGTCAGAAGTCGGAAGAGATAATCATATTCGAGGCTTGTTCCGTAGAAATTATTTTAATTATTATAACTATTGAAAAGTTTAAGATCTATAGATATAGTACCAATATTGTTAATTTTCTTAAACCTACTGCTTGACGAATCTGTAAAAGTTAGAAAACTGCAAAAATCTGCAAAATCAAAAGAAAATTTTAACAAATTTTAAAACAGTTAAAGCATTTTTTATTTACTTTTTTATACTGATAATTGATTTAGTTTCGCAGCCATTAGATACTTAATGCTTTATTTATATTTAATTTGTTGAATAGCATTTTGTTAGTAAATTTGCTTGTTCTTGAAACAGTTTTTTAAATGCTGTTTAATGCAGCCAACGCCCTGGAAAACTCAACTTGAGCTCAACATCATTGGTAAATATATTCCAAATTATTTTCGAAACGCAATTTCATGAAGATCATCATTATCATCATGATTGTGGTGGTGGATGTTAACTAAGTACATAAATACATAGGTTCCACTCGATTGGATGGCTAAGAACCTTGCCTATCTTCAGAAATCGGCTGTATATATAGACAAAATGGTCTGCTGAATATTCGTATTTGGAAAATTTCATATTCTTGTTATTGACCAGATCTCTCGGATTGTCTGTATAAACAAATCTGAAAGGCAAAATATTTGAGTGCCACCAGGTAAACGGTTTCAAGACTTCTGTCCAAGCACTCGAGCAACTCAGATCATATAAACAATCTGTGCTTTAGATCATTGATACTCAGATATACTCAGATAGATATAATAAACATATCTACTATAAACAGTTTCGCAATCATTCCAAACGATTCTCGACAATATCTCTACGCATTGCTGAACTCGTGGAATTCGTTATGGAATTTCAGTCATCAATTCGATTATATAACTACTTTTCAAGGTGTACTTTTTTCATTTTCACTTTAGTTGTTTTTATTTTATTTTTTTTTTTGTCTACTTCAAATTATGACTTTAAAAATTTGAACTTTGAGTCCAATTTTGGGCAAATCTACAATTTAAGAACTTTGAGTCAATAAACTCACAGATGGGTAATCAGAGGCGTGTGTTGCACATTTAGTTGGAGGTCCGAGACGAGGTTAGAACAGATCGCTTATTTTGTCAAGTCTTAGTTAATCTTTGATATTAAGGCTGAGCTGTTATACTTGTTAATTCATGTGTTTTACTTTAACTCTTTAGTTAGCTTATTCTATGCAGATACTGACAAGGTGATCTGTAACTTTCGGGCCAAATAAATTATATGAGTTTATGTATGCTGAAAAAGAGGCTAATCAACTTTATGGATCTAAACTCAAAATGTGAGCTGCTTAAATAACTCGAGACACAATTTGTGTATGTTGTGTTTATTGTTGTTGTTGTTGTTGTTGCCTAATGGAGTCACATCAAAGTTAAAGCACGCAGTTTGATAATTGTCAAGCTTGAAGACGCGTCCCCAAAGACGATCCAAGCGACTTCGCGCCTGGCTGCCTGCCTGATGCTCAAATCTGTCAATCTTCCCGTCCGTCCGTCCGTCCGGGCAATCATCGGTTATTTCACTTCCTGCTAAAAAGCAAACAATTGCTGCGATGCCCGAGCAGCGATTGTTATTCAGGTCTTGAATTGGAGGCATCGTTGAGTTGTTGCTGTTGTTGCTGTTGTTGCAGTTGTTGCTGTTGTTGCTGTTGTTTCGATTTGTAATGCAGAGTTTCAATGTCAATGTTGTTGTTAGTGCTGATGTTGCCGGAGTTGATGTTGCCGGAGTTGCTGTTGCTGTTGCTGGAGTTCAAGTGCAATAGTTGTTGCTGTGGGCGACATTGCCAAACAGTTGACAATTGAGTCTGAAACTGTCATCATCTCTAAAGCAACAACAACAACAACAGCATCAACAACAACAACAATAACAACAGCAACAGCAACAACAACAACAACAACTTTATTATGAGCTTAAGATTTTGCCGCTGGCGAAAGCTTTGCGAACATTGACAGCAAATTTGTGCTCCACTTTAAGCGAAAGGGAGAGCGAGAGAGAGTAAGAGTGACAGAGGGAGAGAGGCAGGTAGGAAGGGAGTGTGTGTGTATGTGTATGTGTATGCATGTGTTTGCATATACGTATGTGTGTGTGTGTTACGTGTCTTTTTTTTTCATTTTCAGTCTGCCTTAGTTTCTTTATAATTTGAGTTCCATTTTATATATAGGTACACACACACACACACACACACACACACACAGACGCTTTCGGCTCCGCAGCTTTTTTTTTTTTTTTTTTGGAGATTCAGCACAAGGTCAGCTGCATCTTCAGCTTCAGTTTTGAGCTACAGCTTCAGCTTCAGCTTCAGCGCCATTGCCATTGTCGACCCGTTTATTATTTTTTCGGCTGATGACTAACTGGTATTTCACCTGATCAAAACCCCACCTCCACGTCCACGTCCACGTCCACCATCACCTCCCCCTTCACCCTTGCCGTCCCCCAATCCGCAACATTCCGCTGCTGCTGCTCCGCTCTGTCTTCAGACTGTCTTCAGACACGTGGCAATGGACAGTATTTTGTTTTGTTGGTCTGCTTTGCGTAATGTGCGTGCCAGATTGAATCAATATGGTATCTATATGCATACACACACACACACACACACACACATATATATATATATATATATATATGTAGTTGTTAAGCGCATTTTCAGGGCTGCATTTCTTGGTGCCATTAACTGCCTCAGTCATTTGCAATGGCATTATAATTAGCCAAAGCAATAATCTTGTGATGAACTTGTTAACGATCGCAAATGCCAAAAGTCATCATGAAAATGCATCATAACCCTGAGATCGTAATGATGGAAAATGTAATTTTAATTGCTGCATTAACTTACAAGTTCTTCAAGAATTCCACAGACAGTTTTTGAGTATTTTCTTAATTAATTCATTATTGAAAATAAGCAGATAAATAATTGCAAGTAAATAAATTTTATGATTCTTGACTACTGAACTATGTCAAACTCTTCGGATTTGTAGACTATTTTGGAAAACCTCAAAATCATAAATGTAAGAAAACATCTGAAAACATATTCCCCCATTATCTAATACAAAGAATAATACAATTTTTAATAAGATTTTGGCTCGTAACAAAACCTTTCTCTCTTTCTCTATTATTTAATTTAATTTTTTTATTTGTGCATATAATCAGTTATATAATCAGGACGGCTTAAGTGCGCAATTAAGCCGAATAGAAAAAATCAAATGTCATTATGGTCGATAACCCCAAAAATAGAGCGTCATGCAAAATTGCAATTAGCCAATTTCATAAGCGTCTATTTTCCAAATGCAAAACACGTCGGGCATTTTGACTAACGGAAGTGCTTTTTACTCTGCGATACTTTTGCCTCGACGGCTCAGTGTCAAAGTATCCAAAAGCGGGGCAAGCAGTCGTCTGGGAATGCACTTGAAGACAACTAACTAAACCGCTAGCCGAAAGTATATACTATATATACAAAGCCGAAAGTATATACTATATATATATACATATATATCTAAAGTCAATGTTTGTCTGCTGACCTTCAATTGAATGCAACGAGTGCGACATAGAAATCGCTTGATTAAAAATCGAAGACCAAGTTGCGTATTAAACTTGAAAACCGTTTCGATTAACGATTGCAATTACGATAACAAAAGCGATAAACGCTGGCCATTTCAAATTCCCTAAACAGACACACACAAATATACACATTTCTACACACAACAAACGGATTATGTGAGCATCGGCGCACATAATGAAGATGACAATGATGATGATCTTGATGATGATGATGATGATGGGTACGTCTCTTTTGGCCATCATAAGTTTACACAACGCACTCGTAACTCGTAACTCTTAATTCGTAACTCTTAGCTCGTAGCTCGCAGCTCGCAGCTCGTAACTTTTAACTTTTAGCTCACAATTCGCAATTCGTAATTCCATTTCAGACGAGACATCGTCGATCTGGCGATCTGACGATCTGACGATCAAAATTGGTGCCGTCATTTACGCAGCTTGTATACGCTAGCCCAACTCACGTTAGTCAACCAGCTCTTTTGGCCAGGCCCAAAGTGCAACTCAAGTGCAAATATTGCGTCTGTTTGCAAAAAAAAAAAAAAAAAAAAAAAAAACAACCAAAAATATATAAAACCAAATTCATAGAGTGAACTTATGTAAGCTGATTCATGTCGAAACTGGTTCACATCCTTAGTCACAATATCTGTGTTAATCACAAAAATACTTAAATAATATTATGCAAACATGTCCGCTGCTTAAATTTGATTATTAAAGCTTAAAAAATAGTGGTTGTTGTTGGTCTGCAAAATGCAAAATGCATTAGCTAAAAATGATGCTATTAAAAATTTCAAAATAAAATCTTTGTTTTTTAACAGAATAATTGAATGTTTGGTTTCTGTTTATTCTATCCTGCTGTCACATATTTAACACTAAGTAAGAAACTAACTGGTTTCTTGAGACGTCAGTTGCCACAGAGTTTTAGGCCATAATTCATGATCAAATGCCAAGTTGAATTGCGTTAATTGCGCGCTTGCCTGAGCTCAGTGGAGCCGTGGCAAGTTCGTTGCAAGTTTGTTGCCTAAGTCTTTAGTGTGTGTGGGGCAGGCTGAAAACAAAAACCAAAATAAAAAAAAAAAAAAACAAACCACAACTGATAAACTGAAAACATAAATGAAAATAAAACGCATGGCGGAAAAACTCGGTCAAAGTTGAAAGTGCTCCAAACACACACACACACACGGCTGCCACACATTGGCCGTTATTGCTGCTAATAAAAATAACAACAACAACAACAGCAAATACAGCAGCAACAAGCCAAACGCACATTTGCCTGCTTTTGGCCATAATTTCATTTTTTGCCAACAACAACAATAAAAACAAACAACAAAAAAACTGCAAGACATTGCAACAATCAAACAAAATTAAAGTTAAATTACATAAGCTTCGGCGTCGGCGCTTATCTGCAGTTGTTGTTGTTATTATTGTTGTTGTTATTATTGTTGTTAATGTTAATGTTGCTGTTGTCTTTACATTCCAGCAAGAGCAACAACAACAGCAACAATAACAACATGCGCTGACTTGCCGTGTTTATTTGTTGTGCAATTTGTGTGTGCGTTGTGTGTGTGCTGTTGTGTGTGTGTGTGTGTGTGTGTGTGTGTGTGTGACTGTCTGTCTGCTTCTTCATTTTCATATTGCTTTATTGTTGCTATTTACAACTGACAGCAACAACAATGGGAAAGCAGTAGAAATTATGTTGCGTGACGTTTCATTTTGCACAAAGACTGTAATTGGTAACTGCAAGTTCCCCCCTCCCTCTACCGCCCCTCTCCCTCCCCACAAAGCGTCTTCGAACAGCCCCTTTTTAGCCAAAAGTCGGCTAAGTATATTGGCCTAAAAATGCGGCTATTGTGTCTAAGCTAATGACCAACAACAAAAACAATACAAGCAATATCAAAAACAGGCCAGGCACGAGTCGCGCATATTGCAAGAAGTCGCTTTGCCAATTTTGGTAGCTGGCCAATAAGATGGACAAGTTGGCCAACGACAATTTTTGGCTTTTCATTATGATTTGTGTGTGTGTGTGTGTGTATGTTTATTGTTTGGTTTGCTTAACATTGCCTTTATTTGTGAAATGCAAGACTAGGCCACATTTTGGGATTTGTTAATGGCCAATTGCAATTGTGGCCAAAAAAGACGGGGTTTTGGTAACGCTCGTCATGTTTCCTGGAAAGTCAAAAAGGCCAGATAAACTGTGAAAGCCATGAGTAGGAAGTTTACACAACACACACACACACACACACACACACACACACACACACACGCTGTTAATGATTGTTAAAGCAAACATTTGCACTTCCTCTTTAAGCCTCAAAACTCTTTTGTTTGACAATAGCTAGAAACGAGAAAAAGTGCCAAAGATCAATACAAAAGTGCTTAGAACATCATAAGGGTACTCCCTAAAATTAAGAAAGCAATAAATGAATAATATAAATTTCTAGGGAGTTATAATAATCCTAAAAATATTGCTTCAGGTCTTGATCAAGAAACATTTTTTGATTAGATTTCTGTTTTCTAATTCCCCAAAAAAAAAAAAAAAATAATTTGTGTTGTTCGTTTTAGCCAATTTCTGCGCTCTTTAAAGTTTATAAAAAGATGGAAAAATCCGATTTTACATTTCGATATGTGCAATTTGAAAAAAAAAAAATCAACCTTGTATCATGAAAATGATAAACTTGGTTGCTGAAAAATCATGTCTGCTCTATTTGACGCTATAAGGTATGGTTTTGTTTTTTCTGGTATTGCGGTCTTAGAGGCATTTCATTGCCAGGATTTCCACATATGCCGTGGCCCAGAACCAGCCAAGCCGAGCCAAGCCAGCCATGGCTAAAACGTTTGGCCTTCAACCAAGTCGCCAAGCTGCAAAAGCGCTAACCAAACAAAGACAGCTATTAACCAAGTAACCAAGAGAGAGGTGGCAAGGGGCAGCGGAAGCAACAGTTGGTGGCAATTGTCGGCCAACAGCAGCAGCAACAAGCAATCGATTGCATCAATCAGACAAAGCAACCAAGCGTAGTTGCAACCAAAACAACAACAACAACAACAACAACTAGTCAGAACTCAAGCGGAGCCTAAAAGTGAAGCTGGCCCGACTTGACATATACCCGAACCCGATGAACAAGTTTTCAAATTCAACTCAACTTCAAATTCGCAGTTAGAATTTGCCTTAAAGAAGACTTCAGAACTTTTCCAAACAAAAACAAATATAAATTTATAAATTCGAATGCAATTTTTACTTTACAAATTTATATTATGTTAAATATTTTGTAAGAAATCGGAAATTCGAATTTTCGTTTCCTTTACATGTTCGAATTGAGACTTGAGAATTATTTATAGTTATAGTTGAATATGGAATATCAAAGATACACAAAAATATATATTGTCTATTAAATTAAATATATAATCAAAACTTTAGATTGAAAATATCAAAAAGTCCCTTTTGGCTGTGGGGTTAGGGTGTGTAAAGTCAATTGCCGAAAGGAAAACCCAACCACATTGTCTGGCCATTGATCTTGGCCATTGGAGTGGCTGGTCAGTTCTTAAACAGCGATATGGTCAACAGCAAAAGCGCTAAAAATTAATAAATAGATACCTAAACGAATGTGAGCAGAAAATAAAAGCTAGAATAATATTTAAACTGGGCGCAAGCTTTGAACAATCTTAGCCATCTATTTGTTGTTGGCCATTTTTAGTTACACTTAGTGAAACTTTGAAAAGAAACTAAGCGAATGAAAGACTTCAGTTTTTGCCGTTGCCTTCTTTCGCTTTTCCTTTTCTTTCGCTTCGTTTTGACGGCATTTTGTGTTAATTGATTGCATAACCGTCGCAAAGAGTGTGCACAACAGACACTCACTCATTCATTCACTTGTTCACTCAGTCAGTCAGTCAGTCGGTCGGTCGGTCGGTCGGTCGGTCGGTCAGTCGGTCTACCAGTTGGTCAGTTGGTCAGCTGATCACTCACTTGGCCAATGGTGGAGGGGGCGTGTCATCCACACGCCGTGGAGCGACGCAAAGCTAAAGCCAAATAAAACCAAACCAAAAACTAGTCGCACAACATATGTACATATATTCATAATATTTTTTTGATTGCAGCTGCTGCAAAGTTGAATTTGCAGTTAAGTGCAAGCAGTGCAAGCGCCGCAAGCAGCAAGCAAGCAGTGCAAAACGAGCAATTTGCAGTGCCTATCAACAAAGGCAGAAGACAATATTTTTGGCTTTGGCGTTTTTTTCCTCCGAATGTTGCCTTTAGACTCAACTTAATGTTGAAGTTGCTTGTTAGTTGGCAAACACTTTAATGCAATGTGTTGGACAGGGTGATTAATGCTGTTTTTGATTTAAAGAAACAAAAATAAAAGGGTCAGTATTGCGAGATATTTTATGATTGTCAAAATACTCAGCAATTAGATGCAGTGGCTAGTCAAATTTTGAATGATAGACAGTTAGCATGAGTAGACGAAATTAAATTGCTGCCCAATTGGTTGGTTGGTGTTGTTGTTAAGCTGCTGTTGGCCAACAATTTTGGTCAGGAGTGAACGGTGCCTTAACTCAGTATTGTATTGCATTATGTGCAATATCCAATTACAGTTAGGGGCCATTGTACAAAACTGACACGGGGTGCTGACATAATGACCAAACAATTTGCCAAAAACTTGAACACACTGCACACTGCACGCAAAACTCAAAACTCAAAAATCATAACTCAGACAGAGGTGGGCACCAAATCAAAATCAAAACAAAAAAAAAACAAAAAAATCATAAAAGAAGAAACAAAACTGCACACAATTGAGTCGAATGTTGTTGTTTTTGTTGTGTGCAACAAGTTGCCGCCGCAGCTCGGGCAAGAACTAATTGCGACCTTGGCGTCAGCAGCGGCGCATGCATTTCTCAAAAACTATGCAGATAGATCAAAAATCTCGGCTCAAAGCGTTGAGAATGCTCCGCAACCAAAACGCGGTCGCCAGCACAAATAACACGTTCACCAGTGCAACAAAACAGCGACTCAACTCATAATCAACGAACCAGCGACAAATTTGAACATGCAGTACCCACGTATGTACCTATGTGTGTGTGTGCGTGTGTGTGCTATTTGAAAAGCTATCAATGCAAGTCGAGTATTAATCTAAATGCAAAGTGATTTGCCAGTTGTTGCCCGATCACTAAGTGACAACGAAATATATTCATTTATTTTTTATGGATAACTAATAAAAATAGTTTCTGTATGCAAATTGTAATCTCGGAATATGTCTGCATTTAAAAAAAATAAATGAGTTTATTTAGTTTGCAACATTCCGTTTCGTAGCCAGATTCGCATTTGTAGCTAGACTTATTTAATTGGTTTGCACTTACTTTTAACTGCCCACATTTTGGCGTCCGTCAGGCCGTGCAGATAACGGCGCATGTCCTTCGTGCAGTTGACGCTCAGCATGCGTGTCGCTTCGAGGCGTGGCCACTGCGACGCCAACAGCGACAGATCGAACACATTTAGAGCATCGCGCAGACGCAGCGTTCGCGTCAGATCGAAGCTGACGTCGCTGCTGCTGCTGCTGCTGCTGTTGCTATTGTTGTTGTCAGTGTTGGTGTTGTCTGTGTGTAGTCTCAAATTGATGACATTGTGCTGATCGGGGTTAATGATGACCGGCAAGGACTTGTTGCCCTGGCTATCGATGGCCGCCTCTGTGAGAGTCGCTGCCAGCGCCACCGTCAGCGCCATCGTCAGCAGCACGCGAAAGCGCATGATTTAAAGAATAGTGCACGACAGATCCAAAAAAAAAAAAAAAAAAGAAACAATATCCCACAAATTGATGGGGCACGTTTGACGCGCGTCGCTTGCCCTGTTTGCTTCACTTTCACTCAACAGGAAGTCACAAGAAAAAATGTTGAAAAAACCAATAAGAAAAATATGATTTACACTCCAAAAATATCCCAAATTGTGTATCGGTTTCGATTTCGATTTCGTGTTTTTCTTATTTTTGATAATTGTGATTAAATATTTCTGTAAGATTTTTTTGAGCACACTTTGTTTAAATCATTATCACAGCAAAAGCAAAGCGTCGACAAAAGCAAAAAAAAAAAATATGTGTAGATTTTTTTAATTATAACACTTTATACAAAGAAAACCAAAAAAAAAACAACTCTTCTTTTCGTCTTCACTTTTGGGGCGCCAGTTGTGTAATAAGCGCTGCTCAAGCGACGCTTGGCGTTTTTAACCGTTAGAATTTCTCAGTTTTGTGGTTTGTTTTTGTTGGTTTATTTCGCTGTCGTATATTTTCGTATTCTTCTATATTTTTTTCTTACATTTATTTTTTATTTTTTGGCACTTTTACTTTCGTTGCGTTGCACACGCGTCGAAGGGGCAGGAGGGGGTTAATTAAGGTTTAAGGTTTCGGGAGCTGCGACAAGCGACGACCGCTTGGCATGAACGCACGTTAACGAATTGCGGCTGCGCGTCTTGGACAGCTGTAAAAATATGCCAACAATTTAAAAAACGCAGCCTAAAAAGTCGCAGCAGCAGCAGTAGCAGCAGCAGCGCGAGAGCAACCAACAATCACAACCGAAAATCTCGGCAGTATAGGCCCGATGGCGACGGCAACGGCGACGTTGACTGAGGCTTCGGCTTCGGCTCAAGCTCAAGCTCAGCGACGAGCTTGAAAGCGCAAGTGAGCGACGGCAGTGCAAAATTTTACCGTTAACCATTGATACAAGCGCATTGAAAGTGCTGCCAAAAGAAATGAGACACAGACAGCAAGAGAGCGAGAGAGTGAGAGTGAGTGAGCAAAAGAGAGCGCAAGAGCAAATAGAGAGCAACAACTCTTGCTGCTGCTGGACAGTAAAAAAAAAGAAAGAAAGAAAAAAGCCCTGCGTCATCGCCGATGTTGTAATAAGCATTTTGTTAACAAACGAATGTCGTTGTTGTTGTGGTTGATGTTGGTGGTATTTATGTGTTATGCTGCTGCCATGCAAGTATTGCAAAAGTTGCCCGCAAAAAAAAAAAATAAATAAATAAGCAAAACGACAAAATCGGAAAGCAAGAAAGAAAGAGGAAGGGAAGAGCACCAAAATAAATGAGCGCTAATCCAAAGGCAGAATGAATAACTAAGTCACTCTAAGTGAATAACTGTTAATCAATCAATTAGAGGAACTAGGCAATGGTGAATAAAGAGGTGAATTGAGTATTGTGAATAAAGGCATCAGTAGCTAATGAGCATAAATCAAAATAGATAAAAAAACCTCAATCGAAATCTGAGTTGAATTTGAATATGAACGAATACAGAAGTATTCGTTATTCGTGTTGAAAATTAATTAAAAAAGTTGAGCAAATAAATTGCTCAGTAATTCTTAATTTCGATAGCCTGAGTTAAGCGAATTCATAAAGCAATTTAAGCTTATATTATTTAATATTGTATTCACAAAAAATTACCTAAAATATGAAAATAATTAAACAATTTAAAGATTAACGCTTATAGTATAGCAAGCAATCATATCAATTTTGAAATTCACACTGAATGCCATGACAAATGAATAAACTGTTAATTGCCGTGCTCAAGCGAACGTTAAGATAATTAATTTAATCTTTAAGAGGGCTTTTAGATCAGTTGCTTACTAATCAATTTAGTTGCTACCGATTGATTTAGTTGCTCTCGATTGATTCACAGCATATTCAGACACAGGATTAAGAAGTGTTGCAACTGTTATCTTTTTGCTGATCTGTTAACACACACACACACACACGCATACTCACACACCTGCTTCAGCATCTGGTATATATAATGTATATGTACATACTGTATGTAGTTTCAATATCCAGTCTCAGGTTCCCAATTCGAGCCAAGTTGTAAACAGCAACAACAAATACAACAAAACGAACTACAGCTTTAACAAGTTGTCTTTCTCGTTGTCTCTCTCTTTCTCTCTCTATTTTTCTCCCCTCTCTCTAAGTCTGTTAACTGGAGTCCATTGTGTAATACTCGAAAACAAATCCCCCAAATGTCGTGCAATGCTTTTTCAATTTTCCAAAAACAGGCAAACATGAAAATGTTGAGAAAATACGTTTTAGGCCACAATTGAGCTTCGGCTATAGCTTTAGCCAAACCGTTCACCGCTTTGGTACTTGAGATAAAAAAAAATATATGTGTATAAAACCAGTTCTTAAAGATCTGAAATCAAATAGCTGCCAAAAACTGCAGGCATGACTGGAATTCTCTTCATACTAGTGTCTCTGAGCATGAGTATTGCGAGTGTAGTGTGAGTGTGAGTGCAAGTGTGAGTGTGAGTGCAACTGTGAGTGTGTGTAAAGGGCAAGTTAAAAAATGCATTTCGGAAGATGTGACCAGAAGCACCAGCAAATCGAAGCAGAATTCAGTGCTGACTGACGGCGGGTAATTGAAAACGGGTTTTTCTCAATCGATGCTAATGGCAAAAAGACGATGCAAAGTATCTCAAAGGGGAGAGGGGGGTGGGCTCTTACTGCTGCTTCCGAAGATTGACACAATTTCGGAAATCAAGATTAAAAAGGCATCACCTACTATGATAGGCACATATGATATAAGATGTAGGCATACCCTGCAAATAGTATTTTCACAGCTGTTTTTTAAGTTTTTTAATTTGCCACTAGTTACTATCGACGCTGGATGGTAAAAAGCGTTAGCAAAGCAATAACTATCAATAAAGGTGTGAACCTATTGAACTTCCCCTGGGAGATAAGAAAGCGGTTTTAAAAAAAGCAAAGTCCGCAACTTGGAAATGTTTAGATGATATGCTTGACGATAGAATATAGCTATAGGCAAAATCTTGTTACTAAATATTGACATGGGTATCTTAATAGTAACTAAGTGTTTAAATAATTATCTAGCCACATACATACATACATACATATATACATATCTAGGTGAACCGAGCGAGAGGTGTAAAATGAGAGATGGGGGCAGGGTGTGTGATGTGACACCAAAAGCAACGGTAACGATTGCAAATGTGTTCAGTGAAGAGATAGGAAATGGAGAGTGGGTGGCATGCAGCGGGGAGTGGTGCGGGGGTAGGGGGTTTGTGACAGTATAATGAATGAAGATGCAAACGAAATCTCAAAATAAAAAAACACATGTATGTTTTAAGGTTACATACTATATATGTATGTATGCGAGTGTAAGCAAGTATTCATATTCGTATTCGTATTTGTATTCGTATTGTAATGCTGTCAGCAGAAACCTGTCGTTGCTCGGTCTCATATTTTAATGAGAAAAGTGAAAGTGTCAAAAAACAAAAAATATAAAAAAAGGCCGCAACGTCAACAACAACAACTCAAATACAGCTTAACAGTGAATAAATAATAAAGTGCTACTAAACCCAAACACAAATACAAACACACATACGTATCCAAATTCGAATATGAATATGAATACGAATACGAATACGAATTCGAATATGTAAAAACTGATATCACAGATATTCACATTCGCAGGCCTAGGGCCATTGGAATTGGGAATCGTTGACAATGCTTGAACTTTATGTTCAAAACCCAAATCAAATGTGTGAAAATCGACAATTTTGAATGCGACACTTTTGCAATTGAGTTCAATTTTTGAATATTTATTTATTCTTGTGATATTATAGAATACAGAATTGGTTATACCTAGTGCTTAACTAAAATCTATGATCTACATTTTTCTATAGTATTTTATTCAAAGGAAACGTTTTTTAAAAGCAGATTTGCCTAATCAAATAACAGTTATTCTTGTTTACTGCTATCGACTTCCCAAATTAATCACATACATATATTTACGATCATAATAAAAACGGAAGTTATTGCCCAAAATTCCCTTAAAATTTCCCTTTTATATTGCATCTCCCGAGATAAAGTGAAATTTTTTCATTTCCCTTGCAAATTATAGTAACAAAATTTATATATAGTTGTATATATATAAACATTGTAAATATGTATGTACATATGTATGTTTATGTATAAATATATCAGCGTCATCTTCGCTATTGCAGTTTCTCTTATGAATTTAATGTGGGTACTTAAAACTCTGATTCAGAATTTTTTGCAATGATATTACGTAACGATATGCGCGTTTTTGAGGTCAATGGGTCTTATTATACTGATCCAATTTTTTAGAGGAAATACGATTGATTAAGTAAGTTATCCATAATTGAAATGAGTTTGACCGACTAAATCTTGCACTGTGTCTCTCTTTTTGTCTCTCTCTGCTTCTTTCTGGGGTCAGTGAATAGCGTACCGTTACATCACGTTTGACACTTTGACCATGAACGCAATTCCACCACAACATCAACAACAACAACTATAACAAAAACAATATCAACACTGAAACTGAACCAAATTCCGTTAGCTTTTCTTACGTCGTAACTGTTTTTTTATATCATCTTCGGCATTTGATTTTGTCGTTTTTTTTATTATTATTATTATACGCACATGTGTATGTATGTTTGTATGTATACATTATAATTATAATTATTTTTCTTTTTTTATTTAATTACTTCATTTGAAATCTTTCATGAAGTAATAGAAGAAACCGTTGTTAATTAAAAACGCAAACGCACTGAGTCAAATGAGCTCAGCCTTAAAATCTACTCAAATAGTATTGGAGAGGGGTTTATGTTGGTGACAAAGAGCGAGGGGGTTGGTGTATAATTTACACTGTTACAATAGCGGCGTGAAAATATTTTCACTTGATTTTGCCGGGACGGTGGTTTATATTTTTTTAATGGCCCCGCTAAGTTCACCGAGCGCCAGTTCGAAGAGTGGGAGGAGGGCATGTTGTGTGGGAGGGGTGGGGGTGGCGAAGCGAGCACTCTTATGCAATAAAGAGAAAATTTACAACGCAAGACAAAAGCGCAAGAGAGCCACACAAAACGCAATGTCATTTGCCCACTAATAGCGCCAGGTAAGCATGGAAATATAAAAAAACTTAAAAAACAAAACCAAGAAAAGAGAGAGTGCCAAGCCTCCTGATACCCTATATGCAGTCAACAGTATTCTAGATATGAATGAAAACGATACAATTAAAGCTGAACATATCCCAATCACTAAAAAATCACCTTTTCGTTGTGCACTGCTTGCAAGCAGTAGGCAAGCCGTCACCGCACAATAGATGGCGCCAGTACATATATAGCAAAATACGTTTCATTCTTTTCAAAATTTCTGTTTAATTCATAATGCTCTTTGTTTTGTTTATATACATATTTAAATATATATATGTGTCTGTGTGTGTGTGTGTGTGTGTGTATGTATGTGTTAGAGAGGCATATGTAGAGCGATTTCTGTGGTAGCTTTAACCAATTTACAGCTATGTAATATAATTATGTGTTATTATTATTTACGGTATTTTTGCTGTTGAACGCAAAAATTGCGCAACACAAAATGTTTATAACTTTTAGTTTTTAGTTGATGTAATTACTCTGCAATTATGTATGTATGTTTGTTTCTTTTTCTTTTTCGTTTTTTTTTTTCTTTGTTTTAGTAACTACGACTTTTGGGACTGGGGCTGGAAATAGTGCTCAATTTTACTCATTTTCTTTTACATTCATTTTCGATTTCTTCTGTTGTTTTCGTTATTACATATATGTATGTATAATTTTTACATAATTATTTTCTTTGATTTATTTTGGTTATTTGTTCCTTTGGCTAAAAGCAATTTTATACATATATAGAAATATATATATTTATATATATACATATATATGTTTCTGTATAATTAAAATTTCTATATAGTTTTTTCTTTATTTTTGTTCTCCTTTTTTTATTTATATATAATTAGCTTTCCGTGCAGCATTCGCACCATTTTTGCTGTTGTCTAATTTTTGCTTTAATTAACTTATGTTTTGTTGCATCTTTACCTAATTATTAATCAACAAGACAAAAAAAAAAACTCACGCACTTTACAGTTTTCGTTTTTTATATTTTTTTTATGTAAGGTTTAGCTGCTCTCAAAAAAAAATGTTACGGTTTCTTGTTGCTCATGTTTTAGCCGTTAACTTTATATATTCGTCCTCGTTATTGGTTCAAGCTGCTACTTAAAAAAAAATGCAATATAAAAACAAAACATTTGAAACTACAGCGCATTAACCTATAAACTTGATTTTATGTTTTATAACGGAGATTAAGCAATAATATTGTTTAGTTTATGTTTACGTTTATATTTGAGTGTGTCTATTTATATATACATATATATATATATATATGTATGTATATATATAAATATGTAGTACTCATTTATTATTGTTTTTAATTCATAAATAGTTTCTTAATTGCATTTGCGGTTTAGTTTTGTTCTTCTCCTCATGTCAATTTGTCTCAAGCTGCTGTCAAAGTGTATGTTGATGGAAGGGGAAGTTAAATATTATATTTATGAACATTTTAACTATAGTTTACACATTAATGCTTGTTGTATTCAGTCAAGTTGGCATTGATGAATAAACAACAAGTTAGCGAAAAGTTATCTACTTTCTTTGCCAGCTGTTTTTTGTTGTATAACAAGTGGCCGCAAGTCTATCTACATGTTAAAAGTACTCAATAGCATTTTAACCTAATTGAAATAAAAAAAAAATTGTTAGATCTGACATTAAGATAGGAAATAGGACCTTCTTATTCATATATGTTTCTATATAAGTTCACTTAGAGCGACAGTGGGAGAGAAACAGTGAGCGAGAGACGGACAAGCGTGTTGCTGAACTGCTTTAAACTGCTTGCTTGAATTGCGGCCTACTGCAAAAGAATAAATGCTGCGTTACGTTTCACGTTTAACGTGTGTGTGTGTATGTGTGTGTGTGTGCAATGTTATCAATAAATACAATTTGTATATATGCCAATTAGGAGAGAGAGAGGGAGAGAGAGAGCGATAGGGATCGCGAATTTAGTGAGTGTAAAGAAGAGCACATGTGAAGTAGTATATAGTATTTAGTAAGTAAGTTTATCATTACTTGTATTCGCAAAAAGTATCTATATAGATAAATATATATATATATATATATATATATATATATGTATATATATATTTATATTCGTAGAGAAAGGCACAGATGAAATTATTACATAATTAAATTTGTTTCTTCTTGTTGTTGTTGTTGTTGCTGTTCTTTTTGCGTAACGCCCGAGAGAGGCCCCAATCACACATATGTATATCGTATATAGCATAAAATTTCTAAGTTCGATTTGTTGCTTTTTGTTGTTGTTGTTGTTGTGTCAAAAAAGTTTATCTAAAGTTTTTTTTTTTGGGGATTCTCTAGAGTAGTTCTACGTTTCTAATCAATTTTATATTCTTCTACAAAGAGTGTAAAAAATGGGGTTTTTCTTTCATTTTGGAAATTTTTTGTTTGGAAAATTGACAGTGTTTTGTGTTCATCTTCTTCTTTGCATTAATCATCTAGTACATTTGTAACATTTCACTTAATTATTTAGTTTTTTTTGTGTCTCGTATTTTTAATTTTAAAGTGTAGCTGTCTTTAGGGTTAGCTATCGTAATTCGTTGATAGTTTCATACACAAGATTATGCATGTACATAAATACTCTATATATACTCTGATAATAGGCTGAAGTCCCTAAGCTTTTGAAATTTGTAACTAATTTTTACTAAATGCCACGCCATAAAGTTGTTCTGTGTGGTTTTTTTTGTTTTTTTTTTTTTGGTTTTGGGAATTCTTGTAGAATATTATAGTTCAGATTACGTTTCTATAATTAGGGATATACACATTGTGTTCACACCCCACTACTATCATTAAAAGTTGACAATGCTTTTAATAGCTACACAGTTAACACTAAAAAAAAATGGTATTCGCCCTCTTTGGTATATATAAAAATAAACATGAGGGCACTTTCTCCTCCTAGTTGCTGTCCTTATTCCAGTAAGAGGCCATTTTGATCAATTAGTTATTATATATGTATGTAATTCATGATTTTTGTTTTTATTTTTAATAATTTATTTAATTACCACGCAAAGAGTTAACATTCGCTAATTACCCTTACTTTGTGTGTCTGTGTGTGTGTGTTTCTTGTTTTTCTTGTGTATATTTTTGTTTGGCACAATTTTCGTTGAAGTATGAGCGAGATAACGATAGAGCAATGTCAGAGTGAGAGAGCACATGCTTAAGGCCTAGAAAGAGAGTGCGCCAAGTAGTCGATAGATTGTCCAGAAGAGCATCGTGTCTTGTGTGTCAAGTGTTAAGTACCTATGTAAATTCGATTTTATTAATTTTTATGCGGATAGTGGCAACACTGCATGTTTGGTATCTATTTTTTTCTTTTCCTTTTCTTTTCTTTTTCTTTTTCTTTTGATTTTTTTTTTTTTTTTTGTTTTTTTTTTTTTGTTTTGGGATTTTTGTTCTTAATTAGGTTAGATTACAATCTTAACAAGCTAAATTTGCCATTGCTTATCATTGTGTATGTATTTTAAATATATACCGAATACTGCGTCAATTGTTGTCAGCTTTAGTTTTGGACTAGACTACATAAAATACAATGCAATTCATTACAATGCATACTCTAGGTTGTACATACATATAGCATATATCATATAGCATATAGCATATAGCATATAGTATAAGTATATGTATATATGCATGGTTTTCTTGTCCTTCATATAAATGTTTTTAAACTTTAAGAGCTAATCACAGAGTTGATGATTTTTTGTTCACAATTTCCATCATGTATGCATGTATCTAGACTCCCTTTATAAAGTCCTATATATATTTATATATAACTGTGTATATCGCATATAACGCTTGTATATGCATATATATATATCTCGATATATATATATATAATTAATCAGCATGTTGTTGTTTATTTTTCCTGTTCTCTTCTTGGTATTGATTTTTTTTTGTGTTTGTTTTGTTTTTTTTTTGTAGTATATATTTTCTTGATTGAAACGGAAAACGCTCTAAACAACAATTTTAATTTTGTTTTATTAAATTTGCTTGATACCTTTGGATTTCTTTTTGTTGTTTTGTTTGCTAAACTTATGAAAACCGTAGATTGCACTAAAAACAGTTGACAATTTTCTTTAGAGTAGTTATCGTTAATCGTTTAATCGTTATCGTTACAGTTATAGTTACAGTTACAGTTACAGTTATAGTTACAGTTAACGCCTAACGCTAGTGAGTAATGTTATCGTAATCGTTATCGTAATCTTTAACATTATTACCTAATTAGCTAACGCTTTAGTTTTGCTTTCTTCAAACTGAGCACTTGGAAAATTCCCTAAAATTTTTAACAGGCTACAGTTACATGTATGTAGTTGTATGTGGGTGAAAAAGAGGGAGTATTTAAACCAACAGGCCTGTTTCGTTATCGATATTTGCTATCGGTTATCGGCTATCGCTTATAGAACGTTTATTTCTTAGCACTAGATAAACATATTTAACGGCAAAGTCGACGCACTTGACGCCCGTGAAATTGTTATATTCTAACATATTATTTATATATATCGATATATATCGATTTACTTTGAATTTGTTTGAGATACAGCGGAAAGCCGAAATGAAACATTTGTTGCGATTGTTGCAAGAGTTCCATGAATTTTGCTATTGTTTTTCATTTATTTATTATTTGTCGTTTTTTTTACAGTGAAATAATAAAAAGGCGTCAAAACGAAACAAGCCTGCTGTGGAACAGAGACAGATAGAGAGAGAGAGGGAGAGATTAGGAGAAAGTGAGAGTGAGGATGCTTAGTTTAGTCCGTTGATGACTGGGGCGATTTGACGAGTAGCAGCTCATTGTAATCGCTATCCTCGTTGCCGCACTGATCCCGCTGATCCATGCGCCGTCGCTCGCTGATGATCCGCATAATGTCCGCGGTGTCGGACTTGTTAATTGCCACCGGGCAATCGCTGCTGGTAACGGTACTGTTGTTGCTATTGGTGCCACTGCCACTGCCACTACCACTACCACTACCTGTGGTTGCTGCTGCTGCCTGTTGCTGTTGCTGTTGCTGTAGTGTTGCTGCTGTTGTTGGTGCTGTTGATGGTGCTGCTGGCAGCAGCAGGGAACTCTCATCCATGTCGGCGTCCTCGTCGAGTGCCTGCTGCTTGAACAGCTGCTTGGTGCTGCCGCTCCGACTGCGCGGTGGCATTGAACGGGGCACCGACAGCAGCAGGCTGCTCCTTCCTAGGCAGCCCTGATCGACGGACTGCGACCAGCCAAATGGACGACGCTGTTGTGCTTGTGGTTGTTGCTGAGTAACGGTGGGATGGGGCTGAGGTTGGGGCTGAGGCTGTGGCTGTGGCTGTGGCTGAGCCTGGATCTGGGGCTGGTTAGTGTGTAGAGCTGTTTTTGTTGTTGGCACGAGGGAGCTGACCAGCGCCAATGGTTCTCCATCCAGATCGGATCGCGGACGGGTTATGACGTCGGCGCTGCGTATGCTGCGCACATCCAAATCATAGCTCGAATTGGGACTGTTGCCGGCACCGCCATCTGACTCGAGGCTCTCGAAGATGGTGCCGCGTCGATAGTCCAATGCATCGCCACCCCACGGCAGCGAGTCGCAGCTGGTGCGCTTCGCCTCAAGGTTGCGACGTCGGATGGCCTGCTCGTCCAGCGAGCGCTCCTTGGACAGCACGCCGCGCTTGCGGAAGCCGGCGGCAGCTGAGGCGCGACGCCCGCGCCGTCCCAGTGGCGGTAGCTGCAATGGCTGTTCACCTGTTGCCCCTACCGTCACTAGGCCGCCGCCAAAGGGTTCGCCCAGCCGAGCGCCGAGCGCCTGAGGCGTCAGCGCGCCGCCCATTTCAGCGAGGCTGAGGCCCAATCCCAATCCCATCGCTTGCTGTTGATTTAAGTACTGTATGGTCTGGCGACGTCCCCCAGCTCCAGCACCAGCACCACTACCACCACCACCACCAGTTGCCGTTGTAGCCAATGTGCTGGTCACATTTAGATTTGTGGCGGCGCTGCTGTTCAGGCTGGCATTGGGTGGTGGGAACTTCTTGTCCATCGATGGGGTGCTGTAGATAAAGTTCTTTGGCAGCGATTTGACTTTGGCGAGTGGGCGTGGCTGTACAACAGCGGCCTTGCTCTGCGCCTCCGCCAGCTGCTGGCAGAGTTTCTGCTCCTGTGCGAACTCCTGTTCGCGTACAAGCTCACGCTCCAGTTCGACCTCCATGTCGAGCTCATCTTCCATTTGCTTGTGGCTCTCCTCGAGGTGTTTCATCAGTACAGCCACGACGACGTTCACTAACACGAATTGCGCCATAAGAACGAATATCACAAAGAATATGGGAGCAATAACCGAGCTGACGCAACAATTGCGTACACAATCGGCCGCGTCATCGCAGTTATCCCTCAGCGTGTCCTTCATGATGCCGTTCCAGTTGTCGCCAGTCGCTACGCGAAACAATGTGAGGAAAGCCATGCCAAAGTTGGCGAAGTGCGCATGCTCGCCGAGACCCTGGCAGGGTATCTCATCGGAGCACTCGAGCCGCCCAAATAGCTCCACGCCCAGCGCCGCAAATATGAAGAACAGCAAAAAGAACAACAGCCCCAGATTGCCCACCTGTGGCAGGGCCTGCATCACCGTGTCCAACAGCGCCCGGATACCCTTTGCCATTTTCAATAGTTTGAGAACCCGTGCGATGCGGAGCACCCTCATCACTCGTATTATGGTTGGATTAATGGGTATAATGTTCGTTTCCAATTCCTCGAGTACGATGCCAACGATGGAGAGCAGCACAATGCCGACATCCAGTTGATTCCAGCGATCCTTGAGATAGAGTCGCCACCCAAGCGCCACCAGTTTCATGTTCGCCTCGAGTATGAAGACGGCGGTGAAGAAATAATTGAAGATCTTCAATGCATACTGTAGGGCCATGGGCATCTTATAGTACTCCATTGCCATGGTGACCACATTTAGGCCAATGACAGCGGCAATGGCCAGATCAAAGTACTTCGATGTGACCACATTGTGGACGAACAGGCGGGTGGGTGAGTAGTTTGTATAGTAGGGTGGCTCGTGCATCCGACGACGTTTCTTTTCCATTTGAAGCGCCCGTTTGGCTGCCCGCCGTATCTTCTCCTCCTTCTCCTGTTCCTCGCGACATCGATGGAAATTCTCGACAACGACGCCCACAAACATGTTGAGCACAAAGAAGCCGACGAGCAGAATGAATGCGATGAAGTAGAGTAGACGCCATTCGTTATAGTTGACAATCGGTTGCTGATCAACGCCGACAGCATCCAGGCCGGTATACATGATGTTCACCCAGCCGTCGCGGGAGCTAAGCACAAATAGGGACATCAAAGCCTTGCCGAGATCATCAAAGTTATATTTTCGATTCGTCCAAACGTTGCCGGGAATGCTGCGACAATCGTGGGCATTGCGGACATTCTTGATATTCTCGCCCTCGCAGTAGAAGAAGGTGCCCTTGAAGAGCTGTACGCCGAGTATGCCAAAGATGATGAAGAAGGTGCAACAGATCAGCACAATGTTCCCAATGGGACGCAGGGATGATAAGAGCGTTTGCACGACTAGTTTCAGACCCGGCGCTCGATTAATCACACGCAGCGGCCTCAGGGAACGAAGTAGCCGAAACACCTGCGAACAAGAACAAGACACGTGGGGAGAAAGCGGTAGAACGGATCAGTAACTCTTCTCAAATGATATCGCTTCCATCAATCGATTAATTATCATCGTAATCATCACTGAAATTATTATTAATATAATCAATAAACTGAAACTCGGAAAACTAGAACGGAAACTGCAAATCAAATCGAAACTGAAACGGCTGCACTCTTCAAACGGATACGGAAGTGATTAGAAAAAAGCAAAGCCAAAATGGGTTCGAATGGGAAATGGCAAATGGTATCAGTTAACAGTTAACAGTTAACAGTTAACAGTCAATGGTTAATGGTTAATGGTTAATAAGGGTTAACATATATACATACAAACATACATATATCGAACCAAAATGAGCTGCAAATGAGATTTGAAATTGGATGTGAATGTTGTGAAAATAGCAAATAGATGATAAGCTATATTTGATGTTGAATGGGTACAAGAACTGACAAGAATAATGCAAAAACGGTCTTTAACTTTTAGGTGTGTATAATTAAGGCAAAGTTACAGATAATAAGCCCCAAATGGGTTGGAATGGGAATAGGAATGGATGTTAGTTGTACAAGACAAGTGGCCCTAATGCCCAAAACAGGGCTTAAATAACGATAACGGGATTAATCGCACAAGCGAAATTAACTGTGGTTACTAAGGGGTAGTTGTATATTAATCTTATTAACTTTTTACTGGATCGGATAAGTAACATTTTTCAAATTTACGCTTTGTTAAATTAATTTTTAAATTAAATATTTCTTCCACAAATTAATGTCTAAAGGAAACCCTTTAAAAATACACCATCGATTTTAAAACAGTTACGATTAACGCAATACAAAATGTGAGGTTTTGGATGGATGTGAGCCGGGGGAAGTTGATAATGGTGCCGGGGTGATAGGGGGCAAAGAAATGCATATATTAAGGATTAAGGATTATCTGATTACTATATATATATAATGTATGTACAACAAGATATGTATGAGAGTGAGCCAATAATTTTGTCTTACTTTTGTGGAGGTATCAACACTTTGTAGAGAGGGGGGCGGGGGTTAGTAGGAGTAGTCTACGCACACACAGATACAAATTTACGAATAAGTTTTTGGTTTTTAGTTTTTTGATTTTGCCATTAAATGATATAGCAGCGAGAATTTACCTGCAGATCGGTTTTTGTTATACACGTTTAGTAAAGTTATTGAAAACCCGATTTAAACATAATATATAGCCCATTAATGTAATATATATATGTATATATATATATCTAACGTAGAGTTTTAGAAATATATGTTGAAAAGAGATTGGAGGAAAATGTGAAACGCGTTCAGAGTTTCCATATGATGAAACGAGAGATGTGTGTTGGAAAATATATATGGAAAGAGATAGTGGAAGGGTCAGAGGTCAATAGAAAGATGGAGATAGCGATAGAGTTAGAGCTAGATAGACGCGGAAAAAGAGATAGAAAGAGAGACAGATAGCAAGAGAGACAGAGAGAGAGAGAGAGAGAGAGAGAGAGAGAGCGCGAAAGAGCGGGCAAGCGAACGAGCAATATCGATAACTTATCGATGTTAATACTCTGATACCGAAACTCGAAAAGTATATTGGAATTGTGCAATGTCCGTCCGTCGTAGAGTCGCCATATGAACGTTATATCCCATATGTTATCAGCTGATATCAGAGTAAGCACTTGATTTTTTTTTTTTGTTTTGTTTTTTTGAATTATTATTATTTTTGTGGTGCGTGGTTTGTGGTTCAAGTTGTCGATTTGTGGTTAACACATGTTGGTCGCTGTTTGTCAGTTCAATGCTGCATGTTGCATGTTGCATGTGACTTGTGATGCTTGTTGCCTGACTGCCTGTTTGCTGATTGGCTGATGCTGCTGGTTTTGTGTGCCAGTTTGCCTGTTCAGAGCCCACAAACTTACCCTTAAAATCCCAAATATCCTGGGGCTCGATTCGCTAATCAATGACATTAACAAATCAACTATCGAAATTGTAACCAAAGATCCATCCATTATATTCCATCCGGATGTGAAGTACGCATCCGGGCCATAAAACATGCCCGTGGCAACTACCTGCAAATGTTCCAATAAAATTCAAAAGTCAAAACTCAAAACTCAAGACTCAAAAAAATTACTATAATGTAAATCGCATGCAAATGAAATATCTGTGAAAATAATGCTACAGTATCCCTATAGTATAAATAGTATACCTTACGAATCTGTTGTAGTTATATTTCATTATTTCCATTTAATACATATCTTATTTAATATTATTAGCTTAAGAAATATGATCCTACTTTAAATGCAATCATTTATAAAAGATGCAAAGATAGACTTTTTTGCTGAAATAAAAATATATCGGAATAAATTTTTTTATCTTAAAATATGCTATACGAAATAGTTTTTTTTTAGCTAAGAGTTTAAAAGCAACTGGATTTTAATGCTAAACTTTTAAGTTTTTAAATGAGGAAAAGTTAAAAAAAATGAAGAAGAAAAAAAATTGGGAAAAGTCTGCGTTTCGGGAACTCACCTTAATAAACATTTCGACAGTGAAGACGACGGTGAAGACGTAATTGGCTGTTGCCAGGAACACTCTTTCGGTGCTGCTTGGAGGGATGTTTGGTCGTTCCATGGCGAGTGTTATGCAATTTAGGGCTATAAATAGCAGCACAACATTGTCGAACCATTTCTGGTTCACAAACCAAGAGCAGATTTGCCGGAACCTGTGTGTGTGTGTGTGTGTTTGTGTGTGTGTGAATCAAGAACAGAGCAAAAATAGTTAACTGTAAATGGTTGTGTTTTTCCCCCGGCAATGGGAAAGTCAACAACAAAGTTCAAATTGAATTTCCGCTTCTTCCTACGAAAGTCAAAATGAAAATGAAAATGAAAACGAACTGCGAAAAGTGACTAAAAGCGACTGCGACAAAGTTGAGAGCAGTTCATTTTGATGGCCAAGCAATTGAAATCTATCAAACACAAAGTGAAAAGTCAATTGGAAATTGGAAAATAGGTAAATTGTCGACAGATTTTCGTAGTTGATAAATGCCAAATAAAATGGGAAAGCTGTTTTCACGAATTCGCTTAAGTGGCGCGCAGTAAATTCAATTATTCTAAAAAGATATTTTTTTTTGTTTGTTGATTAAACCTATATTGGATCAAACTAGTTGCAGATATATATATATATATATATATATATATATTGGTCGTTGCATACCTGTTGTCCTCCGGGAAGACGTACATGGAGTAGGAGTCACGTTCTGTGGTAAAATGTTTGGGTGTCAGACGCTGAATGATCATTTTTAGCTTTGAGAACGGTTCCCCCTCGCTTGGCACCATGGAATGTTGCTGTTGTTGTTGTTGTTGTTGTTGCTGTTGTTGCTGTTGCATGGATAGGTGTTGCAGCTCCTTGGCCAGCATCTGTGGCGGTAGCTGCGATTCGGTTTGCGAATCGAGTTGTTGCTGTTGCTGCTGCTGCTGTTGCAGTTGCAATTGCTGCTGATGCAGCTGCTGTAGCTGTTGCAGCTCCTTCTCCTCGAGCCGCTTCTTCAAATTGTAGTGACTGATGGAGTTTTTGCGCTTGTCCCGCGCCTCCATATACTGTTGCAGCATGTCCGGTTCGTTGAGATTCGTGTAGGACTTCTGCCACTTGTCCAGATCCATTTTGGAGTTTGTGTACGACAGCGATTTGCGATTCGCCTCCAAATTGTGCAGATTCAAATGCGACGTTTTACTGAATGCCAGCTCAATGGAGCTCATCCGCCGCTGCCCGGCACCTCGGAGCTTGGGCGGCTGATTGAGATTCTGATACACTTGCGAGTTGAAGATGCAGGCGGATGCCCTGCGACTGCCCAGACCGCTGCCAATGCTGAGCGTGTTGGACAGACGCCTTATCGAGTTCTGTGGACTCAATCGATTCGTGTCCTTGTGCCGCAGCTCTGCCACAGAGGCGGCTGTGCTGGTGGCAACGGTGGGATTGGTGGCACTTCCAGTGGCTGTGCGCAATAGACAGCTATTGTCGCTGCCGTTGTTCAGCTGCGGTTCGTCCTCATCGGGTGCACCAATGTGGCTAACATCGGCTGTGGTGCGCAGCGTTGAGGGTCGCTTCTTGCTGCTGCTGCGATGGAAGCGCTGCTTGAAGCTGCTGCTGCTGCTTGCTGTCGGTGCTGGCGGCAAACGTTCGCTGGATGAGCTGCCACTGGTCGAGGCGACACTGCTGCCAACACCCGTTGAACCCGCCAGCGGCGACAGATCCAACGACAAACTTAAGCTCTGACTGTGACCATCAGCTGGTGGCTGCAGCGTTGCTGCCGTCGATGATATGCTCGGCACATAGATGGGCGTGCCGGATGACGTGGCGCTGGAATTCTTGGAGATGTCATCGATGATGACGCTGTGCATGCTGTTGCCCAGTGCGCTGGGAAGTAGGCTGCTCGATATGCTGGCGGTGCCAGCAGTACCACTGCCAGCAACACTACACGCAACCCCCATCCCAACCCCAACCCCGACGCCAGTGGCACCCTGCAGCTGGCTGGCATTGAGTATGTTCAGCGGCTTGTGGGCCAGAACCGGTGACGGCGGTATAAGATCGATGGAGGGTATTCCCTCATCCAGAGTCCGCGAACCGCCGCTAAAAATGTTCGGTGGCTTCAGCAGTGACGGCGATGGTGGTGGTGCCGGCTGTGGAATGGTGAGCGGTGCACCCACAATTAAAACTCAGATTTAAATTCGAAATAACTTTCTTCAGAATATGAAAATTCGCTATATTTTCATAGCCCCTTTTATAATTGCTTCGATAATTCTGCTATTCGATATATATCGATATGTATATATAAATGTTTTCAAAATACCGTTACATATGTACATATATCGTTTTTATACTTTTGCAATATTTTTCAACTTGAAATACTTGAGATGTGAATCGAGAAATTATTTTTTGAAAAATACGAATAACGTTTTAAGGTTAAAGCCAAGTGTAAAAATGATAAATATATAAAATGAGATCCTGTCACGTTAGGTTTTTAAATGTTTCTGCTGGTTGAAATTCTATATTCTTTATTGATAAGTTGGCTATAATTGAGAATTCGTGTTAAGTTATATTCAGAACCTACCTCAAGATCACCCCATTGGCGAAAGCCCATGCCTGGCTCCATAGTGGTGCTCGGGGAGTCCTGTGGCGTTGCGGCCGTTGTTGTAATAAGGGGCGGATCGCGTATAAGTCGCATCTTAGATAGGCGTTGCGCCTCGTTGCGTCGATCCTTGATCGAGTATGTCTGTTGCATGCAATTTTTGAAATTAATTTCATGTGTGTTGTTTTTTTTTTCGTTTTCGTTTTTGTTGTTCCTGTTGCTGTTGCTGTTGCTGCGCTTGTTGCAAGTGTTCCGCAAGTGAACTTACCTTTTTGAGGCCACCGCGAGGCTTGATGTCGTCGTGAGGGAGTAGCTTGCTGCTGGCCTCCTCGGTGTTGCTGCTGCCGCCTCCTCCTTGGGAGGGCAGCTCGTTGATTTGATAGTCCTGGATGGGCTGCAGAAGGCGCAGGCGATGGGTGTTACTTTTGCCCTCAATGGTCAGCTCTGAAGGATCCTGCAGCTGCTGAGGCGGCGGATAGGCAATAGGCGATAGACGATAACGATAACGATAGACGATAGATACATACTACATATTTGCATACGATACATACCGTGGACAGACTCTCTAGAGCACACGCACTCAAGCAATCACAATATCTCAATCTCTCAATCATTCAATCATACATTCAATCAATCGATTAATCGATTAATCAATCTCACTCAATGCGTGCCACAGAGTCTCGGGTTTGAGGTTTTGTATTTTCTCTTTCGTCTCGCACTCAGCTCCACTTACCTTGCGCACATCCTCAGCGCTGCGCCAGCGATTGCGTACCTCGTAGTAACTATCGTTAGTGGTCGATGAATCCGCTTCGCTGCGTGATTCATCGTACATACCATCGCTATAATTTTCGGCCAATGTCTCTTCGCGCAGTTTCTTAACCAATTCGCGCTGTTCGCGCTCGCGACGTTCATTTCGCTGAGGGAATCAAAATTTCAAAATTAGACTTTTTCGTCAACGTATCGCTTATCGTCGGGAATTCTACACGCACTATCGTTTCATACTATTTGACAATGTTTCAACTATCGTATATCGATTACTTTCGAAAATCGTTATCAGCTGTAATTCAGGCTTAGTTATCGATTGTCTGTCGATAACTAATGTAATTTTAAAATTTGTATATTAAAGCGATAATTGAAACATTGTTTAATGACTTTAATCGGTTATTGAATCACATTCTTATAGCCAATTTTATCGTATATCGATCATTTAAGCTTGAGCATCGTTTCAATTATTTGCATTAAGGATTAATAAATATTTTTGCTTTTGGAACTTAAGTGAAACGATGCCCAACATTGGCAGAAATTTCGAAACACTTTTCATATTCGTTTTTCAAATATTAATATTTTTAGGAAAATTTCGTTATTGGGTGTTGTTGGCAAAACTCTACCTCTGAACTGAATCCCTCAACCAAAATGGCCACCAATAAATTAAACAGCACATAATTGCCGAACGTCATTAGGGCCACAAAGTACAATGCGGCCCAATGACTTGTCTTTTCCATGCCATTGAATAGAACCACGTTCCAATCCTCTTGCGTCAGTATCTAAAAACATTTTTTTTTTTTGTTTTGTTGTTGTTGTTTTTTTTTTTTTTTTTGCGTTTTGCGATGGTGGTTGTTGTAGTTGTAGATGTTGTTGTTGTATCGGAAGTAGTTGTTGGTTTTTGATGGTTTTTTTTTTTATTTTTTGGTTGGTTGGTTGATTTTTGGTTGGTTGGTTGCAGGTGGTTGCGGGCGGCAAAACGTGGTGCATATATTGATGTATATATATATATATATATATGTTGGATATATGTATATATACATATATTTGATATATATGCATAATTTATGTTTATATTTGAAAGAAGCGGAAAAAGAACAAAATACCATAAACATATGTTGCATTGGATTAAAAGAAATGTAAGAAAAAAGAGAGCACAAAAAACACATCATGTTGGAGAAGCAAAACGCCAAAGTGTTAGATATTTCATATTTTTTCTGGGTATTATATAATTGTTATAAAATTCAATATATGTTAGGATAAATATATGATTATTATAAACCTTTTGTATTTCCATCTCATTGGATTCTAACTTTTGCATTTACTCTTTTTTGATTAATACTTTTAACTTAAGAGCTTGGAACTTAAACACAAAAAATATAATTAAGCTTTTTACTCTCGCCCCTGTTTTAAATAACTTTCCCAGCTTTTTCGCTATCCATCTTAGACTTTAGTTCTATCAAAATGCGAAAAATAAAATGAAGATTAATTAAATATTACGCAATAAAAAATATTTTCTATTTATTGTGTATCTGTATCCCGAAATGAATATAAAGTATTTAATGAAAATTGAATCAAGTAAAAAATCTAGACATTTTTCAAAACTAGAATATCCTGTCACAAGACCAACCCATTGTCACTATTTGATTTTGACAAGCTGATGCTGGTATTTTAGTTGCACAATATCTTAAATATTAAAACAACATTCAACATATAATAAGTAGAACAATTAAACGATAAGTTTGCCATAGCGCAGTAAAAGCAATTGGCGAATGAAACTTTAATGAACTTAGGATCAAAGACACGCACTGTAAGGAACCCAGGAAACAGAACGAATCTAAGTACAAAGAATACTCGTAATTCGTGGTGTGGTTTAAAAAACGCTTTAAAAACAACGCAAAGCACTCGAGAACATTATCAACTCAAAATACAAACTCCAATTCCAAAAAAGACTTAAAAAAAATACAATTAATTTTTTGAAATGCTGCAAAGCGCGCAAAAAATCTTGCAAGAAATTCAAATTTTATAAAATTCTAATGTGGTATTTTTTGTTTTGTATTTCTTGGTTTTTTTTTATACACGACGTGCCAATAAATAGTTGTTGCTATAGGTTCATATACAAATCGAATATATTTAGAATTCTTTTTTTTTTTTTTGGTTTTTTTTTTTTTGTTTTATTTTTGGGCGTGACTGTACATGATAATATGCAATTTGAATTTGTATATATAGTATTTTTATTTATTTACTTATTTGTTTTGTTTTTTTTTTTAATGTTGCCAAAGCGCATAAGGCAAATGAGAATTGGTAGCTAGGCGTGAACGTAAAAGAGAAAAGAAAAACGGGAACCAAAGAGGAAAAAGCAGCAGCATTTGAGGCAAGGACTGGTTAAACAAGCTAAAAACAAGGCAACAAACGAAGCGCTTTCCATAAAAAGTGAACACAAGGCGTCTTAAATGGCCTAAACAGATGGTTCTTAAATATATATATATATATATACACATGTATATATATATATATATATATATATTATATAAATGTTTAGCTGTGTGAGTAGCAAATAGAATAAACGGAATGGGACTGAATGTTGAAGGCAAGGACTAAAGAAATGGAACAAAACTGATGAATTCAAGAATTTAATAGGAGAAATCATGCAGTACGAAAATGAGCAGTTGAAATTATTGTTTTATATATGTTACAGGTGTGTAATGTATGTTCGTGTATGTGTGTGTGTGTAGGACTGAGAGAGAGAGAGAGAGAGAGAGCGAGAGAAATAGAGAGAGACAAAGAGAGAAAAATTGATAAGGAGAGCAGGAAGAAAAAACCAAGTCAGAGGAATAGCGAAATACTGTGAATGTGTTTGTGAGTGTATTTGTGAGTGTATTTGTGAGTGTACTTGTGAGACAGAGAACTTACTCAATCCGATATACCAAACAGGGAGTTGGCAATATATCAATATATATTTGATTTATTATAAGCTCTGTTAAGAAATTATTAAATATGTAATTTAAGATACGATTTTCTTAACAAATGGTTTATTCTTCATTCGATTTTGGATTTTTGATCATTTTTTGTTTTAATAAACTCAGCTGATTATATATCGATCGTTTTAAATGAAAAAATTTTACTTGATTTTCTTTCTAATCGAATATTCGAATTTAAATTTTATGCAAGCACTCAAAAATATTTAAAGAACTAATTTTTAATGACTTGTAACACTCTCATTTATTATTGTTGTGTGCGGAGTTGGGTGTGTGTGTGTGTGTGTGTGTGTGTACATTTGTAAATGAATGTAAAACTACTTGTTTATTTGGAAAAAGGTATTCGGAAAACTAAGCCAAGTTGTGATAGAAGAGAAACGTAAAAACTGAAACTATTTGAGGCAAAACAACTAAAGTAAACGCTAGAAAACGTGTAAAACCTATCTTTGTAGTATTAGGGAGTGAAAAAATATATATTTATTTGTGTATAGGATAAACTAAACTATAACTAAACGGGTATTCAAACACAATGTACGTGAAAAAAAACACTAGAGTTATAGTTAAAGTTGAAAGAGCTGCACTTTTTGTATGTTTTTCATTTCTTTTGGTCGTTTGCTGTTTTTTATTTGGGTACTTAGAAAAAATAGGTGGGTAGATAGGCAATTGGTAATTGGTAGATAGGTAATTGGTATATATTTTTATATATATGTATATATAGATTTTTTTTTTTTGTCTTTTATGTATTTTTTGATTGTTACTGGTTCTTACTTGGAAAACTGTGACAGTGGCCCACAAAATGTTGTTGAAGTGTTTGCGATCGCATTCACATTGCGGATGTCGGCTGATTATTTCGGGACAAGTGCATTCGCGTTCGAGTCCGGATTCGTCCAAAAATTTACAAAACTTACCGCCAAACAGATACATGCCGAGTATGCTGTAGGTTTATACGTATATATGTTTTATATATGTATGTATATGTCATATATATATAGTATATAGTATATATATATATATATATATATATATAGTTAGAGATGTGTTTGTTGTATTATATATATATATATATAAAGTAGTGGTATATATATGTAGTTGCGATTCGATTATGAATATATAAACGAGTACATAAGTAAGGTTAAGTAGTACGAAGTAGAGCTAATGGGCCCTCGATTATCGATTATCGATTATCGATATTTTTGTTTTGCTTTATAGCTTGTTGTATGTCTTAATATGTGTATATTTAAGTTTGTTGTGTATATATTGTATGTATAGAGACAGTTCTGTTTATATACGTATTTATATACGTAAACAAACGGTCTTTTTCAGTTTCAGTTCAGTATTTTCTTGTTGTTGTTGTTTATTGTTCTTGGCCCAAGTTAATATGTTTATAACATAGATCTTTGGTGCGGGTGGGAGAGTTTCTTTTTGTACAGATTGGATAGAACTAGGATACTTTCATTTGTTGTTGCTGTTGTTTCTGTGTTTTATTTATATATATATATATATATATATATATATATATATGTATATATAGAAAAAAGTTGAGTAAAGCAAATAAAACTGGTTTATTTTACAGAGTTTTTATTTCAATACATATATAAATTTTTTGGTGTTTTTTTTTGGGAACCTCAAACATGAACTGACAAACACTAGAGATTGTGTATATGTGTATGTGTGTATATGTAGAACATGGTTGTATGTGTTGGTGTGTGGCGTGTTTGTGTGTGTGTGTGGTTTTAAGTTTGAGACGTTCAGAGTTAAGTGGGTTGGCATAGTTTACAGTTAAGAGTTGAAAGTGTGTCTGAGTTTTTTTTTTTTTTTTTTCTGGGTTTGTGGGAAGTGGGGTACTAAACAAACTTGGGTACTATATAGTAGTATAGTGTACATGTATGTAAGTACCATATATACATACATAGATATATAGATATATAATTGAGGAGTATGCACAAAAAACAGAGAGAGAAAGATAGAATAAAATGTGTACAAATGTGTGTGCGTGTGTGTGTGGAGGTGTGTTAGTTGAGTTGGGTGTTCGAGAAGACAGGCAAACGACGAGTGAGTTGTGACAAAATAAACGAGACTTTAGAGTAAAGAGTATAGCAAGTCTTATAGCGTATAGAGCGAGTGTATTTCTATCGAGCTTATAGAACAATCAAGGACAGTTAAGCAAATAATCGATTAGTGAAGTATCGATAACATGCCAAGCAAACGAAATGAATAAAACGAGCAACTGATTTGCTATTGCAGGCGGTTCTTCGAACTGGAATGCTTACCTGTGCAATGTATAAATACATTTATATATATATATATATGTATATATCTGACTTATAAGCTAGCTATAGACGAGCTATTTTACAATTCACAATATCATCTAATATCTTAAGAGCTGATCTATGGAAAGAAGTGCATGCTTATGCGCGCCGTTTTCTAATTAACTTAACTCAAAATGTTGCATGCGATTTTACAGCACTGGTTGCTTAAATATACTTATCTATCTTAGGAAGGGCAGGCACCAACGGAACGAAACAATACAAAACGAATTGGAATGGAACACAATTAAAATAAACACCACAACGAAGAGTACTACACACCACAAATTAGTGCGAGCGAGTGAGCAATCGATAAATCTATCGAAATTATAGCACACACATAATAAATAAATAATAATAAATAATTTCTCAATTCCTGAGGCGATTTGAATAGGAGAAATTTTAATTTACAAATTAAAAAAAAATAAAAAACAGATAGAATGGGAGAAATAGGTGGATAGAGAGAGAGAGAGAGAGAGAGAGAGAGAGCGGTAGGGAACACAAAATAAAGCACAACAATTATAATTGAAAGTTATTGTTAATGTTAGTTGTTATCGGTTATGGCAAGCCTAGCACATTATGGATTGTCATCATCATCAACGAACAAACAAACAAACACAAACGAACCAACTGAAATGCTCAGCATAATCTATAAAATAATAAACCGAAAACAAAATGCTTCATTTTTTTTTTGATTTTTTTTTTTTTGTTTTTGTTTTCGTTTTGCTTTTGAACATTTAGTGTTAGTTATCGATAGAGTATGGCATAAGATTAGGTGGTATTTATTTAGTTTAAGCATATTTGTAAGTGGTATTTAGTATTTAATATACATATATTTAGTATGTATAGTAATATATATATAGTAAATAATAGTAGTTAAATGCTGATAGCAATAGGTCTACCTGAAACACTGTGACGAGCGCCCAAAGCAGGCTGTCGAAATTCTTACGATCGCAAATCTTCTCTCCGTTAATTTTCTCGCAGAATTTACATCCGAACAGATTCATGCCGAGTATACTAAAGTGATGGTTTGGTATTTGTTGATATAGTATAATATGATATACATATATATATATTTCGATAATATAATATTCTTATAAATTTTTTTTTTATTATGTATTATTGTTGTTATTACAATTATTATTATTTTTTTTTTGTGTTTTTTTGGTTTGGGGTTTTTTTTTGTTGTGTTTTGTTTTTTTAGCATACAATTATTATTAGTTCAATTTTTGGTTTAAAGTCATTTTTAGTATGTTTAACAATTAATTCGTATAGCAATTGTGTGGTTAAAGAGAGAGAGAGACAAAAGACAGAGAGAGAGAGAAAGAAATAGTTAAGGAAGAAAGAGAGAGAGAGAGAGAGCAGAGAGACAACGAGAGAGAGAGGGAGAGAGAGAGAGAGAGAGATAGAGAGTATGTGTCTGTAAGTGAGCAGCAAGCGAGCGCTAATTTCAAAACAAACTCAAAATACTTTTAAAAACTATTACTCAACTCGACACAAACTCAAAAATGGTATCGAATACAATGAAAAGCTCATCTTCGAGCTACTTTAAAATACAGCTGCACGTTTTTGGAAATTTTGAGTATTTTGGTATTTTTCAATCGGACAACTGAACTAAACTAAAAGTGAAACAGAAAAGAGGCGTGGCTGCAAATTTGAAAGCTGAAGCCTAAAATTGGAGTTGTAGAAAATATTTGTATTATTCATTTATGTGTTAGTATTTTAGTTGTTGTTTACTCTTTTTTAATTCGGGGGCATTTAGTTCAAGCGTTTGACTTAGTTACTTATGTGAATATATATGATCTGAGGAGTATCTGTGTTCGACTTCTCTAAGTGTTTTCATTGCATTTGTGATTAATATATGTATGTCAAATGTATTTGTTGTGAATGTTCGTTTTTTTTTTCATTTTTTAAATATTTAATTTGGTTTCTAACTACGCAAACGTTTACGACTTTTAGTTCAGAACAGAACAGAGCAATTTAACTAAACTAAACTTTGTTTGGTTTTTATTTAAGTAGTTCGAGTAGTTGGTATTTATTTATTTGTTTGGTTGTTGGTATTTTGTGAAATTAAGAATCAAAAATGTTAAATGTACTTTTATAAATCGAATATCATTAAAAAGCATGTACACTCAGAAAAAAACTCTCTGAACTTTAGAAAATAATAAGTAGAAATTGTTTCTTGTTGTCAGAAATATTAATAATAAATATACATTTTAAGCTGGCTGCGAATGTTGTAAAAGTAGCCTGGAAATTATTTTAATATTTTTATTTATTTTGTTTTTAAATTTCAGAAAATGTAACATCAGAATTAAGAAAATAAAAACCCTTTCTTTAGCCATAAGAGTAAGGCTAATTTCTAAGGTTCAAGGCTATTTTTTTCTGAGTGTAGGATGAGGACAGAGTATGAAGTAGTATATCAGTTACGAGTAGTTATTATTAGATATATATTATCATATATTAAGATATATATATATAATGAAATGTATGAAAACTGTAGCGACTGCAACTACACAAAAAGCGTTCGACTTTTACATATTGTAATTTAAATTTGTAGCATTTTTTTTTTCGTGTAGTTCTATCTAAGTGATGTGCGTGTTGTTCTCGTTGTTGTTGTTGTTGTAATTGTTGTGGTTGCTTGTTGTTGTTGTTTCCGATTCTATTGTTTTCAATTTGACTTAACTAAAGATTTGTGCTGAGTGTTTTTAGTGTTGGTTAATCTGTGTTGTTGCAAGTATTATGAGCTCAAGTATTATGTGAAATTGCTTACTTTTTAATGTTTCAGTTAAGTGTTGGTAAACGCTACGAATCTAATAGACACATTTAGTTAATTTAATTGAATGAAGTTTTCGCAGCTTCTTACTAACTTTAAACTAGCTAATTGTTGAAACCATGTTACTATTGTTATTGTTATTGTTGTTGCTGTTGTTAATGTTAAATCAAATTAAAGCAAGTGAATGAAATTATGTAATTGAATTGATGGTTTGATCGAGTATTTTTAGGATATCGAGTGGGTGACGAATAAGTATATAAAAAAAAACAAACGTGTTTCTTAAATATTTGAAAACGCATAATGTATGCGAGTGTTTCGGAGCTCGTGAATAAAGTGGCGAGTAGCGAGTAGCGAGTGACGAGTAAGAAAACAAACAAACGAGTAGAGGAGATAGTTCGAGTTCACTAATAATTTAAGAACGCAAATCGTATGCGTTATCTAGCCTTAAAGTATGCAACGACTTATTGTCGGTGCTCAATATCGGATTTGTATTTTATTTTGTGTGTGAGAAAATAGGGGAGAAAGAGAGAGAGCAAATTGATAGGCAAAGTAGAAGAAAATCACTTGATTACAATACTGGCCAAGTGTGTGTGTGTGTGTGTGTGTATATATATGTGTGTGTGTGTGTGTATCATGTAACTCGAGTAGTTCGTATGCAAAGTGAGCGAGCGAGCGAGTGAAAGTGTACCACAACTACCGGCATCAAATGATTGTGTATGATAAAGACAGACAGATATAGGCACATAGAAGTAGAGAGAGAGAGAGAGAGGGAGATAGGAAACAAGAGAGGCAGGTGGTGAAAGGTGGACTTAAAGAGCAATTAAAATTGTTCAACTGGACATACGACTTGAATTGATTTGATTGCAAGAGTCTAACTACGAATCGAGATAACGAGTACATTTAAAAAGTAGAGACAGACTTAGAATGTGTGTGTATGGAAACGAGAGAGAAAGAGAGAGAGAGCGAGAGACAGAGAGAAAGAGAGAATCTTACGCAATCGTTTACTCAAATGGTACGCAAGGTATTAAAATTTGTTATATTTTGTGTTAGAGCATAAAAAGTACAGTTACAGTTATTACCAGGGCTTTATAAATATTACTAATTGTTTGTTTTCTATTTTAAAAGGGAGGGGTGGTACGGCTCTGGGGCAAGTGTTTCGTGTTGTATAACGTAGAATAAGTAGAAGGAGAGAGCGCGAAAGAGATATACTGACAGAGAGAAAGAGAGAGAGCCAATGTTGGTAGATGAGAAGGGCTTATGCAGCTGAGTGATGGATAATGAGTGTCAGAAAGAGACAGACAGAGAGAGAGAGACGGAGAGACCAGAAGCATGTATATGTATGTGTGTGTGTGAGTGTGAGTGCATGTGTGTGTGAACGATCTGTTCTGAATGTTCTGCGTGTGTTTCTCTTTGTTGTTTTGTTTGTTTGTTGCTTGGGATTTTTATAGGCTAGCGGAAAGTATGGGTTTTATTGTTAGTGGTATGCAACTATAAAAAAGGTATGCATATAGGTATTAGCTAGACATTAAGGTGTTATCAGAGCTCTAAGCTCTAATCGTCGTTAGTCAACCGACTCCTATATATACATATGGGCTAACAAAACAATCAACTGGCTTGTGGTTCTGTGGGTCATTGGGTTTATTGGGTCACTTCTTGGGTGCTTTGTGTTTAGTGGGGTTTACGATTTTATACAGCTTCCGAAGATATTTTTAATTGGGTTTAACACAGTGCCTTTTTCTGGCCACATGAAAATGCTGGCAAGTCGTGGAAATTACGTTCACAAATCCTAATTATTTACAAAATACACAAATTTTTTATACTCAATGGAAAATAAAAATATTATATTTTTAAAAATTGTATTAAATGAAAAAAATAAAATATAATGTTTAAAAATCAAATTTAATTTATGATAGAATTGTAAAACAAACCTTTTTTTATGGAATATAAGATAATATCTAAGTTTTAATCTAAATAGGCCATGAATAGATTTGAAAAGCTTTTTTTTTTGATATTTTAAAGCGCTCTAAATATTTAATGGATTAAAATTTCCATTCTTGCCAGCGATTTCAAGGTGCCCTTGTTGTTTTTCTCTTTTTCTTTTTGGATATTTTTTTTTTGTTTTTTGTTTTGTTTGTTATTTAGTTGTTTGTAATCTTTCATTGTCATGTTAGTTGATTTAAAAAAATGAGGGGCAGAAGGCGCAAATGTTATTTGCAGACATCCAACCTCAAGGCATTAGTTGTAGTTTTAATGTATGTTGTATGTACATTGTTGTGTGTGTGTGTGTATACATATAACAAGTGTATGTGAGTGTGTGTGTGTGTTGTAGTTGTTGTTGTTGTTGTTGTTACCTATTTTTGTAATGTTGAGTGCGGCAACAATGGAACTCACCTGAATATGAATATAAAGAGTACGAGGAGGGAGAAGAAGACAGCGACATTGTCCATGGTGCGCAGCATGACAAATAATTGACGCCTCAAATTGGGCATAAACCGGACCAGCTTAAGGATGCGCAGGAGTCGAAAGGTGCGCAACACAGACAAACCCGAACCACCTCCGCCAGTCCCGTTGCCAGCAAACGTTTGACAGATCTCAATGGCGCTGCATGAATAGGAATTAATATATGTATATATAGAGTATATAGTATTCGGTATGGGTATTCCACTATTCCACAGACTCACCTGAGTATGACAATGATGCCATCGAAGACATTGAAACCATTTGCTATATAGCGAAAGGGTCCCTCGGCAACCACCTTGAGCAACATTTCGACGGCAAAGATGCCGGAGAAGACCACATTGCTCGTCTCCACAATGGCTGTTAGCTCATCGGGCTGATCATGGTACTCAATGCCCATGGACAGGGTATTGATTAGTATGGCTAGGAGTATGCCCTGCTGGAAATACTTGTGCTCCACAAGTCGTTTAATGTACCTCCGAATCCAGCTGCAGACGCGCATCAGGCAACGATAGATGGCGATAATTAGACGAAGTAGGCCGGAACGTGGACGACGCCGTTCATCCAATGGGGATAGTGCATTCTGATAGAGATCATAGCAGCAGGCATAGTCCTCCATGTAGTTGCCGGTGGGGGCGTGGCTGCTGCGCTGCTTGTTGTTGCGATTGTTTTTGCTGTTGCTGTTGTTGTTGTTGTGATTGTTATTGTTGTTGTTGTTGTTATGCTGATGTTGCTGTTGATGATGATGCTCCCTGCGACGAGTCTGCATTTGTGCCTCACCACTCCGTCCCTGGCCCAGTGGCAGAGCAGTGGGCGTGGCCATGGGTACATGGGGCACAGCTGCCGAGACAGCCGCCAGCTCCAGACTCATTGGGGGCGCCAGAGTCGACGCCGGCAGCTGCTCGTTGCCAGTGTTGCCCAGCAGATCAACTTGTGCACCTGTGGCAGCATGTGCAGCTGAGCCCGCACCAGATGTTGGTGCCACGGCGACTCCGGCAGCTACAGCGGCTGCAATGCGCTTCTGTTGCACCTTGTTGAATGCGTCGACAGTGTGGGGATCGCACCGGGCGAGCGATGAGTAAAATGACTCAAGCGTGCTTTGACCCGTGGGCAATGCCGCTGAAAAGGCCACAGAGAATGCTAAGAGCTCTTGACAAGTCATCGCGTCGTGTATACCCAATTCAGAGCAATCGGCGTACGGATTGGCAATGGTGCCGATGGTTTGCGGTAGATTCACCTGCAGTTGCACATGCAACACATGCGGAAAGAGAGACACAGAATTAATTATTTGCATGTATTTACTCAACCTAAGTTCGTACAATTCGATAGAGAGAGAGACAGAGAGGGAGGGAGAGAGAGAGGGAGAGAAAGAAATCTCTAATTCTCGAATATGTTATTTGATTGAGTCTGTTTTTTCTAAAACGACTAAGCGTTGAGTCATCATTTAATTTATTAAATATATATATAAATATATATATGTATATATATTTATATTGAAGCACATTCTTAATTTGAAGTTAAGATTCTTTATTAAAGATTTTATCATTGTACAATGAATAACTCTTAAATCAATCATTGAACAATTTAATAATTGAAACACATTCTTTTTTGATTGTGAATTGAAAACTCTTGAATCAATAATTGCAATTTATTCCTAACTTAGAGGGTTTCACTTTTATATTGATTTTGATTATAAATCATAGATAGGGTTGGAAGGAGCGATTAAATGGAGAGTTGAACTCACCTGCCAGATGCTGCCATCGCCCACCTGTGTCATCTTCTCCGTTGATGGAATGTTGTTCCTCTCCAGGTTGGCCGTAAGTTGGTTGCTGCTGCTGCCGCTATTACTGCCAATGCTGGTTGATGTTGCCGACTGTGCAATAGTTGCTCCGGTTGGTCCACTTGTTGTTGGTATCGTTGTGGTGGTGGCCGCAGCAGCAGCAGCAGCAGCAGCTCCGGTGCCACTGGACGCTGGCTCGGCACTGAGCGCCGGCGGGGTGTGCAGCAGGACATATTCATTAAACATCACCGAGGGTCGGCGGCTGGCCGAGGTGGGTGGACTGAGGAAGCCCGAGGTGCAGGGATGGCTCTAGAGAGGAGGTAACACACCACAGAAACACACACAAAACGCATCCCGGAGAGAAACAGAAATCATATATATTAGTAGGGTCACGACTTGGATACAGCTTCAAAATGGGGATTATGTAACAAATGAATCGAAATATATCTGGATTCCATTTCAGTTTGAATCTCGAACTGGAAAATTGTAAAACTTCTGGGTCTATGTACAAAAAGGTTTCCAATTACTTCATTTAACAACTAAATCATTTTTGGGAACTGGTTGCATTCTCAGGGAGTGCTGAACTTGGAAAACTTGGGTAAATAACAATGTTAAGAAACCAAAAAATTTAATGTCAATTCAAGAAAATAAATCTTAATTAAACTCCCAAGATAATTATTTATTAAATTATAAAATAAAATATATTAAATTAAAAATAATTAGAATTAAAGAAAAATTCTGACATATGTAAATACTTTTTTTAATGAATTATAATATTGATGCCTTTAGATTTGTGTGCTTAATTTAGCAATTTGTAAGCCTACTTTTGTTAGCACTTCCTAAGTTTTCTTGCTTCTAATACTGATGGTACTTATTTAAGTTAAACAATCTAATAAATTAACAAAATGTTCAAATTATATTTAAAAAACAAATGTAATTTTTACATAACTTTCACGACAAATTACGTAAAATGTTATTTTGAATACATGAATCGTTTAAATTGACTGTCACTTTATATTCATGAATCTATTGTTTGCTTTTTGTTGAGCTCACGTCTCTCTTTATCGAGAGCATAACCCAATTTACATATGTAATGGAATAAAACAATATATTTTAATATTTAAATATCATTTGAACAATGGGAATATTTAAACAATGCCGGGCTATCAATTGCTAATTGCATTCATTTTATTTTGCAGGTATATTTTTGTATTGTGTTAATGGCCATTTAGCTGTGCCCTCGCAGAATATAGTCAACAATTTAAAAATATATATATATATATATATATATATATATATATATATATATATATATATATACATATATGTATATATATAAATATATTACATCTATATACATTTGCTATTCTGTAACTGGGGTATATTTTCTAATTGAATTGGATTAATAACTTTGATGATTTGAATTCATATTTCCGCTTGGGCTGCCTCGGTTAACCGAAGATCGAAGATCTAATTTAGATATTCCTTAGATTATTAACGGATTTTAGTTGTTATAGATTGCAATACCTTGCCTAAATTTCCCAACTGCAGCTACGCGACGATGTGCAACGTTCGTGGCAAATATGAAAGATCATTATTATTATCGGTATTATATAGTTAGTGAGTAAGTTAGTTGGGTTGTTGTTGTCATAGTTATATATTTTGTACATTATTGGAGTTGGTATTATTGATTGTCTGTTTCTGTGGAGGTATTTCAATTTGGAATTTCTGTTCTGGCGATACATATACATATATCGTATATTAAGTATCGTATGTCGTATACGGTATACCAAATTAGTGTTAGCTAATGTTGATAGATACAATCAAACAGTTCGCTGCAATTTAGTTCAGATCACTATGTCGAATATCGCATATAATATATATAAGTATATATATATATATCACATGTATTATTTATATCGTATATCGTGGTGTTTTGCATATGGAACATCGTAATATAATATCACAAATGGTTAGTGTATCGTATTTGATGTATACAAGCGTACTAATTATATATAATATTATATTTGATCTATCAGATTTGGAATATTATTAATGGTGTACCCTATATAGTATTATAGTATAGTGTATTTCATATCGAATTTGGCTTATCGAATCATATGATCTGTGAATTTGAATTGTGAATCAGTTTATCATCGGATAGTTTGGAATTTCGGAGTTTTTTCTTATAGGGTTCTTTGTTCTTTTAGTTCTTCTCTCGAATACTTACAATCAGTTGCTCCGAGTCGATGACCTGCTGGGGCAATTTGAGCAGGATTGTCTTCTGCTGCTGTTCGAGGGCTCCACCCGTCTCCGGTGGCATCAGCTGCAAATTGTGGGTGGGTTTCTTTAGCGACGACTGGCGGCGTGCAATTCCCGAACCGCTGCCCCCCTCGTCTGTGTTGTCCGACGAGGAGAGCTGTGGTGCCGACGCACCACCAACTGCACTTGCACCACTTGCTGTCAGCTGTTGATGTTGCGTCATTGTGACGCTGGCGGCGCTACCATTAATGCCGTTAATTAGAGCCACAGTGGTGTGATTTGCAGCGGCACCAGTGCTGCCGTTGTTGCTGCTGCTATTGTTGTTGCTGTTGTTGTGGTTGTTGTTGTTATTGTTGGAGTTGAGCGGCACCATAACGGTAATCATCTGATCCTGCATGCTGGACGGCTTGCGATTACTGTACTTGGGGCAATTCGGATGATGGCATTTGATCCGTGATGGCGAAAATGTCAAATTGTCCGCATTGGGCAGCAGACCCTCGCGACGTTGCTGGCGCTGGTACCTGTGGCAAGGACGACGTCAAGGACGACACCAGGTTCGGGGCGAAGACGGGCGAAAAGGGCAAAAGGGCAAACGGATATTTATATGATAAGTGTGCTGTCAGCTGGCAAATCATGCATAACATATACACACACACACACACACAAACACATACACATACACACACAAACACACACACTCACACACACACACACACACACATTGTATTAGGATTGTATTACGTGCTACTCCTTGCAGTCATTAGAATGTACTTCCTTGCGGGAGGTGGGTGTCTGTGTGTGTTTGTGAGGTGTGCCTGTGTGTGCTGTCTGTGTGTGCTTTACAATTAGACAACAATTACATAATTCAATCATATAAACAACTCAAATCAGACCAAAAACAAGGCCAACAACAACAATAAGCGAGCGTCAAACAAGACGGGAATACAAATGAAATCAAGTCAGAGGTGTTATTTTCGGATTACCGAAAACTAAATACCCTTGCAGAACTAATATTCTGGCTTAATGAATATATTACAGTATAAATTATACTTATTAACCCAAATGATAACCAGCTCTTTCATAGAAAGAAAATAAATAAAAATTAGTTTTCTTAAACGCATAAAAAGTGCAAAAAAAGTTAACTAATCAATGACAAGTTTCATTCGGTTTCTTTGAAAGTATTCATAGAATCAGACATATAATCAATCATATTCAGATTACTTATTTTGTATATGGTCTGAGTTTGTATAGGGATTGGCTTTATCCACTCAGCTGCTCATCTTGGTCAAGAGCACCATTTCAGGGCTGGCGAAACTGTTGGTTCACTTGAATACGTTACACAATGAATAAGTTATTCAGAATACCCACTGCAAGGCTATGTGAGTAATTTACACATTATCCAGTAATTTTGCCGCAGTGAGACTGGCGGATGGGGGCAGTTGCAAGGCTGGGCATGTTAGGTATTCCAAGACAAGATGATACTGTGTGTGTGTGTGTGGTCTGAACAGCTACAAATTAATTTATGTATCGAAATCGATTTAAAGCTGATTGCTAAACTAGCTAAACGTGGAACTTTAACACTGTAACCCAATTGACAGAGAGAGATAGAGACAGACAGAGAGAGAGAGAGAGGGGGAGGGAGATAGAGATAGAGAGACTGAAATTTGTAATTGAAGCAAACTCAAATCATTCCAAAAAGACTCCAGTTACAGAGATACAATTAAGAGCACTTAAAGCTCACTGATGTTAATCGGATGCTAAAGTGCCACGTGTGAACTATGGTAATGAGTAATAATCGAATTGCTGCCTGCAAACGATATTTGGATATTTGGACTACAAATCCCAATTTGACAACTAATCTAAAAATAGTGTAAATATAGCTTGCTACACTTAAAAGCTATGCATATATTTTAGGACAGTTGATTCTCATTCACATTCGATATTTCATGACTAAGTTCTCACTCTATGCAATATTCTATACTATATCGTAATATTGTTTTTTGGAACTACACACACATACACACACTCACACACACACACGCACACACTTAGCGAACAATACACACATTCACGCGACCAGATGCAAGTGCAAATAATTGAAAAGCAGAAGCCATAAAAAATGCATAACTCAAAAGTTGGCAACTGTAAATAAGAACAACAAAAATAAACAAAAAACAGACCAAAAAAAAAAGTTGTACAAAAATATACAAAACAGAAATGAATAAAAAGAGGCGAAACGCATAAAATACGAGCGCGCCAGGATACGTGAACTGCAGGACAGGACAGGACACGAGGACACGAGGACACAGGACGTGAGTAACGGAATGCATGTTAAATGAATATTTAATAAATCAAAGAAAATATTTTAAGCGAAATTGCACAACTCGAAGGTCAGCTTCGAGTTCAATTGCCACAAATAAATTGCAATAAAATCAAACGATGGCCCATTATCTGCCACGGGGGCGTGGTTGGCCTGGGCTAATCTAGATATATTTCCGTTTTTTCTTTTTTTTTCTTTTTTTTTACACACAAAGGAATATTTTTGAACTGCTTGTTGATATCGATTTTGGTTCAAGGGTTGGTATTTTCAGGTCTTTCCATAATAAATCAAAACAGAGCCCACTCCATTTATATAGTATATTTCTATAAGTTATTTGCTGAATTCAAATTCTTGTTTTATCGAGGAAATCAAATTTTAAAGACGTCAGATCAATAAAGAAACTAATAGGAATAATCGTGTGCATCGAGTATCTGTAATTATCGAGCAAATTTGAAATAAACTGTCGAATGTGTGAATTATTTAACTTGGCCTAAGAGTTAGGTAAATGCTAAATTCCTGAGTCCCAAAACTGAGTCAATCGTTTAATGTGAGCTGCTTCTAAGCTAAGAATCTCCATCAAATGGAAACAAGGGTCTGGATTTAGGCAGGGATTAGTCTTCATAAAACCTGAGGATGGACGCTGCAATGTGGCAGTTGCAGATGTTGTTGTTGTGTAAGCTAAGCAATTTTTAAGTCGATGTTAATATTGAACGTTGAGTTTGTACACAGTGAGAAAAACAAGAGCACAATTGAACGATAAACAGGAGAACAGTTGAACAATAAACAGAAAACATAATTGAATCAACCGAAAATAGTCAAGCAGCATACTTATATAATCTGTACTTCTTTAACATTCGTCTCTTGAAGCGGCGCCACAGATGCGCTATATATTTCACGATCTCTGCATAGCAAGTCGCCGGCTCCGAGTTGTTCGTGCTGCTCGCCAGCGTCGACGTGGACGTGTAACGGGCCCGCTCCTGCCTCATCCGCTCCATTTCGCGCTTCTTCGTCTCCGAGAACTGGGTGGCGATAACGACCAGGCACAGGTTGATCATGAAGAACGAACCAATCTGTACAGCAAGAAAGAGGGAGAGAGAGAGAGAAAAAGAGAAAGAGAATTAATCCAGAGATCAAACCTTGATCAAAAATGGCAACGCTTTCGATCCACTTCTAAATGCGAGATTTGAGAGATTTATTAGAGTTATGAAACTCGAATAAAAATAGGGTCTCCTCTTTGGTAAAATGAAGAATTAATTTTTGAAGCAGTTTTGAAAAAGTTATGGTTATGAAAATGTTGAACCCGTCCTTACAATTATTATTATTATTATTATTATTATTATTATTATTATTATTATTATTATTATTATTATTATTATTATTATTATTATTATTATTATTAGTAGTATTACTATTACTATTACTATTACCATTAATATTACTATTACTATTATTATTATTATTATTACTATTATTATTATTTTGTTTTAAATTCTAGGGCATATTTTTTCATAATTTTCAAAGAAATATTTGAAAAGAGAGATAGAGTCAGAATGAGAGTTCAGATATAGGAAAGAATTAAAATAAACAAGTAAGATGCTGTAGTCGAGTTAGCTCGACTATGATATAACCATAACCCAGTTGTTAAATATATTCTAGTGTTAGTGGCAATTTCCCTTTAAAATGATTTGCACTCAAATGTTCAGTTCTGCAAGTGCATTTCTTACGGAGTATTTTTACTCACAAGCATATACATTCATACATACATACATACTACTACAGCTAACGTCGATTATCGTGCCATCTCTTTCTCACACATGCTCTCGCACATTTATATGTATACAGAAAATGTTTGCGGCTGCTGACAGCAAGAAGATCAATATGAAAATATATTTTCGACTATAACTTTGGTGTTTCTTATCCGATCTTAATGAAATTTTGGCAATTGATCAATAATATGTACAAGCATATTGTGTTTAAAGCCTCTGCCTCTTAAATTGTGGGATGTATTGCTATCGGAAATCGAAATGTGTCGATAATTTACAAATTGAGGCAGTTATTTCTATCGATAAAAAAAAAGCAAACTTGATCTGCGCCTGCTAGTTTCTCTCAATAAAACAAGACTAAGAATTAGGCTGAATGGATCATGATAAATGATTTAACTCTTTGTATGTAGAGGTATGGGGGAATCTGAGATAACAAGTTATTACCCCGTATTGAGGCACCTGCTTGCGGCAGGAAACGGACAAAATTCAATTAATCTCAAGTGTAGAAATTGTCGTCTAAATTGTGGAACTTTTGATTTGTTGCGCGTTCAATGGCTTTTCTGCAAATTAGTTGCGCTGCCAGGTTCACTTGCTCCATCCCATTCCACTCTGCACCCTCTCGCTCTATCTCTTCCTCTCTCTCTCTCTCTCTCTCGTTTTCTTAATAGACTGACATCCATTAGATGCTGTTGGATTTTAATAGCTTTCTGGCAAAACAAATTTGCCAACTTTAAATCGAAAACATATTTCAACAACAATGGCAACAACAACAACAAACAGCAAGAAAAATGACTTCAGGAAATGTGTGACAAATTTGAGATATCCTTTAATTAACACAATTCTTGTTCTTCGAGTTGTTTACCACAATTTTTCCCTAAAGATTTCATATATAGCTATTTCTAAAAAAATTAATGTTTTCTTAAATTAGACAATTTTTTTTTGATTGATTTTAACAAACTGTTTCTAAACATTTCGATCACTGTACAGACCCATTTGTGTTTGCCACTAGTTTACAGGGTGTACCAAGAAAAATGTTTATAATTTTTGAATTTGTGTGTTGCGCTCGCTGCACAGAATGCTTCTAAGAGCATAAATATGCAATTTCCTTGTCATCCATAGAAACAAGCCACTTCGATGGGTGCAGCAGAGAAGAAGAAGACGATTCCTATAGACTAGGTGCTGGATGGGAGTGATGAGGTGAGGTGAGGTTAGCTGAGGTGAGGTGAGGAGAGGAGGGTGTGCATGCATGGCATAGACGGTAAGCTATTTGCATATTAAAAGTTGCAATAGCAAAAATCATTTTCAACATAAAATGAGCAGCAAACAAGCCAAGCTGAACGTGCGAGCGAGATAGCTGCCGTGATAGGAGAGCAAGAGAGAGAGAGAGAGAGCTCGATGTGAGCAAAGTTTAAACATAAATAATGTAATTGTGCACATGTGAGTCTATTACTGTGTGTGTATGTGTGTATAGTCTGTGTGAATAAGGCTTTTAATTAGACCAAGGGCACCTGTCCTTGTACATCCGCACACACACACACACACACACACACACACAGAGTGCAAGACACAGCAGCTTGCAACATGTTTCCCAGTTGGTCAGTTGCAAGTTCAGACGAAGTACGCCAACTGGCACTTCACATTTCAATTGACAAACTTTTGTGGTTAGTTAATACTGTGTCTGTGTGTGTGTGTGTGAACAGAGTTGAAAAGTAATTTTCTTATTTACATTTTCAAATTGCTTTAGCTGCAGCTATTGTTAGCTCAAATCCACATAAGAATCAAAATAAGAGGAGAGAACCTTGTACATATTATCTTTCAGTGTATATAAACTTCACAGACCAGTTAACTTGAGAAATAAACATTAGAAAACTTTCTTCGATGATATATGGACTTAAGAACAATTGCTAGTATGGTAAAAGGATGTATAAAGCTTCTTTTAGGAATTCTTCATTTTAGAATTGAAAATGTTAAATAACAATTCTTAAGTAACTAATTCAGAGTTAAAAAATTTCAAATATAAATTGTTTTTATGTGTTTTTTTCATACTTTTTTTTGTGTACACTTACCACAATTAGCAGGACAAAATAGATCCAGTCCCAAAAGCTGTGCGCATCCTGCACGTAGTACATAATATCCGTCCAGCCTTCCAACGATATGACCTGCAAAAGCGAAATGCAAAAGGATGTTTTTTTTTTGTTTGTTCTTAGCGTAATTAGCGAGAAGCAACTCGAAAGTCAACAATAACAACGACAATAAATATAAGGATAATTATTCTACCGTTTCGGACCACGTCACGTATGCGCAATATTTCTGGACTCGCTTTGTGGCTGCGCTGCGTGTGGCAACATGTCCAGTTCTGACCGCATCGCAGCTGGCTTAATGCATATTTGATTTGTGCTTAATTGCGGAGCATTTAAAGGCCAGCCCAATAACCATCAACCCACTTGCTCACATTAGCAGCCCCTAATGGGCAAACATGAAAGTCACAAATCACAGCAGGAGGATGATGAGGAGAGTGACAAGGAGGAGATGAGCAGGTTTTTAATTAGCAACCAATGTATCTGTATCTGTATTTATTTATCTAATTCGATTGCTATTATCGAAATCTAAAAGCTGTATTAAATCTAAATTAAATTATAACTAATTAAAAATCAATATATTTAAATATTTGCACATCAACTTTCTATGCGTATCTGAATAGAATTCACAAATGTATCTTTATTGTTCTACTTGCATCTGATTTTTTGTTACTGTATCTAGCTTCTTTCTTCTTGTATATACAATATTATTATTATATTGTATATTGTATATTCTATATTCTATATTCTATATTCTATATTCTATATTCTATATTCTATATTCTATATTCTATATTCTATATTCTATATTCTATATTCTATATTCTATATTCTATATTCTATATTCTATATTCTATAATCTATATTCTATATTCTATATTATATATTCTATATTCTATATTGTATAGAATATTATATTTTGTTCATTTTATCTGAATCTTGTATACTAATTCTTGTAGCTGCATCTGTATCTACTTTTTAATATTTCAACCTGGCTAATACCAACATGAGTATTTATTTATGCAGCTGTATTTAAATTAAGCCCAATTATTCCCATAATAAGTTTAAACACTTCTGGTATAAGCCCAGCGAACACATAACTAGTTTAAATTCTATTTATAGCAGTAATTTTTGGCTGATTAAAAAAAACAAACTGCTAATTTAGATTTCTAGTTAGCGACCGACAACAAAAGCCCAACAAATGTGCCATGCAAATTTGGCCATTTAAGCGGCCAAATTTCGTAGCTAGCCCAATAATCTGTTTTCAAAATGGTTCAATTAAACTCTAATGAGTTTGACAAGAAGATTGGCTGCAGGCAGCCAGCGTTGACAGCGCTGACTATTGACATATTGCGCATACGCCGCATTGGTCCGCGGGGATGTGCCGAGGGGTTGAGTGTCGAGAGGGGGAGGGACAGAAAACAAGTCCGGCTAGGAATTGGCCCCGTGCATGCCCTATGCAAATTGACAGATGGTTGTTGTTGTTGTTATTTTAATTGAAAGCGATGCCAAAAGTGGCAGCTGCCACCGCATTTGACAACATGTCCGTGTTACCCCTGCTGGTGTATTGAGGGTCCTGTGTCAATGTTGTCATTGTTATTTGTGTAAGCAAAAGTTGAAGCGCTAATTGGTTAACTCAGTGAGTCAAAATGCAACCAAGGAGAGAACTCACCAGAAATATGGCCACCCAGGCCATGCCGATGTTGTCAAAGGATATGGTGCCCTGGAAAGGATTCTCGCCGCTCTGTTTGCAGCTCGTGTAATACTGATTCCAATTCACGCACGATGTGTTTGTCGGCTCATTCAAGTCCAGCAGCTTGGCCTCCTCTGCGAAAAGTACACAGTAGAGATAGAGATAGCAGATGTTAGCGAGTAGTCTCCTTGCGGATTGGGTTGGGTTGGGTTTGGTTGGTCTGGGGAGGTGTTGTGATGGTGCCACAAAGTAAAGCAACGTGCCCGAGCGCGAAAGCAATTAAAATTTCCATCAAAATTTGATTAACACGTCCCATTTTCACCTCATTAAGTCAAAGTTTTTAGCTTAGCGTGGTTGGTAGGGAGCGGAGTGGGTGGTGGAGGGAGAGGGTGTTAAGACTTAGTTTGTGAGGGGTTTTCAGGAGATGTTTGAGATGTTTCGATAACTTACCGCTGCAGACAAGCGAGCCAATGCGATAGGGCGGAAAATTGCCGCACAGATGCATGCCCGAATCTTCGGGTGTGGAGCAGATATAGTCCTGATCCTTAGAGAACTCATAATATTGCGAGAGGCTGCGAGATGGTTTTTTTTTTTTTTTTTTTTTTTGGTACAGAAAATGTTTTCCATTGCAAATAGTTAAAAACAAGTTTCGAAAATCAGACAGACAGAAAATAAACATAATAACATATGTATATATAGAGAGAAAGAGAGAGAGAGAGACAGATTCGGACAATGATAATAAAGAAGAGAACACAAAGAAAGAGAGAGAGAGAGAGAGCAGAAAAATAATCGATTTTTAACAATCAAAGTTCATATAAATATTATAGACAATATATATTTATAATAATTGATACGTAGAGTCAATGCCATTATGCGATTACGAATATTTGTAACATTTACATATACATGGACAATTGGAGAGAGTACGTTGAAAAGATCTATGAGAAATATATATATATATTGAGATTTGAGTTTTCTTTTGATTTGTTCGTATGAGTAATTTGGTGCTTTATTTTTGAGTTTTGCGCTTTTGAGAATTTTGCTAATGACTGTTAGAGCCACACAGCCATACTGAGAGCACATACCACTAATTAGATTGCGTGAAGCGATACAGATAGAGTGTGTGTGAGAGAGAGAGAGAAAGTGAGTGAGTGATAGATTGCGTGAGCGAGCCAATTAATATAGAATCTCATGTGACAGACTGAGACACGTTGATCCAATGCATATTCCAATATAAAAGTGAAGAGCATGAAAATGAGAATCAAGTTGTATTTGCGAGCGTGAATGCGTGTTACTGTGAATTGAAAGCTTGAGAATAAGCATTGAGCTTTTCGAAAAGTACGAATATAGATCTTAAGCTTTAAGCGTACAGCTTAGGATTCGTTAGCTTCTTAAGCTTCTCGCCAAAAGCAAAAAGCTGAAGGGACAGGAAAGGCGCAAAGCTCTTCAAGCATGCCCACTTAAGCTTTGATCGTGAGCTTCTAAAAGTGAGCTTTAAGCTAAAGAATTTATTATAAAAGCTTTTTTAAAGTGTGTATGATCAGAGCTTAAAGCCATTAATTTTCAGAGTGAGTAGCGTCAAGCTTTGAGCGTGAGAGAGTCGCGAAGCTTTAAGAGCAGAAGCGACCACAAACCATGTATGCAAAAGCGTAAGAAATAGATAGAGAGAGAGAGAGAGAGAGATAAAGAGAGAGAGAGAGTTGTGAAAGAGAGACTAAGCCGATGAACCTTTGACAATATCAAATATGCCAAATAGTAAAGCACAGGCTACAAGCACAACTTTACCTGAGAGAGAGAGACAGAGAGAATGCTACAGTGAGAGTCTTAAAAAGAGACGGCTAATCCGAAATCGTCAAAAAACGTAGACAATTAAAAAGTGCGCACTCAAAAGAAACCAGTCACAAAATGAAAACTTAACCAGCAGGAATTAAAAAGGAAATAATGAAGGGGAAATATAAGTCCAAAAGCAAAAGAAGATAAAACGGAACCGAATAAGCAGCAAAAGTAACTGCAAAGCAATTTAAATTAAATGCGTGACGCTACCGCAAAATGAACGAAGGGGTCGCAGCGACACGAGGTGGAGAGTGGGGCTGGGCGGGTTAACGGTTGCGGAGACGGAGACGGAGACGTAGACGGAGGGGTACCTCACCAAAAAATGTCAACGTAAATGTGTGTGTGTGTGTGTGTGTGAATGACAATAAAATGTGTTTAATATGCACGTGCGCGCACCAGCAACAAACCCGAAAAAAATAACACAAGTGAGCATTTTCAAGTCGGGCATATCCGACTGCGAAGTTCTCTGATAGCAATAGGGTGTTTCTTTTATACCTTTCAAATATGATGACTGTAGCTTTCATTTATGGTTTTATCGATTAATATCGGTTCGGGTTTATCTTATCGATCTTTTAAGGTAGCACTTTCAAAATATGGTGACTCTAGCTTACAAATTTTGGAAAATAGAGTTGGACTTGGCCGATGTCCGTCGTAGAAGGACATCGCAAAGAGCACTCCAACCAAACTGTAGCCTTGAAATTTAGCATTCATACGGACGGACAGACGGACATTGCACAAAACTAATATACCCTTGTAGCCTTAGTACGAGGGCATACAAATTTTTTAAATAATAAAATTTTCAGGCAACAATTCGCGCGCTAAAGTATGCAAAACTTTGATACTCATGTGTATGTATGTGTGTGTGGGTGTGTGTGTGTGTGTGGGGGAGTGTGTGTGTGGGTGTGTGTATGTGTGGAGTATGTAATGTGACTTTAATTTGGATTATTGTTGTAGCTTCCCATTTTTGTGGTAAGCTGTGTGGAGTCGGGAAGAGAGATGGGTGTCGGGCGTTTGTAATAGTAGGGACGGGCAGCTTTAAATACCTTTGCAATAGAAACTGATGGTTTTTCCTGTAAAAAGAGTTGAGCTTACAAAATATACACACACATACACACAGAGTTAACATGTAATCATGTGCGTTTGTTGCCGTAAGTGTGTGTGTGTGTGTGTGAGTGTATGTTTGTGTGGGAGTAAAAATATTTGCAAATAACAAACAGATCAGAGTTTGATTGCCAGGGCACGGCTTGGAGAATTTTCTAGGGATACGCTAATAAAAAACGCTCTAAAAAAACATAAAATATGTGTGTTGAGTGCGTGTGTGTGTGTGTGTGTGCTTGTGTGTGTAGTGCCTAATTGGTGTGCTTTTTGTGTGTTTTACATATTGGGGTTTTGGTAGGCTGTAGTTCTCCCTATTTTTTATTTATTTTGTTTCGTTTCGTTTAGGGTCAGTATTACAACAAACCAAAATTCCGAAAAGAACTCAAATAGAAACTAAAAAAGGCAACAGACAGAGATAGGGAGGAAGTGAGGGAGAGAGAGAGAAATACACAGACATTCACAGAGATAACATCGAATCTAAAAAATACAAAGTTAACGAGACAAACAACAAAGCTTGAGACACGTTTGTATGGTTCAAGTTGAAATTTATTGGTTAAACATTTACGAGTACATCAGTACCCGAGTATTCACTACAACAACAATGAAACAGACACACAGACACACACACACACACATAGATATAGAGAGCGAAAGGAGGCTACAAAACATTACTAGTAATTAGTATCTGCCGCAGGTGTGCGATTGTGCGAGTGTAGGAGTGTGTGTGTTATTGGTGTAGAAAGAGTATGGACTGATGACCCAGGGGCAGCAAGTGGCGCTGATAAAAGCAAAAGAGATCAGTTTGCAACTTTCAAGACAGTGATGAGAGAGTAGAACTCGAAGATCAGTTAAGTTTAATCGAAACGAGAAGTCTTTTCGGAAAAATACGGAAAACACTTATAGCACTTTACACAGAAGTAAGAATATATTATATCTTTATTTCATTATCAGATGAACATCACAGCTTCATTTTTCTTAGTGCTTTCACTTTTCATTAAGACTGGCTTCTCGCTTCACTTCTATAAACAGATTCTGGTTGCTTCTCGCTTTGCATCTGCACGTTTCTCGCTGCCACTCAGCCAATCAGCACCTAGTTACGGTAATTAGTGCTGCACAACGTGTCAAGCCAATACGAGAGACAGTGTTGGTGAGTTGAGTAACGTTTAATTGAGTTGTTAGTGTTGGTGGTGGTTGTTGTTATAGTTATAGTCTATACAAAGGATTTGTAAATATATATATATATATGTATATCTATGTAGTTTAAGTATGTATTTAGTTTGTTTAAACAAATATCTAAAAAGTGTATAAGAGAGAACCTGAGAAAGAAAATATTCGTAAAGTTTAACATATATAAACATATATGTATTTATATATATATATATATATTGAATGCTTGGGAGCACTTATAGAATAGACATAGGCAAAGTGTTAGGAGGAGAACAGCCAGCTAGAGCTTAGCAAAAGAGGGAGAGAGAGAGAGATAGTGGAGAGGGGGAGATATAGACAGAGAGCGTGTATCAGAGAGCAAACGGGTTAAGTGCTGGCGATATACATATATGGAAGATTCGCTAGGGATTGGCTAGCGAGCGAGCGCTTGCTTAACGTTTACGGATTAGAATAGAATATAGAAAGAGGAAGATTACGCTAGGGAGAGAGAGAGAGAGAGAGTGAGAGAGCGAGCGAGAACTAATAGACAACTAGGGTACGAATATATGTGTATTGTTGTCGTGTTGTTATTGTAATAAAGTTTTTTTGTTAATTCAATTTTATTTTAGTATTTGTGTGGTATTCGTTTTGGTATTTTATTGGTTTTTTTATATATATATTTTTTTTTTTTGGTGTGTGTGGTTTTGTGTGGGTAGGTATAAAAAGGGGGAAAATAAATCATTTTATCTTACGAGTTAACACGGACTCGAACTCTGTACACTTCAGGTAGTCCCCTGTAAACAAAAAGTTTGTTCCCGGTATGATTTTTGTATTGGTTTTTTTTTTCTTTGGTATTGATATTTAATTTGTAATTCACTTGAAAATGTTAATTAATCATTTCAAAATTTAAAACTCAATACGACAAACAATAATTCGAAAATATATATAGTAGAAATTTGGGAGTATTTTTTTCAAGAATTTTTGTTCAATATTTTTTCAACATTTCTTCACTTGGCTGCCAATGTATCAATTCAAATTGTATTTGTAATTAATATGTTGTTTATTGTATTTTGCCGTTTTTCGACATGTTTAACTAAAACAAAATAAACACAAAAATATATACAAAATAAGAAAAGAAAACTATAATTAAAAAACGAACTGAAAAAGTATTGATATCCATACATTTATATATGTGGTATATATTTGTGGTATATTTGTATAATTGTTTAAGTCTGTTATTGTTCTGATTTTTGTTACTGTTAGTTGTTGTTGTTGTTTGCTTATTTGCATTGTCTGTACTCTGCTCAAAAAAATAATATAAAAATAAAGAAAAAATTAAACGAAATTAAAAAATCTGCGCCCTTTTTACAGGCCTCTTGGATTGTTGCTCAAGGGGCGAGTTAGTTTTGCACCTGATTCTACGAAGGTGCACCACTGTGTGTGGATCTGTATGTGGCAGTGTGCACTATGTACGAATGTGTGTTTTTAAAAATTTATAGAAACAGCGAGTCACAACTTCGATTTTAGCCTGGACTTCGATTGGCAACCTTCCATATGAATTATTAAAACGAAAAATGATAGCTAAAAAAATATTTCTATCTTTATCTGTACTAGGAAAAACTTATAAGGGGAACTTTTTATAGTAAAACTAATGAATTTTAAGATCCAATAATAATAAATTTTTAATTTTAAAGTAAATTTGTGTGTAAAATCAATTTAAAATCACATTTCCTTTGATACTGAATGACAAATTTAGTTGTTGTTGTGAATTTTTCATTTTAATATATATTTTAATATCAGAATCGCAATCTGTGACAGGTTTGGCATCTAAATTATAATAAATAAAAATACTGCAAGTAAATTATAATAAGCAAAGCAGTTCGATAATCAAATAATATAAAGTATATCCGAGGATAAATACTTGGGATATCAGTTGCCACCATGGACGCAGCACTCCTTGTGCACATACATAGATTATATGTACAAATATGTATTTACATAGTTATGGACAAATATCCATACGTTTTAATATCTTTAATATCTATTATATACATACAAATGTACATAAAAACCCAATTGTCAACAGTTTCATGTGCTATCAAAAGTCAAAATAAAAACAAAATTTATTTCATTTTGACGAAATAAATTCGCAGAACGACATGAAATTTACACACTGCTAAAGTGCTATTAATTTAAATTTAACATAAATCTATATGTATAAAAAATATTCGCATCAATTGAATAAAAAAAATAAAATAAAAAAAAATCGTAAATTGCGGCAAACGGAAATGCAAAAAAATATAAATAAACTGTGTGAACATACAAATTTGCATTGCCGTCGAAATATTTACAATAATTATGTAAATCAGTGGAAAAGCCGTAAAATGAACACCTAAATTTGTGGCCTTTTTCCGGCAATGCAATTGAAAGAAATCTATTATTATATGTACAGTTTTTTGCATGCAAAGCAAAACGATAACCGATAACCAAAAAAAAAGCTGTTTCAACATTTTCGAGTTGAGCAAAAACAAACAAACTTTCAACTCTTTTATGTTGCCTACTTTTTTGGGGTGACCATCTGCGAGTAAAATACTACGACATACTGTGTGTGTGTGTGTGTGTGTATGCTTTTGCGTGTGATATATATGCGTGTGTGTGTGTGAGTGTGTGTGTGCCATTGCTGATGTATCTGACGTCAGTGCCAAAAACACAAGGAGAGGGGAACTTGGCCCCTGATAAAAGATTGTTTGTCAAGTTTAAAATCTTTTCCAGCTGTCACAGCCAGGATGAAAAATTGTGCGGAAAAGCTGCAGTTTTGGGTATTTAGTTTGAAAAGTGACAAAGGAGGCATCGTTTGAAACTTTCTAATTTGCAACTGAAGTCTGAATAGACTAGAAAAGACTTTGTTGTTTAATTGATAATTGCATTTAAAAAGTGGGTAGCTCATAAAACAGCAGTTCTCAATGTTTCATCAAAAATATTGTCATTTAATGCAGTGCATTTTCATGGACAATGTACGAAAGAATTTTCCGTCAAATTTAACTGCTGCGACACAAAAAACAAAATGATGGTGAGCTACTTTCTGGGAATGCATCACAATTTTAATGATAACATTAGAAAAGAGGGAAATGAAAATGACAAAGTCAACAGCTGTTTTCTGTGGTTTAATGTGGTGCTGTAAATAACTTTGTGTGTGCGGCTTACAGCACTGTGCAATGCTGAAACAGAAGGCGGACTGTCACTTGCAGCCGAACAGAATGGGCCAACACCACAAAGTGTGCTTCAGTTGACATCCATCACAGAAGGGCCCAGAAGTCGTTGGGCGGCGGGGGACTCCATCAAATTGACGGGCAGCCATTGCATTTGATATGCAAATTGTCATTGTTAGACAAAGACAGCTCCCATCCTGATTGATGTGTGCTATGTGTGTGTGTGTGTGAGTGTGTGTGTGTGGGTGTGCGTGCGTGTGTGTGTGTTTTTTCTTTCGTTAAATACGTGTGTGTGGGTGTGTGTGTGTGAGCTGTGAGCTGTGAGCTGTGAGCTGTCAGTGACATTTGCCAAAAACCAAAAGCAAAGCCAACAGAAAAAGCCAAAAAAAAATAATATAAAATAAAACAAAATATGAATTAGCAGCCAGGCAGCCCAGATAGAGACAGATATAGACAGAGTTAGAGTGAGAGTGAGAGAGAAAGAGAGAGGGAGACAGACAGCGGGTGGGAGAGCGCTGGAGAGAGCGCCTTCCAAAGCTTTAAATATGCTAAGCAGCTATCAAAAATCAAAGCCAAAATGTAAAAAACTAAAACACAAAACTATAAGCAAATATGTAAAAAAAATGTTATATCTAAGCGATACAAAGTTATATAGGTATATATATATTATATTAGTATTATAGGCGTCTTCTAGACAGAGACAAAATACATTTGCCTTAATATCTTTGTCTTCTCAGTTGGATCGTCCGTTGCCCCCATAAAAAACCCCTCCCAAAAACAAAATAAAAAAAAAAAAAAACAGATAAATTATGTCGTCTCGGTCCCGTTCTACTTACGTTATGGGGTAGATCATGCCATCGGGCCGATCCAAAGTGCAACGCTGCCTCAGTATACCCTCCCACAGCTGCACCCCAATAATGCCAAAGATGAAGAACACAAAGAAGCAGAGCAGAAGCACATTGCCCAGCATGGGCAGAGTATCCAGCAGGAGCATAACCAGAATTCGCATACCTAATTGGATTGGAATCAATTATAAACGCAAGCGATCTATAAGCAGTGACTACCCCACACTTACTGGGTATACGATTAATAGCTCTCAAGGGTCGCAGCACTCGGATGGTGCGTATCGCTGTCAAGTTCAGATTCTCCACATGCATCACATACTCCAGCAGTCCGGCCAGTACGATGAAGAAGTCCAATCGATTCCAGGAGTCGGCCAAATAGGTGTTCTTGCCACACATACCCATCGCCACCATTTTGATGGTCATCTCCAGGGCAAAGAACGCAAAAATGATGTCGTCAAAGATCTGGGTGCAAGAAATTCATCAAAAATATCAACAGCAGATCAAATTTGTTTATTTCAAATTTCCCTCAAATATTACGCATATTTTTTTAGAATTTGTCACATTATATTTAACATTGTCATAATTGTGAACTGATTAGATCTGTTGAATTGTAAAAGGCATTAACCCATTTCTTCCCTGGGAAGCGGAACTAAATGCTTAAAATTGAAGCAATATTTAGGAAATAGTCAGAGCGAAATCTCACTTAGTTGTTAACAAAAAGTGTGGTTGACAGTTGTCAAAATGAGCTGTAGTCCACTTTAGCTATCAGTACGTGCCTTGCAACATCATCCATGGAGCGGAGTCACTATCCTTTTTCACTCTCTTTACTTCCCCCACATCTCGCATTCAGTCGAGAACAGTGCAAACAATGTTAGTCGTGCATAAACTGACGCACATGTATATATATATATATATATATATATCTCGGAAGAAGTTGTCCCTGACTCAGTTTTAGTCTCCGAGTCTGGGGCACTGCTCAAATAACTCTCAGCAATTTGGGCGCCACTTATGTCCTTGTCGTGTTCATTCCCATTCCCATTCCCATTTGTGGCTAATTTGGCAATGGCTCGTCTCGTCTCGTCTCGTCTCGTACCTCCTCCACACACACACACACACCTTGGATGAATCTGCTGGTCGCCCTTGGTAAGCTTTACACTTGGCTGCGGCCAAAAATGTCTGCCTTCCATATCATTTACAAACATTTTCGCACGTTGCGCTCCACATTTTCTATACGCCATAGCACTGTAATTGCCCCAAAAAAAAAAAAAAAAAAACATGCCAGCTGCCCCTGCCCCTGCACCTGCCCCTGCCCCTGCCCCATTCCCGCTGCTCGTTGTCGCCGTGTGCGTTGGCTGCCTAATGAGCCGAAGTGCCTGTTTGATGTCATCAGCCAGGCAGACACAGGAAGTGAGCCAAAAAATTGCTTAAATAAATGACAGTTAATGTGACGCCAGCGGTGACAGCTTAGCTTGCCAATGGCGGGAATTAGGGAAAGAGTGCTGTCTAACGAAAGTCATTATGCTATCCTACATACATATATACATATATGTATATATGTATATATGTACATATATGTGTCTATATATATTTACTCACCTGCAGTATCTTGCAGCGGGGCTTCAGACACGTGTCGTCCACACAGGGCTGGTACATTCCCAACGTTATGCAATTCAGTAATATGACCAGGATCGAGATACGCTCGAACCACGTAACAGTCGGATAATAAAAAGTTAGAATTAAGGATCTTAACCAAAATATCGTTGAGGCTGTGGTAGAATTAAGTTTCTTCCTTAAATCCAATTGTAAGCAGTGAAATGTTAAATTCAAAAATTATTTGTGCACGAAACCTGAACTCTTAAAATTTAAATGTCTAAAGATTATTTTTAGAATATCACAATTGCGTGCAATCCTTGAACATTATTTTTTTTTGTATTCAAATTTGAATACCACGGGTAAGAACCAAGTAAGAATGCTCGACTAGGCAATACCCTGCACACAAGTCATTACCTAAAAGGGTAAATCGACTCGGCTGTTGCTGCTGATCAAGATTTATATATATATATATATACCTTAAGTCAGAGATGCTGCTTTCTGCCACAACTTCATTATACACAATTTCATTATGGCCAGTTGCAACAACCATCAGGGCATAAAATTGAGTGTCCTTCCTTTTATTGACTACTCTTTTGTCCTCTGACTTGAGCAAAAGCAGTCAAGGCAAGGAATCCTTCGACAGTGGCGTCTCTAAGCTCCTGATGGGAGATTCTTCTAGCTGTTTACCATCGCTTCTAATGCCCACTCGAAGGCTTGTCAACTTGGCTGCATTTCATACTCGACGTGCTGCTCCTTGTTGTTGTTGTGATTGTGGTTTTGCTTTAAGCAAAATGGCAAAGAAATGACACAAATTGATGACAGTTACTCTGGCAGTCAGTCCGTCAGTCAGTCAGTCAGTCAGTCAGTCAGTCAGTCAGCCAGGCAGTCAGTGGCAACTGGCAACTGGCAACTGCTGCTCAAGCAAGCAGTTTGTTGGTAAGCCTTTCAGCCTTTCATATTAGCCAGTCAGTGCATCTACTGTGGGGCACTTAAATGCAGATTATGCGCAAACTGAAAGTAGCTCACTCCATCAGGATCACTGGCTCTGGACTGGGCTTGGTTGCTCACCCAGAGTGGCTGTCAATGTGAGCAAGCCGCAGTCAGTTGAAAAATGTGGCATGATTAATGTCTGTTTTCTCAATTTGGTGCGACTGAATTAGAGGGAAGCCAAATGAAGCTAATGCATGTGGCTAATTGAAAAGTTTTCTCGCCTTCGACTTTGACTTCTACTTCGACTTCGACTCGAAGTGAGAAGTTAATTTGGAAGTCATCAGAACAATCAAGGAATGAATGAAATGAAAGAAAAGAAAAGAAAAGACAAAGCTTCAAATCAAGCTAAGAAGTAAGAAAATTAAGAAACTTGGGGAGAAATGCGAGCAAGTTGCAACAATGGAATGAGAAAGCGAAGCGAGAAGCACAGTGAGGAAAAAAGCAAGATGAGCAATTGTGATGCAAGTTGTGTGGCAAATTGAAAATCATAATTGAAAGTGCAACTGAAATTGCCTCGCGCGCTCAATCGAAATGAGTTCGTGTTTTTTGTTTTGTATCGAAACATGTAAAAATGATGCTTCTCGCTTCTCGCTTCACGCTTCACTCAAATAGCCCGCAAAATGGCCAAAACATTTGCATTAAGGGAGCAATCAGTTGCAACAGTGGGGCAACAAACAATGGCAAGCCAAGGACAGCAGTGGCAAGGGGCAGAACAGAGCCTCCTTGCCACATTGCCACCAAAGGACCCACATTTTTTTTATGGCGTGCGCAATTACGAGGCAAATGCGAACAACGAACAAAATAAAAACAATGCATATAATGTTTATGCTATTAACGCACAATTAAAGATAAAAACGGACACAACAATGGCAACCAAAATCGCGAATAAAAACAAAGCAAAAACAACAACAACAACAACAACAATAACAACAACAAAACAGAATCGCGAGGGTCCTTGCTTCAATTCATTAGAAGGCAGCGGTTTCAATGCACGAGTCTACAAATGTACGAGGGCATATGCAGGTCAGGTCGCCAGTGTCATAAAAACAAATGTGAAAAGCGTCAGACGACACACAGGATACACACACACACACACACACACACACACACACACACACACACACACACCGACACACACACACACAGAAGTACACACGCACAGAAAAGGTCAGCACTTTTTGGGCGGCTTTGGAGGCTGGCAATCGAGCTGAATAAATATTGCAGCAGCGCAAATATGGGACACTGCCGAAATGGTGGAGCTGGTTGCAAGCATTGCTTGGTTGACAGAGGGGAGCGGTGGAACGGGTGGGGGGAGGGGTTTGGGGATGGGGCGTCAAGTCAAGTTGGGGAAGTAGGCTGGCCATTATTTTTGATTTGGCGCGCAGCGACGATGGCAAAGGCCACCAAACCAACAGTAAACAAATTAAGTCGAGCGTAAAGTCGGCCAACTCACACACACACACACACACACACACACACACACACAGACTGAGAGGGGGCGTGGCGTTTGGGGCAGGGGTGTGCGCAGGGGAGCGTGCAAAAATCGCAACAAATTAAAAGAACTGACAAACAAAAAAGGCGCCCTTGAAGCTGCCGCAGATGACTGGACACAAATAATTTATATGAATAACCCCTCCCACCCCTCCCCCCCACCCTACAAAAAAAAGCGCAGAAGCACAGAAATCGAACGCGCAACGTAAAAGGTGCAAAGATGAAAGCCAGAAGAAGAAGAGTAAAGCTTGTGGCATGCCAATACTTGAAATAATTGGCAAAAGCAGCAACAGCCAAAAACGTTTCCAATCAAAATATACATATATATATATATATATATATACATATATATATGTAAATATACATATATATATCTTTGGAGAAACAAAATAAACGACAAGAAGTTTGGGTCTGTTCCAATGAATATGTTGTGAGTGCATTCATTAAATTGCTGATGTGTGAATTGCCAATTGAAATGATGAAGGACGATTTATCCAAGTGCAAAATGCTAGTTGACTTTTTATGCTCTTTTTATGCTCAAAAGGATGTGCAACTTGTCCATAAATTTAAAATAAAAAAAATATATATATATATGTATATAATGCGATCTATCGACAATAAAGATGGTAACTCTGTTTTATAGATGCAATTGTTGTAAATAAAAACAAGATAGAACGTTGCAGTCGGACGTAACCGACAGCGAAATACTATTATACCTTTATTTGTGTAGAGTTAAGAAATACTTGAATTCCGGGGGATATGGGCGTTTATCGGTTTTGGGGGCGGGAGTGGGCGTGGCCCAAAAAATTTTGGAGTTCGATCTTAGTAATATACCTTCTAAGTTTGGTAACTGTAGCTCTTAAATTGCGGGAGATACAGGCATTTATCGTTTTTTGTGGGCGGGAGTGGGCGTGGTCCAAAATTTTTTTTCCACATTTATGGAGGGTGTTACTAGCAATATACCTTTAAAATTTGGTGACTTAAGTTTTCAAATTGCGTGAGATATATGGGTTTATCGACTTACACCAACAGGTGTATCGGTTCAGGTAGGTGGAGTGGGCGTGGACATCCAATTTTTATCGATCTTTGGGGGAGTTACCAGTAACCATTTATACCATTTTGGTATAATAGTATAATTATACTATTTTGGTATAATAGTATAAAAATCAAGTTTTGGTGCCTAAATCAGAACTTTATATTTACATTCCAGCTGTTGTCAGCTATTACAAACAATTACAATTAAGTTTTATTAAGCCATAGGGCTTTAAAGTCGGTTATATGTTGGCGATAACGAGTGCTCATTATTCGACCGAAGAAGAAGAAGAAGAAGCCACACCTGAAACCACTCCTGCTGTTGACCAGCGTTTCAAGTGCTACAAATGGAATTGAAGCTAAGGGCGTGTAATGAATCTGAGGCAAGTGGTTGGTAATCAGAGCCAAGAGTTCACCCACAGAGCACACAGCGGTTGGGTGGGGCATGGGGCAAGGGGCATGCGGAATGGGGCAAGTGAGTGTTGCTTCAAAGTGGCAAAAGTAATTTATTGCTTTTAAATGGACAAAGTAGATGCTATAATTAGTTGTAGGGCGTATATATCGTATTACTACCTTATACAATTTCCCCCCCTCCGCCCTTTCTTCTAGTATGCTAATTATGTGCATTGAAGAGGTTCTTGAGTGGGTTGTGTTGTTGTTGTTGTTGTTGTCCTTGTAAATTATATTCGCCGTAAAATACGTAAGAGTGTTCCTTAAGTTTTGTGGCATGCTGCAAGTGGCAGCTGCGTTTATGTTACAGCATGTTGCATGCTGCACTACATTTCGGGTGCAGCACTCAAATATGTTCATGGGAGTAGCAGTTGAGTGCTCGACAGGAGCCAGCGCAGCTCCACCATTTTGTTTTTATACCCTGAACCCATTGAAAATGGCTTAAAGAGGGTATATTGGTCTTGTGGAAGTGTATGTAACAGGCAAATGGAGTCATTGCCGACCTCATAGAGTATATATAGTCTTGATCAGCCTTGTCGCTATAGCTGTATCCGTCTGTTCGGCCGCACAGAGTATATCTTAGTCGACCTCACTCAACTACAACATTCTTACTTGTTATTCTGGTTTTTTTTTCTTATTCGCAAACAGCGCAATTGACCTCTTCGCGAGTTTGGTGGTGCATGCCACAATTTGTGGCATTGAGCATAGCGCCATGAAGACGAACGAGAAGTTCTTAACTGAAATTAGTTTTGCAAGCAGCGCTAAGAAATTGATAATAACCAATGGCAATTGAATTGCATCCAGTTATTTCAAACTCATAAAGTTGCGAGCTGCAAATGCTTGCAACTTGCAGTTGCAAGAAATCGTTGCACACGAAATGACAATTATTGCTGGGCAGGGAGAAGACAAGATGGGATTTAATTTTTGTGATAGCAAAATACAGGCAGCGACAAATATACAAATGTAAATCTGTAAGCTGATGATCCTTAAATACCCTTTGCAAGCTGATATGAAATATTTCTGACTGACAATAATATATATGTATATATATATATATGTATATATATATATATGTATATATATATATAAAGCTATAACTTATTATAAGCATTACATATTTCATGACAAAATCAAGAAACCCTTGTTAAGCCAAGTTAGTGTAAATAATGTTTGAGACCAAAAGGAGCTCAAAGAGCAATGGGGGAAAATTTATAGCTAACAATTAGGTGGTTGGAAAAAGGGGGCGTGGTGGGTGGTTGTCGGTAGAGCGATTATCCCGTTATTGCCGCTGACTGTGAAATGCAATTGGCATTTGCCAATTGCAAGTTGGAAGTTGGCAGTTGGCAGTTGGCAA